>OY744529.1:65669079-65854079 GCA_963556195.1 Sepiola atlantica
TATATATATATATATATATATATATATATACATATATATATATATATATATATAAATACATATATACATATACATATATATATATATATATATATATATATATATATATATATATAGAGAGAGAGAGAGAGAGAGAGAGAGAGAGAGAAATAGAGAGAGAGAAAGAGAGAGAGAATGAAAATAGCTACAGGAACAGTAGCAGAAACCTGCTATTAAGCGAGCGAGCAACAGAATATATTTTGGCTTGTATATATATTAATGTTTTCTCGTCTGTTTTTGCTTGCGGAATATTTCATTTCGTCCTCCATATAATGTCGAGTCATTAGGAGAGAATACGCACCGTTTTGGGGCCTTCCTCCAGAAGGCCTTTTTTCGCGTATCACCCCATACTCACTGATGTGAGGCCCCATTATCTGAATTACATTTCAATCTCATGAACTGTTCAATGAAATCAAAAAAAATGACTGTTTAACTGCTTAGTGTCTCACGTGTCGTTTAACGGCTTAGTGTCTCACGTGTCGTTTAACGGCTTAGCGTCTAACTTCTTGTTTACGGATTAAGCGTCTCATGTTTACGTTATGTGTAAACGTTCTCTTATGGAAGAGAAAAAATAAAAATAAAATAATTTAAAAATGTTTAAATAACAAATAAATAAATAAAGTTTTTCTCTCACAGAAATAACTATACAGTGGACACTTGCTATTATATCATCATGGGATATTCGTTTTTGCCCAGAGCCACATTTCACATTGTTCTGTTATCTCTATTAGGCGTTTGCTGCCTGCAGCTCTTTTTTCGACCTTTAATTCTAAGCTGGCCTAAGAACTGATACAAAGAGACTGCAAGGAAACTCATTGCTCAAATTTCAAGGACTCGAAGGAGTACACTATAATATTCGCGAGTCGGCTCTCTTTTTAGGTCTTCGTATTTCTCTATCTTGTATTGGTGTTGTTTTTATACTCGGCTCTCATAAGGTACTGTCAATTTAACTAAGATGAGTCTTTTGCTTGTTCTTGACGATAGAACAATTTCCTGCCGTTGCCGCTTTTCACTAATAATCTTAGGGTAATCATTGCGCCAGTCAGAGAGACCCGCGACTACACTCCAATCGCCATCCGGTATAAGAATATTTTGGCTATGTACTAATAATTGTACTGTTGTACGCTGAGATCCGATCCACGCCTTCCCTCCCTCTGTAAAAAACACTTCTTCGGGCTTCATATGACTGCTAATTGTTACAAGGAACAAAGAACATGTTCCATTGTTTGGGGTTTTTCCTTACATAAAGGACAGGATGAATCGTCCTCCTTCTTCCATTTGACGAGGTTGGTCATTCACGGAAGCACGTCGTAAGTTCAGCGTATTATAAAGCTCAACCTAAGCGGCACCATATGCCAAATGTCATTCTATGTAAGTGATCTTTGGATAGCTTCTTCCCAGTTCGTCCATTGTCCCTGTCGTGATTGTAAAACTCCTTTTACGAGCCTTGTGCTTCACCCCTTGCTCCTTATTTCCTGAATGATCAGGTTTGGGCGATCGTTGACTGAAGCCGTTGACCATCTTTGAATATTCGTCATTCCCATCTCAGTTCTTTCTGTCTGGTGACTTCCTTGAGAGATAGGTTTTCTTTAGCCTCATTTATAGCGTCTCGGACATTCCACTTCCTTCCTGTCTTAAGAGAGGGTTGTACTGTCATTACCACCGTGTTCTTTTGGAATTGTCCAGCATCAGCTTTGAATTCCTCTGCAATAGACTTGCGTGGCAATATTAGTTTAGTCTGTTTGCTATATAGTGCTACGTTAGAGGCAAACATATCCATTTTCTCGCATATCTACTGATCTTTGCTTCTATTGCCTCAACTGTGCTCATACTTATTTCATATACGAAAAGAGTCCATAACAGAATTAGTATGAGCATGTGTTGAAAAAACTATACCTTGTATTTGCCTTGCAGTGGACAGCGCCCGACTGCTTTTAGACTCTCATCAACTGTTGTTATCCCACTTGAACCTGCTTGGTGACTTTCAATGTCTTATCGTACCATCTACCCAAGCTCTTTATCGGTTCTTCTGAGACGGTAAGCATTTTTTGACTACCCATTGCAAAACAGATATCCTGATGTACTTTCCCCTTCCTCAGAAGGAGACTTCTGGACTTTTTATGCTTGAAGGTCATTTTAGACCAGATCATCAGATTGCGCGTCTCAGCTTTTTTTGATGTAAAGATTGTAGTATCGTCCTTTAGTGGTGGTATTTGACATTCTCCCCCTAAGATGGTAGGATTTGCATTGCTTTCCGCTGCTTTGAGAATTATCTATATCGCAAAACTTAAAAGTATAGGTGACGCTGTACATCATATTGCAATTCCCACATCGAGTGTTATCCAGTTTGTGGCATAGTCATTTGTGGTAAACCGCATATGGAACCGATCCAAATATGCTGCAAGCATCATACGTATTTTCCTTGGAATGTGGTACTTCTTAAGAGATAGTTGAATCATTTGGTGAGGCACAGGCCCATATGCATTAGCCAAATCGAGCCATATAACATCCAAGTAAGTCTTCTTAACTCTCGCTCTTTGGATAGCCACCCATATCATGCTTCCATGCCCCAGGCAACCTGCTATTCCAGGGACCACCTTTTTGCAGGGAAGTGTCAATATATCCATTTGAGAGTAGATATTTGGTTAGTCTTAAAGCTATTACTTCGAAAAAATATTTTCCTTCTACATTAAAAAGTGAAATTGGCCGAAATTGATTTATGGATTCTGAGTTCTGTTCCTCGGATATGTACGCACCGTCTGCTTTCATCCACTGGTTACTGACATGAAGGTTTGTCGATGCCAACCTCAAATTTATATGCAGCTATTTAATGCATCTTTTGTAAAGTAAGAAAGGTTTTTCGTTCAGGCCCGGTGTAGATTTATTTCTGGCTTTGTTGATAACACGTCTTACCTCTTCGTGCGTCATTATGTTTATGTTGAACTTCGTATTATGAATTTCTGGCGATATCAGCTTACTATTTTGTCCTAATGAGTTGTGCTGTTTGTGGTCAGAGTATGTATGTCTTAAGTGCGTTTCTAAAACGCCTTGTTCCGTTTTTAGCATTCCTGATTTGGGCTGGTCGACAACATCCCTTGCGTATTTATATGGTTCTTGAACGAACCGTTCACGCTCTCTCCTCCGTCTCAGTCGTGTTTCCCTTACACGTTCTACCCTGCTGAGAGCGCTGTGCTTGTTTTTCAGATCTTTCCAGATCTTTAGTAAACCCTCTTTCTCATCGGGATTTGAGACGCGAAGCTGTCTTTTCAAATGTCTTCTTTTTTTTTCTTAGATCTTCAATCTGTCGTCTGTTTTCTCTTTACTGGTGGTCTGGTCGATTTTCCCGTTTCACTATACAATGCCATACAAATCCGGTATATATCATGATAACATTCTTCAAACCGTTGATCATATTTCTTTTTTTTTCTAATTCTTTATGTAGTGCATTGCTTCTTATATAGTCAAGTATGCACCATGATTCCGAACTGCTTGCAGATGGAAATTTTATTCTGAGGAATTTCATCTCCCCCTATCTGGCGAAACTACTTGGTTATCTTATAAATATATTAACATACTAGTGAGTAGGTGTTCCGTGTTCGAGTACTGTCGAATCCATGTCACCATTTTCCTTTGTGATGTTAACATGCTACACGACAAACATAAATTTGTCTGATGCACCAAACTTTTGTTTGGTGAGGCACAGGCCCATATGCATGATCGAAGCTTTTGGTAGCGAATTTATGTCAACAGTGTAGTTTGATTAATAAATATTGTGTTCTTTCATTTAATGGAAAGTTCTCACTCTATGAGTCGTACTAAATAATAACCTAATTCATATATATATATATATATATATATATATATATATATATATATATATATATATATATATATATATATATATATAGTCTCGGAAGTTCTTTTAACCTTCAAAACTGAAAAAAAAAAAAAAAAAAAAATTTTGTTATATATATATATATATATATATATATATATATATATATATATATATATAAGAGAATTTTAAAAAGACGTCGGAGAAACGCACATAGAACGTTTTTTCGCATTGTTCCAGGAAGTCGTTGACGATTTAAATTCAACAATGATGGATAGCATCACAGAACAAAATCATATTACGTTAAGCATTTTTAAAATGTTACCACTGGTTTCATATGTGATGTTGTTAATTTTAGGGGGTTTTTATGTAGATGGCTTTGAGTATTTAAAAAAAATTTTAATTGGTTTCGGAATGTATAATTTTACTGTTATTAACTAGAATTTGTCTTTAATCAGAGGGAGGGCAGTCATGTTTTTGTAGATGTTCGTAAATTGAGCTAGAGTTTACAAAATAGATGGTGAGACGGCGGGATAGAGAAATGCTTGTAAAACCAATGTAGCTATTAGCTTTATCATTATTATGGGAGTTACATTCTCCCAAAGGGCATTTAAACTTATAAATAACATTGGTTCTTTCTAGTGGTTTTGGAGTTAGGGAGGAGTTGTTGTTTTTTTACTACAAGATTTTGGGTTTTAAATTTCTTTTAGTAAATAATGAGTTTAATTTGATTGTTATTGTCAATTAGGGATATGTATCTGTGTATAATATTTTTCATGGCTTTTTCTTCTAATCTAAGCCATGAAAAATATTAATTTAAAAAAACTCACTACGCAATATTATAGCCCGTCCATCCAGAAAAAAAAACGCAATTTGTATGAATCAACAAATTACAATGCTTAGACTCGTATTCTTGGCATTAGTTTCTCAGAAAAAAAATTTACGTACACAGATGAGAGAAGGTTACTAACATCGCTAATAAAAAGTGGTGCCAGGACTCGAACTCCAAACCTCCTTCGCCAGTCTGTGTGGCACAACGCATAACCCTTTCTGGAAAGCTGGTGCTCCCACTACAGTTTGTAATCTCTTTTGCCAGACTTGGGTTGCGAGTACAATAATTCATTGCACTAAAAATTGTCAGTGACAAGATGTTTATAAATCCGGGGTTGACAAGCTCGAGTTGAAGATTAAATCAAGGTTGGCTAACATTGGCATGAGAATGTTAAATCATAACAAAATGTTTATCGAAATTCAGAAAAATGTGTTGTATATTGTGCCTTCTCTCTGTCCTGCACTCGCTCTCTCTTTTTACCCCTCTACCTTTCGAGGAAGACGCGTCGGCTGTTGTGAGAGTCGCACACGCACCCAAAACATTTGAGTTTCTAATTATGTTCTTTTCAAAATATAATAAAAATTATATTTTTATAAAAAAGTAACATGTTTTTTTCTATTATTACATAACGTTCTATTGTAGCACAGCGGTCCCAGCCAGCAGATAATTAATTCTTTTGAGAGAATTACTGACGCCGATGCAAGCCGACCAAATATCCAGCCGGATATAACTAACTCTTTCATTGAAGGGATGTGCCTATCTTGCCATTCTGGAAGCTTGGTACCGTGCCAGGACGCTAACAGCCCTATTAAAGACGTCCTCACGGCGCGAACACACAAAGTCCAAACTATGATTGCTCACTGACGATAACGACGATCACATTTTGTCCCGTTCCTTTTTATATGACAGAAAAATGCTCTCTAAAATTATTTGCTAAATATTTTTTTATGATATGCAATTTTTCAAAACATAGAACATATTCTTTAAAGCATGGCACATTATTGTCTTTGGTTTAAGAGCACAAATAAACCATAATTAAGTTAAGTAAACACACATACACACACACATACACACACACACATATATATATATATATATATATATATATATATATATATATATATATATATATATATATATATATTATGATTTGGGGGGTAGTATAAAATTTTATTATCGCAAGCATGAAGGAGAGAGAACTTTTCTTGGTCATGATTAAAAGTAAAAAAACAGCCGACCGGTTTCGTCACATACATATCTTAAATTACAGACCATTTGCTTAAATCCCGCTAGGAATTTCAGCATTGACTTTTTTTACTATCTTTAGTCATGCTCACTCACTATATCATGTAAAACTCTTGGAGACGACCTACGTTCGTCTAAAACGTTTCTCTTTTTTATAAAAAGTGGGTGTCTATTGGGATTAGATGTGATCAGTCTCTAAGATAATCCTCCATTGTACACATACCATAACGTTGTTTTATTTTAAATATATACAGTATTTTTTCTCCATTCCTTCTTCTCATACTCTTTTTTTATTTTAATCCCTCAATACAACCTTTATTAAGAGTGGGCGAAACCGGTCAGCTGTTTTTTTTCTTGTCTAACGTTATAATAATGAACGAGAAAACTTCCATTCATGTTTGCGATAATATATATATATATATATATATATATATATATATACATTTGTAAAATTTTTGTAAAATAAAAGTTGTAAAATACTCGTAATCCGGAGTTTCGAATCGCATGACCGGTAGTGAATAGTTATATCTGTATGCTGATGAGTCCCGATTATAAAGGACGAAACGTATACGTACATATATAATAAACAATAACAAATATTTATTATTTGTAGCTCCTAGAAAACCCCGTCTAGAAGAGCACTGTAAGTGTAGTATTAACACAGCATGACGTCGCTAGCTATAAATGCATCGTTCCTTTCTTTAAGTAGAACGCTCTTATGACATCTAACCGCCACATAAAGTGTTAAAATTATCACCGTTTATTCCCTGTTCAACATGGCCGAGTCGTTCAGGCGTCGGAATTTGAGTTGTAAAATACTCGATTCGAATCGCATGACTGGTAGTGAATAGTCATTTTGATTTTGAAAACACTTTTCGTGTTATTTAATATCAAATTCAATCATTTTGTTAATAGTTGTTTTTTTATGCTTCAAATTCTTAATATCTTCAGATATTTATGCATGATGTTCGTATGGGTATAACACCGGATACAATTTCATGTCATACACATTATCGATTTTGTGTTTACGATATAGGTGCACCTAACAAGCACTTGTACTCTGGGTCGGAGTATACTTCGGAGTAATTGTATAATAGAGTGGCTATATACTCCCCAAAAGCTCTCAAATTGTGTGTAAAAGCCAACACATGGATTATAATTCAGAAACTTTATTTACAAAAGTTACCCTAAAATTTCCATTTTCGACACGTTTAAAAGTTCATGCAAACATTTACTTCATTTCCGTTCTATTCTAGATAATCTGTTTCAACTGTTTGTTTTTAAATGTCTTTGTGGCTATATCCGGAACATCAGGACGTTTGATTAGATGTCCTGCTGGCTCGGCAGGTCAGAAGCAGGCTCAAAGCGTTCCCTTAAATAATGGCAATGAAGAGGCGCCCATAGAGCCAAGTCAATTCACGATGATTCCCGGTGAGGCGCAAAATTGATAAACCCAAGTGTTTGAGGAAGTCCTGTGTGGCAGGACTAATTGAATCTGTCGAAAAAACTGGCGTATATTGAATGCGGTCCAGGGTGACCCCACACGCCCAAAGTTCCCAAACTGAATCATCACCATAACATGTTCTTTTAAGTCATTCCCAGGACTGTGTTTTCTTCAAACAAGAAGTGTAATTTATATAATAAAGACTAGTAGAACATCTGTTCCAGTATTAGTTTTAAATGTTGATGTTTTTCTTCTTTTAGGAGGTATCGTACGTTTCGGTAACTTCCCCATAATGGTAAAGTTTACAAAAAATAATAATATGCCCATGTTACTCACCCTGTTGTCTAGAATACATATTCCATAATTCATAATGATGAATATTTTTGGATTTTACCAATCACATACATTTTATTAAAGCTCACGCGCGTGCGACGATCCTTTCAAAAATAAACTTACTATATTAATAAAGTAAAGAAGATTTTTCCGTGTTTCTTCAGTCACAAAAGAAAAATAACTGAACACTTCCTATACAAATAGGTTTAACTCGACAAAAACAGCACTTCCTAAAGTGTGTTTCACGTATTATATTTCGTCCCCGTTTACACATTATTACATTTAATTCGAATAAACTGCTTCTCTCAAATACGTACTCTCACAAATAAGATAGCAAAGAGTTTTCATTCTCCTATCATTAAGTCCTCCCAACTCCACTCACATTCACCGTGTTGTTTATTTAATCGGTATAACTATTATTAAGTCACCATCTATTATTTCATTGTTTAACTCATACTATTCTCTACGTATTACACTAGATCACTAAAATAAACAAAAAATGCTCCCCAATTTCGCTTATATTCTACCTGGCGTCCCGAATGTATTCGCAGAATAATAGAATATCGGAATGGTATTATTTTAGCAGTGCAGTCTGGCTATTCATAATACTTTTAATCAGTCTTAAGAATACTAGAATATATTACAGAACACCTCAAACCATATTCAAAATGACATCTTAGCCTGACTTATGTTCTTCGCAAGTAACTTTTTCTTAAAAATAGGAATAAATATTGTTTTTTTTATATATAAAATGAAACAAAAACTCGACAACAGCGTTTCATCCCAACACATCTGTAATTAACTATAACTTTACTCAGTTCAGATCTCATACATGGGGTCTTTTCTCACTTCTTCGAAAGTTTTTTTTCGATTTCAGCGTCGTTAAACCTTTACCCTTATCTTCATTAAAAAAAGTAATTAACATATTTATACCAAAAGAACTATTATCTTCTTCCTTCTTTCCGATCTGGTGTTGCTTCTCCGAAAGTTTTTTTCTAGTGTCAGTGTGGTTAAACTTTTACGCTTTTTTGCATTAATTTTCTAATTCTTCTTTCTTCTAAAATGAAAATCTGACTTTTACTTATTTTTAAACATTCCATCACTATTTCATCTCATACGATTGACCGAGAACGCTTGGTGACCTATTTGTGTTAAGACATTTTGCAGGCCAGTATTTATGGATCATTATTGGTTCGCAAAAATGGATACTCATTTTTCGTTAAAAAATTAATTAACATATTTATACCAGAAAAACAATTATCTTCTTCCTTCGTCCCGACGTAAAGTCGTTTCTTCCGAAAGTTCTTTTTTTTTTTCAACTCCAGTGTGGTTAAACTTTTACCCTTATTTTCATAATTATATATTATAATTAAGAGAAAGCCGAATCAAGTTCCGAAACTTCTACACAATACGAACCGACGGTCTAAAATAAATAAAAAATTAGATAACGTTTTAAAAACATTCTTTCATTATTTTTGTTCGGGATCAAAATTTGTAAGATTACAGTTTTGGTAACTGGTATATATTAACTCACTTCGGACTATTGTATTTATTAACATGATTTATCTTCATATTTATTGTGAAATATACGGGGGTAGAAATTAGTAATTGACAAGTTCCATTTGTTCTACTCGGCGTTGTTCGATATCAATAATTATAAGATTACAGTATTACAGTAAGTGATATATGTTAAATCTCTTCTGACTATTGTTTTTATCACCATCATTTACATTCATATTATTGTGAAATTAAGGTGGGGTTAAGAAATTGACTTCATAAACATTACGTATCTACTTTATATCGTTAAATGGAGTGTGTGGGGAAAAGAAAATAGAAATTTACAGGGATCATTTGTTCTAATCGATCACAGTATTACTTTTGGTAAGTGGTATATATTAAATATCTTCGGACTATTTCCTTCATTTATCTTAGTATTATTGTGAAATGGGGGGGGACACAAGAAATTCGGACTATTGACATCATCAATACTACGTATCTTTATATTGTGAAAGGGGGTGGAAGGGAAAAATTATGAATTAACCGGGACCATTTGTCCTACTAGGCGTTGTCCAGGATCAATAATCATTATTTCTCTTCATGCTTTGATTGTAATCGTACGGTTTGCAGTGCTGTGTAGGCTTCGTTACTAAAATTGCAGTAGTATATTCGATATGTGAGAGGGGGCGTAACAGAAACTTTTGTTCTCTTCGGCGTTGTCCGGGAGCAATAAAATTGCTATTATAAACACTACAGTATTATATTTGGTAAATGAGGGGGTAACAGAAGCTTTAGTTCCATTTGGAGTTGTCCAGGAACAATAAATATAAATTACAGTATTACATTTAAATTTATTTGGACTATTTTCATTATCAATATCATTTCTCTTCATATTATTATAAAACCGGGTTGGTAACAGAATAACCCGGCATCAAGAATGTCATTGTGTTTTGTTCTACTTAGCGTTTTCCAAGCGCAATACATGTAAGATTACACTATTACATTTAAAAGGGATAGCTCCGGCAAATGAGTTACATTAATACTTGTTTCAACACATTAAAACAAAAGTGAAATGGGCTAGGTGAGGGTGGAAGCGGGTTGGGAAGAGGCTAGAAAGAGAGGGAGACAGATAGAAGTTTTAAGACAAAAATATTACACACTATTTAACTTCTTCTATTGTGTTTTTATTACCCCGGGCAACACCGGGTAGCTGAGATAGTCGTAAATAAAATTCAAAATCCTTTCTGCAATACAAACCATCTATGTTTGGTACAAATGAACTTCAGTCTATGCCAGACTTCCTTTTGGCCAAGAGCAAAGTGTAGTATCTGTTCCGATGGATACTACACCCTATAGACCGGTATCGTATTGGCCTTCGGGGCTTGATTTCCGAACGTCTGTGGGTTTGTCCTGTGCAGTTCTAGGAGGTCCACCCTCCCAGGCTTTGCCTTTTCACCGTTTGAGAAGGGGTAGGTTTATTGCTAATCGCTTGAGGCGCTCCCTACCGGGGCTGCCCAGGCATTTTTGTAGGCCACAGTGCTCAAATTCTCTGGCGCTGGCTTTTCAAATCTCACTTTCCGATCTTGTGTCACATCTTTTTGCTGTGGGAGGTAGATAAATAAATGTTTTATGGAGACACATTGGTGATCGTCTTACCGGGAGGAATTAGATCCTGAATGGACTTCACACTTAATGGATTTTCATTCTTCTATTTATCTGTAAGGTTATCTCAGAGATGTCTATCGAAACAAATCCCAAACTATTTCTTAACTGAAGAGGTCATCACAGCCAATATCAGAGCAGTGTCAAGAGAAGAGCGCGTCATAGTTATTGACAATTTTGCACATCCTATTCAGGTGTGCTTAGCATTGAATGGCGATAAAACAAAGGTTGTTGGACAGTCATGATTAAAACTTGGTGAACAAGTGTAGTAATAAAGGGGAGTTGATTTCTACCAAATATTGTCGGATTGAAGGAAGGATTGTGAATTTTATTAACAATTCCATGGGTGGCATTTTTTGTAGGTCACCTTGTAAAACGGAGAATATGCTGCCAGTGCTGTGTAAGATTTTCTTGCGAGGATCTGTGCTTGCAAATATTGATATCGATTAGTTTTTTTAAAAAAACTATATATATATGATATTTATTTATTGAGAATTATGATTTAATTTGATCGGCTTATATCAAATTTTGGGGGGGAAAAAGAAAAAAATCAACTATTTCTGGAACAAGCTACTTGGATGTTTCGCAAATTTTATTCGAAACTGCTTCTTGAGGCTTTATCTTTCAAAGTTCAACCTCTTAATGTTAATGTTGTAACGGCGTCTTCAATGGTTCTGGCATGTAGTTCGTCGCTCAAAGAGAGAATCAATTTGCGACGTAATCCTACCTACTTCTCAGCCTAAGTGGCGCAAGCGTATCGGTGGGCAGCTGAGGACGTAGGCGACAATCATCAGGCAGTTCTCAGGTCCATAAGTGGTCAGTATTTGACGGTAAACTTAATTCCTGGAAAAGAACAGCTTGCACCACTTTCATGCCCCTTACACATATTAAAATCAGGATATAATGATACTAAGTCTTATGGCTAAAATCCTTTTTCCAATTTTGTTTCAAATTTAAGGCTTAAGCTTAATGGGGTCTTAAGAAGAAATTGAAATTCAGGAAATCTTTCTTAATTGGTGCCTAATTACTATGGATAATGTTTAATGGAAATATGATATATTTTAATTTTAAAATCGAAGGTTGTGCTCATATTACGTCAAATAAAACCCTTTACATACTCCAAAGAAACTGAAATGTGTGGAATATTTATTAATTGATGTCTAGTACCTATTGTTAAAATTTCACACAAATCTGAGATATCATAATTCCTCCTTCTATAAACTTTGCATAAAACTAAATAAAACTAAACATAGCTCACATTACAACCAGCTGTTTTGTTCACTTGTTTTCTTCACCTGAAGATGATTCGTGATAAATAGGAAACATACATTGATTTTTTTTTTATTTTGACACAAAAGAAATAATCATTAGAAAAATTGAAAAAATAAAAAAGGTATAATTAAGCGAGGGAATCATGTTATGCTTAACAATGTTTGCTTAAATCAAAGAATGCTTCCTAACCACACACACACACACAAAATATATATATATATATATATATATATATATATATATATATATATATATATATATATATATATATATATATATATATAAAGGTATGAAACTAAAAGTAGAATGTATACTTTTAAATTTGAAACTATCTTAATTGAGCAATTATATAGATAAATTACAGAAGAGAAATAAATAAAAAATGTAAGTATAACAAATCTATTTCATCTTCAGTCATTCAGGACAAGGTGTATTCAATAATAGAAATGTTTATTTTTTTCTTTTCCAGGCTTTTCAAAAAAATGTCTATTATCATCAGAGGAATTAAGTAGATAGACTAGCCAAAATATCCTCCCTGCGGTCGTATATTTTAGCTAGGCTGCCGTGTCTCTTCATCTTGTGACTGAAGAGTTCCACAGTCAACCGAGCGGGTTCAGTGAATTGTTTAAGTGAGTTAATTTGAAAGATTAATAAGTTCAATCAATTAGCTAAGGCTGTTGGCCTCAGGTACGCGGTTTCAATTCCCAGTGTAGATGTCAAGTTTCTTTATTGTTTATTTATTTATGTGAACTAAGTTTCTTACGTTTAGAAAAATCTTGGGCGAAAGCTGTCCATTTACGGTACCCCGCCTCACTTCCGTTGCCTGAAGCAAAATCTTTCTCTTCTCGGGTCGCCTTCTATCCCCCGCCCCTCCTCTTCCGTTGCCTGGGGCAAAAGTATGACATATTTCTATTAAAAGTACCACCTCTGTCTTCGCCCTCACCCCTTTCAATATATATGTAAGTAATCGTTAAAAGACAATTCTTATGGGTCAGTTGGATTATAACGCTTGACCTGCTGGTCGTCGTTCTTTATCCGTAGCCGTTATGCTACCGACGCAGAGAACAAAACCTATAGGAAAATAGGTCACTTTAACGTTTTGTGTGGCAAACCGCACATGTGCACAATGTACAGATGATTGGAAAAGAAGAAATTTTGTACCCCCCCCCCAAAAAAAAAAAATTCCGTGTCAGTTCGACACAAAAGAATCAAAGTTTTTCCTAATTTTTTGATATTTCTGTCGAGTATCTCGTCAGCCTTTTGTAAACATACAAACATAAGCACATACACACATACAGACAACTTTCCTTTATATCACACACGTAGAAAAATACCCTCCCTACAGTCGTATAGGGCGGCCATGAGAAAGTGGATATATTCTATATTACCATCAAACAGATTATTTTGATTAACACTGTTCGCGATTTCATATATCAGATATGCCAGTAATGATCAAGTGGATATCTTGTCTAAAATATAATATAAGATTTTTCTTTTGATTAACACTGTTCTCAATTCTGATGTCAGATAGAGCGGCCATGACCAAGTGGATATCTTCTATATTAGCATTTAAAAAATTGTTAAAATAAACTAATGTTTGCAAAAAAAAGCACCAAGTCTAAAATATAATGTCAGATTTTTCGTTTGATTAAAACTGTTCTTAATTTCTGATGTCAGATAAGGCGGCCATAACCAAGTGGATATCTCTGATGTTACCATTACACAAATTAGTTGAAAGAAATAATTTGTAGAAACAAAAGCATCCGGCCTAAAATATAACGATAGGGTTGTCATGACCAAGTGTGTATCTTCTATTAAACCATTAAACAAATGTAAAATGTGTTCTCAAATAGCGTACGTATATTGCATATATCGTTGTTGGACTAAAGGAGTTTAAAATAAAAATGCAGACTAATTCCGGTCTAGTAATGTTTTCATTTATGTAGCGCGCCTATCATATAAAAGAACCAATATTATGTTAAATTCGTGCTCCTAAAACAAAAACATTAATTTACTAATGTGCCCCTGTCGTATCAAATAACCAAAATCTTATTCATTTACGTAGGACCACTATTATAAATAAAAATAACTCATATTGATGCGCCCCTGTCGTATCAAATAACAAAAAATCATGTTCATTTACGTAGGGCTATTATTATATAAAAAAAAGAACTCATATAAATGCGCCCATGTCGTATCAAAGAGCCAAAATCATGTTCATTTATGTAGGGCCACTATTATAAAAAAAGATCTCATATTAATGCGCCCCTGTTGTATCAAGCAACCAAACCCATGTTCATTTTGGTAAGGCGACTATTATAAAAAAGAATTCATATTGATGTCGTATCCAGGAACCAAAATCATGTTTATTTACGTAGGGACACTATTATATAAAAAAAAGAACTCATATTAATGCGCCCCTGTTGTATCAAGGAACTAAAATCAGGTTCATTTACGTAGGGCCACTATTATAAAAAAAACAGAACTCATATTATATTAATGCTCCTGTGTCGTATATAGAACCAAAATCATGTTCAATACGTAGGTCCACTATTATAATATTTTCCTTTCTTTTCTTTTTCTTCCTTTGTTTTAAGAAGAAAAAGAAAATTTTGCACGGTTTGATTTAAAACGCGGACAACATTGAATTGTCACCGCTATGAAAAACAGACAAAACTAGTCGTGAAAAAATGTCCGCTTCATTTGGGTACCTATCCATTACAAGTACCGACATTGCTCTCATATTCACTCTGACTTAGAGTGGTAGTATCATTCATAGTCGCATGTACTCAGTATATATATATATATACCTTCCCGTTTTCGGGAGATCTAATGTCTCACAAGTCACTAACAAATAAAATACATGGGTTTTTATCGATGCAATCACAACTCATAACAGCACAATTATTTCATACCTCGTGTCGACCACTCCTCCCATGACCGGTGCACCTGAAATTAATGTTTACCAACAGTACGAAGAAACGGATAAATCGTCGCATTTGAAGAAAAGACCCTTTATTGAGATATTGACGTTGCCTTCCCTTATGCCAGCGGCGGACTGCGGCATTCCGAGCTACGGATATTTCGGGCCCTCTTGACCCATTAGGTTATCGTCGATCTTAAGTCATTCTTCACCCGTGCTATTCGCTCCGGGACATCCAACCAATTTCTACTCCTCATCAATTCAACCCTCTTTTAGCCAGGTAATGTCACGTCCGCTTCTGGTACACAAGAGGTCAAGCTGACATCCGAGTACATTAAGCTGACCAGACTGAACACTATTTTCTGTTATACTAAACAAGCAAAATAATGCTAACCCAATATTTAACATACTGATGAAATGAAATCTCTTCTAGGTAAAACATAAAATTTTATTCGGTAGTGCGCCCTAATTTCGGGGATTGCAAAGTTATATCTTAGTTGACATTACTCCCAGGTCCATTCTGACCCGAACTCGTGTTACATAACGATAGCCGTTTTTTTGAATGGAAAAGTTTCAGTAAAGGTTCGGAAGTCAAAGAAACCACGTGACTTCCGGTCGGTGATTTTCTTTCTGGCGAGATTTCAAGGAGGAATGATGTGTCTGGGGTAGTGTCCCCAACAGGATGAGGCGCAATGTAACTAGATATAACGAGACGAGCTATCTGTCTATCTATCTATCTGTCTCTCTCTCTCTCTCTCTCTCTCTCTCTCTCTCTCTCTCTCTCTCTCTCTCTCTCTCTCTCTCTCAAGCGCGTACACAAGTGGCCTGACGCTCTAATGTCTTATGTGACTGCCTCTCGTTTTAAATAAACCATTTTTATAAACATCGGCGTCCGAGTGGATATATCAGCAGAAGAATAGAACCTGGGTTCATGACGACGACACGAATGTATAATGGTTTATACACTCATCGGCAAGTTAAACTGTAACACTGTTAGTACCTGCCAGGGTCCCATCCATGGGTTAAAACGAATTTTTCGTTTACAGATTACCTATTCACAAAATATACGACTGTAAAACAAATTAATCTACAAACCATTCGTAGAGGAAGAGAAGAGATGTCGGGATCGACATTTGTAGATAGGTTAAAAGCTCGTTGTATGAAAGAAATGGTCGTTGCATAGATATCCATCCTTCTGACTTTGCTGAATATGAAGAAAACGAGTTAACATCGTTGGGTTATAAGGACAAACTTCTTTTCTATAATTTAAGTCAATCTTATTAATATAGTTTTAGAAACACAACGAAAATGTCCGGGAAAAATTATGAAAACAGGAATACAAAATATGTTGAGTCAGTAGACACGCATGTACTATAAAAGTGAGGTTAGGTCCGGAAGTTTCATCTCGTCTAGCCAAGTCATGGCTAGGAACGAGAAAAGAAATATTACGTCTGGTCACATCGACGTCTAAACTCTGACTGTTCATAAAGAGCTGGAAACGGTTTGAGCGGAAGTGTCATCTCGCACAAAAGTGTTCTGACCGAAGAACGTATCAACTGTACCGTAAATGAGAACATGCTAACGCAAAAGAAAATAGGTCGTAATTATGTAACTGCACATTCATTTACAAAGAATGCGTTTTCACCATAAATAACATAGTTGAAAAAATTAAGAAGTTAAAGAAGCATAGATAAGTTTCACAAAATGACTGGATTCGGCGTGAAATAAACCGGAAAAATGGTTGATCTGCCGTGAAAATCAAACAATCGGAACCAAACTAATCGATAATATCAGCTGTCGCTTTTTTAAGTCGATAGGCGTTTCTTGAAAGTCTTCCTGGTATTCAGATGATTATAAATAGGTATTTCATGCCAAGCCTTCGTCGCCCACTCCAATCGAAATGAATGCTGTCACTGACAAGCATTCAACCAGATTCAATGTGATTCAATCATGGAGATGCGAGACGACTGAAAGGTCGAGCGGAAGGAAATGCAATAAATGTCGACATATTCGTCTGCCGTAATTCGCCTCGTTATATTTAAAAAGAAAAAAAGAAGAGCGACTCTTCTATGGTCACAGTGAGATAACAAGTCAATGCAGTTGGTGCATGGATAACAGAATTTAAAAGAGCCTGACGGATCATTCATCTTCAACTACGAAAATTATTTCACATTTTAGCATGACAGACCATCGAAAATAGTATTTCAACTTTAAGTATGACAGACACACGAAAATGATATTTCAAACATAAGAATGGCAGACTAAAGAAAATTATATTTTTAACTTAAGCATGACAGACCAACGAAAATAATATTTTTAACTTAAGCATGACAGACCAATAAAATTGATATTTAAAACATAAGCATGACAGACAAACGAAAATAATATTTTTTGCTTAAGCTTGACAGACTAACGAAAATAATATTTTTAAATTAAGCATGACAGACCAACGAAAATAATATTTTTAACTTAAGCATGACAGACCAATAAAATTGATATTTAAAACATAAGCATGACAGACAAACCAAAATAATATTTTTAGCTTAAGCTTGACAGACTTACGAAAATAATATTTTTAAATTAAGCATGACATACCAATAAAATTGATATTTAAAACATAAGCATGACAGACTAACGAAAATAATATTTTTAACTTAAGCATGAAAAACAACGAAAATGCTATTTCAAATATAAGAATGACTAACGAAGGAGCAGCGAAAGTGACATTTCAAAAATAAGAATGACAGACCAGCGAAAATGCTAGAGAGAAGTTTTAAAGGAATAATGTTACACACATTTTTAAGACTTGTATTTAATTATCAATTCCCCCGGGCAACGCCAGGTAGCTCTGCTATAAAAGAAACGTCGTCATTCTGTCTGTGTTTCTGTCCGTCGAAACGTCAGAATCACACAAGATACAATTACAAGTTTTAAATTATCGGATTCAGTGTAACTCCGATCAGGTTATGGTATAATGATCTTCACTGCCTTGATGTCACCAAGAACAAAATTAGTACATTGGGGGGGGGGGGGGCAAAAATACTTGTTTTTCATACTTAGTGGTAATTGTCTCAAAAACAACACTGAAACCAGGTTAAGCAGTCAGTCAGCTTTCTTCTGTCTTGTTTTTTCTTTTCGTTTTTCTTCTTTTCGTTTTTTCTTTCGTTTTTCTTTCTTTCGTTTTTCTTTCTTTCGTTTTCTTCCTTCTTTTTTTTCTTTAGTTTTTCTTTCTTTAGTTTTTCTTCTTTTCTTTTTTTTCATTTCGTTTTTCTTCTCTTCGTTTTTCGTCTTTTCGTTTTTTTCTCGTTTTATTCCTATTCTTTTTTCTACCTCTTTTTAGTTTTTCTTCTTTTCGTTTTTCTTCCTTTCTTTATTCTTCTTTTCAGTTTTCTTTCTTTTGTTTTTGTTTCTTTCGTTTTTCTTACGTCTATTTTCTTTCTTTCGATGTTCTTTTTTCGTTTTTCTTCTTTTCGTTTTTCTATTTTTCTATTATATTGAATCAGTTGCCAAAGTGAGTAAGAGAGAGATAAGAGGACAGAGAGGAGTCTAGTCTAGGGTAGAGAAAGACAATTGGAGGGAACGGTAGAGAGGTAGAGAGGGTGAGAAATCTAGAGAGGGTGGAGAGGGGTCAGTCTGGAGTAGAGAGAAAGGGAGTTGAATGGAATGGTACCAAGAAGTAGAGGGAGAGGATGAGAAAGAAAAAGACAGATGGAGAAAGAGAGGGGTTTTAATACAAAGATGTTAACACACACTTTTTAACTTCTATTTCGTTACCCATGTCCCCTGGCAACGCCGGATATCCCTGCTAGTAATAGCTAAGACAAAGAAAGCCTGGAGGAAGAAAAAAAAAGAGATGGGAAAAAGGAAAAAGAAAATAAATAAAAGTTTTTTTTTAAAGTAGAAGGAGGAAGAGGAGAAGGATTAGGAGGAGAAGGAGTTAGAAAGAAGGAAGAAAAAGACGAACTATTAAGACATGAATAATTTAAGACGAAGAAGAAAAGAGAAAAATGTAAAAGAAACAAAGAAGAAGAAAAAAGGAAAGAGAAATGAAGAAAATGATTTATGTCTTTTTCTTTTTACAACAGATGTATATCGACATAAGAACAACAGCTTGAAGAAATGTCCGCTGGTAACTGAGTCGAGGAGAGAGAGTGAGAGAGAGAGGGGGGGAGAGTGTGTGTGTGCGTGTGTGTGTGAGTGTGTGTGTGTAACACGATTATCTCTGCCCGTTCAAGAAGAAGAAAGAAAGAATGAGAACTGAAGAAATTTTACTTTTACTTCCCCTCCCCCACCGTAGAAAAATACGACACAAGATCAGAATGTTACATTTTAACTTACCGATGGGTGTATACACCATTATACATCCGTGTCGTCGTCGTGAACCCAGGTTCTATTCGTCTGATGATTTTATTTATCTACCTCCCACAAGGTAAGATGTGACACAAGGTCAGGAAAGTGGGATTAGATAAGCCATTCGGCATTCCCCGGTAAAGGCGCCTCAGACTCCTCTCCAAAGAGAGGAGAGGCAAAGTCTGGGAGGGTGCACCTCCTAGAGCTACACAGGACCGGCAACCCCCAATAGACCGGCGTGAATCCAGACTCAAAGGCCCGGACGATACCGGTTTATTAGGTGGGGTAAAAAAACCCTGGTGGAATGCAGTCGGACACCGATGTTTATAAAAAAATACCAAAATTTATTTTAAACTAGCTGGTTTTGCCAGCTTGCTATCGCTTCGCAAAGTTCGATACTTGAAATACTTAAAACCAAAATGTTAAATAATAAACATTCCATTCAACAGTTTGTTTTTAAACATAGGACAAAAACTTTAGCATTTATTTATATAATTAGATAAACGGTGATTCTCCATGTTAACCCTTCATTATGTTATGTTAGGGTAAAAAAAGACAATGCACCAAGATTTACGGAAATTCATCCAGTATTTTTGTTTAAAAAAAATAAATTCAAGTTTTATCGATAAACGCTTTCTAGCCGTCATTACTACGATGTTTTAAGTCTTAATTATCTCCCTTGATCTCAATAATGCCGAAAATGGCGATCAGAAAGCGTTTACCGATAAAAACTTTTTTTAAAACAAAAATACTGGATGAATTTCCGTAAATGTTAGTGTACTGTCTTTTTTACCCTAACAGGTAAGTACTTAATAAAGTGTTTGTAATATTTTCTTTTAGTAGCAATATTCCATATAGAGGTTAACCTGAAGAATCACCAGATAAAATTAACATTTATTCATATAAATAAATATTAACAGTTTAGTAATGTTTATACAAATTTATTTATATTATTTAGATTATTCAGACTACTGCTCTCATATTGAGTGTTATTCTCACAACGTTTCGGTCGCAACGTTGTGAGAATAACACTCAAGTTACGAACAGTAGTCCGAATAATCAAAAATATCAATCCTCATCTCAAAAATTCAGAAACATGAATTTATTTATATTTAATAAGATACTGTCAAGAAATTGAAAGAAGGAGGAAATCAATTCGCCTGTGCGATCGTGTGTGTGTGTGTGTGCTTTTTTTAGATTCACAAGTTTTTCATTGAATTTAAAAACAAAAGAAATGTTGGCCTCTAACGGACCTGGCGCAGTGCCACCCCTGCCTTTCTCCATATTACGTCGCTAACGGGATGGAAGAAGAGGGAAGAAAATAGTGATAGAGAGAGATAGAGAGAGAGTGAGAGAGAGATAGAGAGAGAGTGAGAGAAAGGAGTACGTCAGTCAGTCAATCACCTTCTCCTCTTTCTGAACTCTTGCTTCGTATATCTTTTTTGTAGTTTAATTTAAATACCTGAATATTAATCAGCAAATATTTTAAGAAAAGTTCAATAATTTATCCTCTTTTTTATTAAATCACTTGAACTAATTATTGTTAATAGTGAGAAACATATTGCATATACATGGAATAAATAGAATGATAAAATTACGAATGAATAACACCAAACATAAATTAATTATAGACTGTTTTCAAAAGTAGTTACGCTAATTAGATAGACCTATGGATGTCGATTGGTTGTTCTTATGTACTTTATATAGAGTATTCCAAAAGATTAATGCGTACCATTGATTTAAATAATGTTAACACGTTTTGATAGTTACGTAGGACTGATAAATAAATAAAAAACACTTTCGCAGATATTCATTTAGAAGAGAGACATTCACAGAAACCATCAAAGCGATAGGCCACTCGTGTACAGGTGCGATTGAGAGAAAGAGAGAGAGACAGACAGACAGACAGACAGACAGACATAGATAGACGGATAGTTTGTCTTGCTACACCAAGCCAGACTGTGTGCCCCGCCCCATTATGGAGATCACCTAGACGGTCTTTCCTCATTCTGCTTGAAGTCTCGCCAGCCAAAGAGATCGAAAATCTCCGACCGGAAGTCACATGGTTTTATCGACTTCCGTCTGGAGTCACTCAAACTTTCCCATTCAAACACGACCGTCGTTATGTAACATGAAAGTGGGGATTGAAAAGCCGGCTCACAAGATGAAGTGCACTTTGGCTCAAAGAAAATACCTAAGCAGTCTCGTCAGCATCCCCCTGCAGGATCGCCTCATACGATTAGCACCCCTTCTCTCAGCGCGTGACGGTAGGCACGGTAGGTTGGACCTCATAGGACTATACAGAACCAAACCTCAACCGGAGAAAAGCTTCGAAAGAACTTACACTTTATCGAACGGATTGTCGAGGACGTATTTTTAACTGATATGAATAGCTTCTGCGCAAATGTATTTTCTTTAACAACTGATTATATATCACAAGAACCACAGCATCAAGAAATGTCTGTTAGCAACAGCGTTGAGGAGAAAGAGAGAGAAAAGAGAGATATAAAAAGAGAAAAAGACAGAAAAACGAGAGAGGAGAAAAGGCGAGAGAAAAGAGAAAGCGATAGAAAAAAGAGAAAGAGAGAAAGAGAAATAGAGAAAAGAGATAGAAAGAGAGATAAAAGAGAGAGAGAAAAAAATAAAGAGTGAAAAGAGTGAGAGGGAGGGGAAAAGAGAAAGAGAAAAAGCCCGCAAAATCTCGCGTAACACGCTTATCTGTCCGTTCTAGTGATCTCAGATGTGTTTTATGATCACATAACATTCGTTTTGTATTCCTTATTTTGTTTTGTTGTATTTTATTGGTTCTGTAGAATTTCTTGTTCTTTTTCAAATTTCTTGTCTTGTTTATTTTGTGTCTCCTTTCTTCTCAAAGTATTTCTCCAAAGAGTTATCCGGTTGATGCTGTCCACAAAACCTGTTTTTCATCCAGACGAACAAATAGATTACGGCGAGGAAACCTCGAATCGCACTATTTTTGCTAATTGCAGTCTTTTTCGGAAGTATTGTTTCGTATTTTGATGCTTCTTGACATAACACTACTCTGTAAATACGCTTAATAAAATTCTAATTTTAGGAAATACTTACTTGTTATAGTGTAGTAGATTTTTTATTGTTTAGAAAATTCAATTTTTTTCGATTGAGTACTGAGATTGAGAGACGTCATTTTCTTAATTATAAAGGGGCAGTAATCGCAATAATTACTCGTTTTTCTCGCCAGGGTTCGTGCTTCTTGAAATATTTATATACATTAATTAAGAAAATGGCGTCCCTTAACACAAACACTGATTAAAAGGAAAATTTGAATTTCTTAAACAATAAAAAATACCTACTAGGCTGTTTTCCGTAAAATTTGGTTACCGATTTTCACCATGATAAGTAAGTATTTCCTCAAATTTGAATTTTATTTAGCGTATTTACCGGGGAGTGTTATATCAAAAAGCACAATATTTTTTTAAAGTTTGTTTTGTCGTATTTAGTGGGCGTTAACAAAATCCGGTTTAACGTAACAATCAATAATGTTATTTAATATCAATAACAAAACAAACATATGTTGTTAGGAGCAAGATCAAATTAAAGAGATCCCAGTTACAATTCAATACAGTTTATTTACACAATAAAAGAAAGACAGGCTGACTAACTGCATACTTGTTCATAGGTAGGGATTAATCCAATAACAAGAAAAAAACATAATATAGAAAAAGTGAAAAAACACACCTTCTTATTTTATAAATTAAAAAAATAATAATTTATTCTCGTTTTTAAATGAGGAAAAGTTCGCTCCCTTGCTTATCTGACAAGGTTCTTTTTCTCTTGTAGCGCGAATCCTGCCTTGGATGAGATCTAAATCCTTATCTACAAAAAGATATCATAAACCTGGAACGTGTTCAACGGTTGGCAACCAGTATGGTGACAGGAATCTCCACGCTTACCTACAAAGAGCTAAATACTAAATCTATTCTCATTGGAGCAGCGGGTGATGCGAGGAGATTTGATTCTGACGTACAATATTATCAACGGGAATTTTAATCTACCTTTCGAGGAGTTTTTCACTCCAGCGCCAAGTCGTCGTCTCTGTGGGCACCCGCAAAAAGATGTACTACCGTCGGTTTCGACTCAATAAAAGAAAGGCAGCATTCCCTGTCCGTGTTTCTTCTCTGTGGAACAATCTGCCAGAGGAGGTCGTGACGATGACAACCATATCCAGGTTTAAAGCGGCCTTTAATGTTGACTGTATGTAGATGCAAATGGCTTTCACCTGTCTCTTTACATGGCTTGTTGCACTATACTATTTTTGGGCAAAATAAATTTGATTTGATTTGATGAACGATGATAGTGTATTTGGATGTACACCAAACCCATGGTGACAACTAAAATGTTAACATTTTAAAAATGCGTTGTATCACTGCTGTGCTTAAACGAATGACGATAAACACTGATGTATAAGAATATAATGGTGCAATTTTATTGCGTTGCGTTGAACGAGTGGAGTGAGAAAGGGGCGGTGGAGGTTGATCTCTCAAACTCGCTCGGCAACAGACTTGTTCGATTTCAATTTGGGCTAGTTTATATAACATTTTGTATGTCCACGAATCCACCTGTAAACGTCAATTCCGGGATTTCGTCTTCGTCATCGATATAGTTACGCCCCACCTACGGGATGTGGTTTCCATCTATTTTTTGCTTATTTAACGCTAATGTATTCCTGTCTGTATTAACCGTCGCATGTTTCTCTGCATCAAATTACTAGATATTGTTTTTTTTTCGAGTTCCTGTATCTCCGTGTCAATCAACCGAGTTTTCTTTCTTCCAGCCAGGTGTGTGTGTGTGTTTCAAGTAGGATTTATTTATTCTTGTTAGGTGCTATTCCCGGTAGACCAGACCAGATATTCGACAAATGGGCACTTTGAATGAAAGAGGAAAAACATAGTTAGGGAACAAAACTTCTTTATAGTTATACAATTTTACAAAGGCGTGAAATATATTTTTGTGGGAGAATTGTTTGTGTCTGTGTTTGAAAATTTATCTTCTCGTTTTTAGAATGTTCGAAGTGAGAAAAAGGCACAGGTGTTAGAAGTGTTTATGTCTATATGTATGTTTTCTGTCAGTGTGAATATGCGCGTGATAGAGGGTGTACGTTAACTAGGCAGTGTAGACAGTGTCTGTAAATTTGATTGCCTTTGCGTTTATTAGTGAGCGTATGTACATGAGTTCAGTAGGCAGTGTGTTTGTACGTTCATAGTTGATGATGTGCTTCCCATGCCAGGAAAACCAGAGCATAATCGTGTGTTCGTTTTCTGTCTTGTTTCTGCCTTCCTGTGGCTTGTTTTCTTTTATAACAGGCTTCCGGATCAAGGAGTGAATTTGATTTCGAGCGCAAAGTAATGGTGTTGGCGTACGGACGTATTTAGAAACACATCACGTGACCGATATTTTTACAATTTTGTCTTTTTCTCGTCTGGAACCTTCTTTTTCTGCGCGAAAAATGTACTTGCTTTTTAGAGTTTGTTTTTGGGGCGTGGCTTGTGTCTTTTCGGCCACGCAGTTGGTCAGTAAATATATAGAATTGGAAGACATGTCAATCCTATACTGTTTGCTCTTTCCTCTCTACAATCCTTTTTTCTTTTCTCGGCTTCTTTTTTTACACGGGAAAATCAGTCAAGCGATAAAGCATCTGTATAAGTAAGGGACAAACGTGAATAAATCCAAAGGCGAATTTAGAAAAATTCAAGAGTTAGTGGTTAGGGTTTGGGTTAGGGTTAGGGTTAGGCTTATAGCTAACGTTAAGGTTCAGGTTTAATTTTTGTACTTTTCAATGTAGATAAATTTTCTTTTTAATGTGACAAACTTTGTAATGCTTTCCCTTTAGATTTTGATAAACTCATTGTGACATTTTCATCTATATTTTCCCGTGTGCCATTTTCATTTTTATTTACTTTTTACATAAATTTATCTCGGCATTATGGTAAAGAAAAGTAAATTCGTATGAATCAGTATGATACGATTTTGGGGAGCGGCTTATTTCTGTTGCTGAGTTATCGCACATAGACAAAACCAAATTAAATAAAACGCATGTGTATGAATAGTATTTCATCTTTATTTATTAATAGACTTCTTCAGAGTGAGATCTGGTTCTGGTTCTGGTGCGTGGTCGCTTCACACGTTGAACTTCTCCCTTTCTAAACACTTCCTAGGTCTATTCTTACCTTCTCTGTATCTAAACTTACTATGTTTCACTTGCTATTCCCTTTCATTTTCTGTTTTAAAGAAAATACACTGCAGTTTGTAAAATGGAAAAGAGGTACTCATCTATGTTAAAATAAAATTTGAATAAAAGACACATTCAATGTGTTTTTATGAAATTCATTTTTAAAACAATCAGCAAACGAAAATGTTATAAAATGCAAACTTCACCATCTGGGGCTCATTCAGTTAACAAGAAAGTATAAGTTAAACATGTGGCAATCATTATGATGATAAGTTAAACATGTGGCAACCATGATGGTGATGATGATAAGTTAAACTTGTGGCAATCATGATAAGTTAAACATGTGACAATCATGATGATGATGGTGTGTTTGGGAGTCACTGAGAATCTACGATATTTTTCGCAAATCATATCTATCAATTCTAGTATTTTATTAAAATGAAAAATGTTGTTACCATTGTAGGAACATTCCAATAGTTTATCTATAAAATATATATTTATAGAGATTTTGAATTCGTTATTAAACACATTATTTTCAATTATAATACTAACTTATCTATTCTCCTCGTGTTACCCTCCGGGCGACTGTACACGGTAATCCTTTTCTGTTTTTATTTTACCAATTTCTTGAAAGCATTTAAAATGTTTAAAAGAGTTTACGGGTAAAAGACGTGACCACTTTCATGAAAGAATTTTCGACGTTTAGTTGTAGTCGATGAAAACTGTTTGTTTTTAGTAAATTTCCACCATTAAATATAAATATTTCACACCCGTTTATATTTCTCCCCTCTGTGCTTGAAAAGTATTGACATTGTAAAAACAGTAGAAAAACTCATAAAAAATGTAAAAGTAACTACACGATGTGAAAAGTTGTAAATATAAAATAAATTATTAAAATAGTAGTTTCGTATTTTTTAGTATAAGATGGTAACAGTTAGTAAGGAAATGCCCCATGTATCGTTAATAATGTTAATAATGTTCCCTTTGTATTATGTAATAAAAACACACGTGTAAGTGGAAGTTAGAAGAAATAACATTTTACTTAGTATTATAATAGAGTTATCAAAATAGTCCTTTCGTATTTGTTTGAGTAGAAGATGGAAACAGTGAGCAATGAAAGGCCCCTTGTATCGTTAATAATCTACCTTTTGTATTATGTAATGAAAATACACGTGTAAGTGGAAATTAGAAACGAAAAGGGTTTACTTATTATGATAAGCAATCTATTTAAAGAAATTATTAGTTTAATAGCCCAAATAGAGAAAAATGTCGAATCTGCATTATTTTAAGTTTTTCTGTTTAAGCGAGTAGGGGAAAATACTGCCATTCTAATAGTATTTTTAATCGGAATAAGTATTTCCAGAAAGAAACTAAAGCGAAATAGATTATATTCTATGTAAAAGAATATGATGCAAGGATAAATTCGCTAGACAGAATCAAATATCGATTTGTCACATGTATTACTATTTATGCCTAACTTTGAAAATCCGTCCGACTAATTATATATCTCTATTTATATAATTATAGGTATGTGCATATCTTTATTTATTTGTATGTATAGGATTCACTCAAAAACTAATTAATTGATCATTATGAGTTTTGGAATACAGCTGCTAGGCTTTAGGATTAGTAATGTGGACTATATTTAGTTTAATTTAGTTTTATGCAAAAGGGGAAAGGCGTAGAAACATTTTGTAGAAGTTTGAGGAAAGAAGCCATTAGAGTAGAAAGCTTTCCGGCATCTGGGGACCACTACAGTGAAGGGGTGAGATTTTGCTTACTGACGGGTCGGTCGAATATATTTACGTTGAAGAGGCACCAGTGCCTCAAGTTCAATGGAGCACATTCCATTAAAGTACTTGTAAAACAAACACAGTGACACAACATTGCGGCGATGGTACAGGGGCCGGTGCTTGTGTTGATAGTGTGAGACCTATTAGATAAGGACTCTTCTCTGGATATGTCTAAGAGGGAGAGAGTGCACCAGCCCATATATTACAACAATACTCTATGCATGGGCGAATGGGGGCTTTGTAGAGATGTAAAATACTGGCAGGTGTGAGACGTTTTCTAGCTCGGTAGAGGGAGCTTACCTTCTTTGCAGCATCCTTGGCAATGTCTTCTATGTATTTGCTCCAACTCATTTTACCTGTGAATGTTAGGCCGAAGAGTTTGAATCATAGACTCGCAGATAGGGTGCTATTAGCCCTGGCAATCGGTGGTTGAAAGGTTTCTTATAATTGTTATTGGAAAGGAGCTTTGTCTTAGTAGCATGAAATGCTACCATCTATTTATGTTTCCATTCCACTACAGACTGGGGATCATTTTTCAAGGATTCAGTCATTGCCTTTGATATGTGTGTGTTCGTTTTTCTACCTTGTCGCAGTTAGAGCGTGGTGTCGTACATCTATGTGTGTGTGTTTCTTTACGCTGACTTCTGAAGAAGCATCTCCCGTCACGAGCGCCTTCCGCGCGAATTCTTCAAAGGTTCGGAAATTGAATCTTAGCGAACAGCAAAGATCGATTTCTCAAACTAGATGCAATGGATTTAGCAAATCAATTTCAAACCGCCTCCATCGTCACCGTCGCCATCGCCACTCGTATACTCGCCGTAATAATTTTCGATTTTGTTATTGCAATAAAAAAATCATCATTGTTATTATTATTTTTTGTTTTCCTTTTGTTTTGTTTTTTCTATCTTGTTTTTTAATCCGTTTGTGAAATTGTCATACCGCCATCGGTACTTTTGTTTTGTATTTTCTTTCTATCTCTCATCATTCATCCGTTATTGGATTTTAATCCGCCCCCTCCCCGACGATATTATATTATTTTTGGTTATTGCATAGCTTGCGTGCAATTGTGTTGTTTTGCTGATGGCTTTGTTTATTGTTATTACCATGGAGAGATGATAATATAATCTGTTCTCTTTCACTGTAATCATAATGAGGAGGCGGGGGTATTACGTCATGTGGAAACACACGTGTGAAAAAACAACAACAACATCTTATTTAACATTATTCTTTATTATCTCGTGTTTTATGTAGTCTGTCCCCCCACCCTCGAAAATAATACATAGCGAAATCTATTACAATTAATTTAATCGTACATATCTAATTGTCGGAAATATAAAACTGTTATTCATTACAGAAGTGTTGTTACGACGTGATTTCCGTCTTGGCCTTTTGGCTAAGATCAAAGTGTAGTATCTGTTCCGATGGATACTGCCCCCCATAGACTGGTATTGTCTTGGCCTTCGGGGCTTGATTTACGCCTGTCTATGGGTCTGTCCTGTGCAGTTCTAGGAGGTCCACCCTCCCAGGCTTTGCCTCCCCTCTTTGGGAAGGAGTAAGTTTATTGCTTACTGCCTGAGGCGCCCCTACCGGGGAATGCCAACGGGGCTGCCCAGGCAATTGTTAAACCCCACTTTCCCGACCCGACCATGGGTCACATCTTACTTGTGGGAGTTAGATAAAAACTGGCCTTGTGCCTAACTCCTAGAGAGGAGTAAATCAATGCACAACGACGTAGACAGTCTAGCCAACTTCCAGTCGCTGCTTGGATGACTTAACACGGGATATAAAAAAAAACAGTTGCTGATGACACAAGCATTGTTAAAACAGAAGAAAAACACAAATGTTCGTGCAATTCGATAGAATGGGCTTCGTGGATCTTCACGGTGCGCTCTCTTCGATCCCCACGATTCGTCCACTTCGTTGACGGAATTCACTGGTCAGTTTTCGGTGCTCATGTGGCAGTCAAGGCTTCCTTCCTCCTAATCTTCTCCTCAATAACCGCTTTTACAAACGTTAGAAAAAAAAGAATCATCAAGAAATAGAATTTAGCTTTAAAAACTTCTTTGGAGTTTTATTCTTTTTTAAGAGTATACAGGTATACACCCCATCTCCCATGAGAAGAGGAAGCAGCTATCCAAAAGCCCAACTGCCCTCTCTAGTAATTCAGTCGAAACAGACACGATTCTCTCTACTAATTTGACACATCCACTTACTGTGCCAGTGACATCACAAACATGACACGTAGGCTTCTTCTAATATTAAATGAATAATTCCATTCTGCATACGTTTAACACTACGTGGAAATTTACCATACTAATCGTATTCCTACACATAGGCTTCTTCTAATCTTAAATGGAAAATTCCATTCTACAAAATTTCTAACCCTACATAGAAATTAAACATACTAATCCTTATACGTAGCCTTCTTCTAATATTAAATAAATAATTACAGTCTACATAATTTTAAACCTACGTGGAAATTTACCATACTAATCGTATTCCTACACGTAGGCTTCTTCTCATCTTAAATGGAAAATTCCACTCTACAAAATTTCTAACCCTACATAGAAATTAAACATACTAATCCTTATACGTAGCCTTCTTCTAATATTAAATAAATAATTACAGTCTACATAATTTTAAACCTACGTGGAAATTTACCATACTAATCCTATTCCTACACGTAGCTTTTTTCTAATCTTAAATGGATAATTCCACTCTACATAATGGGTAACACTACATAGAAATTTACCATACTAATCCTATTCTGACACGTAGGCTTCTTCTAATCTTAAATGGATAATTCTACTCTACATAATTTTAACCCTACGTGGAAATTCACCATACCAATCCTATTCTTACACGTAGCCTTCTTCTAACTTTAAATGAATAATTCCATTTTACAACATTTTAACCCTACGTGGAAATTTAGCTTACTAATCGTATTCTTACACGTAGCCTTCTTCTAATCTTAAAGGAATAATTTCACTTTACATGATTTTTAACTCTACGTGGAAATTTACCATACTAATCCTGATACGTAGCCTTCTTCTAATCTTAAATGCCTAATTCAACTCTACATAATTTTAAACCTACGTGGAAATTTACCATACTAATTCCTAGACGTAAGCTTCTTCTAATTCTCAATGAATAATTCTACTCTACCTAATTTTTAACCTAACGTGGAAATTTACCATACTAATCCTATTCTTCTACGTAGCCTTCTTCTAATCTTAAATAAATAATTCTACTCTACATAATTTTTAACCCCATGTAGGAAATTTATCATACTAATCCTATTGTTACATCCCCATCACTAATATTGCTACATCAAATTAGAAGTTCAAGGTGCTTTTTGTTAGCAGTTGCGCATGACGTAGACTGTTTAGCCAACTCCCGGTCACCCTTTGGATGACTGCAAGCGAGATATTCTTCTAAGCTTCCATAAACAGAATTGTTAAATATTGGTATTATAGTGATTTTCTTCACGTTCGATATTTCCTTCAGTTCTTGTGCAAGTTCCATGTATTTGCTTAATTTTCTTGCCTACCTGTTTTTCACTCTGTGATTTGCGAGGACGGCAGAATACACGATTTGGCAGATTTTTCCTTATTATTGACTATTATCACGTCCAGTCTTTTTGCTTAGATAAATTTGTCTGTTGGTATGTCTATATTCCAGAGAATTGTGCGATTTTTATTTGTCTTCATATTCAAAGTGCAGACGTTTGCATAGTTCTCAGCAGACTGCCTCTCCCCCCAGTCGTGTCTGCTTTTGAATTATTTTTTTGCTACTTTGTAATACTTATGTGATTTGCAGTTCTGTATATTTGCCAAGAGAATCTACATTTACTGTTTTCCTGGGTTTTGTCTATTTTAGGTTTGAGAAAGTTTGTTCTGATGTGTCTGTCAGTAGCGATTCCGTTCCTCTGTTTAAGTTTCTTTTTTATATCTCTGCTCAGATGTTTTCGTGTGTATCCTCTCTGGTCAGTCTTATAAATCGCCTATGTAGCTGTTTCTCTTCTCGGCTTTTTGGTTTCCAATTTCGCTGCTTCGTGTATTGTTCCTTTTAATGGTGCCTCTTGCTGCAATAATCAGCCTTTCTGTGTTCTGTGTTATGTATTTTTTGAAATCCTTTTGTGTCATTCACAGTCTTCAATACTTAGCAGTTCTTTTCCGCTTCTCTCCTTTTTACGTAGTGTAAGTCAGTATTACTCTACAGGTGTAGTGTCTTGTACATGGTCATTAGTTTCCTAGTCTTCTGGTCCAGATGCCTGATTTTTGTCCAGCCTTTGTAGGGTCCAGCATATATATTACTAGGTCGTTCATATACATGAGGTGGTTTATTCTTTCTTCTCTGTCTGTGGACACGTATCCGGCATTACACTTCCTGAGTATGTCGTTCAGTTGCATCATTGCTATGATAAACATTAATGGTCACTCTCCACGACTCTTGATAACATTTGCAAATAATTTTGTGATATCGCAACAGCAGTTTACCATTTATTTCCTGCTATCAAGAACCGTTGGACTTTTCTGGAATTTGAGTTACAATAAGCCTCTCTGAGGTTCCAGTACTCTTGCACACTTCTAATGAAGGACTGGTTTGTGCTTTCAATCCTCGGCCCTTCTATCCTTCTTGACCCTTCACAATAATTTTGTGTGGTATCAGCCGAGGTTTGCATCACCACATGTGTGTTTTTCCCCTTTTTTATTTATTTGAGGCTGCTGAGCGTTTGTTGGTTATGTGGGTTGGTTTCTGCATTCAATGATTTTCCTTAAGATTTCGGCTGTATTCATCATTGCCATTCGTTGTATTGTTCCAATCCTCCTTTTATTATTTTATTCACTTGGAGTTTTCACATGAGTCATTCTCAGTGATCTCTCACTGGCAGCAACAGGTTCTGGTCTTGGGATCTTGAGTGACAACAAGCCTCTCCCTGCTTCTTTTCATAACTTTTGCAAATCACTTTGTGTTGTCGCAACAGCCGTTTCCTATTGATTTCTTGCCGATAATGGTCGTAGGTTTTATTTGTAATCAGTGTGGCAATAATCCTCCTCAGGATTCCAGTACACTTCAAGTGGAAGTCCGTATAGTGCTCGCCTCCCCGCGGTGCTTTTGATTCTCCTTGATCCTTCACAGTCATTTTCTGCAGGACCAACTAATGTTGGTACTACCGAAATTTATTTAGGGTAGAGGTGGGGTCAGATTATGTAAAAAATTTTACATAGTCTGATAATTTCAGTTCTCTTGGTTTCGTGTAAAAGTTCTTCTATTCTTTAGTTGTGTTTACACAATATTATTCTATTCCAGTTTATTTGTGATAGGTCGGCGTTATCTGGTTATTTGAGTTGGTTGCCGCACTCTAGAAATTAAAAACAAAAACATTTCAGCTTATTTTATCAGTACTGCACATTTTCTGGTGTCAATCCTCTTATTGCTTGGACCATTTGTCTGGATGTTCAAATTGCATTTGTTTGTATAGTTTCCAGTGGACCACATTCCCAGCGCAGTGATTGTTTGTTTTTTGCATTCCTTCTGGGCTAATTTGCAGCATTCGCATATGATATGGTTTACCATTTCGTCCCTTTGTCTACAGAGTCGGCATTTACTGTTTTGGTCTATCTTGGCTTTCATTTAGTTCGTTCTAATCGCACTGTTTTGTGCGGTTGTCCGTTTGGCCAGTTATATTTGGCCAGTTTTATAAATCGTCCCTGTATCTGTTTCTCTTTCAATTTTAACTTTTCCTATTTGTCTGTTCTTCCTATTGTTGATTGTGGTGCTGCTTTTAACAGCTGTAATCAGCCTTTCTGTACTTTTATCGCGTCGTCGAAAGAGACTTCTGCACTTCCATGTCCTGTTCCCCCTTTATTATTATTATCATGATTATTATTATTATTGTTGTGATGATGATTATGATGATTATGATGATGATTATGATGCTGATTATGATTATGATTGTTGTTGTTATTATTTTTGTTATTGTTATTGTTATTGTTATTGTTATTGTTATTATTATTATTATTATTATTATCCCTCCTCCTCCTCCTCCTCCTCCTCCTCCTCCTCCTCCTCCTCCTCGATTCCTTGGAGCTCTTGGTATAATTGCTAACCGAAATAAAATAAAAGGATTTTCATTATCAGCCAATTAAATTGCTATCGAAGATATCAGTAGCTTGTGGCATAGTTTTCCTGAATAATTACATGGGAATGTATTAATAACTTAATTGACATTAATTTACGGTATAATTATGTATTTGGTACTAAGCTTTTTTATTTTCATTGTCATTGCCCTAATAACCCGTTGATATTCAGCGTATTTAATATTTCTACCATTCACATCATGCTGCTGCTAATGATGATGCTGTTGCTACTGCTGCTGCTAATGATGATGATGATGATGATGATGATAATCATTATTATCATCATCATCGTCATTATACTCAGCAGCAGCAGCAGCAACAACAGGATAATCAGCACCATCATCACCATTATCATTATCACTTCCTTCCATGATTTTCTTGACTTATCCTTGGCAACTAACCCATCTATCGCAACGGTTCTACATCTACTAACCCAAGAATTCTCATCCATTCTTTCAACGTGGCCATACTAACGAAGTCTCCCGTTCTGCACTCATCTCCCTATACTGTCCAGATTTAACCTTCTTCTGAAGTCATCAGATCTATGCCTGTCTTTAAACTCACATTACACATCTATCGTATCATTCTAATATCATTTCCCTCTATGCAACACATATCCTCAACCCTCACTGGCCAGGTTTCACTTTCATCCATTACCACACTGCGTACGCGTGTTTGATAGACGCTTTCCTTGGTCGATAGTTGGAAATGCTCTTTTTGTTAAACAAATGACAGAAGTTCCCTGAACTTACTCCATCCACTGTTACCTCTTGCAATCACACTAGCACTAACTCCTCCAAGGTGACAAAACTTATGAACAACCGCAATAGTCTCATCATCAAAATATACTTTCTCCACATCTGAGTTCTCATCCGTCTTTGTTGTCTTACACTTCTTGTACACAAACTAATTGTCCTCTCTCAACCTACCTGTAATTCCACTACATTTCTTGTTTACCCAATTTTTACAAGTACCACAAAAAATTAAGTTGCATCCAAGTATGAAGCAACCACGCAATTAAAAGTAATAAAGATGAATTCAGTTTCAGCCATCTATTATTATACTAAAGCTGAGGTAATCAAGGTTTCTTTCTCTAAGGTTTTTCTATGTCAGTGTGCTGACTACGTTGGAAATAAATCCCAAACATTAGAAATGAGAATAGCCCAACATATACCACGTGATATTCGTTTACACAAGGTTTTGAGATCATCTGGGAACTTTCAAGCACATGCGGGCTGTGTAAAATATCCCAGGGAGCTGAACGCCCCTGCCTTGCACAGTTCCAGGTCACACTTAGGCAAGGTGTAGCACCTGTTAGCCTTCTTCTGATATTCCAGAGGGTTACCATACAGGTGTGGTCGCTTCTCAAGCGGCTAATAAGGGAATGACCACCCTCTACCTACACAGATCAAAGCCTTCGGCAGCAGGAAGGCGGATGTTTCTCAGGCAGACAAAATTAAACAAATCAATGGCTAAGAAATGAGCTGGCACGCAGATAACTTTTGCATAATTGAGCCATACTGGGTGGCAGCGAACAGTCCAGTGAGCGGACGCTGCAAGAATCCCTCAACAGCAAACCAGTCTGTATGTAAGGTTGCGAAGGCGGATGAAGGGTTGCAACCAGTCAGGGGGGTTGCTCGTCTCGATTTTCGTGCCACTGAACATAAACCTGCCTGGCCAAGATGATGGGTATGTTGTTTGTGCATCAGCCAATCCATGTTTAACAAGCCCACGCACAGGCGTCTCCAGGGACACAAGTAGTGGGACAAAAGATCGAAGAGAAGAATGGAAAGAAAGTCTGGCAGCAATCTGAAGAACACGGTGGGGACAGGATTGTGATATCTGGAAATCTTTAGTGTTCAACTGGCACGTCCTGTGGTGAGTGATTAGTTCAATCGCTTCGCTCTTGGACTCAAAGCAAGAGAGTGATTCGGCAGTGACATCCGTGACTGAACAGCCCTTTTCAAGAAGCTACTCTGCTCACCCCGAATGGTAGAGGCTAGAAAAGGTGCCCTAAAAATAGTGGTCTTTACCGTAACCTGCCTGGGAAACCGCTTTCAGGGGGTTTCACCTTAATTGCGGTCGAAACAATAAAGTTAAATTAAAAATGGCATCATAAAATGTCCGTACTTCAAAACCCGAAAGAAGAACCGCTCTTGTCGCACACAAGCTCCAGAGACTCGACATCGATATTGCAGCACTTTTAGAAACCCGCCTTTCAGATGAAGGAAATCTACGTGAAGAAGGTGGTGGCTACACAATTTTCTGGAAGGGCAACGAGCCTGACAACCTGTGACTACATGGGGGTCAACTTCGCTATAAAGAACACATTGATGTTGAGACTCAGTTAATTACCAGTCGGCATAAACGAACGAACCTCTTATGACACTTAGAGTTCAAACTGGGGGAAACTCTTATGTCACAGTAATCAGCGCATATGCCCCCACACACTCGGAGGCGTTCTACAATGACCTTGACAAACTGCTTTCCGCCGTTCCGATTGAAGATAAAATCATTCTTCTTGGTGATTTTAATGCAAGGGTTAGTAGGGATTCTCAAATTTGGAAAGGAACCATTGGCAAAGAGAGTGTGGGTAAAATAAAGTCGAATGGAACACTTTTACTTTCAAAATGTGCCGAATACAATCTCATTGTCACAAAGAGGCAAATGCAAGACCACTTATCAACACCCGCGATCAAAGCATTGGCCCTGTATAGACTACATTATTGTTCGCGCACGTGATAGGAGAGATGTTCAAATTACAAAAGCTGCTTCACTCACCGAGGACTGCTGGACAGACCAAGCTGCAGCGTAGGAAGAAAAAACGGAATACACCTAAGAGGCTCAAATTTAACGTCGAATTGTTGCGGGATCCGACTAAGCAGCTTCAGCTACAACAATCCCTTCTTCATCACCTACTTGGCCAACATCCTGCCAGTGCTGAAGAACATCGGCAAAAGCTTTAAGTCTGACATTTTGGACGCATGCGGGAGTCGATTGGTTTGAAGAAATATAAGAATCAAGACTGGTTTGACGAAAATGACAAAGAAATAAAAGATCTAATCGAGCAAACAAGAAAAACGCTCGCTTCAAATCTCAATGACCCGAACTCGGAAGTCAAAAAGAGAAAACATAGAGAATTAAAAGCCAAAGTACAAACATCTACAAGAGCCATTAAAAACAACTGGTGGACGAACACATCTAAAGAAATACAACTATATGTTGATAAAAACGACATGAAGAATTTATTTAGTGCAACTAGAATTCTCTATGGTCCCAGCACACAAGGCCTAGCTCCTTTGCGAAGTAGGGATCGCTTTCGAATTATTAAAAGTAGTGGAGAAATGTTAGCCAGGTGGAAGGAACACTTTGAGGATCTGTTAAACCAACATACAGTCTTCGACGACAATGCGATACATCAAATCCTGCAACGACCTGGGGACACTTCACTGAGCAGAATTCCCTCTCATAAAGAGGTCAAGACTGTCGTCCTTGCTTTGAAAAATAATAAGGCTGCTGGTATAGACAACATCCCTGCCGAAATCTATAAATCGGGTGGACCTCTCCTGTATTTACAACTGTATCAACTTATTGTCAAAATATGGGTACAGGAGGAAATACCAAGTGATTTAAATTATGATCTAATTATAACCATTTTCAACCTTTTGACTGTGGAAATTATAGAGGTATTACACTACTATCAATAGCTGGAAAAATATTGGCTCGTATCTCAACAAAGAGACTAACATTTCTCGCTGAGTCTGTTTTACCCGAGTCACAATGTGGCTTTCGACCAGCTGGTGGCACAAACGACATGATATTCAGTCTAAGGCAGCTTCAGAAAAAATGCCGAGAGCAACAGCAATCTCTATATATGGCTTTCATCGATCTAACAAAAGCCTTTGATAAGATAAGCCTTGAATTTCTCTGGAAAATCTTATCAAAAGCTGGTTGTCCAGAGAAGTTCATCAAAATGATGAAATTGCTTCACAACGATATGACTGCAACGTTAATCACAAATGGCATCTCTATAGATCCATTCAAGGTAATATCTGGGGTCAAAGAGGGATGTAAAGCTGCACCGACCTTGTTTTCAATCTTTATTGCGGCTTTATTGCAACTAATGAATGGTCAACTTCCACCTGGTATATCCATAAACTACAGAATGGATGGTGGAGTTTACAACACCAGACGTCTGAAAGCCGGAACTATAACAAATGTTGATTCTCTTATTGAATTTCAATATGCAGATGATAACGTGCTTCATGCTCTGACTGAAAAGGACTTACAAACCTTGATTAATGCCTTTGCTGATGCATACTCTAAACTAGGACTAAAAATCAACGTTGGAAAACTGAGGTGTTATTTCAGCCTTCACCTCAAGATAACAACAAAACCCCTTCTAATATTCAATTAGGCGGCGAATTGCTAGAAAACGTGGATCGCTTCGCGTACCTGGGTCGCCACCTCGCTTCCAATGTCAACATTGATGACGAAATTCAATATCGTATTAGGTGCGCAAGTGCTGCTTTCGGTAAACCTCGTCTCAGAGTCCTTGATGATACCAAAATACTAGTATATCGATCCATTGTCCTTCCAACACTATTGTATGCATCGGAGAACTGGGTGACATACCGTCGACATCTTATAGCACTTGAAAAACTACATCAAAGACTTTTACGAAAAATTTTAAAAATTAACTGGCAAGATCGTCGAACCAACATCAGTGTCCTGGAGGAGTCTGGTTAAAAAATCGTTTGAGATGGGCTGGTCACATTTTAAGAATAAGCAACCCGTCCTATCCTAAGAAAATATTTTATTCCGAACTGAATTTGGGAGCTAGGAGGGTTAGAGGACAGAAGAGGCGATACAAGGATTGTTTGAAGGAGGATATGAAGTGTGAAATTTATCACACAATATGGGAAGCGAGTGCACTTAGGAGAACGGAGTGGAGGAATGGAATAAGGAGTGGTGTGGAAAGTTTTGAAAGTGAACGGCGTCATCAAGTTGAAGAACTGAACGCAGCAAGAATATTGCGCCACGAAAACAATTGGCAAACGATAATGCATGTCCGATCTGTGATAAAGTGTGTGGATCTAGAATTGGACCGTTTTCTTATACGAGAACCCAGAAATGAAGCCCGTGGTAACCTGTATACTCGGTTTAAGTGACGGCCATGATGACAAATATTTGTTCTGACCAGTATTCCGATGTGTGGTTTTCTGTTTTACACAGTGCTAGGTCAGACAATCATCTCAATATTATTGAGGCGTTAGTTATTAACAGTTCTCGACTTAGCCTGTTTAGACAAAATATTTTTGAACATCAGTTAGAGATCTTCCGTGATTCAAATCCCCCATAACGTTGAGATATTTACTTTTTTTCTATCAATTGATTTCTGCAACTGAAACAATTTTCAAATAATTTCTCATCCGATGTTCTTAGTTTTTAATTTATTATTTTGACGTTTCCTCTTAGAGAATCAGACAATAAGGCATTAAGGAAAATGTTAGCATTTTTTTCCACCCGCCCCGTTTCATTTATTAAAAATAATGTTTCCTCTGAAATTTATCTATTTTGTTGTACTAGAAATCTACTTACACACACACACACACACACACACACACATATATATATATATATATATATATATATATATATATATATATATCATGTATTCACATAAGATTTTATAAGGAGATATAATTTTTTATGTATCAATTTTCAGTATTTACTTCAACAGTGCTCGATACGTAAGTAGAGCTAGGTAGTAAGCTATGAAAATATATTTATGGCAATTAAGCTACACAGAGGCGTGTTTCATCCCCGGGGGGAATCTTCAAGCTAAAATGCATTTTAGTCTGAAGATTCCCCTCGAGGATGAAACACGCCAGCCTATGTGTAGCTTAATTGCCATAAATATAGTTTCATAGCTTACTATATATATATATATATATATATATATATATATATATATATATATATATATAAAGTTAAATTTACGTATTTCTTATTGTTTTTTCTGGCGATAGTAACATCGTTTGTATTTTTCAACTTCCGAGGCGGTAAAGAGTTATGCAGAATATTGTATTGTCGTCCTTAATAAGACGTGTTTTTATATATATATATATTTATTAATTTTACGTACATGGAAGTAATCCATAGATACGTGTTTCTGGCTATCAGCCGTCATCAGCATGGGTAACTTAGACACAAATTGAACCCTCTATTAAATTATAAAAGGAGTTAATCTTAGACATATTCTAGAAACATATATCACACAAGAGGCTATCACAAAGCTGACCATTACATCGGAAAAATGCAAAAATATAGGCACATTTGTTTTGCTTTTTAATCTTCATTCTATTCGAGGTCAACAGGTGGGTATTTAAAGCGATGTTTTAATGTTATTATGTATTAATTCGTCACCGATCTTTTCAATTGCCAGAAAAAGTGAGAGAGAGTGTGATAGAGAGAGATGGGGTGATAGAAAGAGAGAGAGAGAGAGAGAGGGGGGGGGGGATGAGGGCGGAGGAGGGAAGATAGGTGAGAGAGGGATTGAGAGAGGGGGGATGTGGACGGGAGAATAAGACGATAAGGGGAGAAGAGAGAGAGAGGGAAGAGAGAGAAAAAGTAAGGTGTAGAGATATATATGTTTAGTTTTAAAAGAAAGATATTACACACCTTTGGTTTAACTCTATTCTGTTGCTTACATCACCGGGCAACACCGAGTGGCCATGCTGGTATCTACTAAACAAAGTCTAAAACTTAAATGTTTCGGAATTTTTTAGATAAGGTTTGCTGATGTGTTTTATTTTGATTATTCGGACTACCATTCTCATCTTGATTTTTATTTTCACAAAGGTTTCAACTTCGCCACAGCCATCAAGTGGATCCCATATTTAGACACAGCTGCTCTAAATAAAAAGGCAGACATGAATAAACCGAAGTCTTAAAGAGATGAGTTAAGACAATAGCTAAGACAAACACTTGATAAATTAAAGCTTGCAAAATCTAACCTCTCAAAACGAAAAAGTAATGGCTATCAAGCCACTCCGAATGATGATATCTTAATACTACTATTGGACATGCTACCGTGGTGATAGATAGAGAAAAATATTCAAAGAAATGTTCGGATCTAAAAGCATCTGGTGGCTACTATAAAAGGAAGAAGAATCCGACCCCGAGAGGAAGCTATCACAGATCTTCAGTAGGAGCAAGGACATAATGCCACCAGTAAAAATACAGACAGCTAACCCAGCATTACAGCATACTATCACTACTATACGGCCATCCTAAGATTCATAAAGCTGGTACTTAGTTAAGACCAGTTGTCAGCGGTCGGGGTTCAGCATGGCATCTATTGAGCCGATTACTGGTGGATATAATCACCCCACTCAGAAGTAAATCCCAATCGTATGTCAAGAACTCCACTCACTTCGTGAAAAAAATAAGTGACGCTTCTATTCATTCCAACCAAAGTCTGTTCACGAAGGTATGCATAGATAGTAAAAATAAGAACCATAGCAATCAAAATCACGCGAATAAAGCTTAAATGTTTGGTGATAATTATGTTATTGCAATTTAAGTGACATGCGTCAAAATATTAAAAGTGTTTTTCTAGAAATGTGTGTTGCATACAAATGTTGTATTTTCACTCACCGATAGGTATATAAAACATTATACACTCGTTTTCTTATAAACCCACTCGGACACCGATGTTTATAAAGAAACCTACATGGTAAAGTTTATAAAAAAGCTCATGTATTCATGTTACTCACTGTGTTTCCGAGAATATATATTCCAAACTTAACAATGATCGGTCCATAAAATGTTTATTTTTTATTTTTTTCTAAGTTTATATATATACACCCCCTAAATATTAACATTTACAAAAACAAATAATGTGTTCATGTTACTCAGCGTATTTTCTAGAATATATATTCTAAAATTCATAATGATCCGTTCATTAGTTTAGGAGATTAAAAGTTTGTGGATCGGGTTTGTGTGGGCGCACCCCCCTAAATGATGAAAATATAATGCTTTTTGCCGAGAATATATATTCCAATATTCATAATGATTGGTTCATAAAAAATTAAAAATTAAATTAAAAATACTTTATATATGTGCTCCCCTAAATGTATAGATTTACAAAAGAAAATAATGTGTCCATGTTACTCACCTTATTTTATAGAATATAGTTTCCAAAATTCACAAGGATCCGTTCATTATATATATATATATATATATATATATATATATATATATATATATATATATATATATATATATATATATATATATAGAGAGAGAGAGAGAGAGAGAGAGAGAGAGAGAAAGAGAGAGAGAGATGTAATTTATTTGTTTATTTTGTTTGCGATACTTTTGAATGAATTCAATTATTTATACGAAAAAGCATTTTACCCTAACGCTAGTGAGAAATAATTTTCCTTTGACTGATGTGGTGCTCCCAGATGAGGAGCAACATATATATACTTTTTAATTTGATTATCCACAGAGACGTATTTCGTTGTTCATGACTTATCAGCTTATCCTGTGGATACAACCCTTACTGTGATTACTATATATATATATATATATATATATATATATATATATATATATATATATATATATATAAAGACAATCTTTACTGTGTTAATATAATTGTGCCCAATAAAAAATAAAGCGATTTAGTTATAATAAAAAGTTTAATTTATACAAACATAGATTGGCTACACATTCAGAACATGTTTCAGTCATAGCTTTAATACGCTCGACATCCTCAGGCCAACAGATCCGTTCTTTGTGCGTTTCTGTAGTCGAATAACGTAAAGGAGCAACGTATATATTTTTTTAATTTAATTATCCACCGAGATGTGTTTCGTTGTTCATGACTTGTCAGTTTATCCTGTGGATACAACCCTTAGTTGGATTACTTGTGCTCAATAATAAATAAAGCGATTTAGTTATAATAAAAAGTCTAATTTATACAGACATAGCTTGGCCAGTACTGAATGGGTGACCATTTGTACGTAAATAGAAAGATAGGAATTTTGCTATAGGTTTAGGGATGTCTTGGGGAGATTGGTTATTTTGTATGTTTTTAAGAAATACTTTACTATCTTTTTGAGGGGTATTTGGTTTAAAGGGATGATTGGTGGGTTATGTAATATTGTTATCAGACCATTGGGCTAGCAGGAATTTTCTTTTGTGGGGGCATTTTCTGAAGACCTCGGTTTTTATGTTCATGCAGTTTATGGAATGGTTGTTGATAGCTTTATAATTCTGAATTTCTCAGTAGTGCACAAAGAGCAGGTCCTGGAGGTGGGGCTGTAGGATTTAGGCTTGTCGGTAATTCTCCCCCCAGATATATGTTAAACACACCACGGGCGCGACTACATAAACCCCGCCTACCCTGATAAAACCTAGTCCTAACCACAGATAAAACATTCATCAATAAACACCTCACCCTTTCACCACAGATAATCACATCATCCATACTAAAACTAACCCCATCCACCGCGGATACCCCATCTCCACGTGACCCTCCTATCACGGTAAATACATGAAACCCCTTTAAACGCCCAGGAATATAGATACACCACAGAACGAAATAATTTTTTACCCCGCTTCATACAGTCCATATAATAGATTCTCAAATCACCCGCCCACCCCTGGTTAAATGAAGATGAGTGTACATGCGTGTGTATACTCCGTGTGTATGTACAAGCACGTGCGTGCGGGTGCGCGTGTATATGTATAGGAGCATATTATTAATAAATATAACATATAAAATAATATTAATAAAATAAATAAAAGATTAAATTAATAACATAATAACAACACAAAAAATAAATAATAGAAATAAAAAATAATAAATAAAAAATAAAATTAATAACCCCCCGTACATGTGAGTGTAGATGTGTGTACGTGCGTGCATACGCATATGCGTGCAGGTGTTGTATATAGACATGCTTGTGGTTCCATGCACGTATGTGTATATAAGTTTATTTGCCGGTGCGCATGGAGAGAAGTACGCGTACGAGTGAAATAAAATAAAATAATAAGATAAAGAATTTAATAAATTTTCTGAAATACACTAAATATTAATATTATTAACACACCATCAATAAAATAGAAGTTAACAACCTCCACCCAGAGACTAAACTTATACCCCTCAAACGAAAATAACAGATAGCATCCATCATTTCGTTTATAACCAATTTTTGTTTTCAACACTAATGGTTATAAACGGGACATATCAACGAAACACCGTTTTTTTAAAATACGGTTTTCCTCCCATTAAATCAAGAAAATACGAAAACACCAATTCAATAAACAAAAATAAACAAACACGTTAAGTCCATAAAAATATGATTGCATCATCTATTTCAGCACTATATCGAACAATTAATCCGATACATAAATTTATTCCCAAAAGCGACAACAAAAAAGCACCCTAATTTCACAAACCCAAACGGCAAACTTCATAGCCGCCCCTTTCGTAATTTTTTCAGACTAGGTACAACAATAACATTACAAATCCAAAAAAGAATAGATAAATAAATAAATAAAACTTGCTAACAGATAAATAAATAAAACTTGCTAGGGAATAAAATGAAGGCTGTTCATACACGAACTAACATCGATCTTAACTCTTAGTTAATCACTATCCCACACCGGTTTTTTTCGGGGACTCCCTCAGAGATACACCGTTTTCTGTCATTGTTGACGCCATTCCCTATCGGGACGTGACTAAAATCATTTCAGCTTACCGATGATTTCACTGGGCGCAGAGATTTACTAAAGATGTCTAAATCTGCCCTTTTGGATGAAACCGCGGTACATTGCTGAAATATGTAATATATAGTATCTAAATAAATTATATATATATATATATATATATATATATATATATTCGATAAAAGTAATATACCGAGAAGGGATGAATCACTATTAAGTAGTTCCAGAAGGCTTTTAGGTCGCGACTCGTGGAATTCGATGTCCACGGTTCAATTTAAGAAGTGTACATTAAATAATGTTCTGGGATTTGATATTTTTCGAAATTATGATGGCAGTATTAATTTATTGGCGTAAACATTCACATCTTATCTATCAAAAATTGCTTGTAATTGACGTCCGATTAATTTTTCTATACATGACAGACTAACATGTATTTTTATCTTTTGTTTTCATTCTTGTATTTTTTTAATTTTCTTTCTCTTTTCTTATATTTTACTCCTGCCCCATTTTTGGCTATCGAAGCTGTTTATGATTTGAAAGTCGCCAAAAAAATGTAGAAAAGCAGACGACACTAAAACATACACGAATGCAAACAGAAATTCATCCTTTTTGTTAGGTTAAGATACGGCTGGGTTAGGGTCAGAGTAGGAGTTTTACAAGTTTAGTCCCTAAAAATACTAAATAAAGTTATACAACATTCTTAAAAAAATTAAATAAATAATAAAAGTTGATTCACTTAATAATTTGAAATCGGAGTAACATAGTTGATCTTAACCTTAAGTTAGGAGAGGGATAGTTAAAATGTTGTTTAATTTAATGTCGGTACTATTTTCTATTCCTCGTATATTAGGATTCTATTTTTCTGGCTTTACATTCCTTTTCTATTCCTCTTGTATTAGGATTCTATTTTTCTGACTGTACATTCCTTTTCTATTCCTCGTGTATTAGGATTCTATTTTTCTGGCTTTACATTCCTTTTCTATTCCTCTTGTATTAGGATTCTATTTTTCTGACTGTACATTCCTTTTCTATTCCTCGTGTATTAGGATTCTATTTTTCTGGCTTTACATTCCTTTCTATTCCTCGTGTATTAGGATTCTATTTTTCTGGCTTTACATTCCTTTTCTATTCCTCGTGTATTAGGATTCTATTTTTCTGGCTTTACATTCCTTTTCTATTCCTCGTGTATTAGGATTCTATTTTTCTGGCTTTACATTCCTTTTCTATTCCTCGTGTATTAGGATTCTATTTTTCTGACTGTACATTCCTTTTCTATTCCTCGTGTATTAGGATTCTATTTCTCTGGCTTTACATTCCTTTTCTATTCCTCGTGTATTAGGATTCTATTTTTCTGGCTTTACATTCCTTTTCTATTCCTCGTGTATTAGGATTCTATTTTTCTGGCTTTACATTCCTTTTCTATTCCTCGTGTATTAGGATTCTATTTTTCTGGCTTTACATTCCTTTTCTATTCCTCGTGTATTAGGATTCTATTTTTCTGGCTTTACATTCCTTTTCTATTCCTCGTGTATTAGGATTCTATTTTTCTGGCTTTACATTCCTTTTCTATTCCTCGTGTATTAGGATTCTATTTTTCTGGCTTTACATTCCTTTTCTATTCCTCGTGTATTAAGATTCTATTTCTCTGGCTTAACATTCCTTTTCTATTCCTCGTATATTAGGATTCTATTTTTCTGACTGTACATTCCTTTTCTATTCCTCGTGTATTAGGATTCTATTTCTCTGGCTTTACATTCCTTTTCTATTCCTCGTGTATTAGGATTCTATTTTTCTGGCTTTACATTCCTTTTCTATTCCTCGTGTATTAGGATTCTATTTTTCTGACTGTACATTTCTTTTCTATTCCTCGTGTATTAGGATTCTATTTTTCTGGCTTTACATTCCTTTTCTATTCCTCGTGTATTAGGATTCTATTTCTCTGGCTTTACATTCCTTTTCTATTCCTCGTATATTAGAATTCTATTTTTCTGGCTTTACATTCCTTTCTATTCTTCGTGTATTAGGATTCTATTTTTCTGGCTTTACATTCCTTTTCTATTCCTCGTGTATTAGGATTCTATTTTTCTGGCTTTACATTCCTTTTCTATTCCTCGTATATTAGGATTCTATTTTTCTGGCTTTACATTCCTTTTCTATTCCTCGTGTATTAGGATTCTAATTTTCTGGCTTTACATTCCTTTTCTATTCCTCGTGTATTAGGATTCTATTTTTCTGGCTTTACATTCCTTTTCTATTCCTCGTTTATTAGGATTCTATTTTTCTGGCTTTTCATTTCTTTTCTATTCCTCGTGTATTAGGATTCTATTTCTCTGGCTTTACATTCCTTTTCTATTCCTTGTGTATTAGGATTCTATTTCTCTGGCTTTACATTCCTTTTCTATTCCTCGTTTATTAGGATTCTATTTCTCTGGCTTTACATTCCTTTTCTATTCCTCGTTTATTAGGATTCTATTTTTCTGGCTTTACATTCCTTTTCTATTCCTCGTTTATTAGGATTCTATTTCTCTGGCTTTACATTCCTTTTCTATTCCTCGTGTATTAGGATTCTATTTTTCTGGCTTTACATTCTTTTCCTATTCCTCGTGTATTAGGATTCTATTTTTCTGGCTTTACATTCCTTTTCTATTCCACGTGTATTAGGATTCTATTTTTCTGGCTTTACATTCCTTTTCTATTCCTCGTGTATTAGGATTCTATTTTTCTGGCTTTACATTCCTTTTCTATTCCTCGTGTATTAGGATTCTATTTTTCTGGCTTTTCATTTCTTTTCTATTCCTCGTGTATTAGGATTCTATTTCTCTGGCTTTACATTCCTTTTCTATTCCTTGTGTATTAGGATTCTATTTCTCTGGCTTTACATTCCTTTTCTATTCCTCGTGTATTAGGATTCTATTTTTCTGGCTTTTCATTCCTTTTCTATTCCTCGTGTATTAGGATTCTATTTTTCTGGCTTTACATTCCTTTTCTATTCCTCGTGTGTTACGATTCTATTTTTCTGGCTTTACATTCCTTTTCTATTCCTCGTGTATTAGGATTCTATTTTTCTGGCATTTCATGCCTTTTCTATTCCTCGTGTATTAGGATTCTATTTCTCTGGCTTTACATTCCTTTTCTATTCCTCGTGTATTAGGATTCTATTTCTCTGGCTTTACATTCCTTTTCTATTCCTCGTGTATTAGGATTCTATTTTTCTGACTGTACATTCCTTTTCTATTCCTCGTTTATTAGGATTCTATTTTTCTGGCTTTACATTCCTTTTCTATTCCTCGTATATTAGGATTCTATTTTTCTGGCTTTACATTCCTTTTCTATTCCTCGTGTATTAGGATTCTATTTTTCTGGCTTTACATTCCTTTTCTATTCCTCGTGTATTAGGATTCTATTTTTCTGGCTTTACATTCCTTTTCTATTCCTCGTGTATTAGGATTCTATTTTTCTGACTGTACATTCCTTTTCTATTCCTCGTGTATTAGGATTCTATTTCTCTGGCTTTACATTCCTTTTCTATTCCTCGTGTATTAGGATTCTATTTTTCTGGCTTTACATTCCTTTTCTATTCCTCGTGTATTAGGATTCTATTTTTCTGGCTTTACATTCCTTTTCTATTCCTCGTGTATTAGGATTCTATTTTTCTGGCTTTACATTCCTTTTCTATTCCTCGTGTATTAGGATTCTATTTTTCTGGCTTTACATTCCTTTTCTATTCCTCGTGTATTAGGATTCTATTTTTCTGGCTTTACATTCCTTTTCTATTGCTCGTGTATTAGGATTCTATTTTACTGACTGTACATTCCTTTTCTATTCCTCGTGTATTAGGATTCTATTTTTCTGGCTTTACATTCCTTTTCTATTCCTCGTGTATTAGGATTCTATTTTTCTGGCTTTACATTCCTTTTCTATTCCTCGTGTATTAAGATTCTATTTTTCTGGCTTTACATTCCTTTTCTATTCCTCGTGTATTAGGATTCTATTTTTCTGGCTTTACATTCCTTTTCTATTCCTCGTGTATTAGGATTCTATTTTTCTGGCTTTTCATTCCTTTTCTATTCCTCGTATATTAGGATTCTATTTTTCTGACTGTACATTCCTTTTCTATTCCTCGTGTATTAGGATTCTATTTTTCTGGCTTTACATTCCTTTTCTATTCCTCGTGTATTAGGATTCTATTTTTCTGGCTTTACATTCCTTTTCTATTCCTCGTGTATTAGGATTCTATTTTTCTGGCTTTACATTCCTTTTCTATTCCTCGTGTATTAGGATTCTATTTTTCTGGCTTTACATTCCTTTTCTATTCCTCGTGTATTAGGATTCTATTTTTCTGGCTTTACATTCCTTTTCTATTCCTCGTGTATTAGGATTCTATTTTTCTGGCTTTACATTCCTTTTCTATTCCTCGTGTATTAGGATTCTATTTTTCTGGCTTTACATTCCTTTTCTATTCCTCGTGTATTAGGATTCTATTTCTCTGGCTTTACATTCCTTTTCTATTCCTCGTATATTAGGATTCTATTTTTCTGACTGTACATTCCTTTTCTATTCCTCGTGTATTAGGATTCTATTTCTCTGGCTTTACATTCCTTTTCTATTCCTCGTATATTAGGATTCTATTTTTCTGGCTTTACATTCCTTTTCTATTCCTCGTGTATTAGGATTCTATTTTTCTGGCTTTACATTCCTTTTCTATTCCTCGTGTATTAGGATTCTATTTTTCTGGCTTTACATTCCTTTTCTATTCCTCGTGTATTAGGATTCTATTTTTCTGACTTTACATTCCTTTTCTATTCCTCGTGTATTAGGATTCTATTTTTCTGGCTTTACATTCCTTTTCTATTCCTCGTGTATTAGGATTCTATTTTTCTGGCTTTACATTCCTTTTTCTATTCCTCGTGTATTAGGATTCTATTTTTCTGACTGTACATTCCTTTTCTATTCCTCGTGTATTAGGATTCTATTTCTCTGTCTTTTCATTTCTTTTCTATTCCTCGTGTATTAGGATTCTATTTTTCTGGCTTTACATTCCTTTTCTATTCCTCGTGTATTAGGATTCTATTTTTCTGACTGTACATTCCTTTTCTATTCCTCGTCTATTAGGATTCTATTTTTCTGGCTTTACATTCCTTTTCTATTCCTCGTGTATTAGGATTCTATTTTTCTGGCTTTTCATTCCTTTTCTATTCCTCGTATATTAGGATTCTATTTTTCTGACTGTACATTCCTTTTCTATTCCTCGTGTATTAGGATTCTATTTCTCTGGCTTTACATTCCTTTTCTATTCCTCGTGTATTAGGATTCTATTTTTCTGGCTTTACATTCCTTTTCTATTCCTCGTGTATTAGGATTCTATTTTTCTGGCTTTACATTCCTTTTCTATTCCTCGTGTATTAGGATTCTATTTTTCTGGCTTTACATTCTTTTCCTATTCCTCGTGTATTAGGATTCTATTTCTCTGGCTTTACATTCCTTTTCTATTCCTCGTGTATTAGGATTCTATTTTTCTGACTGTACATTCCTTTTCTATTCCTCGTGTATTAGGATTCTATTTCTCTGGCTTTACATTCCTTTTCTATTCCTCGTGTATTAGGATTCTATTTTTCTGGCTTTACATTCCTTTTCTATTCCTCGTGTATTAGGATTCTATTTTTCTGACTGTACATTTCTTTTCTATTCCTCGTGTATTAGGATTCTATTTTTCTGGCTTTACATTCCTTTTTAATTCCTCGTGTATTAGGATTCTTTTTCTCTGGCTTTACATTCCTTTTCTATTCCTCGTATATTAGAATTCTATTTTTCTGGCTTTACATTCCTTTCTATTCTTCGTGTATTAGGATTCTATTTTTCTGGCTTTACATTCCTTTTCTATTCCTCGTGTATTAGGATTCTATTTTTCTGGCTTTACATTCCTTTTCTATTCCTCGTGTATTAGGATTTTATTTTTCTGGCTTTACATTCCTTTTCTATTCCTCGTGTATTAGGATTCTATTTCTCTGGCTTTACATTCCTTTTCTATTCCTCGTATATTAGAATTCTATTTTTCTGGCTTTACATTCCTTTCTATTCTTCGTGTATTAGGATTCTATTTCTCTGGCTTTACATTCCTTTTCTATTCCTCGTGTATTAGGATTCTATTTTTCTGGCTTTACATTCCTTTCTATTCTTCGTGTATTAGGATTCTATTTTTCTGGCTTTACATTCCTTTTCTATTCCTCGTGTATTAGGATTCTATTTTTCTGGCTTTACATTCCTTTTCTATTCCTCGTGTATTAGGATTCTATTTTTCTGGCTTTACATTCCTTTTCTATTCCTCGTGTATTAGGATTCTATTTCTCTGGCTTTACATTCCTTTTCTATTCCTCGTGTATTAGGATTCTATTTTTCTGGCTTTACATTCCTTTCTATTCTTCGTGTATTAGGATTCTATTTTTCTGGCTTTACATTCCTTTTCTATTCCTCGTGTATTAGGATTCTATTTTTCTGGCTTTACATTCCTTTTCTATTCCTCGTGTATTAGGATTCTATTTTTCTGGCTTTACATTCCTTTTCTATTCCTTGTGTATTAGGATTCTATTTTTCTGGCTTTACATTCTTTTCCTATTCCTCGGGTATTAGGATTCTATTTTTCTGGCTTTACATTCCTTTTCTATTCCTCGTGTATTAGGATTCTATTTTTCTGGCTTTACATTCTGTTCCTATTCCTCGTGTATTAGGATTCTATTTTTCTGGCTTTACATTCCTTTTCTATTCCTCGTGTATTAGGATTCTATTTTTCTGGCTTTACATTCATTTTCTATTCCTCGTGTATTAGGATTCTATTTTTCTGGCTTTACATTTCTTTTTCTATTCCTCGTGTATTAGGATTCTATTTTTCTGGCTTTTCATTTCTTTTCTATTCCTCGTGTATTAGGATTCTATTTCTCTGGCTTTACATTCCTTTTCTATTCCTTGTGTATTAGGATTCTATTTCTCTGGCTTTACATTCCTTTTCTATTCCTCGTGTATTAGGATTCTATTTTTCTGGCTTTTCATTGCTTTTTCTATTCCTCGTGTATTAGGATTCTATTTTTCTGGCTTTACATTCCTTTTCTATTCCTCGTGTGTTAAGATTCTATTTTTCTGGCTTTACATTCCTTGTTTATTCCTCGTGTATTAGGATTCTATTTTTCTGGCTTTACATTCCTTTTCTATTCCTCGTGTATTAGGATTCTATTTTGCTGGCTTTACATTCCTTTTCTATTCCTCGTGTATTAGGATTCTATTTCTCTGGCTTTACATTCTTTTTCTATTCCTTGTGTATTAGGATTCTATTTCTCTGGCTTTACATTCCTTTTCTATTCCTCGTGTATTAGGATTCTATTTTTCTGGCTTTTCATTCCTTTTTCTATTCCTCGTGTATTAGGATTCTATTTTTCTGGCTTTACATTCCTTTTCTATTCCTCGTGTGTTAAGATTCTATTTTTCTGGCTTTACATTCCTTGTTTATTCCTCGTGTATTAGGATTCTATTTTTCTGGCTTTACATTCCTTTTCTATTCCTCGTGTATTAGGATTCTATTTTTCTGGCTTTACATTCCTTTTCTATTCCTTGTGTATTAGGATTCTATTTTTCTGGCTTTACATTCCTTTTCTATTCCTCGTGTATTAGGATTCTATTTTTCGGACTGTACATTCCTTTTCTATTCCTCGTGTATTAGGATTCTATTTCTCTGGCTTTACATTCCTTTTCTATTCCTCGGTTATTAGGATACTATTTTTCTGGCTTTACATTCCTTTTCTATTCCTCGTGTATTAGGATTCTATTTTTCTGGCTTTACATTCCTTTTCTATTCCTCGTGTATTAGGATTCTATTTTTCTGGCTTTACATTCCTTTTCTATTCCTCGTGTATTAGGATTCTATTTTTCTGGCTTTTCATTCCTTTTCTATTCCTCGTATATTAGGATTCTATTTTTCTGACTGTACATTCCTTTTCTATTCCTCGTGTATTAGGATTCTATTTCTCTGGCTTTACATTCCTTTTCTATTCCTCGTGTATTAGGATTCTATTTTTCTGGCTTTACATTCCTTTCTATTCTTCGTGTATTAGGATTCTATTTTTCTGGCTTTACATTCCTTTTCTATTCCTCGTGTATTAGGATTCTATTTTTCTGGCTTTACATTCCTTTTCTATTCCTCGTGTATTAGGATTCTATTTTTCTGGCTTTACATTCCTTTTCTATTCCTTGTGTATTAGGATTCTATTTTTCTGGCTTTACATTCTTTTCCTATTCCTCGGGTATTAGGATTCTATTTTTCTGGCTTTACATTCCTTTTCTATTCCTCGTGTATTAGGATTCTATTTTTCTGGCTTTACATTCTGTTCCTATTCCTCGTGTATTAGGATTCTATTTTTCTGGCTTTACATTCCTTTTCTATTCCTCGTGTATTAGGATTCTATTTTTCTGGCTTTACATTCATTTTCTATTCCTCGTGTATTAGGATTCTATTTTTCTGGCTTTACATTCCTTTTCTATTCCTCGTGTATTAGGATTCTATTTTTCTGGCTTTTCATTTCTTTTCTATTCCTCGTGTATTAGGATTCTATTTCTCTGGCTTTACATTCCTTTTCTATTCCTTGTGTATTAGGATTCTATTTCTCTGGCTTTACATTCCTTTTCTATTCCTCGTGTATTAGGATTCTATTTTTCTGGCTTTTCATTGCTTTTTCTATTCCTCGTGTATTAGGATTCTATTTTTCTGGCTTTACATTCCTTTTCTATTCCTCGTGTGTTAAGATTCTATTTTTCTGGCTTTACATTCCTTGTTTATTCCTCGTGTATTAGGATTCTATTTTTCTGGCTTTACATTCCTTTTCTATTCCTCGTGTATTAGGATTCTATTTTTCTGGCTTTTCATTTCTTTTCTATTCCTCGTGTATTAGGATTCTATTTCTCTGGCTTTACATTCCTTTTCTATTCCTTGTGTATTAGGATTCTATTTCTCTGGCTTTACATTCCTTTTCTTATCCTCGTGTATTAGGATTCTATTTTTCTGGCTTTTCATTCCTTTTTCTATTCCTCGTGTATTAGGATTCTATTTTTCTGGCTTTACATTCCTTTTCTATTCCTCGTGTGTTAAGATTCTATTTTTCTGGCTTTACATTCCTTGTTTATTCCTCGTGTATTAGGATTCTATTTTTCTGGCTTTACATTCCTTTTCTATTCCTCGTGTATTAGGATTCTATTTTTCTGGCTTTACATTCCTTTTCTATTCCTCGTGTATTAGGATTCTATTTTTCTGGCTTTACATTCCTTTTCTATTCCTCGTGTATTAGGATTCTATTTTTCTGACTGTACATTCCTTTTCTATTCCTCGTGTATTAGGATTCTATTTCTCTGGCTTTACATTCCTTTTCTATTCCTCGGTTATTAGGATTCTATTTTTCTGGCTTTACATTCCTTTTCTATTCCTCGTGTATTAGGATTCTATTTTTCTGGCTTTACATTCCTTTTCTATTCCTCGTGTATTAGGATTCTATTTTTCTGGCTTTACATTCCTTTTCTATTCCTCGTGTATTAGGATTCTATTTTTCTGGCTTTTCATTCCTTTTCTATTCCTCGTATATTAGGATTCTATTTTTCTGACTGTACATTCCTTTTCTATTCCTCGTGTATTAGGATTCTATTTCTCTGGCTTTACATTCCTTTTCTATTTCTCGTGTATTAGGATTCTATTTTTCTGGCTTTACATTCCTTTTCTATTCCTCGTGTATTAGGATGCTATTTTTCTGGCTTTACATTCCTTTTCTATTCCTCGTGTATTAGGATTCTATTTTTCTGGCTTTACATTCCTTTTCTATTCCTCGTGTATTAGGATTCTATTTTTCTGGCTTTACATTCCTTTTCTATTCCTCGTGTATTAGGATTCTATTTTTCTGGCTTTACATTCCTTTTCTATTCCTCGTGTATTAGGATTCTATTTCTCTGGCTTTACATTCCTTTTCTATTCCTCGTATATTAGGATTCTATTTTTCTGACTGTACATTCCTTTTCTATTCCTCGTGTATTAGGATTCTATTTCTCTGGCTTTACATTCCTTTTCTATTCCTCGTATATTAGGATTCTATTTTTCTGGCTTTACATTCCTTTTCTATTCCTCGTGTATTAGGATTCTATTTTTCTGGCTTTACATTCCTTTTCTATTCCTCGTGTATTAGGATTCTATTTTTCTGGCTTTACATTCCTTTTCTATTCCTCGTGTATTAGGATTCTATTTCTCTGGCTTTTCATTTCTTTTCTATTCCTCGTGTATTAGGATTCTATTTTTCTGGCTTTACATTCCTTTTCTATTCCTCGTGTATTAGGATTCTATTTTTCTGACTGTACATTCCTTTTCTATTCCTCGTCTATTAGGATTCTATTTTTCTGGCTTTACATTCCTTTTCTATTCATCGTGTATTAGGATTCTATTTTTCTGGCTTTTCATTCCTTTTCTATTCCTCGTGTATTAGGATTCTATTTTTCTGACTGTACATTCCTTTTCTATTCCTCGTGTATTAGGATTCTATTTCTCTGGCTTTACATTCCTTTTCTATTCCTCGTGTATTAGGATTCTATTTTTCTGGCTTTACATTCCTTTTCTATTCCTCGTGTATAAGGATTCTATTTTTCTGGCTTTACATTCCTTTTCTATTCCTCGTGTATTAGGATTCTATTTTTCTGGCTTTACATTCTTTTCCTATTCCTAGTGTATTAGGATTCTATTTCTCTGGCTTTACATTCCTTTTCTATTCCTCGTGTATTAGGATTCTATTTTTCTGACTGTACATTCCTTTTCTATTCCTCGTGTATTAGGATTCTATTTCTCTGGCTTTACATTCCTTTTCTATTCCTCGTGTATTAGGATTCTATTTTTCTGGCTTTACATTCCTTTTCTATTCCTCGTGTATTAGGATTCTATTTTTCTGACTGTACATTTCTTTTCTATTCCTCGTGTATTAGGATTCTATTTTTCTGGCTTTACATTCCTTTTCTATTCCTCGTGTATTAGGATTCTATTTCTCTGGCTTTACATTCCTTTTCTATTCCTCGTATATTAGAATTCTATTTTTCTGGCTTTACATTCCTTTCTATTCTTCGTGTATTAGGATTCTATTTTTCTGGCTTTACATTCCTTTTCTATTCCTCGTGTATTAGGATTCTATTTTTCTGGCTTTACATTCCTTTTCTATTCCTCGTGTATTAGGATTCTATTTTTCTGGCTTTACATTCCTTTTCTATTCCTCGTGTATTAGGATTCTATTTCTCTGGCTTTACATTCCTTTTCTATTCCTCGTATATTAGAATTCTATTTTTCTGGCTTTACATTCCTTTCTATTCTTCGTGTATTAGGATTCTATTTCTCTGGCTTTACATTCCTTTTCTATTCCTCGTGTATTAGGATTTTATTTTTCTGGCTTTACATTCCTTTCTATTCTTCGTGTATTAGGATTCTATTTTTCTGGCTTTACATTCCTTTTCTATTCCTCGTGTATTAGGATTCTATTTTTCTGGCTTTACATTCCTTTTCTATTCCTCGTGTATTAGGATTCTATTTTTCTGGCTTTACATTCCTTTTCTATTCCTCGTGTATTAGGATTCTATTTCTCTGGCTTTACATTCCTTTTCTATTCCTCGTGTATTAGGATTCTATTTTTCTGGCTTTACATTCCTTTCTATTCTTCGTGTATTAGGATTCTATTTTTCTGGCTTTACATTCCTTTTCTATTCCTCGTGTATTAGGATTCTATTTTTCTGGCTTTACATTCCTTTTCTATTCCTCGTGTATTAGGATTCTATTTTTCTGGCTTTACATTCCTTTTCTATTCCTCGTGTATTAGGATTCTATTTTTCTGGCTTTACATTCTTTTCCTATTCCTCGGGTATTAGGATTCTATTTTTCTGGCTTTACATTCCTTTTCTATTCCTCGTGTATTAGGATTCTATTTTTCTGGCTTTACATTCTGTTCCTATTCCTCGTGTATTAGGATTCTATTTTTCTGGCTTTACATTCCTTTTCTATTCCTCGTGTATTAGGATTCTATTTTTCTGGCTTTACATTCATTTTCTATTCCTCGTGTATTAGGATTCTATTTTTCTGGCTTTACATTCCTTTTCTCTTCCTCCTGTATTAGGATTCTATTTTTCTGGCTTTTCATTTCTTTTCTATTCCTCGTGTATTAGGATTCTATTACTCTGGCTTTACATTCCTTTTCTATTCCTTGTGTATTAGGATTCTATTTCTCTGGCTTTACATTCCTTTTCTATTCCTCGTGTATTAGGATTCTATTTTTCTGGCTTTTCATTCCTTTTCTATTCCTCGTGTATTAGGATTCTATTTTTCTGGCTTTACATTCCTTTTCTATTCCTCGTGTGTTAAGATTCTATTTTTCTGGCTTTACATTCCTTGTTTATTCCTCGTGTATTAGGATTCTATTTTTCTGGCATTTCATGCCTTTTCTATTCCTCGTGTATTAGGATTCTATTTCTCTGGCTTTACATTCCTTTTCTATTCCTCGTGTATTAGGATTCTATTTCTCTGGCTTTACATTCCTTTTCTATTCCTCGTGTATTAGGATTCTATTTTTCTGACTGTACATTCCTTTTCTATTCCTCGTTTATTAGGATTCTATTTTTCTGGCTTTACATTCCTTTTCTATTCCTCGTATATTAGGATTCTATTTTTCTGGCTTTACATTCCTTTTCTATTCCTCGTGTATTAGGATTCTATTTTTCTGGCTTTACATTCCTTTTCTATTCCTCGTGTATTAGGATTCTATTTTTCTGGCTTTACATTCCTTTTCTATTCCTCGTGTATTAGGATTCTATTTTTCTGACTGTACATTCCTTTTCTATTCCTCGTGTATTAGGATTCTATTTCTCTGGCTTTACATTCCTTTTCTATTCCTCGTGTATTAGGATTCTATTTTTCTGGCTTTACATTCTTTTTCTATTCCTCGTGTATTAGGATTCTATTTTTCTGGCTTTACATTCCTTTTCTATTCCTCGTGTATTAGGATTCTATTTTTCTGGCTTTACATTCCTTTTCTATTCCTCGTGTATTAGGATTCTATTTTTCTGGCTTTACATTCCTTTTCTATTCCTCGTGTATTAGGATTCTATTTTTCTGACTGTACATTCCTTTTCTATTCCTCGTGTATTAGGATTCTATTTCTCTGGCTTTACATTCCTTTTCTATTCCTCGTGTATTAGGATTCTATTTTTCTGGCTTTACATTCCTTTTCTATTCCTCGTGTATTAGGATTCTATTTTTCTGGCTTTACATTCCTTTTCTATTCCTCGTGTATTAGGATTCTATTTTTCTGGCTTTACATTCCTTTTCTATTCCTCGTGTATTAGGATTCTATTTTTCTGGCTTTTCATTCCTTTTCTATTCCTCGTATATTAGGATTCTATTTTTCTGACTGTACATTCCTTTTCTATTCCTCGTGTATTAGGATTCTATTTCTCTGGCTTTACATTCCTTTTCTATTTCTCGTGTATTAGGATTCTATTTTTCTGGCTTTACATTCCTTTTCTATTCCTCGTGTATTAGGATTCTATTTTTCTGGCTTTACATTCCTTTTCTATTCCTCGTGTATTAGGATTCTATTTTTCTGGCTTTACATTCCTTTTCTATTCCTCGTGTATTAGGATTCTATTTTTCTGGCTTTACATTCCTTTTCTATTCCTCGTATATTAGGATTCTATTTTTCTGGCTTTACATTCCTTTTCTATTCCTCGTGTATTACGATTCTATTTTTCTGGCTTTACATTCCTTTTCTATTCCTCGTGTATTAGAATTCTATTTCTCTGGCTTTACATTCCTTTTCTATTCCTCGTATATTAGGATTCTATTTTTCTGACTGTACATTCCTTTTCTATTCCTCGTGTATTAGGATTCTATTTTTCTGGCTTTACATTCCTTTTCTATTCCTCGTGTATTAGGATTCTATTTTTCTGGCTTTACATTCCTTTTCTATTCCTCGTGTATTAGGATTCTATTTTTCTGGCTTTACATTCCTTTTCTATTCCTCGTGTATTAGGATTCTATTTTTCTGGCTTTTCATTCCATTTTCTATTCCTCGTATATTAGGATTCTATTTTTCTGACTGTACATTCCTTTTCTATTCCTCGTGTATTAGGATTCTATTTCTCTGGCTTTACATTCCTTTTCTATTCCTCGTGTATTAGGATTCTATTTTTCTGGCTTTACATTCCTTTTCTATTCCTCGTGTATTAGGATTCTATTTTTCTGGCTTTACATTCCTTTTCTATTCCTCGTGTATTAGGATTCTATTTTTCTGGCTTTACATTCCTTTTCTATTCCTCGTGTATTAGGATTCTATTTTTCTGGCTTTACATTCCTTTTCTATTCCTCGTGTATTAGGATTCTATTTTTCTGGCTTTTCATTCCTTTTCTATTCCTCGTATATTAGGATTCTATTTTTCTGACTGTACATTCCTTTTCTATTCCTGGTGTATTAGGATTCTATTTCTCTGGCTTTACATTCCTTTTCTATTCCTCGTGTATTAGGATTCTATTTTTCTGGCTTTACATTCCTTTTCTATTCCTCGTGTATTAGGATTCTATTTTTCTGGCTTTACATTCCTTTTCTATTCCTCGTGTATTAGGATTCTATTTTTCTGGCTTTACATTCCTTTTCTATTCCTCGTGTATTAGGATTCTATTTTTCTGGCTTTACATTCCTTTTCTATTCCTCGTGTATTAGGATTCTATTTTTCTGGCTTTACATTCCTTTTCTATTCCTCGTGTATTAGGATTCTATTTTTCTGGCTTTATATTCTTTTCCTATTCCTCGTGTATTAGGATTCTATTTCTCTGGCTTTACATTCCTTTTCTATTCCTCGTATATTAGGATGCTATTTTTCTGACTGTACATTCCTTTTCTATTCCTCGTTTATTAGGATTCTATTTCTCTGGCTTTACATTCCTTTTCTATTCCTCGTGTATTAGGATTCTATTTTTCTGGCTTTACATTCCTTTTCTATTCCTCGTGTATTAGGATTCTATTTTTCTGACTGTACATTTCTTTTCTATTCCTCGTGTATTAGGATTCTATTTTTCTGGCTTTACATTCCTTTTCTATTCCTCGTGTATTAGGATTCTATTTCTCTGGCTTTACATTCCTTTTCTATTCCTCGTATATTAGAATTCTATTTTTCTGGCTATACATTCCTTTCTATTCTTCGTGTATTAGGATTCTATTTTTCTGGCTTTACATTCCTTTCTATTCTTCGTGTATTAGGATTCTATTTTTCTGGCTTTACATTCCTTTTCTATTCCTCGTGTATTAGGATTCTATTTTTCTGGCTTTTCATTCCTTTTCTATTCCTCGTATATTAGGATTCTATTTTTCTGACTGTACATTCCTTTTCTATTCCTCGTGTATTAGGATTCTATTTCTCTGGCTTTACATTCCTTTTCTATTCCTCGTGTATTAGGATTCTATTTTTCTGGCTTTACATTCCTTTTCTATTCCTCGTGTATTAGGATTCTATTTTTCTGGCTTTACATTCCTTTTCTATTCCTCGTGTATTAGGATTCTATTTTTCTGGCTTTACATTCCTTTTCTATTCCTCGTGTATTAGGATTCTATTTTTCTGACTGTACATTCCTTTTCTATTCCTCGTGTATTAGGATTCTATTTCTCTGGCTTTACATTCCTTTTCTATTCCTCGTGTATTAGGATTCTATTTTTCTGGCTTTACATTCCTTTTCTATTCCTCGTGTATTAGGATTCTATTTTTCTGACTGTACATTTCTTTTCTATTCCTCGTGTATTAGGATTCTATTTTTCTGGCTTTACATTCCTTTTCTATTCCTCGTGTATTAGGATTCTATTTCTCTGGCTTTACATTCCTTTTCTATTCCTCGTATATTAGAATTCTATTTTTCTGGCTTTACATTCCTTTCTATTCTTCGTGTATTAGGATTCTATTTTTCTGGCTTTACATTCCTTTTCTATTCCTCGTGTATTAGGATTCTATTTTTCTGGCTTTACATTCCTTTTCTATTCCTCGTGTATTAGGATTCTATTTTTCTGGCTTTACATTCCTTTTCTATTCCTCGTGTATTAGGATTCTATTTCTCTGGCTTTACATTCCTTTTCTATCTATCGTGTATTAGGATTCTATTTTTCTGGCTTTACATTCCTTTCTATTCTTCGTGTATTAGGATTCTATTTTTCTGGCTTTACATTCCTTTTCTATTCCTCGTGTATTAGGATTCTATTTTTCTGGCTTTACATTCCTTTTCTATTCCTTGTATATTAGGATTCTATTTTTCTGGTTTTACATTCCTTTTCTATTCCTCGTGTATTAGGATTCTATTTTTCTGGCTTTACATTCTTTTCCTATTCCTCGTGTATTAGGATTCTATTTTTCTGGCTTTACATTCCTTTTCTATTCCTCGTGTATTAGGATTCTATTTTTCTGGCTTTACATTCTTTTCCTATTCCTCGTGTATTAGGATTCTATTTTTCTGTCTTTACATTCCTTTTCTATTCCTCGTGTATTAGGATTCTATTTTTCTGGCTTTACATTCCTTTTCTATTTCTTGTGTATTAGGATTCTATTTCTCTGGCTTTACATTCCTTTTCTATTCCTCGTTTATTAGGATTCTATTTCTCTGGCTTTACATTCCTTTTCTATTCCTCGTGTGTTAAGATTCTTTTTTTCTGGCTTTACATTCCTTTTTTATTCCTCGTGTATTAGGATTCTATTTTTCTGGCATTTCATGCCTTTTCTATTCCTCGTGTATTAGGATTCTATTTCTCTGGCTTTACATTCCTTTTCTATTCCTCGTGTATTAGGATTCTATTTCTCTGGCTTTACATTCCTTTTCTATTCCTCGTGTATTAGGATTCTATTTTTCTGACTGTACATACCTTTTCTATTCCTCGTTTATTAGGATTCTATTTTTCTGGCTTTACATTCCTTTTCTATTCCTCGTATATTAGGATTCTATTTTTCTGGCTTTACATTCCTTTTCTATTCCTCGTGTATTAGGATTCTATTTTTCTGGCTTTACATTCCTTTTCTATTCCTCGTGTATTAGGATTCTATTTTTCTGGCTTTAAATTCCTTTTCTATTCCTCGTGTATTAGGATTCTATTTTTCTGACTGTACATTCCTTTTCTATTCCTCGTGTATTAGGATTCTATTTCTCTGGCTTTACATTCCTTTTCTATTCCCTGTGTATTAGGATTCTATTTTTCTGGCTTTACATTCCTTTTCTATTCCTCGTGTATTAGGATTCTATTTTTCTGACTGTACATTTCTTTTCTATTCCTCGTGTATTAGGATTCTATTTTCCTGGCTTTACATTCCTTTTCTATTCCTCGTGTATTAGGATTCTATTTTTCTGGCTTTACATTCCTTTTCTATTCCTCGTGTATTAGAGTTCTATTTTTCTGGCTTTACATTCCTTTTCTATTCCTCGTGTATTAGGATTCTATTTTTCTGGCTTTACATTCCTTTTCTATTCCTCGTGTATTAGGATTCTATTTCTCTGGCTTTACATTCCTTTTCTATTCCTCGTATATTAGGATTCTATTTTTCTGACTGTACATTCCTTTTCTATTCCTCGTGTATTAGGATTCTATTTTTCTGGCTTTACATTCCTTTTCTAATCTCTGTGTATTAGGATTCTATTTTTCTGGCTTTACATTCCTTTTCTATTCCTCGTGTATTAGGATTCTATTTTTCTGGCTTTACATTCCTTTTCTATTCCTCGTGTATTAGGATTTTATTTTTCTGGCTTTACATTCCTTTTCTATTCCTCGTGTATTAAGATTCTATTTTTCTGACTGTACATTCCTTTTCTATTCCTCGTATATTAGGATTCTATTTTTCTGGCTTTACATTCCTTTTCTATTCCTCGTGTATTAGGATTCTATTTTTCTGGCTTTACATTCCTTTTCTATTCCTCGTGTATTAGGATTCTATTTTTCTGGCTTTACATTCCTTTTCTATTCCTCGTGTATTAGGATTCTATTTTTCTGACTGTACATTCCTTTTCTATTCCTCGTGTATTAGGATTCTATTTCTCTGGCTTTACATTCCTTTTCTATTCCTCGTGTATTAGGATTCTATTTTTCTTGCTTTACATTCCTTTTCTATTCCTCGTGTATTAGGATTCTATTTTTCTGGCTTTACATTCCTTTTCTATTCCTCGTGTATTAGGATTTTATTTTTCTGACTGTACATTCCTTTTCTATTCCTCGTGTATTAGGATTCTATTTTTCTGACTGTACATTCCTTTTCTATTCCTCGTGTATTAGGATTCTATTTTTCTGGCTTTACATTCCTTTTCTATTCCTCGTGTATTAGGATTCTATTTATCTGGCTTTACATTCCTTTCTATTCTTCGTGTATTAGGATTCTATTTTTCTGGCTTTACATTCCTTTTCTATTCCTCGTGTATTAGGATTCTATTTTTCTGGCTTTACATTCCTTTTCTATTCCTCGTATATTAGGATTCTATTTTTCTGGCTTTACATTCCTTTTCTATTCCTCGTGTATTAGGATTCTATTTTTCTGGCTTTACATTCCTTTTCTATTCCTCGTGTATTAGGATTCTATTTCTCTGGCTTTACATTCCTTTTCTATTCCTCGTTTATTAGGATTCTATTTTTCTGGCTTTACATTCTTTTCCTATTCCTCGTGTATTAGGATTCTATTTTTCTGGCTTTACATTCCTTTTCTATTCCTCGTGTATTAGGATTCTATTTTTCTGGCTTTACATTCCTTTTCTATTCCTCGTGTATTAGGATTCTATTTTTTAGGCTTTACATTCCTTTTCTATTCCTCGTGTATTAGGATTCTATTTTTCTGGCTTTTCATTTCTTTTCTATTCCTCGTGTATTAGGATTCTATTTCTCTGGCTTTACATTCCTTTTCTATTCCTCGTGTATTAGGATTCTATTTTTCTGGCTTTTCATTCCTTTTCTATTCCTCGTGTATTAGGATTCTATTTTTCTGACTTTTCATTCCTTTTCTATTCCTCGTGTATTAGGATTCTATTTTTCTGGCTTTACATTCCTTTTCTATTCCTCGTGTGTTAAGATTCTATTTTTCTGGCTTTACATTCCTTTTCTATTCCTCGTGTATTAGGATTCTATTTTTCTGACTGTACATTCCTTTTCTATTCCTCGTGTATTAAGATTCTATTTTTCTGGCTTTACATTCCTTTTCTATTCCCTGTGTATTAGGATTCTATTTCTCTGGCTTTACATTCCTTTTCTATTCCATCGTGTATTAGGATTCTATTTTTCTGGCTTTACATTCCTTTTCTATTCCTCGTGTATTAGGATTCTATTTCTCTGGCTTTACATTCCTTTTCTATTCCTCGTGTATTAGGATTCTATTTTTCTGACTTTTCATTCCTTTTCTATTCCTCGTGTATTAGGATTCTATTTTTCTGGCTTTTCATTCCTTTTCTATTCCTCGTGTGTTAAGATTCTATTTTTCTGGCTTTACATTCCTTTTTTATTCCTCGTGTATTAGGATTCTATTTTTCTGACTGTACATTCCTTTTCTATTCCTCGTGTATTAAGATTCTATTTTTCTGGCTTTACATTCCTTTTCTATTCCCTGTGTATTAGGATTCTATTTCTCTCACTTTACATTCCTTTTCTATTCCATCGTGTATTAGGATTCTATTTTTCTGGCTTTACATTCCTTTTCTATTCCTCATGTATTAGGATTCTATTTTTTTGGTTTTGCATTCCTTTTCTATTCCTCATGTATTAGGATTCTATTTTTCTGGCTTTACATTCCTTTTCTATTCCTCGTGTATTAGGATTCTATTTTTCTGACTGTACATTCCTTTTCTATTCCTCGTGTATTAGGATTCTATTTTTCTGGCTTTACATTCCTTTTCTATTCCTCGTGTATTAGGATTCTATTTTTCTGGCTTTACATTTCTTTTCTATTCCTTGTGTATTAGGATCCTATTTCTCTGGCTTTACATTCCTTTTCTATTCCTCGTGTATTAGGATTCTATTTCTCTGGCTTTACATTCCTTTTCTATTCCTCGTGTATTAGGATTCTATTTTTCTGACTGTACATTCCTTTTCTATTCCTCGTGTATTAGGATTCTATTGCTCTGGCTTTACATTCCTTTTCTATTTCTTCGTATATTAGGATTCTATTTTTCTGGCTCTACATTCTTTTCCTATTCCTCGTTTATTAGGATAACAAATAAACTTAATTCCGAGTTTCCCCTGGTAGGGAAAGCTAGTTAATAATATAGTTAATTTTCTTAAAGTGTTTTTTGTCATGTTTGATTCATATTCACTATAAGCGAAGTATACCATGCTCATGTTATAGTGGAATTCCCACCATGAGCAAATTTTCATTTTCACTTCAAGGTTTTGCAAAAGTTTAGTTTTTGGTACCAGGTCGAAGCTTAGGATCTAAGTAACAATTTTGGTCCGAGTAGACAAAGATCGCATGAAGTCTTCATACATTCCCGCCATTTTCCAAGATGGCTGCCATCAAAATCTAATAATGTCAATATCTCGGAAACTATTCAACCTAGAAACATAACTTAGGTTTTCATGGTTAAGAAATCAGATAAAACCATTCCACACTACATCACAGTATGTATTTGTTCCGCAATGGTAAAATACAAGATGATCGCTACCAAAATGGTGTAATCTGATTCCTTAACCATGAAAACCTAGGTATATATATAAGATTAATGCTTCTAGGTTGAATAGTTTCCGAGATATTGACATTATTAGATTTTGATGGCGGCCATCTTGGAAAATCGCGGCGATGTATGAAGATTTCATGTGATCTTTCTCCATTCGGACTAAAATTGTTACTTTAAGCTTACACATGGTACGAAATCCAAACTTTTGCAAAAATTGAAGTGACTGATGCTACAGCCCCCACCCGTCTGCGCTATTATTCTTTATGAATTAAAATACAGAGTGATAAAAATTCAGTAGCAAATCAGCTCGAAGCATTTAGTGGTGTCACAGTAATTTAAATAAGATGCAGATGATGGTTTTCACGATTTAAAAAACGAGGGCTATATCTTTCAGGAGTAATCGAGAGAAAGGCATCTAAAAAAACTTGTGCAAGATCCGCCATAAGTAACTATATGGTGACTGCATAAATTTCTGTGGTTAGGCTACAACAGCAACTTTTACCATTATTACAACAACAGAGTGGAGCTGAGGGTCTGTACTTTCAGCAGGGCAGGGCACTGCCCATTATGCTGGGCTTGTACGAGACTGGCTGTACGACAACCTGCCTGGTCGACAGATTGGCAGGCGTGGACTGCTTGAGTGACCATATCGTTCGCCAGATTTTACCCCTCCTGGCTTTTACCTGTGGGGTGTTCTCAAAGACGAAGTCTACTCAGAAAACCCCCCGTAGCACTGTTGAACTTAAGGGAAAAAATCCGAGCTACCATTGCGCAAGTGCCGTTGGAGCTGTGCGTCAAAGTATGCCGCTCAATCCCTGAAAGATTAGCAAAGTGTATGGAGCTCTATGGAGAGCAAACCAAGCTTTAATAAACATTATGTTTTATGTTACAAAAAAATGTAAGTGTACCCTTTATTAGTTTCTATATTGCAGTTGCATATTTCTTTCGTGTTATAGTTATTATGTTGAAATAAAATTATATATAGTTACTGTAGTGTTACCTCTGGCAAACCGCAATGTGAACACACCACCACACATTGTGAATTAAAAGTATTGGTAAATTTTTACCAAAGCTATCAAAGAATAATATCCCTGGGAAATTATGCATCATCCACCATATTCTCCGAACCTTGCACCAACGGATTACAATTTCCATATAAATTTTCAAAGTTTTCAAAATCACTTAAGCGGATCAAGACTTATCGTAGTAATATGGTATATGAGATATGTTAGTTACGGATAAATAATAAAATGTCCACTAGAAATTAAGTTAAGATGGTAAATGACGTAAGAGAATAGGAAGTCAGAAGTAAAACGTGTCAGAGAAACTATTTTAATCTAGCCTCTTGGGGTTTTGGTTTTTGCTTGTTATGTAATATTACTGTAAAGAAGAATAAAACTACGGATGGTAACTCCCAGGACAAGATGTGTGTGTTATTGTTTTCTTTGCTACGAAAACTATTGCCACTGTTAAGAAGAAAAAGAAGAATGAAAGAAAGAAAGAAAACAACCTTGCGCACATCATGACTGCGACTGCTACAAAGTTAAAGAAAAAGAAAAGAGACAAGAGGGAGAACGGCAATATGCTACGGCTGATATAATTAATACACGTCACGACTACGACTACTGCTACAACTGCGTGTCATCAACACAACAATTCTGCTAATACGAGACGCCTAATCTGTTCTTTGTGAATATACTGATGCGGTTTTCAGGCGTCTTGAGGAGCTGGTAGTAATTGCTTATGCCTATGCTGAATTGTAAATGAAACTCTATGCTATACACTTTCTAATGATATACACCTCTTGTAAGAATTTGTGGCGAATCTGGATCAAATTAGCGTGTAGAACCTTGGTGTGAGGAAGAACAAGTATACACTGAAACGAGAGTATTTATATGTATCGACCACGTGTGACCGGCGTGCTTTAGTGTCCATAAACGTCAGTCTTAATGAAAGTTGACAATGGTGTTCTAGCATTCGAAGAGCTAAGATCATTAAGCGATAGTGATCATTACTGAAAACGGTGATGTCGGAGAAAATTATATCACATAAAAAAGTTCCAGTGGCAAGTTCGTTGTTTCCGAGATCAGTATTGAAAACGGTATTGTTGAAAAAATCTCTTCTACGTGATAAAGATCTAGTGGCAAGCACATTGTTGCATTGAAAACGGTATCAGTCTACCACGTAACAAAGTTGCAGTTGTTTTCGTAAACAGGTGCCATCTTTCCCGCCTTTTTTTTCTTTTTTTCTTCCTTCAGAATTATTGTTCAGTTCATAAATTACGAGCACTTAATAATCAGATATTACTTTTCAATCCGCCTGTATATTTTGTCTCATAAATTAACACATTTAAACTTCAGAAATCAGCTTTCTTCGCCTGATTTAATTAATATGATGTTACAAACAAAATATAGCTTCATAAAGCTATGCACAATGCGTACTATTATAACTAGCAACAAAGCGACCCTGGGTCGCATATATTATCTAGTATATTTTTTGTAGCATATCACTACACCTTAAAAATTGAGAAAGTAATCCCTGGGAGGATGGTATCATGACCACAGAACAGATACTACACTACCCCCCCCCCGCAAAAAAAAGAAAGAGAGCCTGCATAGAAGAATGGTATAATGATAAACGAATATATGATATACTGTTCCTAAAAGAGGAGCTAATGTCTGGAAGAATAGTCTAATGACAATAGAAAATATACTACACCCCCCCCCCTGAATCGAGCATTGAAAAATAGTACATTAGTTTTAAATAGAATGGCAAACTAAAGTGAACATTAAAAACAGTATAAAAGTGCATTAATAAAAGTAATCGTATATCTTCAGGTTCAGACAGACAGATGCGAAATCTCCATTAGTAATAGATATATGGATTAGATGTGCTTGCAAATATATTCAAGTTTGATATCAATCTAAATTATTTCCCCGATGGCTGACAGTTAAGGTTGGACGCCATTTTAAAAATTATACCTTTACAATATTTTTAAGCAATATGTTTGCATTGAATTTTGTGTGTTTTTTGTTGTTATTTTTTGTTGTTAGAGTCGGGTCGAATGTTTTTAGCGTAAACATGTCACAATACGGCATCATGGCAAGGCTAATTTCCTATTTCAGTGCTGAATGTGTTTGGCCTCAAGATAAACGAAACAGATTTCAACGAACATGTGCAAATTGAAATATTTTGCAATTTCCGCCTTTTACTAAACTTTTTTATAATCATTCTTTTTTAAGAGAAGAGAAAATATGACGAAAAAACACACGCCAATGAATAAATAATATCAATTCGAAAACTTATTCTTATTCATGGACACACACACGTCCACGTGATCTGTTGAACACTGTTAAGACGGCTGACTATATTGTCCGCTTTATATGACATAAATAGGTTTTATTTCTTGGCTTGTTGCATAAATGCTGAAGTTGGCTAATTGGTTAGAGCGTTCGGATTTGGGTTAAAAGTATCCGGGAGTTCGAATCATGCGACCGACTTAACAGTTATATTTCATACTGATGAGGACTTGATTAGATCACAATGTATAAGTATGCGGATAATAATTACAAAAATAATTATTTATATCCCCCTTTTGGATGGGTACCTTTAAAATAAACGATATAAGCCGTATAATCTAAGCTAAATGCGAAGTTCCTGTCCACGCTAATTGTTGAACACTAAAATAGTTGACTATATTGTGTGCTTTATATAAAATTTTAATAATGAAAAAATATTTATTATTAAATAATTATATATATATATATATATATATATATATATATATATATATATATATATATAAATCTAAAGTAAATAAACTAAACGCACATTAGGGCTGTCCGCATTATAAATTATTTCGACCTAGATGGGTCTCATCAGACGCGTACACAGCCACATTTCGGAACTGAATGAAATGTGGCTGTGCCCTCGTCTGAGGAGACCCATCTAGGTCGAAATAATTTATAATGCGGACAGCCCTAATGTGTATTTAGTTGATGTCCTTTAAATCACACTATAATATATATATATATATATATATATATATATATATATATATATATATATATATATATATATATATATGGTACGTCAATGAAAATTAGTAAGACCTGCAAATAGAAGCAAATCGGTATTTTCAGTTGTTCAAAACAATAATTATTATCAATCTATTACCCCCATTCTTCTCAATAAAGCCTTAATATTCGCTAAAGATAATTCAGATTTGACTAACTTAGAAATTGATCTGATCAAACTCGCTAGAAAATCCCTTCTACAATTTGACAACAAACTTTGGACAAGGAGGGATCACCCCAATAACTTCGATATTACAATGGGGTCCTCAGACTCTGCCCAAGTCACTGACTTAGTGGGTATCTACTTAATGAAAGAACTTAAATATAACTTCGAACATTTGAGAGGTGGTCTATACAGGGACGATGCCTTATTTGTGTCTGGAGAAAGATCAAGACAATACAACAACACCATAAAAAATCTCCATAATTTCTTTAAAATTTTTGCTCTTACAATTACAGTTGAGCCAGAAAAGAGAACTTCTAACTTCTTAGATTTAAGCCTTAACCTTAATTTTGAAACTTTTAGCCCTTATCATAAGCCAAACCTAACTTTATTCTACGTACATAAATATTCTAACCACTCCAAATCAATAACCAACTCAATTGCCCAGTCGGTCTCTAATAGAATCTCTAAACTTTCTGCAAATAAATCTATTTTTGAGCAGAATTGTAATTTTTATAACAATGCCTTACTTGCCTCAGGATATAACGTTAAAATTAAGTACAACAATACTCCCCCAACCCGTAAAAATAATCGCACTAGCTTAATTACCCATAATATGGCCTTAAACCCCAGAAGACGGGGTAACTCTAATATCCCCTCGAACCCTAACCCTCACAATACAGACAGCTTGGAAACTATAAACACTAACCGGAACTCTGGGGGAGATAAAAAGTCAAGAAGGAAAAATAATATCTGGTTTAACCCTCCTTTCAATTGCAATGTAAAAACCAACGTCCCGAAATAATTTTTTAAAATCTTAGACAAATGTTTTAGATACCCCCATAAATATTGCACAATACTAAATAAGAACTCCATTAAAATTTCCTACTCCACTATGCCTAACATAGCACAAAATATAATTTCCTCCAATAATAAAAAATAAAAACTGCCCAACAATCTCCCACCCTTCCTTCCCAAAATAATTGTAACTGCCGTAGACCCAGAGAATGTCCTCTTAATGGTGATTGCATTCATAGTGATGTTATATACGCGTGCACTATTAAGGAATTCCGACAGAACTCTAACTATAATTCGAACCCCGATTCGGCAACCCTACCACCTTTACGTACTTCCCCCCCATTCCTCTGCCCCGATATCTCAAAATACAACTAACGACCTCCATAGATCTTACTCCTCATCTTCACCGAGTAATTTTGAACCCTATACAATTAGCAGTAATACACCGGTTGTTCTAGGCCCTACCCCAAGACCCCAGACTAATATAGTATCAGATCCATCCTCTCAAACAGTTACCAATGACCCTAATTATTCAAATGCAATGTCTGCACCTTGCAAAATTCACACATATATAGGTCTTAGCGCTTTCCCAATTAAGATAAGGATCTCAAACCACATACAATCATTTAAATGAAATAACAATAACCCTAGTACCTCGCTTTCTAAATTAATTAGAAACCTTAAAAACAATAATACACCCTACTCCTTACATTGGTCCATATTGAAACAATCTAGATCATACACCCCAGGAGCTCCACACTGCAGCCTTTGCACTTTGGAAACTTACGCAATAGCCACAGCTAATAAATCATTAAACACTATTAACTCTAAAAACGAATTGATCTCCCATTGCAGACACAAACGTAAATACAAATATGCTAACTTCTTGGCCCCTCCAGATATACCCCCACCTAACAATAATCAATAGATTTCCCCCTCCCCATATCTTATAATTCTTTGTACTTACTATTTACCTTTCCATGATTGCCCCTATACCAATCCCTCTGATGTGAACATTAAACCTATCCTTTAGAATATACTTATATAATACTGAATTGCTTTGCTGCCAGACTTATAACTCGCGGTGTCGCTGATGTTGATACTGTTTGGCCATCCCCTATAACTTTTTTCGTTATAACACCCTATCCACCGTCGCTTTTTTCTCCAATTGCATTTTTTCTCCAATTACGTTTTATCCAATTGCAATTCCCTGTATATACCTCATTCCTATTTACCCTCTCTTTACCCATTTGTTTAGGCTTCCTTTCAGTTTTAACATCTAATAATCTCCTTTTATACTTGTGTATATGCGTACCTTTAGTGGATACTCTGAGAATTCAGATGCATGTATTGATGCGAATGAGTATGTGAGTAGTTGCCCTCTATGTATGAGTATATATATATATGTAGTTTTTCTGGAATAGCAGGTACATGTATGGATGCCACGCTTGTGTATATAAGCGGTGTTTTTGCTGTGCAGGTATGCTGGGGACGCTTGGGTGATTGTGGCTATTGTACATTTATGTGCATATATATATATATATATATATATATATATGTGTGTGTGTGTGTGTGTGTGTATGTGTGTGCATGTGTGTGTGTATATATGTATATATACATATACGTATGTATATATATGTATGTATGTGTGTGCATATATATATAAATGTGTGTGTGTGTATGTATATGTATGTATGTATGTATGTGTGTGTGCATATGTATATATAAATGTGTGTGTGTATGTATGTGTATATACATATGTGTTTGTCTGTATGTACTGGTTTTTTGTATGTACACATGTGTGTGTATATACGGCTTTGCTCGCGTGGCTTTTACATGTGCTTTATTAACAATTCATGCCAGATCACGGTGGATGTCCAGTGATGTAGTGAACAATAATCCACAGCCGCGAGTGAGTGGAGGCAGCACTGCAAATATATAACTATACACCCCCATATTTAAATCCCATTATCTATTCTTTAGGTTTTACTATTTATTACTACTTTTATTATTATTATTTTTATTATTACTTTTACTATTATTCATTAGCCTAAGGTGTTTTACATCTGCTTATTACCCCCATCTCCCTATTTTTAACTACCTACATTGTCGATTTATTCATAAATTGACAATTTGATTCAAAACTCCTTAGCACCCCTTTAACATCTTAAAGAAATTTACTCAGACCTTAAGAATTATAATAAGACAGACGATCCAATTTCTTGTTAAAATATAAAATGAGGCTTAACTCTATTAGCGACACCAGTTTAATGCTCCTCCCCCATATGCCCTTCCCCTTGCAAAATTAAACTAACCTTCCTTAGGAGACAGTTTTCTGTCTCTTATCTGTATTTAATCTACCTACATCTCCCCCTGGGAATATAACTTAACTGAGTTGACCAGCACTTGGCACTTTGTGTGTGGCCAATCTGAAATCTACTTTCCATCTCCCTTTCTGCTTAAATATCATTTTGATCTGAATCCCTTAACCCCCCCCCCCCCACTTGTTAGATTACACTCTACTTCCGATCGCTTTTCGCTTTTTCTCTCTCCTTTTCTTTTTTCTCTTTCTTCTCTTGTCTTTTCTTTATTTATACAATTCCCAAATAATTTTGATACAGTACGACGATTCGTTCTTGATCCCATTGGAGCTTTTGCCTTGGAATACGCTTAACTGAAAACAGGAAGAATATTGTTTTCCTTGAAATGGCCGTTTTTATTTGATTCCTCTCCGTGAACAACAGACCTGAGTGAAATCGCCGTCGTTGGATTTTTATGCAGATTCCTTCGGATTTACCAATATCTGTGTGCCCTACGTTTTTTGGATTTCGTTATTGGTGATTCCCATGCCCGTTTGAACCTTTTGGAAACATTTTTTAAAGAAGTTTTTTGAATTTCTTTAATTTTTAATTTTTAATTTTAAAAGAAAACTTTTTCAAATTTGGAACTTTGACAATCCTACCCTGTCAACTTATCAATCATAATTTTTCCTCTGATGATAAGATTTTAATCTTTGAAAAGCCTTGTTTAAGGAAAGAAAGAGATGAAAAATAAATGTTTTTATTAACTAAACAACTCCTTGTTTTGAACAACTAGAAAATACCGATTTGCTTCCATTTGCAGGTCTTACTAATTTTCATTGACGTACCATATTTTTGCTCTATCCAGTATATTGAGCTTTCCTTATTTCACAATAGGTCCAACTCTCTAAAAGTTTACCTTTTAGTTATAATTTACACATATATATATATATATATATATATATATATATATATATATATATATATATATATATATATATATACGAAGATACTTAAATATTTTCAGACAAACACATACACACACATATAAAACATGTATATAAATACACACACACGTGAATACACATACACATACATATTATATGTAAGCACATATATACGCACACCGAGACTCGCCAAAACAACTGACAACCAATCTCCACAGAGCATCTCATGCAAACGCAAACACAAATTCCAATAATTAGGCCTAAAAAGCATACACAACTTTTCTCGCGTAAGAATTATTCGTATATGCGTATAATTTCAAATTCCATCCTGACAAATATAAAATATAACACATTTTACTTGTCTTCCTTACCCATAAAACTATCCATATGCACACATACATACCTCATCACAAATATAAATACACATATACACATAAATGTAACTATGTATATATAAAAATTCACAGATATACATGTATATGTACGAAATAAAAATAAACTCAACCTATACATATATGTACGCAGACACATATGCATACCTTCACATATACATACATGCATATATATATATATATATATATATATATATCCATACGCACATATAATTATATATATATATACATATATATTAATATATGTACGCGTACTTAATTGCACAGACATATGTACATACATACACGAAAACACACAGAAACGTACACACAGAATGATACCAATGCAACCAATAATAACATATGCGGCATACAGATATAAAAATACACACACATACGTATACATACATATATATACACATATACGTACGCATGCATATATATATATATATACACACACATGTACACATACATTTAAACACATACAAACATATACACGCGTAGATGAATCGGTGACTATACATATACACGCATATCCATAATTATATACAAGTACAGATATATGTATAAAGTACATAAATTATAGACACATAAATAAATAAATACATACATATATATGTAAACATATCTATACACGTACAATAAATATACATACCCATAATACATATATATGCACGTGCCTAATCATCTAATCATACCCACGCATGTACACATATACATGTACACACAAACAAATAGATAAATATAGCTTCATACACGAACCAACATAAACCTATGTAGCATATACACAGGTGCACCCATGTACACAGATATATAGAAACCCATACTATCACTCTAAACATTCATAGGTGAAACTTACAAATTAAAGACATGAGATTAACAAGAACATAATTGTTAAGGTGAAAATAAATGGCATGTTGAACAATTGATTCCTGGTACTTAATAGATAGTAATTAAATCACAAGTGCAAAAACAGTCTGTTCCTCTTATTCACATCTTATATAGAGAGAGACAAGTTCTTTGAAATTAAAAGGTTATTTATAAATTCTCCAGCATATTTACTTTATCATGTTTACAATTACTTAAAATTTCTGATTTCTTGTTGAGAAGTTTTCCTCTATCAATCTAATAAGTTCTAACTTTAATTTACATTTTTGCATCCATATAAATGAGGAAGCTAGAACTGAAATATGTATACAAATGTGTAGCAAAAGATGTTTGCATTAATAATATGTGTTATACCAAATAAATATACGACTCTATCTATTATTGAGCACTTTGATTTCATTCGAAAAATAATAAACTGCGATACAATTGCTCTCTCAATGTTCGCCTGGTTGAAATAGCGTTCTTTTTTTACGGGAAACCTTCTTCATAGATATACCAACCTCCTTTATGATAGGGGACGAGTTGATTGCTTGTCCCCTGAGTTTTTCTAATCCTGGTCGTACAAGGACATTTTCGGGCGAAATTGACTTGTATCAGTTCCTTATACTATAAATTGATTTTTCACGATTCCGGTACGGCCACTGCGCGTGCACCGTTCCCATTTCTTTTATTTCTTCTACTCTTACCATAAGGACTTACAATTACTGTTAGGATACCGTTGTGACCTTGAAGGGATGACAATAAATAAGACAACACGGTGGTATATTTACAAGAGTGTGTGTATGTTACAAGAGGGCTGCTCCGAGACTGCCTTGCTCTTCGTCATAATCTCCTTTATACATGGTGTCTAGAAGAGCCCATATAGTCACGGAATAGGGTAGATCACCATCACGCCATAATACCCCCCCCCTTTAGTCTTGCTCCGTATGGACTCAATGCTTTTTCCTTTTAGGGGTTATTACAATCAAGTCCGTAATCTTGCGTTTTATTTTTTATTTTAGCTGTTTAGAACATGTTTACGGGATTGGTATCTCCAATGTGTCGAACGGAGAATACCATAATGGCTAACACTATCAAAACATCGACTCGAGAATCGATTATATTCAGTAGAGTTTGCTCCGCAGGATGAGGTTCCAGCGTTTCTCTGAAACCGAAGGTATCGATGGAAGATCATACTAATATACAGTGACAATTTAAATTAAATATATATATATATATATATATATATATATATATATATATATATATATATATATATATATATATATATATATAGGATGTGCCTGTGACACGTCCTTAAACTAGTAATATGAAATAGTTGTGCAAGAGAATTGACAATATGAAAAGGATGAAAACAAGAAAATAATAAAAATAAAAATTATACCACTACTGTGATAATAATAAAACCATGGGTCTTATTTATTCCAACGCTATTACTTACAAGAAAGTAGTGTTTAGCTAATTACACAACAAGGTTATGCGATTTGCAAATTTCATACTTAAAGTTTGTTTTTTTTGTTTTTTCCGGTTGCTGTTATACGTTGACATTGTGGGGCTCTGTGTTTGAGTCGGACACTCATAAGCAGCAAATAATTCAATAGTTCAAGAATAAGGTCACCAACTTTTCGAGTTAGTCCATTTTCCAGGGCAACACCGGGACACGATTCCGCTAGTTTAAAATAGGGTTACTTATTATCGGAACAATATTTAAGATAATTGAATAAAATTTTAAAAATTGCGAGCAAAACAATGAAACAGAATGATATCGAGAAAAAAAAAAGATGAAGAAATTATTCCAAGAGTAACTTTCTTTTCTTCCCATTTTTCCAGGGAAAATCTAACCAAAAATTAAAAGAAATTTTTTTGAAAAATCTAAACAAAAATTAAAAGAAAATTAAACTTTTTTTTTTTTAATCTAAACAAAAAAAAAAATTTTTTAAATTAAAAAAAAAACTAAACAAAAATTAAACGAATAGTCCGAAGTTTTTTTGTTTTTTTTTGTTTGTATCTCAGAAAAAAGTACATAAAAAATACGAGAGTTAAAAAAAATATTTATCAATAAAATCGATTCAACACCACAGCATGAGTAAATCATTGTAAGTGAGAAAATATTGTTATCTTCCAGCAGCCCCAAGTTTGGTCCAAGGCCACGCACAAAGAGCACCTATCATTACCTTGTGCCGTACCCTGAACCGATTGTGAAGGTAAATAAAAACATTTTCTCAACCCCGGTTGGTTAACCTGAGTTGAGGTTGTTCATACCAGTCGAGTGTGCGTCTTCGACAATAAGTTTGACAGAGTCTGGGTCATTTTGAAGCCAGGTGACTTTTCTTCTGTTCAACTGAAGTATAGTTCTGTGCAAATCTAAGAAGTCCACTCTTTTCAGCTTTGAGAAAGGGTTAGTTTATTGCTAATAGTCTGAAACGCCGTTACTGGGGAATTCAGACGGGGCTACTCGGACATGTTTTGTTGACCAAAGTGCACACGCCTCTCGTGCACTGGCCTCTCACTCCCTACCTTCCGACCTTGTGTCACACCTGCCTGCGTTGAAAGGGAGGGTAAATACCACCATTAAGACCATTTTTTAAGCAATCTCTTTATCTTAACAATCAGCTCAGGGTTGTGTACAAGGCAATGAGAGGCGCTGTTTGTGTGCGACTTTGGACCAAACTTAGGGCTGATGGTAGATAACACTATTTTCTCAACTAAAATATCATTATACTTGGCATTGAAAGGGGCCATTGTCTCTTCCATCTCCGCAGTCAGATTAGTTGTTAAATTAGCTGAGTTGTTCAGTGTTAAAGAGTTGAAGTCAAATCACCTGCGGTTGACATTTTGTAATGGCGGCTGGCTACGATCGACTGGAGTGTGGGCCAGTGGGTAGACTGCCACGAGTGACTTTTGTTTCTTTTTCTCTTTCTTTTTGTTGAACTCTTTTTCTCTTTTACTTTTGTCGTCAGGGAAAAAGAATAGTCATTAAAAATCCGTCACACAGACGAGATGCGTGTTTTGCCCAGCGCCGACGATTTGAGTTTGTGGTTTTCGCAATTAGGTGGCGGAAAATGCAATACTATTTTCTTAATTATCAATGATTAATGATTAATGCCAACTTGCCCCCCCCCACCCTCATACACATGAATTTGGTGGCCCCACAGGAGCTGGTGACGCTGTTCCCAGGATGATAAGATTCTAGCCAGGGACATCCTTAGGACGCAGACACACTAAGATACACTCCCCGGGCCATGAAAGGGCCACAAAGACACTAAATGTATGCACTAAGGTACAATGTGGCAACGTTGAACCAACTATATTGCATGAAAGAGTTTCCTTCTTCATGCAAAACGTTAAAACATTGAGGGAGAGATCAAATTACTACTTTATTGTAGTTAATTCCTAACTTAAGTCCTTAGCCATTCGAGGAGGGGAGGGGAGAAAGAATTTTTGCCTGTATTCTCTTAGGGAAATACATTCCCCTTTTCATTTCGGATTACATAGAGAAATACATCTGTTCAGCTTGCTTCCAAAAACCAGACTGGCAAAACTCCGTTTCCCACACAAAAGCCCGTGACGTCACAGAACCCCTATGCCCAGGTACACCTTGACCCTTGACCTGAGGTCTCGTCAACGCTTGTGAGCTCCGACATTGAGAACAGCCCTATTTTGCACTTGGTTGTACGGGTTCACCCGCACTAAATCGCGCAAGCCAAACCAAACGATCCCCCACACATACGTCCACTTCAACATGCGTCCGGCCTCACAGGGCTATTATCCAACATCTCTCTCTCTCTCTCTCTCTCTCTCTCTCTCTCTCTCTCTCTCTCTCTCTCTCTCTCTCTCTTATATATATATATATATATATATATAAATTCTTTGTGAAATAGTTCGAAAATCCCAGCAGAGCGCTCAATTAATTAAGGGAATCAGAATTTAGAGCGTAATATTTATTTATTAATACATACATTTAATACAACATATGAACCAATGGTTTCGAGCACAGAAAGTAAAACATTATGAAAATGTAGGTATATATATATATATATATATATATATATATATATATATATATATATATATATATATATATATATATATAAAGATAGATGAAAGAAGAGGAATAAACATGTACGAATGACAAATTTATTTCAACTTCGCTTGTTCAATGCAAGGTATACTCGGTAATAAAATTATGTTTATTATTCTTTCCTTAAGCTAATGCTTTTCAAAGATTAAAATCTTATCATCAGAGGAATTACATAGATCGATAAGTTGGCAGTGGAAAAGCCAAAATTCAAAATCTGAAAAAATATTAAGTAATGGAGAGTGAGAAAGTTCGTGTAAAAACGATATGGGGTCTGTCCAGTGCGCTCCACCTATGACTGAACTCAACTTCCACCTACGACTGAACTCAACTTCTATCTATTGGATGTACTTCATTCTTGAACTATTTTCCATGCTGCCTTTACGAAAACCCTTCTTTTCCATCTGTAAATCTCATTTCATTGGATACCTCATCAACGAACATTTACCAACTGGACAGACCCCATATCGTTTTAGCATTGAACACGCGAAGTTGAAATACATTTGTCATTCGTACATGTTTATTCCTCTTTCATCTATCTTTATCATTGCTCTATCTCGTATATTGAGCTTTAACCATTTCACTATAGGTTCTATCTACTAAAAGTATGCTTTTAGTTTCATATTTTATTATATATATATATATATATATATATATATATATATATATATATATATATATATATATATATATATATATATATATATATATATATACATATATGGTTGTACAAAATAAACTCCTAGACTAATGAACAGATCATTATAAATTTTGGAACACAGCTTCAAGGCATGAGGATGAGTAATATGGGCTATATTTAGTTCAATTTAATTTTATAAAAAAAGGGTCAAATAGGAGATAGAATCCTTTCGTAAAAACACATATACCTCCGACGTGTGTGAAATTTTAATAGGTATTAGACATCAATTAATAAATATTCCCCAAATTTCCGTTTCTTTTGGGGTATTCTAAAGGGCTTTTAAGGGTCATAATATAGGCACAACCTCCCATTTGAAAATTCATTTTTTAAAATTTGTATTAAATTTGATCAATATCAATATGTTATTGTCAATTGGGGATATGTATCTGTGTACACTATTTTTCATGGCTTTTTCTTCTAATCTGAAGTTTAGTTGCATTTGATTACAATAGTACATGTTTACTGGTGATACCAGATCAGGCTGCCCTGTGGCTCCCTGAGACGAAATTCACCTACATTGACGTTTTGTTTTTTTGTTTTTTTTGTTTGTAAAACTTAATTATGTTCTACAAAACCAAAAACAAAAACAACAGCCCCTCTCCCTTTCTCCCTCCCCTTTTTTATTTTTATTTTTCCTACCCTACTCCCGGTCCTGGATATGACCTTAAACTACATCCGATGGTGAGATCCGGCTTACGGACTTTGGGGAATGTGGAGCCTCCTCTTAATTACCATTGCTCCCAGGTCCACCCTGACCCGGAGTGGTAGTACCTGTTAGGGTCCCAACTATGGGTTAAATCGAAACAGATATTAAAAGGGGAAAGAAACAAAAAAGAGAAGAAAACAAGACCAGATTCGGCATTAAATAACCCAAAAAGGGTTGATATGCCGTAAAACAAAACTACCAAACCAGTACATGTTTATATAGTTTGAGTTATGATGTTGAATATTATTATTATTATTATTATTTGTACTGGTGTGTTTTATTTTCGAATCATTAATTTTATTTGTTCATCAACGATATAATGAGGGAATTCGTTATTAATAAGTACTTGTTTTATATTTTTAATTCAATGAATAGTATTTTTAGAGGAGGAGATTAATCTGGTACGGTTTAATAGATTTTTAACACTAGCTATTTTGTAGCGATAGGGACACTCGCTCTTGAAATTTAAAAAACTAGAATTTAAGCTAGTTGTTTTTTATAAGTGGAAGTGTTAAACGATTTATTAGAGGCGTCAATAAGAACATCTAGGAATGTTGTTTATAAGTTTAAATGCCCTTTGGGAAAATATAACTCCCATAATAATAATAAAGCTAATAGCTACATTGGTTTTACAAGCACTATACTATATCGCCGCATAACCATGTATCTTGTAAACTCTAACTCAATTTACCAACATCTACAAAAATATAACTGCCCTCTCTCTGATTAAAGATAAATTCTAGTTAATAACACTAAAATTATACATTCCGAAACAAATTTTAAAATTGTTTAAATACTCGAAGCTATCTACATTTAAAATACACCAACCTAAAATTAACAACATCACATATGAAACCAGTGGAAACATTTTAAAATGCTTAACTTATGCGATTTTGTTCTGTGATGTAATCGAGCGTTGCTGAATTTCCTGGAACAATTCGAAACCCGTTCTATGCGCGTTTCTCCGCTGTCTTTTTAAAATTCTCTTCTTACTCCAGCTTTTTTGTTCATTTGCTTTCGACACTTGGGGACGATTCGACGAAGAATCGAAAACGTTCGTGAAACCTGTGAAACCTATTGAACATTTATCAATTTTGTTTGATTTAAATACAAAATAGACTATCCGAAAAATTGAAAAAATAAAAAAAGGTATAATTAAACAGACGAATTCTGTTATTTTTAACAATGTTTGCATAAATATATATATATATATATATATATATATATATATATATATATATATATATATGTATATACATTTCTTTAAGTTCGCACAAAGGTTTATATAATAGCTGAATAGTGTATAAGACTAGAGCTCTTAATTTAACATGATATGATCCTACTTCATTCATTATACACTATTGAGCTACTATATAAACCTTTGTGCGAACTTAAAGAAATGATTGCTCTATCCCGTATATTGAGCTTTAATCATTTCTCTATAGGTTAAATTGTCTAAAAGTATACTTTTAGTCTCATATTTTTATATATATATATATATATATATATATATATATATATATATATATATATATATATATGCGCGTGTGTGTTATATATTGTTATAATGTAAAGTAATTAAAAAATCGTTTAAATATATCTCACGTTATTAATCATTATCTCTGCCATTGAATGTGCTAATCGAACCGGTTTCAATTAAAAATATTCCTTCGTTTTCGAACCTTTATTTGATTGCATTATATATATATATATGGGAAGAGAAGGATGAAGGTAATCCGACGTGATGGTAAAATGAAAAAGGAAAACCAAAAACTGGATGTTTTTTATGTGTACATCAACGTTTCGTCTTTATTTATAAGACTTCATCAGGATGATGATATAGGGAAAAGATATCATGCAAGCACAGATACATGTGGGGTAGACATGTAGGGAAGAAAAATATAAATAAAATAAAATGAAAAATAATGGCAGCGTCTTGCTGGACGTCCGTACTTGTTTGAGAATGAAATGAGTGACGAAAGTGAGTGGGAGAGAAAGGGGAAGGGTGGAGGGAGCAAGGACTACTGTGGCTGGCGATGAGAGAAAGAGGTGGGGGATGAGCAGGGGTAAAATTGATGGCAGAGAGAGATTGGAGGAAGAGGGGGAGGGGGTGTTTGACCAGAGTGCTGTGGTCGAGATTGAAGGGGAAGAGTGAGTTGGAATGTTTGTGTGTATGCAGGGAAAATGGGGATGGGTAGAGAGGGAGGGGGGGCTGTGATTTTGGTGGATGGGCGAAAGTTATGGTCTTAGAGGGCGTTTTGAGAAAATGAGGGAATTTAAGAAGAGGTATGGGAGAAAATAGATGAGAGGGGGAAGAGGGAGGATTTGTCGTGATAGGGTGTGAAATATTTGAAATATTTGGAAAATGATAGCAATGAGTGAGGGATTGGAGTGGGTGGGGGAGGGGGGTGATTGAAAGGGTGGGTGAGGAATATTTGAAATATTTGGAACATGAGAAAGTTTATTTGGACTGTAGTATTAAAAATGTGAGGGAAAAAAAAAAGTGAGGGAAAAAGAAGATTCAGGGAGAAGAAGGAAGGGTGTGGGTGAATGGAAGAGTGTCATAAGGTTTGAGATGAAAATAAAAGTTAGCCATGATCAGGCAAAAGACTTTGTTCTGTGAGGATGATCTTGCTTATTAAGGGTGATAGGTTAAAGAAACCATTTCGTTGCTTGATGGTGGTGGAGGATGTGATGAGGGCAGTTTCCAATAATCTTCGCCGAGATTTGTTGTGGATGTGTTTGGTGATTTTGGCTTGTTCAAATTTGAATGCATGACCATATTCTAGAGCATGGGAGAAAAGTGCACTAAGAGGGTTGTTGTTTTTTATGTCCCTTTTATGTTCATTTAATCGTTTCTTTAATTCATTTAATTCATTTCATTCTCAAACAAGTACGGACGTCCAGCAAGACGCTGCCATTATTTTTCATTTTATTTTATTTATATTTTTCTTCCCTACATGTCTACCCCACATGTATCTGTGCTTGCATGATATCTTTTCCCTATATCATCATCCTGATGAAGTCTTATAAATAAAGACGAAACGTTGATGTACACATAAAAAACATCCCGTTTTTGGTTTTCCTTTTTCATATATATATATATATATATATATATATATATATATATATATATATATATATATATATATATATATATATATATATTCGATTAAAAATCATTCATTTACGTTCGATTTGCACCGTTTACGGAACTGAATCGCTGTTACGAAAATCCAGATTCTTTCATCTTTTATTTTTACAATCAATAACGTTTAATACGTTAAAACCGTTGTAGATGAAGAGGTGAGTAATAATTGATTTCACCTGATCGAATTCATCGATAAAATTCGTTTCCTTACCGCTTCTCAATTTACGGTCGATGAAATGATTCTTTCTGTGAGATTTATAACAAATAATTAACAAAAAGTTAAGATCGGTATTTCTTGTTATTTTTATTTTATATGTTGAATCATATATTTTTTAATCATGCAAAGAATCGTTGCTATTGCGTCGTACATTAAATACATTAAATATATTAAATATATTAAATATATTAACGTATTAGATAACACACGCAGAATTCTGTTATTATATGTTATGTAAGTATAATCGGTTTATTGAACTCATAGAAAAGAGCCGGACGCAAGTGGTCATAATTGGTACTCATGTGTTTTAATCTTGAAGTTTATTCGTTTGTTGCGATTTCATGTGAATTTTTTTTCTCGTGTATTTCGGCTTGCCACATTTTTGAGGTTGAAGTCGTTGTCTTGGATTTTCCCATTTTCCGTTCTCCTGTTGTTGGAATAATATACTTTCCTATTACTTGTAAATTAACTCCTTGCTCTGATGATCAGCAAAGTTGAACTGAAGTCTTTATATTTTCCCTTGACATTACTGTGAAACGCGCACAAGAAAATGTTTTAATTTTGAAAAAAATAAAATAAAGAGAAAAATTGAATATGTAGATTTTGTTTGTTGGAGAAATTAAGAAGAAATACAGGTATTCGCTGAAATATGAAATTAAAGAAAGCTGAAGTGAATATGAAAATTATGATTTTGGATTGATTTTTCCTGTTGTAATTGGAATGCAACTATATATATATATATATATATATATGTATATATATATATATATATATATATATATATATATATATATATATATATATATATATAGGCAAAATTTTTTCTGTAATACAAGTGTTGTTAAATATGACAGACAACTTATGCCGGTTTATCCTTGTGTGAATCCTTTCCATTTGTCGAATCACGGTCTTTGTTTCGGTGGGAAATTGGCTGATTAATCTGCCATAACTCTAGGTGGAAATTATATTATTAATACGGAACTAATGTTATAACTATAAACATTTTAGAGCGTTATGATTAGTGTTAAAATTAATTCTATTAATGGCCGTTCTTTTGGTTTTGATGTATAACGCTTCTAATATATAGTATTTTTGTTTATTATTGGTCTGTTCTAACATTGTTGCGTTTTCTACTAAGAGTTTTCGGAATTAGGAGCGGGGGCAGTTTAGTAATTACAGTTATTTAAGTGAAGCTACTTTAATTTTAAAACCAATGGGGAAATCTGAATTTCGTGCATTGCTGTCTGATGGGAGACTCTTGTTCAAGCCAAGCAATGGCTTGATAAGTGTTATTCGGACTCTGCTCTGTCAAAGACCACGGTTGATATGCTGGTTTTAAACGCAGTCGTACTAACACAAATGAGTCTGAACGCGTTGGTCGCCCAAATGCAGCAATTTCCCAGAAAACATAAAAAAAAGATTAACAAACTCGTTTTGGTCGATCGCAACTAAAAATATCAAAAGGCAATGTATTCACCATTTTGAATTTATATTTTCCGATGAAAAAGATGCATTCAAAGTGGGTGTCGCGTTTACTAACAGTCGATCAAAAACAACAACGCGTCGACAATTCAGAGCATTGTCTGCAACTGTTTCAACGCAACAAATAGGAGTGTTTGCATCAATATGTGACAACAGATAAAACGTAGATCCATCATATCACTCCAGAGTCAAATCGGCAGTGAGCTGAGTGGATACCAACAGATTAAAGCCGTCCAAAGCGACAAATGACACAAAAATCAACAGGAAAGGTTTTCGTATACATATTTTACGATGCGCTAGGTATTTGTTCATCTATTACCTTGATCAAGAAAAAACAATAAATAGCGAATGTTACATAGGTTCATTTGTGTGTTTGAAAAAAATGTCATCGCCCAAAACAGGTCACAAATGAAAAAGTAAAATGTACTCGTTCAAAAGGGCAATGCACAGTGTCAGAAATCGATGGCAAAAACTATATGCATTGCACTTCCAATACTTCTGCACTCATCCTTTTCTCACGATCTGGCCCGCAACGATTACTGGCTGTTTGAAGACATCAAAAGAATGCTCCAGGAAAATAATTCCGCTTTAATAATGAAGTGATATCGGAAACTGATGCATATTATGATGCCAGAGACAAATCGTTCTCCCAAATTCATGTGTATGACGCACGTGCTAAAATAAGGTCACCTGTTAATTTGACACACTTATAAAAGAAATAGGCCGAAATCAAACGAAAGAAAAGAAAAGAGTGTCAAGTAAATGTCGACCAGGCCTTCGTTTGAGAGAAGCTCGGCTATTGGCCTTCGAAGCAGTAGTTTTAACACGCAGCCTTGGTAAAGCAGATATAGTTATTCAAAGAGTTTCTATCAATCTCAAGCACATTCTTTTTAATTTCGAAAAGTTGCATCTACCAGTTAGAAGATGGTGTGTAAAAATAGTGATGAAGATGGACTTTTCCACATAAGTTTATATCAAGCAGAGAAGTGGAACATTTCATTAGTAGTTGAAATATTAGTGTTCTGGCAACGTGTCAGGATATGACGTTATTTGCAGGAAGTCTGAACTGTGTGAATCTATTCGTGTTGTCGTGTGATTTATTTTGTATAGTTTTCCTTTTTCCAGCGTGATCGGCAAGAAACCCATTCGAATTAAAGATGGCGGACAGGTAAGCTGTCGACAGATTAGAATCGAGTCCGGTTAAAACATGGGAGGAGCGGCCATGTTTAACAATGGGGCGTGGCTTCCATCTATTTTATTGTTTATTTAGCGACAGGTGTATCCCTGTCTGCAGATAACCTTTGCATATTACCTTCGCAGGTGTCTCTGCATTAAATCACCAGACATCCATTTTCCAGATGACTATGCATTCGTATCAATCAAACAGGTTTTATTTATTCCAGCCAGTTGCGCGTCTGTGTCAGGTAGGTTTAATTTATTCCAGCCAGGTGTTACTTTCCGATACATTAGGCCCGATATTCGACGCCTTAGGGTGTTAGTGAAATGTACACAACAGCTCTACTTGGATTCGAACACGGCATGTCGAGGCTGTAATCTTCGATCATACCGCTGAACCTATTACACACATGACAACTTAAATCACATGGTGTAAAATTCCAACAATCCTAATATTGACAGATAAAATCTGTTTACACGTTTTATTAACAATACATTTACTGTTTTAAATTGATAATTTAATTTTCTTAATTCTTTTTATTTTTTAGATTTAATCAAATATTTGTTCCGTAAAATGGAATGAAGGCTTATTTAATTTAGTTTTCCAATGATTAAGGAAACACTTTTACAAGTGTGTTCAACTTGAACGAGATTAGTAATTTAATCAAAACTAGGAAACATTTTTCTCGCAAAGAGGCGGAAAAAAAAGTAAAACAAAAACAAAGGGGGATAAACGTCGAAGTTGCTTATAGAGTCAGATCAATTCCTTTGCGCATGTGCGTTCATGGCTAGAAAAATTGATTGGTTGAATATATGCATGCGCAAGATAAAAGAAATGACGTTACTGAAGAATTAGATTCAGGCGACGATGAGACATTTTGTCTTTGTTCTTGCAGAGTATCGTACTGAGGTTGAATTGGGTGTAAGATGTTCGACTTACCACCCTCCTCCTTAAGATACGTTTGCCAAAAGTGTTGGTTGAAAGTGGCGTTGTCGGTGTCGTACAAAAACTCCGGTGTGTGATACTAAAGGGAACATGTGATACAAAAGCTCCGGTGTGTGATACTAAAGGGAACATGTGATACAAAAGCTCCGGTGTGTGATACTAAAGGGAACATGTGATACAAAAACTCCGGTGTGTGATACTAAAGGGAACATGTGATACAAAAGCTCCGGTGTGTGATACTAAAGGGAACATGTGATACAAAAGCTCCGGTGTGTGATACTAAAGGGAACATGTGATACAAAAACTCCGGTGTGTGATACTAAAGGGAACACGTGATACAAAAGCTCCGGTGTGTGATACTAAAGGGAACATGCGTTTCTGAAGTTTGTACAGAACAAAATCTGTTGAAACAGAGCTTTAGGCTTTGTCGCTTTTATAAATATTGAATTTTGACGGATATTTATATTCAATTGCAAACACACACACACATATATAAATATATATTTTTGAAATATGGCGTTCATGGAAATAAAGGGAAACTTATATTTTTTTATTTCCTGATATTTTTGACACAATCTTCTGGCCTTTCCTTCTGATGAGTTAAACTCAAACATAAATAAACAGGAGATATGTAACTTTATTTTGGCTGTCTAAGTGTTAACGAAAAGGTTCGTCAAGAAATTATCTTTTTAGAAATGAATAAAGTCATGGTTACTGGTATCTAACCTTCTATTATTTATAAATTTATACATGCTCTGGATTTAAAAACATTAACATCTATTGAGCTTAAATCCTGAAAATCTCATTATTAATAATAAATACATACATAGATACACCAGAGATAGATAGATAGATAGATAGATAGATAGATAGATAGATAGATAGATAGATAGATAGATAGATAGATAGATAGATATAGTACACGTATTGTATTAGTTTCTGTAGATGTAAATCGTTGAAACTCAAGTGTTTATAAAAAGTGCTCAATAACAAGTAGAGCTGTTCTTAAGTATACATTTTTATTGATACAAACATTATTGGTTACATATGTGCATACATGTTTCGGTTGTACTCTTCACAGAGAGTCAAGCTCTTCAGACCAAAAAAAGACAGAGAAGTGAGATGGATTTGGAAAACTTTCCCTTTAAATAAATCTTTTTGGGGATGAGATATTTTTTATAAATTGGTATCGGATTACATTCTTCACTTGTTAACACTTTCAATAAGTTTCTATCTTTTTTTAATTCTTTTTTATTATCTGCCTTATTATTCTTTCCCTTTTCTATTGTTTTATTACCTACTTAGCCTGGATTCCTTTCTTCTCTATTTAACACTTTAAAGTTTTAATCTATTTACAAACATATTCAAGCATAAATATCTGATCTTTATATAAAATACACACGTGTTCACAAATTAATAGATACACAAGTACATATATAAACAAACACACACATATATATGCATATATAAAAAATAAAATATAAAAAATAAAAATAACAGACACAAATATATCCACAGATATACATACACGGATATACACATATATACACATATATTAATTTTCAAGCATAAATATCTGGTCAATATATAAAATACACACGTGCGCACAAATTAACAGACATACAAGTACATACATAAACACATATATACATATATATACATATATATATATACATATATATACATACATATGTAAACAACAACATATATATACGCATAAATCTATACACAAATATACACATATATACACATATATAAATTTTCCAGCATAAATATCTGGTCTTAATATAAAATGCATACGTGAACACAAATTAATAGATACACAATTACACACATAAAATATATAAACACACATATATATATATACATATATAAAAATAACAAACACAAATATATACGCATATATCCATACACGGATATACACATATATAAACATATATACCATATACATATGTTTATATAACATACCTACCCACACCCATCCATGAACATTTTCGTACAGTACATATATAAATAGACACACAGGCATATTAATATTCCATTAACCTACGCATACGTACATACGAAATAAATATAAAAATAAAAATATACCACTTTTACACCTGTATAAACATACCCGTACATATAAGATATTAGTGCAAGTATCCATATCCATACGTACCCATATATCTGGATCCAATTATACACATACACGCATGTATACATATATACACATACGCATATACACACACATATATATATATACATACATACATACATATAAACATATAAACACACACATCCATACCAATACATGAACACATACATACATATATACATACATATACACTACTACATATGTATATATATAGATACCGTTATATATATACATATATAACACACATAAACTATACATACATACATATACACCATTACAGATACATTCACATATGCATATAACATAAATATACATAATATCAATATATATGCACACACACACAACATACACACACATACACATGTGTATACAGCCATTTGCATGCATGCACACAAACACTTGCACATGTACACAAACATCGATATTTCTATAATTAAAACTAAAATGCTTATATCATTCATTATTGCTTCTATCTACTTCAGTTTAATTTGCTTGCATTTATACCCGCTCTAGTATCAATACAAGATAAGTACCGTAGAGACAAGCAAACTAATTAAATATAGCGTATGTAGTTACAATAGTTAATTATATATATATATATATATATATATATATATATATATATATATATATATATATATATATATATATATATATATATATATATATAAACAAGTGATAACTATGAGGAAGTGCCAAAATCATATCATTATAGTGAGGTGTAGTGATTTTGGATAATATAGATTACTTAAGTTTAAAAATATAAAGACATCAGAATTTTAAATTAAAAAATAATAATAATAATAAAAGTTTTAAAAAACAAAAAATAAAGTGAAATAAAATATTTTAAAAATTGAGTATTTCTTACTGACAATGAAGTAACAGTCAATAAAGTGATAGTAGTTATTCGTAATCTAAAATCTGCTTAGTATGTGTTCCTTGAAATGTTTGCAGTTTAAACTTGTTTCGTGTCTGACGTTGAGTAATTTTCCCTATCTTTAAATTTTGCAATTTCAAGTTTCTCACCTAGGCATAAGAAACAGGGTGAGGTGAGTGATCTACATGTTTTTGCTTTTCTTATTATGCTCCATTTAATTATTGTTTTTTTTTCTCGTCTATCAATTTCCAGAAGTATCGGGACAGCGAAGTGTTACTGTATTTTTTATTTCTAAAAGATAATTTATGCATGTAATACTTATCCTTAAAACTTATTAACGTGCTTCCTATATAGAACTTATTATCGTCTGGATTTTCATCAGTGTAGATGTTAGCACAATATATTGTTGATGCGGTGATGCAATTTTTTGTAGGGGGCATTCATGCTGTCTCTGACAGTTACGATTGTTAGTGGTTGGATTACCTTCAATGTCACTATTTGTATCATTCCTTTTAAGTATTTTATTGTTGTGTTTTTAATTATTCGTTCTAGGTTATATGTGCAACTATGACTTAGTTTTAATGTATTCTTATTAAATAGCTTATGGAGTGCGTTACCAGGTGGGAAGTGTTTGTTTATAAGTTGTAGGAATTTGTTACCAATTTTTGTTTTTAACATCAATTTGACGAAAAAAAAGTTTTTAAAAAGTACTCACATCAGATTTACACCTAAATCGAGAGAGATTCAGAAATCACTACCTAGAAAAGGCAGCCCATCTGTAGCGGAGCATTGTAATTCCACAATATTTTATTATATATATATATATATATATATATATATATATATATATATATATATATATACAACATTTTCTTACATTAAAAAAACAAGATTGTATTCATCTTACGAATCATTTTGGTAAAATTACAGACTTGTTTCGTACAACAGAAGACTAACCGACATTTTTATGTCAATATCGGATCTGACTTTCTTGGACTCATAAAAAACGGAAATTTCTCAATCAGAAGAATATACACGGCAATGTGACGAAAGAAAGTTTTTAAAAAACACTCACATCAGATTTACACCTAAATCGAGAGAGATTCAGAAATCGCTACCTAGAAAAGGCAGCTCATCTGTAGCGGATCTATGAATACATACGCACCACATTGTAATTCAACAATATTTTATTTATTTACATATGCTCTGTTGTTACACGTTGACAATCATCGAGCTTTCACTTTGAAGAGGTTGGTATACATAAACAAAAAAAAGTATATGCTAATACATATATTTTCACATATTTTGAATATATATTCTAAGCAACACGGTGAGTGACATGGGCACATTATTTTTTGTAAATTTTAACATTTAGGGGGGTGCATATATATGAAATAAGGTAATACATTTCGTTGTACAGGATCAACCCCTAAACTAATAAACCAATCATTAGGAATTTTGGAATATATATTCTTGGCTACCCGTTCAATAACATGAGCACATTATTATTTTAAACTCGCACACACGCCTTAAAAATGTTAAAAATACATTTTAGATGTTAAGTACAAAACACTTGATATCAAATTTTGAGTTATATTGAGTAATACATTTTTAAAAGAATCGAAGCACGGGCATGAGCGCCTATAATATGTAATTGCTTAGTAAAATCTTAAACGATTGAACTTCTCATTATCAATTATTGAATATGGATTTTCTGCAACCCAGTGAGTAACATGCACACATCATTTTATTTATAAACTTTACCATTTAGAACAGGCCACCGAAACCGTACCATACCCCCCTCCAATTTTTTTGTTTGATCTAATGTTATATTTAATTCTTATACCTGTCCTTGGACGGATATTATACTAGTACATATATATATATATATATATATATATATATATATATATATATATATATATATATAAAATTGTTTTTATACCTACAGACGACGTTGTTTCGAGTTTTCTACCCTCATCAGTGCAGGAGTGGCGGTTGCAGGTGGTCGCATATATATGTTTTTGTAGTACAACTTTGCAAGATTAAGCTCAATAGATATTAATTTATAATTTCAGAGATTTGTAAATAGACAATAGAAAAATATATTCCAGCGATTATATCTTTATTTACCAGTAAATAGATTCATTGTACAGCCGTTTCCCCATTTATCTAGACAATCAATGTATTCAAGCATATGTTGAATTTTCTAGAGCAATTATTTGACAAAAAAGGACCAGAAAAGCATCTAAAAAAGTTACGAAGTATTCTTCCGATTTTGTAATCCTTCTCTCTCTTTTTCTTTCTCTCTTTCTCTCCACGTATATATATATATATATATATATATATATATATATATATATATATATATATATATATAAAGTGGTGTACTAAAAGCGAACTTTTAGGAAAGGTAAAACCTATTGTGAAAAGTATACAGCTCAATATCCAGGATAGAGCAGGTAGATATGAAGAAGAATGGATAGGAATTAGAAAAGCCAAATCAAATTTCAATTCAATTGCTCAGAGCAAGGTATATTCCGCAAACAGGCAATTTATTCAAGTTAAATTTTCCTTAAGCCAGGCTTTTCAAAGATCAAAATCTTATCATCAGAGGAAGTTGCTGGGATAGATAAGTTGGCAAAGGCCAAGATTTAAAATTTGAAAAAGTAAAATATAAGTTGTAGGGAAAGAAACACAGGGCAAAACTCTGCCTGAATGCAAGCAAATGTCCGATTGCTAAAAAGTCCGGTGTCAAAAAGTCCAGCGGAGAAAATGAAATGTAGATAGGTAGGTCGTTAAAAGGCACGAGAGGTGGTGAGAGAGGATTCAAAGTTAAATTCCAAAAACCACAACTTCAGGTGCGGCGGAGATAGAATGAATCCAAAGGGTAAAAAATCCAATAAGAGGTACGTTCGTGGATGCAGGCAAGGCTCAGTAAAACGTGAGGTGGAAAATATTCGCCATTAAAAAGACTTCCTGGGCTAAAATATCATGGAATTTGTTTTAAAATGGGAAAAAAGATAGCGGAAAATATTTAAAAGCTTGCCCGTTGAGAAAACCGACTTGTAATGAAGAAAGGCAGAAACTCATATGCGACCAGTAGGCAGGAGTAAGGGGTGTGGAGGAGGAGAGAGGAACGGGTGCGAAGGAGGAGAAAAGGAACGGGTGCGGTGAATAAGTGCGATTAAAACTAAGAGTGTGAGTGTGGGGGTAAGTTGCTTAAAGTTTTGCCCTGTGTTTCTTTCCCTACAACTTTTATTTTACTTTGTCAAATTTTAAATCCTGGCCTTTGCCAACTTATCTATCCCAGCGACTTCCTCTGATGATAAGATTTTGATCTTTGAAAAGCCTGGCTTAAGGAAAATTTAACTTGAATAAATTGCCTTTTTGTGGAATATACCTTGCTCTGAGCAATTGAATTGAAATTTGATTTGGCTTTTGCTTTTCTAATTCCTTTCTATTCTTCTTCATATATATATATATATATATATATATATATATATATATATATATATATATATATATATATATATATATATATTATTATTATTTCATGTAGCCACATAAAGTTTATAAGGAGATATAATCTTTTATGTATCCATTGTCGGTATTTACTTTGAGTAGGGCAAGGTAGTAAGTTATGAAAATATATTTATGACAAGTAAGTTACACAGAGACTTCCGCGTTTTATCCCCGTGTGGAATCGTCAGGCTAAAATGCATTGAGTTTGTGTTGCCGGGTGGTTTTATATACACGTGGTGTTTAGTCTAGCTGGTTAACCAATCAGATTATGTTATTCTCGTAGCCAATCGTTGGGCTTCTCACAAAGGTTCGGTTGATTTTACTTCCTATTTCCTATTCTATTTTTCTGTTTTCTATAGAGTGGCACATCCTTGTTTCTTTGTTGTGTCGAAATAGTGGGTGACCTTATTTTAACACGTGCTTGCTTGTATTTCTATTTTACGTTTTATTTTATTTTATTTATTTGTTTATGTATTTATTTATTATGTATTGTTAACCTAAGGTAAATCTTATTCTGTGTAAGCAGTTGTTTGCTATTTCACTTCAACAGTTTAATAGGTTTTGGGGGTCTTTAAAGTTTAGGATTTAAAATTTCTCATTCAGATATAATCTACACGGGTCGTCTAAATTTCTACATGCACTGGCCTGTCGTATTATTTTCCATTCGATTATTGGTGAGCGTCCGCGATATTTGAGCTCTCAATAATGGTTTGCTAGTGTTGTTTTAATTTGGCATTCTGTGTTTTTAAATGTGCTGTTGTCGGTCGTAATATCTGGTTTTTAAATATATAAAGGTCATACCCACTTATTGTTATTCGGTCTTACTTTGGCAAATATTGTGGCTTGATAAATAATACTTTTGGTTAGGCATTTATTTTGTAGTAGACAACAGTTTCACATCATTTACAGAGTATCGGAAAGGTGAAAAGATTTTCATGAATAAATTATGTTTCTGAAATCGACCTTTATTTTTGCAACGACCTCATACAATATTGCCATGACTAGTTGCCTTGATGGCATCAAGGTTCCTGATAAGTTTAGTAACGACCGAGATTGATCTCCTAACTGTATCTATCGCCTCCTCTCTATCCCACTCACTGTCTGTATCTGCCTGTCTCTTTGTTTGTGAACCTTTGTTGTATCCCCGTCTCTCTCTGTGACGCCTGCTGTTTGTATGTTTCCTTGCTAATTATAACTTGGCCGTCTTCAAATCCAATGTCAACAGATTTTTGTTATAAACCGCCCCATAAGCAATCAAAAGCAGTTGTTAGTTACCCCATAGTTGTTAGTTACCCCATAGTTGTTAGTTACCCCATAGTTGTTAGTTACCCCACAGTTGTTAGTTACCTCATAGTTGTTAGTTACCCCATAGTTGTTAGTTACCTCACAGTTGTTAGTACCCCATAGTTGTTAGTTACCCATAGTTGTTAGTACCCCATAGTTGTTAGTTACCCATAGTTGTTAGTTACCCCACAGTTGTTAGTTACCCCATAGTTGTTAGTTACCTCACAGTTGTTAGTACCCCACAGTTGTTAGTACCCCATAGTTGTTAGTTACCCCATAGTTGTTAGTTACCCCACAGTTGTTAGTTACCCCATAGTTGTTAGTTACCTCACAGTTGTTAGTACCCCATAGTTGTTAGTTACCCATAGTTGTTAGTTACCCCACAGTTATTAGTTACCCCATAGTTGTTAGTTACCCCATAGTTGTTAGTACCCATACTTGTTAGTTACCCATACTTGTTAGTTACCCCACAGTTGTTAGTTACCCCATAGTTGTTAGTACCCCCATGGTGCTTTTTATGTCTAGATTGCAATCATTTTCGTCCTATTAATCCTTATCCTCGATTGTCTATTAACCTTGATAAGTTGTGACCCAACAGTGAAAAAGCCAGGTGAATGGTTAGAAGCACACAATGTTTAATACCTATTTCAATTTAATCCTGCAAACCATTTTTACCGGCCGGGTTGGTTGTTTGCTTCATAAATTCCTAGGGCTTTTCAATTTCTATTCTATTTTTCAGATACAGTGCTCGTGAAAAGGGGCATCGCAACAACTGCTTACTTAACCGCTGCCTATTTCAAAATGAAGCACTCCTCCAACATGAGATCTCATTCGACCAATCAGAGCTTTTGCTATCTCTCAGTACCTCGTTATCTAAACTAAATCTTTTCCTCTGTGTCTTCTCGCTCTTCTTTTCTCCGTTTCTTTCTTAGTGTGTCCTTTTTAATTGCTCCATGAAAAACGCATGGAACACATTTCTTGGGGAGAGGGCGGATGCATGTTCGACTTGAACGGTAGCGAAGGAAACACGAATATGAAATGGAAACGGAGAAAAAGGACTTGGAAAACGGACTCTCAGAGAGGGCAACTCGTTTGATGTTCTCATCAAAGCTCTACGGTCGTAAATGCCTTAATCTGTAACCTTTGCTGTTCACCACACACACACACACACACACAAACGAGTGACTATATACGGATATATAAGCGTAAATATATATATATATATATATCGATATACAAGCGTTGAGGTAAGTACATATCGACAGAATACGATATATAGATAAATAGGTGCATCCGAACAGACCAATGTACATTTAATGTACAAGTAAGTGGTTAGAATTATCTGCCAATATATTATCGATCTTATCTTTTGCATATATGAATCGATTTATTAAGGGGCGTTCTCTATTCTATAGATAATTAGATGGATGAATCAATAGATAGATATATGTATAGTAGAAAAGTAGATGCAACCCGTAGACACGCAAACACACATGTCTAATATATATATATATATATATATATATATATATATATATATATATATATATATATATAATACACTAAAGCATTTTATGTTTGATATGTACCGTCTGAAATTGTTACTTTCCAGCACTGATGAGAGCAATAAGCTTGAAATCCTAGCGGGTGTTGGTATAAATAATTTAATATTTATTTATAGATATTAAATATATATATATATATATATATATATATATATATATATATATATATATATATATAATTACTAGTTTTAATTATTATCTACATACGTATACGTTTTATCTTTGTGGAATCATTTTTACTGCTTTTTATTTGAAGGAAATAAAGAAAATGTATATTTGTTGTTAACGGTTTGTTAATGTGAAAGACAAATATGAAGAAATAAATGGATGAAAACGATTCTATGGAGGTCGGATGATATATTTTACAATTTTACAATGGAAGGAATTACTATGAACGAGAAGGAATTAATTGTCTGCCGCTAAACCGATTTCAATATTATTCTCTATTTTTGGATTTTCCTGTCTGTGGTCTTTGCAGGGGAAGATAATCCCGCCTTAACCTTTCTTAGAAAGGGCAGATCAATCATGCTTCACAATTTATCTGGACAAGGGAGATAATTTTAGTGTACAAAAAGTTATCTTCCTTTAAACATAAATTTTCAAGATAGATTCATTTATTCATCTAAACAATACGTTTGACAGTTTTTACACATAATTACGTTAATTTGATATTTTCATTTAATTATATTATGTCTTGCTCATTAGTGTTAATTCTCACAGCAGCCGGTATCAGGTGATGCTCGATAGAGTCTGAGTGGAAACAGGTCTCCCCAGATTAACAGTCCTCTCCGCATCTTTCGATCACCGTTGCAAATCACCGTTCTCGCAACAGCTGTTTCACGTCAATTTTCGGTGGTAACGGCCATTCGCTCTTTCTGAAATTTGAGTAAGAATAAGCTCTTCAGAATTTTTAGTACTCTCCGTGACCTTTCTAGTGGAAGTTTTGATTGGCCTCTTCCCTCTCAGACCCTTCACGACCATTAGCTGTAGTACCAACCTATGTTGGTGCAATTGTGTTCATTTTTTTTTGTTTCTTTATTTTTAGGAAGTGGTGTTCAGATTATAGAATGTTTCGTCATTTATCTGCCATACCAGTGTCAACCCCCTTGCGTTAGTCTTATTAGGTTCTTTCTATATTCATTATTGTTTACTAACTAGGAGTTCTCGTACAAGTCATTATTAGTCATTACTCACTGGCAATACCCTTGCTATATTTTATTCTTTATTTTATTCTATTTTATTTTATTTTATTTTACTCTATTTTTCTTTAGTTTTCTTTTCTTTTTTATTTTTATTTTTATTTTTCAATTTTCATTTTTTATTTTTTATTTTTTATCCTTTTATTTTATTTTTCCCTTTATATTTATTATTTTTTTAATATTTTATATTATATTCTATTTTATGTTTTGTCCTTTTTTATTTTCATTTTATTTTCATAATTTTTATAATCTTTATAATGTTTTATAATTATCATTATCATTTTATATTTATATTTTTATTTTATATTTGTAACTTATTCCTTTTTCTAATATTTGTCTCTGTGGCTCTTCCTATCAATAGATGTTCCTCTACGACGAGCTTGTTATTTTTTTCCTTGAATTTCTGTAAGACGTAGTGCTAAAAGCGCTGATGAAGGACGTTTTAGAGTAGCTTTGTTAATTTTAAAAAATAAAATAAAGTATTTCCATAATGTTTTGGAAACGACCGTACGCCATACTAGACTTGATGTTCTAATTCTTGGAACAATTGTAATGTTCTAATTCATTAAATCCTCTTATATATATATATATATATATATATATATATATATATATATATATATATATATATATATATATATATATATACTTTTTAAAAAAGACTTATAAACAGATGAATTTCAATGTGCAACATGTGGGAAAAGATACTTTAGCTCCCTAAAGAAATCAGTTATATACATAGGACTATTTCTCGTGTTTATAGGAAAATGTTACACTTATATTCAAACTTCGTATTCGAGGTTGTCAGTCTGAGTCTCTCTCAACTGAGCAATTGGAATATTTGTTAAGTCGTCTTTTTAAATAACATATTTCTATTTCTCGTGCAAAATATTGGAAAACGGCCCGTAGTATGTCAGGACTAATCCCATCATGTTCGTAGGAAAATTCTACACGTGAAAAAACTTTTATATTTAAGGAACAATCTTTAGTCTTTCTCTCTATAAACGGACAGACACACACACAGAGGTCTCTTTTATTATATATATATTGCTAAGCCGCCTTTTTAGGGCGAGGCCCTTTAAGAGAATTATAATAAGCTGTCATTCTAAGCGTAATGCAAAATTCCGGCCGTTGAATATTGTTGATTAGTTGACTGTGTTTGTCCCCACCTTGACATTATATAGAACTTAATTCTCTTCTCCTGTGCTCATCTATGCTGGCATAGGGGTTGAATACTAGACTGTAGGGTCAAAGGTTATTTTGTAACTGGTTCGAATCCTTCGACCGACATTAATTAACATCCCTTATACTAAAGAATGTGTAAGCATGAAACACATGTGTCCGTAGGTAATAATAAAGAATATTTATTTAAAATATATATGTGTAATTGTTTTTTTAATGAATAAAATCATTTATTTATTTTAAAGGCTGAGACTTTCGACAAATATGTAATTTTCAAAGCAAGCCGTCTCTTTTTTCCCCCCATTTTACTGGTATAAACCTTCGGAGGAATGATCCCCTTGTAAAAATAGAAATATATACGTCCGGTGTTGATGACGAGAGGTTTGAACTAAAGTCCGGTATAGATGTGTGGGCGTGATTGACACTTAAGTATTTATGGTTAGTGAGAGAGAACCTCAGCAGAGTGCTCGATTATTAAAAAAATAAAATAAATAAGAGCGTCATATTTATATATGTATTACAGGAGATCAGAACAAAATCGGTACCGTCGGTTTCAAATACAAACAAAAGAGACCTATAATTGGTTTCCTTTACCGGGTTCTCTTCAGTCTCTGTTGTTCTCTTCTTTAATACATATATAAATAAATAATAAATAATATATGTGTGTGTGTATGTGCGTGTGTATGCGCGTGTGTGTGAGAGAGAGAGAGTGGACTTGAATATCGATCTTTATCAAATGTACCGAGTTGAATAAGTTTGAATCGATAAGTGCATGAAAAAGGCGGCGGTTTATTTTTTTGTTATCTAATAGGAAATCATAGCGACGATAAAAAGACATTTCTAAGCAAATCGCGTTCTTCATATACGTTCATTCATCTCTAAGTATCTCTGTCCGTCTGTCAGTCGCTCTGTTCGTCGGTGTCGCTTAAGTTTTAAATAAGCATTTTCATCGCTAGACGCACAGATTGAATGGAAGCGCCTCAAGAATGTCTCCGTCCTGGGTTTAACGTTTCCCGGTTTTAAAAGCCATCCGAAAACACAAATCCATTTTCTTACTTAAACGAAATGCGTACATCCCAGCGGCGTTCGCGGGGGGGGGGGGGGGGGGTAGTGTCTTTGGGCGGTTTAAAACAAGGCGGTCGGTTTAAGGTCAGAGTTATATGGCCAGATCTTGACCTATAAGCCAACGTAGATCAATAAATGTCACGCGGAGTACATTATTATTTTTTTTATTTGATCACGCTCGTTGCTTCATTTTTCGGGATAGAAAAATAGGTGTTTTTTATTAAGAAAGAAATACAAACAGAGAAACGTATATTCAAGTGTACAGCTAAGCTTATCAAGGACAAAACCACTCGAGAATAAAATGCTATTGAGATGGATGAATTGTCAGCTGAATGATGAAGCATATTACGAGAAGACTGATGTTATCCATCTCTTCCGGCGGTTACACACATGGTTCTGTGAGGTTTAAAAAGTCAGCGTATTAAAAAAAAGCGCACTCTGGTCAACAAAAAATGCCCGAGCAGCGCCGTCAGCATTCCCCAGTAGGGCACATCAGGCGATTAGCAATAAGCTAACTTCTTCTCAAAGAGAGATGGTAAAGCCTGATAGACTGGATCTCTTAGAACTGCACAGAACCACACATCAGCCCGACGGAAGTAGGCCCACCTAACTTTGAAATGGCCCAGACTATCGTACTGATTGTCAATGACGTATCCTTGACTGGTTGGGTTGAAAATGATGAATGCAATGGTCAAAATGTTTTAGCTTATGAGAACGGTTTATGATAACTATTTGTTGACATGAGATTTGAAGACGACCTTGCTGTGGTCTGCAGGGAAGCAGTATCGTGCTAATATGTTCCACAGATATGGAAGTTCTTGAAAACACACTCTGTTCATGGAAATTCCGTTTGATTTTAGGCACATAGGGAAAGAAGGGAACGTTTTTAGCAGTTGCTTTATTACGACGAGTTGTTGCTGTGAATGTCTTTCAGAGATTGGAGCTCAGTTGAGCATCTTCATTAGAAACAACAATAGATTGGAGAAAGACTGGCGACGTTTCGACTGTGAGAAAGATAGAGAATAGAAGAGATAATCTCTCACTAGATTGCAAAGTCGATTTTGTATAAGCAAAAGTGTTCAAAGCGGCAACTTCCGAGATGTGGCAGCACTACTCCATCTTAGGACGTATCTAACTCTTATATAGATAGAGGATTGCACCAGGAGTCAAACACTTTCTAGGGCGATAGAATGATCCAATCATTTTCTCAGCAATCTTAGTAACACATTAGATATAAGTCTCCCATTTTAGATCTGAAATAAGAGTTAGTCCTAGGTCTTTATAAAAACAAAAGTATTCCTCGGTGAGAGATCCATTCATTACAACTGGGGGAACTACCCAAACGCATACGCATACATTTTATATTAGTACAAATAATTGCCATAAAATGTTCTGAGATGGCCGAGAAGAAGACACTTTAAGAGAGAAATGGTATCGCCACCGACAGTCGCATAAAATAACGTGATTAGAATAAACTATAGAAAAAAAAACAAGATATACAAGACCCAGAAAAACAGCAAGTGTAGTCTCTGTGTATAAAGAGATGAAACAATAATCCACATCAAATGTGAATGCATCAAGCTGGACCAAAAAGAAATACAAAAATAGATATGACTGCGTTCGGAAGACAGTCCCCTTGTGACTGACCAAGCGACTACATTTTTAATGTACAAACACACACATAGACAAATTGTACAAACATAAACCGGGTCCACTATTGTAAAATGGAATGCATGACATGCTCTGAGGTGTTGAAATACAGACAAGGTAGAAAAGTAGACGTGATAATAGTAAACAAAAAAGGAGAAAAACATGCCGAATACTATATTTCGATGTCCCAGGGTGAAACAAAAAAAAATACATGGTATGTGCCAGTGAGCTGAAAGGACTATAGAACATGAGAACTAAATACCGATAACTATAGTGTATTACTATGTCCGAGTTCCAGAACGATCGCCGTACTCCAAACGCATGTGTCGTATTTTTTCTTCATCATCTATTAGATGATGAAGAAGAAAAATACGACAGATGCGTTTGGAATTTCAGTTTTGGCGGTCGCGTAAAAATGTTCGTTCATTATAAAAACAACAAACACAGATAGTTTATACAAGCGACTGTTGGGCACGTGTGTGTGTCGTTAGGGTCCCGCCGTTAGTGTCTCTACCTCTTAGCTAAACATCTCATATCTCAAGTCTAGGATATCAGCTAAGACTCACTCTGGTCTCTCGTCGATATGCTTGGATCCTTCTTTTATCGTTCTCTTCAAACGGCCAGTGTCCTCCAAATATATCTACTCTCGACCGGAAATGAGATGTTAGATTGTCTTTCAGCCCACTACCGTAAACTGGCCAAATCTGTCCTTTCCTCATCCCACTTTCCCCATCGCTACTGGGCCACGCAGAAAGTTAACAAACGACCGTCCTGATGTCACTGGTTGATGAAGCACACCGTTGCTTTCATATTGTCATTTATTTCCTAGACCATCTCTCTAGAACGACCTGGTTGTGAGGGAGGAAGTCTATAGTATCATAATATGAGAACGAAGTACAGTTTGAAAAATCTGTTTAAAAGACTATAACAAGTAGAAATAAGAGGAAGAATTGACCGCATGCAAATCAAAGCACTGGTGAAACCAGGTGGTATATTAAGAACAGTCATAGAGTGCTGCGATCCACAATCATAATCAGCGGACATTTACCAACCACATAAGTTAAAATAAAATCGTATTGTTGGTAAACACAGCACCAAGGAGGAGATACAGTGATGTATACTGAGATATACTGCCTCCCAACCAAGAGCCAGAACTACGGGGAAATATCAGCCAAGATGTAATTGATAATACAACAGTAGTACGGAACTAAATGACAATAAGAAAGTAGTACGGAAGGAAGTTAAAATATGACAGTAGTACGGAAGATAATTACAATACAAAAGTAGTACATAAGTAAATGGCAATAAATAAGTAGTACGGACGTAAATGACAATAAGAAAATAGTACTGACATAAATAGCAATACGAAAGTAATACGGAAGTAAATAGCAATACGAAAGTAATACGGAAGTAAATGATCATATAAAAATGGTTCAGAAGTAAATGACAATACCAAAGTAGTACGGAAGAAAATGACAATACGAAAAATTACGGAAGTAAATGTTATTATGAAAGTAGTACGGAAGTAAATAGCAATACGAAAAGAATACGGAAGTAAATTACCATACAAAAGACTTATAGAAGTAAGTGGCAATAGAAAAGTAGTACGGAAGTAAATGACAATACGAAAGTATAAGAGAATTAATTTAAAATGCAAAACTAGTACAGAATTAAATGACAATACAAAAGTTGTATAGAAGAAAATGACAATAAATAAGTAGTATAGAAGTAAATGGCAATATTAAAGAAGTAGAGACAGAAAGAACTCTACGAAAATAATGCGGATAAAATTGATAATACGAAAGTACAGAAGTAAATAACAATACGAAAAAAGTGCCGACGTAAATGGCAATACGAAAGTAGTACAGAAAAACTGACAATGCAAAACTAGTACGGAAGTACATAGTAATAAAAAAGTTGTACTGAAGTTACTGAAAATACGGATGTAATACGGAAGTAAATGACAATACGAAAGTAGTACAGAAGTAAATGTCAATACGTAAGTTGTTCACGAGTAAATACCAATACGACCGTAGTAATGAAGCATAAGACAATACAAAAGTAGTACGGAAATAAATGATAATACGAATGTAATACGTGAGTAAATGACAATCAGAAAGTAATAAGAAGTAAATTAAAATACAACAGTAGTACAGTAGTAAATAGAAATACGAAAGTAGTACAAAACCTAATCACAATACAAACGTAGTAGTGAAGTAAATGACAATACGATAATAATACTTGGGTAAGTGATAATATCGAAAGTAGTACAAAATCAAATTACAATACGAAAGTAGTACGAACGTAAATGACAATACGAAAGAAATACGCATGTAAATTACAATACCAATGTTGTACAGCAGTAAATATTAATTCAAAGCACAGTTAGTTAACAGTAGTATAAAAGTAAATTACAATAAATGCTAATACAAAAGTAGTCCGGACGTAAATAGCAATACGAAAGTAATACAAAAGTAAATGACAATACAAAAGTAATAAGGGGGTAAAAAGCAAAAAACAAGTAGTACAGAAGTAACTAAACATACGAATTTAATACGAAAGTAAATTACATTACGAAAGTAGTATAAAAGTAAATGGTAATACGAAAGTAGTACGGAAGTAAGTCACAATACGAAAGACATAGGGTAGTGAATGATGATACAAATTACAATACGAAGTCGTACAGACGTAAATGACAATACGAAAGTAGAACAAAAGTAAATTACAATCCGAAAGTAATACAGAAGAAAATAGCAATACGTAAATAGTACGGATTTAAATGTCAATAGAAAGTTGTACATAGGTAGATAACAATACAAAAGTAATACAAAAGTATGAGACAATACAAAAGTAGTACTAAATTAAATGACTATGCGAAAGTAGTACAGACGTAAATAACAATCAACAAGTAATAAAAAAGGGCATTACAATACAACAGTGGTACAGTAGTAAATAGAAATACAAAAGTAGTACGGAGGAAAATCACAATACAAAATAAGTACATAAGTATTTGACAGTACGAAAGTAATACGGGTGTAAATGTTTATACGAAAGTTGTACAGAACTAAATGACAATACAAAAGTGTTCAGGGAAGAACTGACGATCAAAAATTAATAAGGAATTAAATTAATATAAAAGTAGTACAGTAGTACATAGAAATACGAAAGTAGTACAGAAGTAAATCAAAATTATAAAGTTGTTGTGACAATAAAGAGGAACACTCACTGGCAGGAAAAAGAATGAGGTGATTCGCATATCGTGTCTGCAGGCTAATGAAGTGCTTCTCTTCATAAGTGCAGGTTTTTATGGGGGTGTCTGATTTGCATATGTGATCAGCTGATATAAATAGAAGAGAAAAGCTGGGAAGCAGGGAGAAGCGTTTTGGATTGCAGAGAGAAAGGCAAAGAGAAAGTGGGTTGCACGAAAATCGGTTGGAAGTTGAATTACTGTCAAAACTTTTCTTTTTATTCTTTTATTTTTCTGGCACAGTTAGTTAACAGTAGTATAAAAGTAAATCATAATACGAAAGTAATAAAGAAGTAAATGATAATAAAAAAAGTAGTACAGATGTAAATGGCAATACGAAAGCAGTACAGAAGCAAATATCAATACGAATCTAGTACGGGCGTAAATTACAATACGGAAGTGATAAGAAGTAAATGACAATACCAAAGTAGTAGAGAAGTATACGACAATACGAAATCAATACAGAGGTAACTTGCAATACAAAAGTAGTTCACAAGAAAATACAAAAGTAGTACGGAAGAAAATGGCAATACGAAAGTAGAACGGAAGTAAACAGCAATACAAAGTTAGCACGGCAGATAATTACAATTAAAAGTAGTATCGATTGAAATGAAAATACTATAGAAGAACGGAAGGAAATGGCAATACGAAAGTAGTGCGGAAATAAATAGCAATACAAAAGTAGTACGGAAGTAAATTAAAATACGAAAATAGTATGGAAGTAAATGTCAATAAAAAATAGTACGGCAGATAATAACAATTCAAAAGTAGTACCGAAAGAAATGGCAATACAAAAGTAGTACGCAAGTAAATAGCAAGACGAGAGTAGTACGGAAGTAAATTACAATACAAAAGAGGTACGGGAGTAGATGACAAAAAATAGTACAGAAGTAAATACCAATATGAAAGTAGTATAGAATATGATGACAACAGGAAAGTAGTACGGAAGTAAATGGCAATACGACAGTAATGCGGAAGTGTAGGACAATACAGAAGTAGTATTGAAATAAATAATACGAAAATAGTACGGAATCAAAAAGTAATAAGCAAGTAAATTACAATACAACAGTAGTACATTAGTAAATAAAAATACGAAAGTAGAAGAGAAGTAAATGATAATACGAATGTAGTTCCGTAGTAAATGGCAATATTAAAATAATAAGTAAGTAAATTACAATACAAAGGTTTTTACAATAGTAAATAAAAATACGGAAGCTGTGCAGAAGTAAATCACAATACAAAAGTAGTACGGAAGTAAATAACAATCAGAAAGTAATAAGGAGGTACATTACTATACAAACGTAGTACAGTAGTAAATAGAAATACGAAAGTAGTTCACAAGTTAATCACAATACGAAAATAGTACAGAAGTAAATGACAATACGAAAGTAATACATACGAGAGTAATGATCATCAGAAATAAATGAAGAAGTAAATTACAATACAAAAATAGTATATTAGTAAATAGAAATACGAAAGTAGTACAGAAGTAAATCACAATACAATAGAAATATGAGTATAAATAACAATACCAAAGTTTTTAAAAAGTGAATAGCAAAACAAAAACAGTGCAGACGTAATGCCTGACAATACGAAAGTCATTAAAAATTAAATAACAATGCGAACGTAGTGAAGAAGTAAATATCAATACAGAAGAAGTACAGAGGTCAATTGCAATACAAAAGTAGTACATAAATTAATATCAATAGAAAAGTAATACAGAAGTCGATGACAACACATAATTAGTACGGAAGTTAATGACAAGACGAAAGTAGTGCAGAAGTAAATAGAAATACAAAAGTAGTACGGCAGATAATGGCAGTACAGAAGTAACTGGAAACACGAAAGTAGTACGGAAGTAAATGACAATACGAAAGTAGTACATAAATAAATAGAAATACGAAAGTAGTATAGAATATGATGACAATACGAAAGAGTACGGAAGTAAATGACAATAGGTAATTAGTATTGACGTAAATTACAATACATAAACTGTACAGAATAAAATGACAATACGAAATAAGTACAAAAGTAAATGACATTAAAAAGTAATACAGAAGTAAAAGACAATACGAAAGTAGTACGGAAGTAAATGACAATACGAAAGTAATACAGAAACTACTAACAATACGAACGTAGTACAGAAGTAAATGACAATACGAAAGTAATACAGAACCTGCTGACATTACGAAAGTATTACAGAAGTAAATTACAATACGAAAGTAATACAGAACCTACTGACAATACGAAAGTAGTACGGAAATAAATAGAAATACGAAAGTAGTATAGAATAGTATGACAATAATAAAGAGTACGAAAGTAAATGACAATAGGTAATTAGTATTGACGTAAATTACAATACATAAACCGTACAGAATAAAATGACAATACGAAATAAGCACAGAAGTAAATGACATTAAAAAGTAATACAGAAGTAAATGACAATACGAAAGTAATACAGAACCTGCTGACATTACGAAAGTAGTACGGAAGTAAAATGCAATAAAGAAAAGTAGTATGGAAGTTACTGAAATACGAATGTAATACACAAGTAAATGTCAAGACGAAAGTTAATACGAAAGTAAATGCCGATACGAAAATCATACTGAAGTAAACGACAATAAAAAATATAGTACATCAGTTTATGACAATACGAAAGTACTACAGAAGTAAATGTTAATACAAAAGTAATATGAAAGTTAATAGCAAGACGAGAGTAGTAGACAGGAACATATCAATATAAAAGTAGTACGGAATATTATTACTATATGGAAGTAGTACAGTAAATAAATACGAATATAAATGACAATATAAAAGTAGTATAGTATTAAATTGCAATACGAAAGTAGTACGTAAGTAAATCACACGAAAGTCATACGGACGTAAATCACAATAGAAAAGTAGAATGGAACTAAATGACGATACGAAAATAGTACAGATATAAATGGCAATACGAAGGTAATAAGAAAGTAAATTACAATACATAAGTAGTACAGTAGAAAACAGAAATACGTGAGTTGTACAAAAGTTAATGCCAATAAAAAGGTCGCACAAAGGCAAATGAAAGTAATAAAGGGAGTAACTGACAATGAAAAAGTAATAAGGAAGTAAATTTCAATACAAAAGTAGTACAATAGTATATAGAAATATGAAAGTAGTACAGAACTTAATCACAATACAAAAGTAGTACATAAGTAAAAAATAAAAAATTTAAAAAAATAAAAAATAAAAAATAAAAAAAATTTTAAAAGAAAGAAAGAAATAGTATCGGAACAGTTAAACAGAGGTGCCGCCAAGATCAAGTCCAAATGAATGACTGTATCTTCATTTTCCCTCTCTTATTGAAAAAAAATGCGACGCACGCAAACCAACTTAATTTGCATAAATCTCTCACTCGACACCGCTGCCCGGATCTTCAAATAAAAACCTTATTTAACTTTCTGACGCCTTTCTCCTCCCACTCCTCTCTCTTTTTTGTCGTCAGCGAGCGTTTTTGAATTCGCTCCACACACACAGCATACCAGACGCTGCCTCTTTGAACGGCGCCGACAAGTGTCTGCATTTACGTCAGTCGGCCGCTCTCCGGTACACCCCCCTCTGATCTCATGATCACACATGTGGCAACCCGGTTCAGGTCATTTTTGTCTGGTGCTTCTCCGCGGTAATACGGCTGCGACTTTTCCCTCAGATAACCCGTCCGCAGTGGGAGCAGCCGATGCATTTGTACAAGGCCTTGGACTGTCTGGCCTTCTTCGCAGTGGTGCGACCACAACTTCCTCCTCCGATGACTCGTCTGCAGAAGAATCACCCGATACATCTGTGCTAAGCATGGGGCTGTTTGCGCCGCTCATAGTGATCATTCGCGCACCCTGAGTAGACGAATCACTGTCACTTCTACTTTCCGATGTAGTTGAGCCTATAACGGGTCTTAGGTCCCTTACGTGCCGAGGCATCTCATCAATGAGGACATTATGTGGGCTAATCACACCTGTAACGCGTCAAACTGCATAAGGGGATGTACACCGTCCATTCGGACTTCTCGTCCAAACACGATCTCCCACCTTGTAACACAAGTGTTACTATTCGGGCTCATCGAGGGACACCATATCGATGCCCTTCAGTCTGACCGTGTAACAATGGATCATGTTAGCAGGAGCTGTCAGGGGTGACACATCGTCCTTCGGGGTGGCATTGTACCAATAAACTGCTTCCATCACTGAACACAGTTTTCTTGCGGCAATCCGCTTCACACTTCGATGGCACCACTCTGTGATACCATTACCTGATGGTATATGTGCACAGCGAAATCGCAGTCGAACTCCCCACTCTTTCATAAAGTCTTTAAAACTCCTACTGCAGAATGCTGGGTCATTATCCAGGAGTATCTCAGTTGGTGGCACGCGCCCGCAAAATACATTTTCTAATTGGTCGATGATGCTTGCTACGTTTTGCCGTCTGAGACAACGCCAAATAGAAAACCGTGTAGGCCCACAGTTAATGATCGACATATAGTGCTTTCCCTGATAATGCGTTATATCTATCCCCACTCGATACCAAGTATCACTGACATCCAAGTTCCCCTTCGGCGAGCACACGGACGGCAGATCGATCCACTGACACTCTTTGCACTCTCTCACTACTGTCCTGACGGATGCCTTAGAAATCGTGGGGTCGACCCTGCTAACAAAGTACCACGCCCTTTTTATGCCAGGATGACCACTTTTGCGATGGATAGCCCTGGTTTAGTCGGATTCTGGACTGGGTGTTGATACAGCACACATATGGCCCTCGGGTTCAGCTGCTTTTCTAATTAAGTTAAACTATTGTTGCGGTACGCGTGTCAGATTATCCGCTCGGTTATATTCTGACTTTACTAAAGTAATGTCCACTGACAACCTGTACTCTTCTATCAAGCTTAAGAGCGCACCCAGTCGTCATCTTATCAGCATTTCGCTTGCTGCTTTAGTATGCACTCTGGACTTTCCTGTAAGGGTATCCATTATCCATTTGTGCACACAGGCAGAGTCAGTAAAAAGATGCAATATGGATGCTTCCCACATCAACGCAATATTAATGCCTTTTAGTACAGCATCAAGTTCTGCCAGATTTATGGGCTGTGTATCCTTTGCTTTGTGTATCCAACTTGTATCCTCTATCACAGCTCCATCCTGCTCCAGCGAAACTCCGATCGCCAAAGAGCTTGCATCAACCCAGACATCGACCTCACGACCGTCAACACACCACCTGCCTCGTACGGGGTCTCCTTCGTGCACTCTCGCAACAATTTTTGTCATCATCGTGGTCAACGGAATATCGTCCAGTTCATCGTCCCAGTCCTCGGTAACTGCCACTGCTCTCCTTTTGATAAATACAGCTGCCACTCTGATCCATCTGCCCACTGGGAAGTGTCCAACTAGTTTTCCACACAAAGAAAACACGGCACGTCTGGTGATGCTGCGTGGCATATTCGGGATCTCGTTACCTCGTTCCCATTTCAGCATATTTCATTCCTGCCAAACTTTCAAGCACTCGCGCACCGTCCTGTAGCCGTTCAGGTTCCTTACTCAACAATTCAAAGTCGGCTAGATGCTGCCTCACTTCAGCTGCGGACACTATGTTTTCATTTATAAAAACATCATCGATATATGCTGATGTTGCCCGTTGAATAGAGCCGTCCCTCGACAATGCAGCGTCTACAATAGCTCGCATAATGGCTGGTGCCACATTGAGCCCAAAACCCATGCGCGTCGAGCAGCACCTCTTCCCCTCCAATACGACAGTCTGGTATGGCCACAGGGATTGATGCACATGTACCTGTAGGTAAGCCCTCCGCAGATCGAGCACTGATACATTAGGGCCTTTCGTTTGCCACTCTCTCAGCTTGTGTGCACATATGTCTGCATGTGCTGTGTAGGCATCGACGTGCTCATTCAGTTCGCGAAAACCCAGAACTGGCCGCACCTTAGATTTGTTCTGCTGGAAGATTGCCATTAGCGGAATAAGGCCCTTTGGGGGTCCTAGTTTGTCTTCAGGATAGGGAAGTAGCCATCCATTGTTCAGCCATGTTTGAAGCTCACGTCTATAGTCCTGGCAGATTTGAGCGGGTACTGAGTATTCAGGCACCCTGTTTTTTAGTTTACCAGGTGGTTGATCACCTGACCACTTCCACGACACCGTCCACACTTTGGCCTGTTCGTCAAACGTGGCGCTAAAATCGGCTTCCTCTATAGTGATCGCAGCGCAAGCATGTGGACCCGTTTTGTAAAAGATGGCTTCGCCAGACTGGGCAATGCTAACCCTACCCAGCATCTTGATAACATCCATCCCAAGTAAGATGTCGAAACCTAACAGCTGACTGTGTACGACCAAGACATCGACCTTTACAGGGTTATTGCCAACGAAATGGTTCCAACGCCATGACTATGGATAGTTGTACCGTCGGCAGTCATAATGTTCGATCTCCGACAATTTCGAAGACTACATATTGAGCCAGTTACTATAGACCGGGAACATCCAGAGTCCACCAGTGCTCTGCGTTTCTTTCCATCGATCCACACTTCAACGGTAGGGAGCGCCTCTCTTAAATTGACTGAGGAGAGACCGGCACTGATATCCTGCCTCCTTTTTCGTTTCCCGGACACTCAGATGCAATGTGTCCTATCTTCTGGAATCTGTAACATTGTATCTTTCCTCGTGATTTATATTTGGGGCCAGTATGCCCTTCACCATACTGATACTGGCAATTTCTTGCGAAGTGGTTTGGTCCAGAGCATTTATAGCACATAATGCTTCCACTAGCCGACATAGTACGTGATGTTTTATTAGCTTTAAACTGAACCGGTTATATAGCTGCCGCAACTAATTCCTTGTCGTCCGCCATGATAGCCCGTGCTCTCGTTACAATCTGCCCTAGACTTATGTCATCCATTCTTGTCGACGCCCGGAGATGTTGCCTTACGTGGCTCGGAAGTCCTGCTACAAAGGCGCACACCATCCATTTTTCTGGAAGTGTCTCCCCAACAAGGAGGGCAAGTCTTCGAAGCTCGGCCAAAAACACATCTACAGTCTCTTCAGGAAGTAGCCGTCGCGTCATGAAGTCCTCATAAGTCACAAATGAATCAGTGGCAAACGCAGTTATCAGCGCCTGCTTGACTTGATTTACATCTGCCCTCTGTTCCTTACCTAGCTGTCGATACACAGCAAGAGTGCCCCCTCTTAACCGCAAGGGAATAACTCGCGCTACTTCGTGAAACTCACATAATTCGCAAACAAGTTCTACCTGTTCGATCCATTCCACCATCGGAAGGTCAGTAATAGTTCCACTAAATTCTGGAATCAGACGAATGTCGAATTGCCTGTTGGTCATGTTAAGGCCGAAATAGCTTGTAGAAATAAAATAAAGAAATAGTATCGGAACAATTAAACAGAGGTGCCGCCAAGATCAAGTCCAAATTACTGTTAATATATCTCTCCAGCGTAAAAAAACGTCATTCAGTCCAACATAAAAAAAATCCAGCACTATTCTCTCCTTTCGTTCGCTTTACGATCTACATTCAGGACGATCTCCACATCTCTCACCGAATCTTCATTTTTGTTCTCTTATTTAAAAAAAAATGCGACGCATGCAAACAAACTTCATTTGCATAAATCTCTCATTCGACACCGTTGCCCAGATCTTCAAATAAAAACCTTATTTGACTTTCTGACGCCTTTCTCCTCCCACTCCTCTTTCTTTTTTGTCGTCAGCGAGTGTTTTCGGGTTCGCCCGACACACACAGCATACCAGACGCTGGCTCTTTAAACGGCGCAGACAAGTGTCTGCATTTACGTCAGGCGGCCGCTCTCCGGTACACAATATGAAAGTAATATTTTGTAAAATATAATATAAAAGTAAAACAGAATTAAATGGAAAAACGATAGTAGTACCGAAGTAAATAACAATACGAAAGAGATACAGATGTAAATGACAATACTAAAGTTTTACAGAAATAAATGGCAATACAAAAGCAGTATGGAAGTTAATGCCAATACGAAAATAGTCCGAACATAATGACAATACGAAAGTCATAGGAAATAAATAACAATACGAAAATAGTGCAGAATTAAATATAAATACAGAAGAAGTACACAGGTCAATTGCAATACAAAAGTAGTACAGAAGTAAATGTCAATAGATAAGTAATACGGAAGTAAATGACAATACGAAAGTAGTACAGAAGTTAAATCCAATACAAAAATAGTAAGGCAGCTACGAAAGTAGTACAGAGGTAAATTGCAATACAAACTTAGTAGGAAAGTAAATGTCAATAGACAAAAAATAAGGACAGAAATAGCCATACGAAAGTAGTACAGAAGTACATAGTAAGACGAGAGTAGTACGGAAGTAAATTACAATACGAAAGTAGTACAGAAATAAATAGCAACACGAAAGTTGTACGGAACATGATGACAATAGGAAAGTAGTACAGAAGTAAATGAACATACGAAAGTAGTGCGGGTGTAAAATACTATACGAATGTAGTACAGAAGTAAATAGCAATACGAAAGTAGTACGAAAGTACAAAAACAATATGAAAGTAGTACGAAAATAAATGAAAAACCGAAAGTAGTAGAAGAATAAATAACAATACTAAAGTAGTACAGAAGTAAATGGCTATAATTAAGTAGTACAGAAATGAATTACTCTACGAAAATAATACGTAAACAAATGATTATACGAAAGTAGTACAGAAGTATATATTCAATACACAAATAGTACAGAAGTAACTAACAATACGAAACTAGTACGGAAATAAATGACAATACGAAACTAGAAAATTGAAAGTAGTACGGAAGTAAATGTGCACTGGTAGAGATGAAAAGGGGAATACTGAGGACAATACAGGGCATGGAACTGCCTAACTAAGAGGAGATGAGGGCACTAGGCGAACAGAATAGCTATAAATATTTGGAAGTTCTGAAAGCAGACACCATCAAATCTACAGAAATGAAAGAGAAGATCTGAGAAGAACGATAAAGCTCTTAGAAACAAAATTATATAGCAGAAATCTAAAATACCTGGACAGTATCACTAATAAGATACTCTGGACCATTCATAGGCTGGACTAAAGAAAATCTCAGGTACCTTGACCAAAAGACTAGAAAATTAATGACCATGCACAACGCACTACACCCAAATAACGATACAGACTACGTGAAAAAAACGAAGAAGGAAGATGACTGGTAAGTATAGAAAACTGTATGGAAGACTCAAAAAAAGAGCTAGAGAAAAAGAACACAGAACGGCTGATCACCGCAGCAAAATACACCGACAAGACAAGAAAAGAAAAATGCGAAAAGGGAAGTACATGGACGTTTCATAATAATAATAATAATAATAAAAGAAGAGACTCATTAACATTCATGGGCCTAAAAATAGGACACTAACAGAGTAATGGAATCTCTACTGACAACTGCACAGAACAATACTATTAGGACTATCTACATTAAAGCTAAAATAGATAGAACCTAAGAAAACAGTAAATTCAGATTGTGTGGACAAAGAGACGAAACAGTAAATCACATAATAAGTGAATGCAGCAAACTAACTCAAAAAGAATACAATAACAGACACGACTGCGTGGGGAAAGCAGTACACTGTGAACTATGCAAACAACTGTATTTCGAACCTGCGGGCCAATGTTAAACACATAAACCAGAGATAGTACTGGAAAACGAAAATCATAAAATCATCTGGGGCATGGAGGTGCAAACAGATAAACTCATACAAGCAAGGAGACCAGATGTAATAATATTCAACAAGAAGGAAACATTCTGCAAAATCGTAGATTTTTCCCTCCCGGCAGATAACAGATTGAAGATAAAGGAGACGGAAAAGCGAAGCAAATACACGGAACTTGCCAAAGAATGGAAAGGAATATGGAGCATGAAGAAAGACAATATAATACCAATAATCGTAGGAGCACTAGGAACAGTCAAAAAAAATCTGGAAAAAAGACTGGGAGAAATTGGAATCAATGGGATCACTGAGATCATACAAACGACGGCATTGATTAAAACAGCTGCAATCTTAAGGAAAAGCCTCGAATGCGGAAACCAGTCCACATAAGCTACAAACAGTAACCAATCACATGTAAGTTAGAATAGGAAGAAATCAAAACCACAGGAAGAACACCACCAGATTAACCCAAGAAACAGAAACTGCTAGAAATGTTATAAACTGACCCCCTTCCCCCCAAAAAGTGATGGCATCTGCCTCGGCTTATACCACACTAAATAGTGGTGTAAGATCAAGGAGGATGGAAAGACATCCACTGGAAGAGTGCGGAGAGTACTGGGACTTTGGGGAGGCTTATTCCCACCCAAATTCAAGAGGAGAAATCAATGGTAAGCGGCTATTGTGGTACCGCAAAATCATTTGCAATGGTTATCGAAAAGAAGTGAAGAGTACTAAAAATCTAGAGAGGCTTGTTGTCACTCAGACGTCAGGGAATGTCACCAGTTATTATCAGTGAGCAATCACTGAAGATGCCTTGTGTGAGAACACCTAGTTAGTATAAATAATAATAATAATAATAATAATAATAATAATAATAATAATAATAATAATAATAATAAATAAATAAATAAATGTAAATTACATGTGATCTCCTCGTTGACAAAAACAGCTCTCTCTCTCTCTCTCTCTCTCTCTCTCTCTCTCTCTCTCTCTCTCTCTCTCTCTCTCTCTCTCTCGTTGACACGTTGTAATCGATTTTTACAATTACTGGCGCAGAGGGTTATGTAAACAAATCCATTAACTTAACAAGTTATGAGCCCAGCAGAAAATTTACTAGTAAATTAACAGTTTAAAAATAAAATAAAAATAATAACTTGAAACAATGCGTAATACGAAAAAATATATATTTTTTTTTTGAAATAGCATTTCGTTGGTCTGTCACGCTTTAGTATGAAGTAGAATTTTTGCCGGTCTTTCATGCTTAAGTGTGAAATAGCATTTTTGTCGGTCTGTCACGCGTATGTTTTAAATAACATTTTCGTCGGCCTGTCATTCGTAAGTTTAAAATATAATTTTGTCTGTCAGTTTGAAATAGCATTTTCGTCGATCGGTCACACTCGAGTTTAAAATAGCATGTTTGTCGGTCTGTAACGCTTAAGTTTGAAATAGCTTTTCGGACGGTCTTTAACGCGTAAGTTGAAAACAGCATTTTCGGTGGTCTGTCACGATTTAGTTTGAAAGAGAATCATGCTTAAGTTAGAAATAGCACTTTCGTCAGTTGGTCGCGCGTAAGTTTTAAATAGCATTTTCCTCGGTGTGTCACACATTCATATGAAATAGCATTTTCGTCAGTCTGCCACTCGTAACTTTGTAAGCGTATTCTAACCGATTTGTAACGCTGAAGTCTGAAATAGCATTTTCGTCGGTCTGCCACGCCTTTGTTTAAAATAGTATTTTTGTCAGTCTGTAACATGTAAGTTTTAAATAGCATTTTCGTTTGTCTGTCATGCAAAAGTTTAAAATAGCATTGCAGTAGGTCTGCCACGCATAAGTTTCAAATAGCATTTACGTTTGTCTGTCATGCATATATTTTAAATAACATTTTCTTCGGTCTGTTATTCCTAAGTTTGAACTAGCGTTTTCGTTGGTCTGTCACGCCTTAGCTAAAAATAGCATATTTGTCAGTCTGTAACACGTAAGTTTAGAGTGGCAATTTCGTTTGTCTGCCACGCGTAAGTTTAAAATAACATTCTCGTAAGTCTGTCACGACTTAGTTTAAAATAGCATTTTCGTTGGTCTGTCATGCTAAAGTTTAAAATAGCATTTTCGTTGGTCTGTCATGCTAAAGTTTAAAATAGCATTTTCGTTGGTTTTGTTAAAAATAGTATTCTAGTCAGTATGTAACATGTAAATTTAAAATAGCTTTTTTGTTGGTTTGTCACTCCTAAATTTGAAATAGCATTTATGTATGTCTATAACGCGTGTTTAAAATGGTATTTTCGTTAGTCTGTCACGCATAAATTTGAAATTGCATTTTCGAAAGTCTGTCACACAAAATAGCTTTTTCTCGGTCTCTCAGGCGTAAGTTTGAAATAGCATTTTCGTCTGTCTCTCAGACGTAAGTTTTAAATAGCATTTTCATCTGTCTCTCAGGCGTAAGTTTGAAATAGCATTTTCGTCTGTCTCTCAGGCGTAAGTTTGAAATAGCATTTTCGTCTGTCTCTCAGGCGTAAGTTTTAAATAGCATTTTCGTTGGTTTGACACGCCTTAGTTTAAAACAGCATCTTTGTCGGTCTGTTTTGAGTAAGATTTAAAATAACATTTCGTTGGTCTGTCACGCTAAGTTTAAAATAGCATTTTGTCGGTTTGTCACGCATAGTAAAATAGAATTTTCATTAGTTTGTCAAGCTTAAGTTTAAAATAGCATTTTCATTAGTTTGTCAAGCTTAAGTTTAAAATAGCATTTTCATTAGTTTGTCAAGCTTAAGTTTAAAATAGCATTTTCATTAGTTTGTCAAGCTTAAGTTTAAAATAGCATTTTCATTAGTTTGTCAAGCTTAAGTTTAAAATAGCATTTTCGCCAGTCTGTCACCCCTTAGTTATAAATCGTATTTTTATTTCTGAAAGCGTAGATTGAACGGACGTATCTTAAGAATTGCCGCTTTTTTCTGTTTACAATTTACTTACGTTGCGTATATGAAATGAATGCGGCAAATTCTTTTTAAATTTCATCTTTTTTCGGCAAAATTCGACATTTTTCACTTTGATCTTTAATGCAATCGTCTGCAACGTCTTTAAAAAAAACGTCTACTTTCATCTTTTATACAACATTCGTTTTATTTTTATTTTTCAATGCAGATGAGGTTATATTGTAAATATGTTCTCATAAGTCTAAGTAAACACGCGGTAATGATTTCATAACAATTGATATCCAAGATGTCTGCCAAACAAAACAAAATGATCCAGAAATAGAAAAATAGAGAGAGTGAGAGTGAATGAAATGGTGAGAGATAGACATAGAAAGAGAGAGTGGGGCAGAGAGAGAGAGAGAAAGAGGAGGTGGAGAGAAAGCGAGAGGGAGGTATGGAAATGAGTAAGGTAAGTAGGAAGATAAAGAAAATAGATAAATCTATATATGTATTATTTGTATTGTTCGAACTACTCTTCTCATCTTGGATGTAATCTCAAACATTCGTCAGGTGCGTCTTGTCGAACTCGGGAATCTTTATGTCGAACTCGGGAATCTGTACGGAATTTCGAACGAAACCGTTTATTTAATCCACGTGGGTAGATTGCTCTCGTTCCATCAGCCATAACCGGGTAGACGTCTTAAGTAATTCTTAATAATATTCTTAGTATTGCACGTAATGAAGATTGAACCTTCAACCTCCAGAAGATGTGGAAATGATTATTAATTAGCAGTTTTATCCATTGCGCTACAGGTCTGTGTGGAAAATTCTTTGAACCTATTCTTGTTTTTAGATATGCAATGTTACTATAAGGCATCGCACTGGTGAAAGCAACAATGACTCCAATCTAGCATTACAGTGAATGCTTTTTATGTAAAACTTATTCAATACGTTCACTTATCAATATTGCATACAAATTTGAAAATCTCTATAAAGAAATTGCAACATTTTAAAGTAAGATACATCTGTTCCACCACTAGCGGGATTCGTGGATAAGTGGTGGAGCATCGGACTCTGTGCCGGGGTCCAGGTTTCAAATCTCGCTAGGTTTAGCCACGCCGATGAGTCGTAGATGACGAAACACGTATCCATGGATATATATATATATATATATATATATATATATATATATATATATATATATATATATATATATATGGAAAATGAAAAAGAAAAACTTAATTTTTTTATTATATTCATCAACGTTTCGTCTTTATTTCAAGACTTCCTCAGTATGATTGGTCTGAAGAAATAACAAACAAGTACACATATTTGAAACAATAGCTGCTAACATTTACTGCTACTGTTTTAAATATATATACTTGTGTGTTATTTCATCAGACCAATCATCCTGAGGAAGTCTTGAAATAAAGACGAAACGTTGATGAATAGATAAATAATAGTTTTGGTTTTACTTTTTTCATTTTCCATTACGTTAGCATATTATTTTTTTATCATATATATATATATATATATATATATATATATATATATATATATATATATATAAGACTACAGATATTAAAAGCACTACACATAAAAACTAAAAAGCTAGCCATTAATAAAATTAATTACGATAACAGTGAAAACGTCCTAAAATGCTTTTACTACCAATACTCTATTAATAAATATAAAGAAGGCAATGCAATACAGAGGTGTAATGGATCGACACAAATTGAAGCAAATTAAGATATCTAACTGTAGAACGAGTTATATAGTTTCACCTTTTTTATTAATACAATATATATATATATATATATATATATATATATATATATATATATATATATATATATATATATAAATAATATTTGTTTTTTCTTATTATCTATATACGTATGCGTTTCGTCCTTTTTAATCGGGACTCATCAGCATAGAGATATAACTATTCACTACAGGTCGCATGATTCGAAACGCCGGGCTACGAGTATTTTACAACTCAAATCCCGATACCTAGAACCACTCGGCCACCACTGGATAGCTAAATAAACAGTGATAATTTTAACACTTATTTCGGCGGTTTGACGTCATAAGAGCGTTCAACTTAATGAAAAGAATGATACAATTATAGTTAGCGACGTCATGCTGTGTTAATACTACTACACTTAAAGTGCACATCTAGAGGATTTTCTAGGGGCTACAAATAATAAATATTTGTTTATTATCTCTCTCTCTCTCCCTCTCTCTCTCTCTCTATATATATATATATATCTATATATATATATATATATATATATATATATATATATATATATATATATATTTAATCTATTCAAATTATATTATGTCCCACCTGCGTCAGCATGGTCTGATAGAAGCTCTGTACAGTATAATATTTCGGGAACAATTCCCTTCATCAGATGTATGTTCAACTCTAGTATGTTCAAACGCGCATATGAAAATGGATTTGGAATTTAATTAAAATCAAAAACAACAATTTTTCCTTTAATTTCTTTCCTCAAATTTTGCCCCTAAGTCGTTTTAAATTTATGTGTCGATGTTGATATTAGTGGTTTTAACTTTGTTTATTATGCATATCTTATAAATTTATTTTATTTAAATTTATCTTATGTATTCATTCATCGCCCGTATCTGCTTAAAGTTAACAAGATTCGTTTATGTTTTCTGGACGATGGAATGGAGGTAATTCTGCCGAGAGGATTATCAACTGTGGTCTGTTTAAGTTACTGGCGATAGTTTTATATTCGTTTGTTAATTCGGTTATTTTCTAATTGCGTATTCAATGTTGAGTTAAATATTATTATTATTCTCACATAACGAATATTATTAATATCTAGACTAAGCTATTAATGTCATAGAGTTATATTCTCGCCGTGGGTCGTCTCAACGTTTAATCATCCGTTAATTCTTTATTTATTTATTTATTTTTCTTATTCGGTATTCAATGTCGAGTAACTATTAATGTTATTAAGTGAAAATTCTCACCGCCGGGGATGGTCTCCATAGTAATTAACCATTAATTCCTTATTCTATTTAAATAGTTTTTCCTCCTTTTTGTGCATTCAATGTCGAGTGAGTATTTATCTTATGTTTCTATAATAATAATAATAATAATAATAATAATAATAATAATAATAATAATAATAATAATAATAATAATAATAATAATAAAAATAATAATAATAATAATAATTATTATTATTATTATTATTATTATTATTATCATTATCATTATTATTATTATTATTATTATTATTATTATTATTATTATTATTATTATTATTATTATTATTATTATTATAAACTGATATTTTGTTGTTCAGCCTAAATTATCATTATTATAAAGTGGGTATTTTCGCCTAAGCTTATATGGCCTTAAGTATTTATTTATGGGTTAAATTAAAATTCGAGATTAAAATCAATTAATTAATAATACAACCAATCAAATTCATCTGCCAATTACAGTCTGAAACACGAAAAACTCGGGTAATATTTAACGAAATATGTCTTTAAGAAATATATATATATATATATATATATATATATATATATATATATATATATATATATATATATAAAGTAAGTTATGAAAATATATGTATGGTAATTAAGCTACAGAGAGGCTCCCGTGTTTCATCCCCGGGGGAATCTTCAAGCTTAAATGCATGGAGTTAGTTTTGCCCGGTGTTTTTATAGACACGGCTAGCTAGTTAACCACTCATATTATTTGTTGTTCTCTTAGTAAATCGTTGGGCTTCTCACGAACAAAAGTCCGGTTGGTTTTACTTCCTATGTCCTGTTCTATTGTTCTGTTTTCTATAGAGTGGCCTATATCCTGTTTATTTGTTGTGTCAATATAATGGGTGGGCTTATTTTAACACGTGGTTTCGTTGTATTTGTATTTTATGTTTTAGTTTTTAAGTTGTTAGGTTTTAGTTTAGTTTAGTTTTTTTACTTATTTGTTTGTTTGTTTATTTATTTATTTATTTATGTATTGTTAGCCTAAGGTAAATTTTATTCTGTGCGGGCAGCTGTTTGCTATCCCACTTCTACAGTTTTGGGGGTCTCTAAAGTTTAGGATTTCAAATTTCTCATTCAGACATAATTTACACGGGTCGTCTAAATTTCTACATGTACTGACCTGTCGTATTATTTTCCATTCAATTATTGGTGAGCGTCCATTTTCTTTGAGCTCCCAATAGTGGTGTTCTAGTGCTTTTTTAATTCGACGTTTTTAAATGTGCTTTTGTGGTCATAATATCTGGTTTTTAAATCTAGGAAGGTAATACCCACGTAGTACTTTTTGTTATTCGGTCTTTCCTTGGCTTGACAAAGTGTACGATTTATGCAGTTACATCTTTTCTCTTCATTGTTAACTTTTTTAAATTTTTATTCAGGTGATTACTATTAGGGTTTTGTTTATTTCTATTTGTAGTTTTTATATTTTTGTTCTTAGTGTTATTTTTGCTATATTTGTCACTTTTTTATGGAATTTGTTATTTTTCTTCATCTCTGCTGTTCTCTTTTAGTATTTTGTTATTATGTGCCTTAATTATCATTTCTATATTTTCGCAGCAGCTGTAGGACAGTTTTAGGTTATTTTTATTGAATATTTTATGCAGGGGATTAATTACGGGGAAGTGTTTTTACATCAGATTTAGGATTTTTTGCCCTGTTTAGTTTTTAGCATCTGGTTATAAGGCGGTGTATAGATTATATTTATTTTTATTTTATTTTTTATTTTATTATAATTATTGGTGTCCTGTTTCTTATATTTAATTTCGGTATTATGGTAACCACTATTTCTTAGAGCTGTATTATGAATGATGCTTGATTTTTTAAAAACATTTGTAGCTTAATTGCCATAAATATATTTTCATAACTTACTACCTAGCTCTACTTACGTATCGAGCACTGTTGAAGTAAATACTGAAAATGTATACATAAAAAATGATATCTCCTTATAAAAATGTATGTGGATACATGAAATATATATATATATATATATATATATATATATATATATATATATATATATATATATATATATATATATATATATATATATATATATATAATTATTTATATGTGTTAGCATATACTATTAGTGCCTTTTTATTTTGCAGTCTCTTTAAAAGATTCAGTTCGATGATTGTCAATCAGTAACAAGAACATATATCAGTCAGGTTCATTTTATATTCCAATAATCATGTTTTTATTTTTTATTTTTTATTTTTTATTTTTTATTTTTATGTTTTATTTTTTATTTTTTCACATTTCCAAAAAACATAACATTTCTGTGAGATGTAGTTTTTAGGGTCCGTTTCATTTGCCGTGAGTCAAACAACATTTTTATGTCAATATCGTCTCTGCAACACAAAGAATAAAAAGTTCTCGGATTAAAATGTCTTGAAAAACAACTACACTATACCAGACATTTTAATCCAAGAAGGATTGCACAAAGTCGATTAGGGATTCAATCAAGCTACTTTATAGATGGACAGAGAATTATACTTAACTGTTTACTAATCCGTACTAATGTGATGGATAGTTTACCTCAGAAACTTGTCATTGCCGAAATGGGTTCTGTTCCTGGCTTCAAGGAAGTGGAAGATGCTAAAGTGCAGTGTATATATGGATCACTTGGTGGAGATTGTATACATGTGTTAGTCCTTCGTTGTGGTGGAAGACCAATGGCAGATCAAATTTACAACATCTGGTTTGACGGGCATATTTACCAAGATTGGCGTGACTCCATTATGGCCTCCTTGTACAAGGGAAGGGGGGGGAAGAGGAATGCTGCAACTATCGAGGCGTCTCTCTATTGAATGGGACAGGAAAAGTATTTACCAAAATTCTGTTGAATCGTTTAAATGCCTACATCTGTCCTTTTTTTGCTTCCTGAGAGTCAGTGTGGCTTTAAAAGAAGTAGGGTAACACTGATATGATCTTTACGGGGCACCAAATGCAGGAAGATTGTATTGAACATTGTCTAGGCCTATACTAGGTATTTGTTGATCTGACGAAAGCATTCGATACAGTTAATCGAGATTCGCTGTGGAAGGTATTGGGTAAGTTGGGATTTCCTCCTAACTTTGTTAGACTCCTTCGTGAGTTTCACGACATTATGAAAGCACGTGTCAACTGCAATAGTTGCCTCTCTGAACCCGTTGCGGTTGACAATGGTGTTAAATAGGGTGATATACGTGCACCGACTTTGTTTTTCATCTATTTTGATGTAACTCTGTCATTGGATTTCAATAACTGTGACAAAGGTGTGTATCTTCGATTTCGCACATCAGGTCAGCTGTATAACTTACATCGTTTTTAGACTTCGTCAAGAACATTCTCCACTGTTGTTCAAGGCGTGCTTTATGCAGACGACGTGAATCTCGTAGCTCACTCGCAGATATGCAGGATACCATGGATAGTTTTGCATGGGCGTGTAGAATAGTGGGGCTCATAATTAGCCTGGGTTAGACAGAGTCTATGTTTGTCTCGGCCCCTGGCAACCTGTATCAGGTTGTTAAAGGCCACATACTGTCTGTGGTAGATCTGTTTATGTATCTGGGTAGTGTTATTTCGAGATCCTCAAAAAATTCCACAGAGAAGAAAAGTTCTCAAATTTGAAAGTCTTGAAAAACAACTACACTACACAGTGGATCATTGTGAGCAAAAACAAAGAAAAAAACAAACAAAAAAACAAAGAAAAGAACAAAGAAAAAAATCACTCACACGTGGAAAAACTCAGTAAAACGCCATTTTGAATTTTTTTCTTCTTTCTTGATTTTTCTGAGAATCTTGTAGTAAACGGACCTAATATTGACATAATAATGTTAGTTGGCCCACTCCAAGAGAAACGAGCCGTAAATGTACATCTCACAGGAATGTTATGTCTTTTGAAAATGTGAAAAAATTTAGAAAATAAAGAAACATATAAAATGAACCTGACTTCGTTGTGTTGTTAGTTTGTTTGTTTTTTTAATTTTATATTTTAATTTTTTTATTTTATTTTATTTTTATTATGGAATACGGATAGGGCGTTAGTACCAGCATTAAATGATATTTCATTAATGTTAGATCGCAATGCTTTAATGTATAGGGCTTCGAGAATTTTAAGTCTACGTGTACAATTATTGATGATTTTAGTGTTAGTTGTTAATATTTTCCTTATTTCGGTTTATTGTATAGTTTTTTTGTGTGAGAGGATATGTCGTTGGATACCGCTTGTATCGTTTAGGTGGTACGTTTGACGTGGGGAGATAATTGTTGTCTGGTGGCCAATATAGGTGCTGTATTTGTCCGTTTGAGTATTAAGAAAACATTCCTCGAATAGGTATTGGACCAAATACAGCACGTTTTGGGGCTATGGGGAGACTTAGTTGTGTTATTGTTTCTGTATTATTAAGTTACATGTTTTGAATTTTTAGTAGTAAATCGTCAATTTAATTTTATATTGTCGTTCAATAGGTTTAGTATATCGGTTTATTATGTTTGTTATAGCTTTTTCGTCAAGTTTGTAGATAAAGTTCATTTGGTTTTTGTAGTATAGGAGGAAAGTGTTATTTTTATTGTGTCTTTTATTCTGTAATTTTTTCTATCTCTCTTAGTTCAGTCGATAATGACCCTAAAAAGCTAGATTTTGAAAAGAAAATCGCACCTGAAACATGTATTATACACATATGTAGCCAATGATGTTCGTATAAAAAAGTATACTATATATATATATATATATATATATATATATATATATATATATATATATAGTCATCCACATACAGACTGCTTCGCTGTTTCCCAGCTCATCAGTGCGGCTAGACCAGTCAGTGCCTCAAGTCGGGATTGAAACTCAACCGTCGAGCTGACAGTCGGCGATATATATATATATATATATATATATATATATATATATATATAGAGAGAGAGAGAGAGAGAGAGAGAGAGAGAGAGAGAGAGACTTGGATAGATAGATAGATAGATAGATAGATAGATAGATAGATAGATAGATAGATAGATAGATAGATAGATAGATACTCTCAAAGGATGTGTGACTCTATTTCATCTATAAGGCTTAGATCTCGTGATTTTTGGAGAATCTACAATAGTGTTATTAATAGTGGCAAGTCTACTATTCCTCTTCTTTTTAATGGTCTTCGGGTTATTTCATCTTCTAATTATACGGCTGATCTCTTTGCTGCCTTTTTGCTGACAATTCTTCTCTTGATGATTCTGGTGCTGTTCTTCCTGGTTTTCCTTTGAAAACTGACCAGTCTCTTGATTCTGTTATTATCACTCCAAAGATGATTGCTAGGGTTCTTTCTGATCTTGACCAGTCAAAGGCTTCCGGTCCTGATTCAATTCCTGTTGTCGTTCTCAAACGTTGTTCTCTTGAACTTTCTTCTATCTTCTCTAAATTATTCAATCTCTGTTTGTCTTGGTCCTGTATCCCTTCTTGTTGGAAGGAGTCCTCTGTTGTGTCTATCTTTAAAAATGCTGGTGATCGCTCTGACCCAACTAAATATCGTCCGGTTTATCTCCTCTCCGTTATTATCAAGCTTTTTGAAAGGTTGGTAAACAGCAAGCTTGTTCATTTTCTGGACAATCTGGGTCTCTTTAGTGATATTCAGTATGGCTTTTGTGGTTTTCGTTCAACTGCTGACCTTTTAACTGTTGTAACTGAGCGGAGCTGTCAGTTTATGGATAATTCGGGAGAGGATAGAGCCATTGCGCTTGACATTTCGAAGGCGTTTGACAGAGTGTGGCATTCTGGTTTCTTACACAAACTTTAGGGTTATGGTATTAGTGGTGAGGTTCTTTACATTATTAGGTATTTTCTTAATGATCGAAGCTTGCGAGTAACTTTGGACAGCGTCTCTTCTTTCTCTTTTCATATCAATGTTGATGTTCCTCAGGGCTCTATTTTATGCCCAACACTGTTTCTTCTCTATATAAATGATCTTCCATAGAATATTGTTCAGAAAATTAACATCTATGCTGACGATACCACTCTTTATTCTGGTGTTGCTTCTTGTCCATCTCTTTCGGATCAGTCGAAATATGCAGCTGATCTAGAAGTTGACCTGGGTTCAGTTGTAGATTGGGGTACGAAATGGCTTGTTTTATGTAATCCAGTTAAGACTCAGCTTGTCTTTCAATCGTAGGCGTGTCTCTTTTCTTCCTGGGATTCTCATGGATGGCTCTGCTCTTGAGGAGAAATCGACTCTGATACTTTTTGGTTTTTCTGTCTCATCAAATCTTTCTTGCAGTTCATACATTAGATCCATTAATCTTTCTGCTTCTCGTAAAGTCGGTTCTCTCTATCGCTCCAAACACTTTCTCATTCCTGCGGCTATTCTCTATCTCTACAAATCCACAATCAGACCATGTATGGAGTACTGTTGTCATATTTGGGTTGGTGAATCTCTGTCCCATTTGAGGGTTCTTGATAAGGTGCAGAAAAGTATCTGTAATTTGATTGGCCCTACCCTTTCTTCTTCTCTGTATGCTCTCTCTCACAGATGTGATGTTACTAGTCTCAGTCTTTTCTATAAATACTATTATGACATGTGCTCTTTAGAATTATGTGATCTATTCACCGCTTCTTTAGTTCAACCTCGTTTGACTAGCTGGTCTAGTGGTTTCCATCAATTTTCTGTTTTGATACCTCATTGTAATACAGCTATATATTCAAGTAGCGTCTTTACAAGAACCGCAGGCTTGTGGAACTCTCTTCCTGCTTACTGTTTTCCTCCTACCTATAATCTTGGCCTTTTCAAGACTAAGGTTTATATGCATCTCCTGTCTTCGCGATACTCACATTTGTTCTTGTTAGTTCCTTACATTGAGTGGCTTCATGCCTTGTCTGGAGCGATTTCCATAAAAAGGATAGATAGCTAGATAGATAGATAGATAGATAGATAGATAGATAGATAGATAGATAGATAGATAGATAGATAGATAGATAGTATTATTAAAAGCTCCTAAAATAAAATATGTATACTATTAAACCTCATGGATGCTGCTTGCATGTTTGTTTATTGTAACCGTGCACACAGAATGATCTCACAAATAAGAGATGATGTCATAAAAGTACCATTTGCTTTTTATGACGTCATCCATTTTTAATCTTTACTATGGGTCTGTTCTGTGCAGTTCTGGGAAGTAACGCTCCCAGGCTTTGCCTCCTCTCTTTGGGGAGGATTAAGTTTAATGCTTAATGTCTGAGGCACTCTGCCCAGGCAATTTTTTAAAAAAGACCCTAGCACACCTCCTCTGGAGTGCATTCCCACTTTCCGACCTTGTGTCACATTCTACTGTGTGGGACGTAGATAAATAGGGCAACCATATAGCATTACATTCGGTTTATTCTATTTTTCAATGCAGATGAGGTTATATTGTAAATATGTTCTCATAAATCTAAGTAAACACGCGGAAATGATTTCATAACAATTGATATTCAAGATGTCTGCCAAACAAAAGAAAAATTATCCTAAAATAGAAAAATAGAAAGAGTGAGAGAGAATGAAACGGTGATAGATAGACAGAGAGAGAGAGAGAAGGAGAGAGAGCGAGAGAGAGAGACAGTGGGGCGATGGTGACATAGGGAGGTGAGTAAGGTTAATGGGAAGATAGCGACAATAGATAAATGATTATATGTATTATTTGGATTCTATTTTCAAAACCTTTCAGCCGATGTAACTTCCGACTTTCTCCCGGGAATCTTTTAACTAAACTGAATCCTTTATTTAATCTGCAGCGGTTGATTGTTCTCGTTCCGTCGACTATGACCGGATAGAAGTCTTAAATAATTCTAAATTATATTCGTATCGCCTGTACAGAAGACCGTCACTTAGAAATGATTATTAATTATCCGTTACGCCACGGGTCCTTGTGGACAATTCTCATACGAATTTTGAAAGCCCTAAACCTATACTCTCTCTTTCTCTCTCTCTCTCTCTCTCTCTCTCTCTCTCTCCTTCTTTCTTTATATATATATATATATATATATAGTATACATTTTTATTCATACAAACATTATTGGTTACATATGTGCATACTTTTTTCGGTTGTACTCTTTACAGAGAGTCAACCTCTTCAGACCAAAGAAGACAAAGAAGTGAGATGAATTTAGAAAACTTTCGCATTAAGTAAATCTTTTTTGGAGATGTGATGTGTTTATAATTTTCACACGTATCGGATTACATTCTTTACTTGTTAACTCTTTCAATTAGTTTCTATCTTTTTTATCATTTTTATTACCTACCGTTCCTTCTTTTTCTTTGTTTTTTATTTTTTTATTACCCACTTAGCTTGGATTCCTTTCTTCTCCATTTAACACTTCAAAGTTTTAATCTACATACATACATTTTCAAGCATAAATATCTGATCTTTATATAAAGTATACACGTGCGTACAAATCTTTAGGTACACAAGTACACACATTGACATACATATATATATATATACATATAAAATAAAACACACACAAATATATACGCATATATCCATACACGGATTTACACATATATTCAAAAATCCACATCCACTCACACATACACAAACATACATACACATACAGCCCATGAATACATCTCCTTTTCCACTGATTAGTTCAGCATAATATATTACAATATATATAAATATATGTGCTTCTTTTGTCATTATTCTAACGGTTTTTTAATTAACTCGTTATAAACACGTGTACAGACTTACACTCATATGTATGCATTACCATAGAATGTACCTCCATCCATACCTACTCACATATATACATACATGTGTAAATGCTTGTACTACTACTATTTTACTTATACTCTCACATACTAGTATACCATATACATATGTCTATATAAAATACCTACCCACATACATGGACATGTTCATACAGCACATACATAACTACACGCAATGACATATAAATATCCCCATTAACCTACAAATACGCACATACAAAATAAATGCAAAAATAAAAATATACAAATTTTACACCTGTATAAACATACCCATAAATATAAGATATTAGTTCAAGTATCCATATACATACGTACGCATACATCTGAACCCATTTGAACATTATTTACCATAATACACATACACGCATGTATATATATATATATATATATATATATACATACATACATATATATACATACATATACACACACATGCCGATACATACACACACATACACATACATACATACACACACATACACACATATACATACATATACACCACTACATATGTATATATAAACTGTTTCTCGCTTTATTGCAGATCATACTATTGTTAATAACTTCAATAATATAAATCGCACAAGTTTGAAATTTTGCACACTGAAAGAGTGCTCCTAAGTAGGTTAGATACCAGAATATTTTGCAAATTTATACGATATTTCTAAAGTTATAGACATTTATGTATTTGTTAGCCAATTTTACTGTTTCTCGCTTTATTGCAGGTTTGTTAAAATACAGTCCATAGGTGATAAAAAAAATTGACTTTGCAGGGTTAATTATTTTAATCATTTAAATCATAAGTAACAATATGAATGAAATGTAAGGAAGAAATCACCAGATATGCACCACAAAATTGAATCATTTATCAACAAATCTCCCATTTCTTGAAATTACCCTCTGCAGTCTCCCATCAACAGATGAAGTCAATCTGTTTATTTGGGAAGGTGTTATGCTACTAGCAACATCAACAATTTTATTCCAGAGGGCATCTTTTGATGTAAATTGTTGTCCTCCTTCATAAACCTTCCTCTTTAAAATTGACCAGAGCTGCTCAATCGGGTTTAAGTCAGGAGAACAAGGCGGCCAAGTCATGAGACTCTCCCCCGTGATGCCCAGAGATGCGAGGAAGGTAGTCGTAGCCTTTGCTGCATGAGATGGAGCATTGTCGTGCATAAAAATCAGTTGACGTAGACGAAGTAAAGGCAGGTCGTCCAGCCAAGGTGACAAATGCTCATCTAAGAACGATATGTATGCTTGGCTTGTGAGTTTCACACCCTCTGGCACTCGGAAAGGTCCAATTAATTTATCACCTATGATACCCGCCCAAAACATAACTCCCCACCACCTTGTTGGTGACGAACGCGATGTGAAATAGCAGCTCTGGTAGGACTCCAAACTTTAGCCCATCCATCCGGACCATCAAGTGTGGCTCTAGCTTCATCTGTGAATAGAACCTTATGGAAGTCCGTTTTCATGTATTTTTTCTGCCCACGCAACGCGTTTTCCCTTATGGGTTTTGTTCAAGGGAGGCCTGGAAATGGGCTTCACGTTCCTGCCCATCTCATTCAAGACACTGCATCTGGTTTTCCTGGACATCGGAACAACGCCAGCTTTACCAAAAATGGAGGCGCTAGTGCCATTTGGTTCCCTAATGATCTGTCTGCGTATTTTTTGCATATCGTGAGAGGAAATGCTCCTTCTTGTACCCTTATCTTTCCTTGGTGCAGTGTTGGGCTTCTCCACAAAAGAAACCAAGGTTATCTTATCCCTTCCCAGTTCCTTAGCTAAATCCAGAAGTGTCAGTCCATCTGTAAGGCCAGCTACACCCCTTTGCCTTTCAGTAGCAGTCAAACGTCGATTTAGGGGCATTTTTACGAACCTGAAATAAAGCGAGAAACAGTGTAAGTGGCTAACAAATGCATAAATGTCTATAACTTTAGAAATATAGTATAGATTTGCAAAATATTTTGGTATCTTACCTACTTAGGAGCACTCCTTCAGTTTGCAAAATTTCAAACTTGTGCGATTTATATTATTGAAGTTATTAACAATATTATGATCTGCAATAAAGCGAGAAACACAGTTTATATACACATAACGTTATATATACATATATACACATACACACACATACACACATGTATATACATATACACCATTACAGATATATGCAACTATACATACACACATAATATAAATATACACAAAATCATTATATATGCACGCAAGCACATACACACATACACATGTTTATACAGACATTTGTATGCATGCACACATACATACATATGTACACAAATACCGATATTTCTATAATTAAAACTAAAGTACTTATATCATTCATTATTGAGAGTCGTATAAGACAGTGTAGGAGGGTGGGTGGGGCGAAGGAGAGGGAGAGGATTAAAACAATATGTAGCTTGGGGAAAGTGATGTGTCCAACATTTGATACCTACATATATATATAAGCACACATACATATACACAATTAAACATATACATATATATGCACATATACATACACAACACGCGAATGAAATCACACTCTAGGTATGGAAACTAAAAATAAATAGGGGAAATAATATTATTTATTTCATGATGTGCTTGGGTGATTGTCTTGAAGCAAATAGTCGTAAGAATATTAAAAAGTGTGGTTTTATCCATTATTTTAAAATAAATAATAGCTGTTGGTTGATGAGATTAGTAAAATGTTTAAGAAAAGAGACATTTATTTATTTATGTGTTGATGTATTTATTTTTTTGATTATTTATAGGTATATATATATACATACATATATATATATATATATATATATATATATATATATATATATATATATATATATATATATATATTATAATTTATTCATACAGTGGTTGGAGAATGAAATACGTAAAATGTTAAGAAAAGAAACGGATGCTTTTATTAATTAATTTATTTCTGCGTTTATGTATTTATTCATTTATATATATATATATATATATATATATATATATATATATATATATATATATATATATATATATATATATATATATATATATATACCGACCTCGTAATACGTTTTTCTTTTACCTTTTTCTTAACGATTATTTTTCACTTTCCCACTTGCTGCGATTTTTAAAACCGCCACATACGCGCTGGCATCTCATTTCTCTTTTCGTTTTCTTTGTTTTTTCGTTCTTCCCAATACATTTCAAATCATTACTTTTCTGAAGACGTTTGTTTTTCTTTCTTTCTCCTGTGTTTTATTTGTTTATACCTTTATTTTCGCTACATTTTTATCTCCACGAAATTTCATTTTATGACATATCGTGTTTTTTATCTTCACACATACGCACACACACACACACACACACACACACACACATATATATATATATATATATATATATATATATATATATATATATATATATATATAACATTTTTATACAATAACTGTTGCTTGTACAGCACCATGTCTTCTAAAAAAGCCTTCATCAGATGATGACTAAGTTCAGGCATGGTTTCGGAACTGAAGCATCATTACCACTAACCCATAGCGCCCCAGCAATAGTTCACAATACTACCAGACGTTGTTAGATTATCGTCATTCTATGGGATTTCTATATCCACACTGAACATATATAGCCTTGTATTTTCTTTATGTATTTCCTTTTGTCCGATGGGGAAAACCTAAGATTTTTCAAGAACGCGGGGGTTGAGTTGGCAATAAAATCTCGGCATCCGACTTCGATAGGAAATACAATGGTTTTCCAGCCATTACTTACACATTGTTCTCGTAGATCTTCATATCTTTCCCACTTGTGCTGGTTTGCCCAGTTAAAATGTTTATAAAATGGAATCGTTAATTCAATGACAAAAACTTTTTTCAAATTAACGGACCAAATGACAATATCCGGACGCTGATCTGTTAACGTTATTTCAGTTAGAAATACGACCCGGCGTTCTAACTCGAATACAACATGCCAGTCCGTGCAGCCATCAAACAATGGTTATCTCTGCCTATTTATGCAAAGACTTATTTCTTCTTTAACAAAATTAATTGTTCTACTGGTGACATTGAGAGTTTTATTGGCAGTCTCACAACATATCTTCGAAGCCTCCGCAGCAATCTCCAATATTTCATTGTGTCTCAATTTGTAGCTTCTCAGAGTATGCTAACATCCAGTTAGAATATGTTTTGCGGCTGGCAGTTTTCCCACATACTCTGCATCGATCGGATGTAGTTAATCTTCGTGCATAAAGGTGAACTGGTGATGGTAAGATATCGTAGACTGACGTTAGAGAAAACTAAAAATGTTATGCTCCAGTGATTTCTCTGTCTTTTGGACTGCCTCACTTAGGCCATGTGCCGTTTACTTTGACCTACAGATGTAGCGATGTGCATGGCTTCGCCAAGATGATCAATTTCTTTCGAAACCATTTTCCTTTGGTTTACACGGGATTATTTGGGCCACCAACGCTAGAGTGGAGACCTAGACCTGCTCCTCCACATGCCACAGCGCCAGTTGTTTATTTCATTCTAAGGTCCGATTCTGCATCTTCTACAGTTTATTTTGCTATCTATATATAAAGTTAGGTTTCTCTCTTTCTCCCTCTCTCTCTCTCTCTCTCTCTCTCTCTCTCTCTATATATATATATATATATATATATATATATATATATATATATATATATATATATATATATATATATGTAAACGTATTTTATTTACGTATAAATTAATTAAAATATATATATCAACAAAAAATACGTAGTATAAAGTTAAGGGTGACTAAAAATGCAATCTTCTGCATTACCCTTTATCACTTAGGAAGTGAAAAATATAAAAGGAACAAACTAAACGCTACCCTCACATATAAAAACAATTACATAAATACATAAAATATTTAGGTGATGAAAATTGTACATATTTCCGGGCATAGACATTGATATCGAAGGTTCGATTCTTGTCCAAGTTGGTCATGCTGATGACAGATGATAGTCAGAAAAACCTGCCCATGTATTACTTTTATGTACGCATAAAATTTACATATATATATAATGAAAAAAAGAAAAACTAAAATTATTTATTTGCTTTTTTTCATTTTCCATTACGTTGGAATATTATTTCTATTTTTTACCATACATATATATATATATATATATATATATATATATATATATATATATATATATATATATATATATATAGAGAGAGAGAGAGAGAGAGAGATAGATAGATAGATAGATAGATAGATAGATAGATAGATAGATAGATAGATAGATAGATAGATAGATAGATAGACAGACTATGGAAGCAAAGCTTACACGCCCGCGTGTTTAATCTCTCGGAACGTTTGAACCATTCCGTCGACTTTAAATGTATCTTAATTTCAGTAATGTATGTGGTGATTTCAGCTGGCGTAATGGATTGGGGCGTAGGATCGTGGTTATCTTCTGAATGTACGAACTGCGTTCGAAACAACGTTGTCTGTAGGTAAATACACTTTAATATTTTTTTTTTTTAATATTCATAGTATATATATATATATATATATATATATATATATATATATATATATATATATATATATATTGATTTTTTCTATGGTCATTGGAATGCAACTATATATATATATATATATATATATATATATATATATATATATAGTTGCATTCCAATGACCATAGAAAAAATCAATATATATATATATATATATATATATATATATATATATATATATATATATATAAAATCAATCCAAAACCATAATGTTCATTTATTCATACAATTTCTTTATTTTCATATTCCGGTAAATATCTGTATTTCTTTGTCGTCTTACAAACAAAATTATTTTAATTTTTTTTCTAAATTTAATACTTTTTGTATATCTTACGCGCGTTTCACAGCAAAGTCAAGAGAAATATATAGTCTTTAATTAACATTGCTGATCATCAGAGCAATATTTCATTTAATACTAATAGGAACATATATTATTCCAAACACAGATTAAAGGAAGATGGGAAAGGTTTGAGAAGTCTTAACAGAAAATAACTGTATGCCGAAATACATGAAAATACTCACATGAAGAATGGTGATAAAAAACAGGAACACCCTCCCCAAAAAAAATAAATCCGCTCCCGAAATTTGAAACGACTCTTCAGACGGTCACTTATAAGTCTATATATATTCTCTGAAGCTTGTAATACAACTTCATTGAGCTTGCAATTTGACATATTTTCGGATATTAAAAGGAGCATGTACTTAAATATATAATTTTATAAGAACTCACAAATATACATATATATATATATATATGTGTGTGTGTGTGTGTGTGTGTGTGTGTGTGTGTGTGCGTGTGTGTGTGCGTGTGTGTTTGTGTGTGTTTACTTTGGTTCGTCTGTTTTATATCAACCCTTTTTCGATCATTTAATACCGAAGTGCAATATCTATTGTCAACGATTAATTGTGTACAATTAGTTGAACAAAAGTCACTATTTTACCCAGGGACGGAAAATTTTTGGGTTCATACACTTCCCCACTGGTTTTAGTGCGTAATGGAACACAATATGTCCTGTGTGTGAGTATAGGGCATGGTCGGAAAGTAACAATACTGGCATGAAATCGACACGATGCCAAGAAATTAAGTCCGATCCTGTAGAGAAAAAAGGGAGATGAAAAACAGGCCTTTACCAAATAAGATAGGACAATGAGCCTGTATATCTATCGCATTGCTTAAGAACGTCACCATCTTTAACGACTGGGAAATGCGATGAAGAATTGAAGTCCAGTCCAATCAGCATTTAAAGAAAATCACATTATTGATCGCCGGAAGATAAAAATCGATTCAATTAGTCACCGTAGTTTGAATGAAATAACTAAGCGTGATTTCTGCTTGGGAAACTCAACCATCGAACTGCAATTCATTTGTATTGCTTTCCACCGCTACGACGTTTGCTTCCTTTGAAGTTTAACAATATCACCAATTAGTAATAACGGACAATTAGAAAACCAATTGATCCTTCTGATCAGTTTATCTATATGATGCCAAATTAGACTCTCTGAAATCGTGCATAAATTGTTGTCTAGAACGTAAGCGACGACACTGTATTGGCTAAGAAACAACCGACCATGAACCGACCATGAACGCGTAGAGTATTGGAAGCAAATAGTTAAGGCTGAGGTTACTATAGAAAATATATAGGTTATCTCCGTTTGGTTGTGATGTTAGCCGGAAGAGGAAGTTAGACGGCAAAGGTTAAGGCACGAACCTTCAAAGAAGCGCTAGCAGCACAACCACGTTGGACACTGAGAGAAGCAGATGGTATCTCTAACTGCAGAACGTCTCGTTGTCTCCATGAAAAGGCTGCCCTGAACCAATACACATATAAGTACATTATATACAATTTCTGACTTGACGTGTAATTTGTATTTCTCCGTAAAGGGCATTCCGGAACACAAACAAGTTGACGGCATTCTTTTGTTATCGGAAGTAGAAGGCCTAAGACGATACAATTCGTGGACATTTGAAAACGAAGCCGACAAGCGCAACCCTGCAATTATTTGGTGAAATTCTTTTGAACAGTTAGAGCCACAAACTAACTTCCGGATCGCGTAGTATTATCTGCAAAAATACTTGCACAAGGAAACGGAAAGCATAGACGATTTCCGGGCGCGATGCAAACTACAGACATAAAAATGCAAGTTCCGAGACGCGAGGAACGTGGAAGGGCGTATAATCGCCCAAAGTATCACGGGAACTAAATACCCGGAACTTCAAAAACAGCTACTCAGCAAAAACGAGTCGATGACGCTTCAGGAAGTGCTGAACATTTCTAAGAGCCACGTGGCCTTAATATATGAGACAAATGGGCGAATGCATGTGGACGAAATAATCACTGGGCTAAGATGTACCAAGAGTAAAAACGAAAAGTCGGACAGGCAGGCACACTGGACCAATAAACATCCAACACAAGAAAACTCTTACAGAAACCAACAGAATCAGAATTCCAGTCGGACTGAGGCATTTGACATGTGTTACCCAATGAAAAAGGGGTGCACAACCTAAAAGCCAATGTGGATATAGGTGCGGAAGGAAACATCCTCCCCTTACGGATGTTCCCAGAATGTGTGGACCAAAATGGACAACCACTCCCTGGCACAACACACACAGAATTAGCGGTACTGACGGCTTACAACGGATCGAACATACCCCAACATGGATCTGTATTGCTATAATGCGCATGTAAAGATGAATGGAGGTCCGTAAAATTTTACATAGTGACCTCCAATGGACATACCAGACTAATGTTATCCTTCCTAAAGGATTTAAAACTAGTTACTCTTCATTGTGTCATTCAGCAAAAAAAGTGTGCCCCAGCCAACTCTAACAAGGATATCCCGATTAATTTAGCGAAGAACCTAATTGAAACTTACCCGGAACAATTCGACCAGATTGGTCACTTCGCAGAGGATTACCACATTGTGTTGAGGTCGAACAACCACCCTATCATTTTTGCCCCAGGAAAATGTCCCATTCACATGAGGAACAAAATCAAGGCGGAACTGGATGAAATGACCACACAAGGAATTATCCGCAAAGTCAATGAGCCTACCGACTGGGTTAGCAGCATCTTATACGTACGGAGAGGCAATGGCAAACTAAGACTATGTTTCGACCCTAAAGATCTAAATAAAGAGATCATACGTTGCCATCACAAGACTCCGACTACAGGGAGGAAACACAAAACTCTCTGGCGCTAAATACTTCTCCAAACTGGATGCTAAGAGTGGATACTGGTCTGTCAAGCTTGACCAGGAGTCGCAGCTACTGACCACGTTGAATTCGTCGTTTGGAAGGTTTGTTTTCAAAGAATGCCGTTTCGTCTGGTTATGCCCAAAGATGTATTCCAACAAAAGATGCCGATAATAAAAAATACCAAAATATCAATAATAAAAAATAACAATAACAAAAAAATAATGATAATAGAAAAATAAAATGAAATTAACTAAAATTAACTAAAAATTAACTAAAGTTTACTAACGTAATATAAGTATGGTAGTAGTAGTAGTAGTAGTAGTAGTAGTAGTAGTAGTAGTAGTAGTAATAGTAATAGTAATAGTAATAATAATAATAATAATAATAATAATAATAATAATAATAATAATAATAATAATAATAATAATAATAATAATAATAATAATAATAATAATAATAATAATAATAATAATAATAATAATAATAATAATAATAATAATAATAATAATAATAATAATAATAATAATAATAATAATAATAATAATAATAATAATAATAATAATAATAATAATAATAATAATAATAATAATAATAATAATAATAATAATAATAATAATAATAATAATAATAATAATAATAATAATAATAATAATAATAATAATAATAATAATAATAATAATAATAATAATAATAATAATAATAATAATAATAATAATAATAATAATAATAATAATAATAATAATAATAATAATAATAATAATAATAATAATAATAATAATAATAATAATAATAATAATAATAATAATAATAATAATAATAATAATAATAATAATAATAATAATAATAATAATAATAATAATAATAATAATAATAATAATAATAATAATAATAATAATAATAATAATAATAATAATAATAATAATAATAATAATAATAATAATAATAATAATAATAATAATAATAATAATAATAATAATAATAATAATAATAATAATAATAATAATAATAATAATAATAATAATAATAATAATAATAATAATAATAATAATAATAATAATAATAATAATAATAATAATAATAATAATAATAATAATAATAATAATAATAATAATAATAATAATAATAATAATAATAATAATAATAATAATAATAATAATAATAATAATAATAATAATAATAATAATAATAATAATAATAATAATAATAATAATAATAATAATAATAATAATAATAATAATAATAATAATAATAATAATAATAATAATAATAATAATAATAATAATAATAATAATAATAATAATAATAATAATAATAATAATAATAATAATAATAATAATAATAATAATAATAATAATAATAATAATAATAATAATAATAATAATAATAATAATAATAATAATAATAATAATAATAATAATAATAATAATAATAATAATAATAATAATAATAATAATAATAATAATAATAATAATAATAATAATAATAATAATAATAATAATAATAATAATAATAATAATAATAATAATAATAATAATAATAATAATAATAATAATAATAATAATAATAATAATAATAATAATAATAATAATAATAATAATAATAATAATAATAATAATAATAATAATAATAATAATAATAATAATAATAATAATAATAATAATAATAATAATAATAATAATAATAATAATAATAATAATAATAATAATAATAATAATAATAATAATAATAATAATAATAATAATAATAATAATAATAATAATAATAATAATAATAATAATAATAATAATAATAATAATAATAATAATAATAATAATAATAATAATAATAATAATAATAATAATAATAATAATAATAATAATAATAATAATAATAATAATAATAATAATAATAATAATAATAATAATAATAATAATAATAATAATAATAATAATAATAATAATAATAATAATAATAATAATAATAATAATAATAATAATAATAATAATAATAATAATAATAATAATAATAATAATAATAATAATAATAATAATAATAATAATAATAATAATAATAATAATAATAATAATAATAATAATAATAATAATAATAATAATAATAATAATAATAATAATAATAATAATAATAATAATAATAATAATAATAATAATAATAATAATAATAATAATAATAATAATAATAATAATAATAATAATAATAATAATAATAATAATAATAATAATAATAATAATAATAATAATAATAATAATAATAATAATAATAATAATAATAATAATAATAATAATAATAATAATAATAATAATAATAATAATAATAATAATAATAATAATAATAATAATAATAATAATAATAATAATAATAATAATAATAATAATAATAATAATAATAATAATAATAATAATAATAATAATAATAATAATAATAATAATAATAATAATAATAATAATAATAATAATAATAATAATAATAATAATAATAATAATAATAATAATAATAATAATAATAATAATAATAATAATAATAATAATAATAATAATAATAATAATAATAATAATAATAATAATAATAATAATAATAATAATAATAATAATAATAATAATAATAATAATAATAATAATAATAATAATAATAATAATAATAATAATAATAATAATAATAATAATAATAATAATAATAATAATAATAATAATAATAATAATAATAATAATAATAATAATAATAATAATAATAATAATAATAATAATAATAATAATAATAATAATAATAATAATAATAATAATAATAATAATAATAATAATAATAATAATAATAATAATAATAATAATAATAATAATAATAATAATAATAATAATAATAATAATAATAATAATAATAATAATAATAATAATAATAATAATAATAATAATAATAATAATAATAATAATAATAATAATAATAATAATAATAATAATAATAATAATAATAATAATAATAATAATAATAATAATAATAATAATAATAATAATAATAATAATAATAATAATAATAATAATAATAATAATAATAATAATAATAATAATAATAATAATAATAATAATAATAATAATAATAATAATAATAATAATAATAATAATAATAATAATAATAATAATAATAATAATAATAATAATAATAATAATAATAATAATAATAATAATAATAATAATAATAATAATAATAATAATAATAATAATAATAATAATAATAATAATAATAATAATAATGTGAATCCGTTTGAGAAGGTCACGATAGCGGCCACCTCAATAACCCGAACCTACACGAAAGATGTTACAGCTTCCCCTTCAAAGCTAAGTCCTTTTCATGTTTCGCCATTTTAAATGTATTTAGCATTTTACTAATCTCAAACAATGCTAGTATTTTTCACCCTGTAATCCAAGGCCTTTTCTTCTTTTTTTGGTTTGTTTTAATTTTTTATCTTCTTTTAAGTGTTATTTCTATCCTTTTTAATATTTATTTTTATTCAATTTTATCCTAGTCCTTTTTATCCCTCACTCAGGTTTCCAACTATCTCTTAGCGATGAATCTATAAATATCTCGTGGCTCTTAATAGGCTGCAAATCTTCGATGCCCCCCCCCCCCCCCCGGCTTTTTATTAAAAGCCCCTTCGACCGTTCCTTAGACCCAATGTGAATCCGTTTGAGAAGGTCACGATAGCGGCCACCTCAATAACCCGAACCTACACGAAAGATGTTACAGCTTCCTTTTAAATGTATTTAGCATTTTACTAATCTCAAACAATGCTAGTATTTTTCACCCTGTAATCCAAGGCCTTTTCTTCTTTTTTTGGTTTGTTTTAATTTTTTATCTTCTTTTAAGTGTTATTTCTATCCTTTTTAATATTTATTTTTATTCAATTTTATCCTAGTCCTCTTTATCCCTCACTCAGGTTTCCAACTATCTCTTAGCGATGAATCTATAAATATCTCGTGGCTCTTAATAGGCTGCAAATCTTCGATGCCCCCCCCCCCGGCTTTTTATTAAAAGCCCCTTCGACCGTTCCTTAGACCCAATGTGAATCCGTTTGAGAAGGTCACGATAGCGGCCACCTCAATAACCCGAACCTACACGAAAGATGTTACAGCTTCCCCTTCAAAGCTAAGTCCTTTTCATGTTTCGCCATTTTAAATGTATTTAGCATTTTACTAATCTCAAACAATGCTAGTATTTTTCACCCTGTAATCCAAGGCCTTTTCTTCTTTTTTTTTGGTTTGTTTTAATTTTTTATCTTCTTTTAAGTGTTATTTCTATCCTTTTTAATATTTATTTTTATTCAATTTTATCCTAGTCCTTTTTATCCCTCACTCAGGTTTCCAACTATCTCTTAGCGATGAATCTATAAATATCTCGTGGCTCTTAATAGGCTGCAAATCTTCGATGCCCCCCCCCCCCCGGCTTTTTATTAAAAGCCCCTTCGACCGTTCCTTAGACCCAATGTGAATCCGTTTGAGAAGGTCACGATAGCGGCCACCTCAATAACCCGAACCTACACGAAAGATGTTACAGCTTCCCCTTCAAAGCTAAGTCCTTTTCATGTTTCGCCATTTTAAATGTATTTAGCATTTTACTAATCTCAAACAATGCTAGTATTTTTCACCCTGTAATCCAAGGCCTTTTCTTCTTTTTTTAGTTTGTTTTAATTTTTTATCTTCTTTTAAGTGTTATTTCTATCCTTTTTAATATTTATTTTTATTCAATTTTATCCTAGTCCTTTTTATCCCTCACTCAGGTTTCCAACTATCTCTTAGCGATGAATCTATAAATATCTCGTGGCTCTTAATAGGCTGCAAATCTTCGATGCCCACCCCTCCGATTTTGTTAAAAGCTTTCCTCGACAGCTCCGATGGTAATAATAATAATAATAATAATAATAAAGAGATTTGTTGCTCAAACCTCTGGATAAAAACCGGCCCCTATTTAACATAATGTAGTCTTAATTAACGAAGAATCCGCAGAAGCGGAAATCGAACCCCCCATCTCCTTGCACTACAATCGAGAATACATCGGTAATACACAAGCAGAAAAATGGAGGGGAACCTATCGTCTCCCTGCATCTGCTACCATGGAGTACTATGTCCTTATATAACATATATATATATATATATATATATATATATATATATATATATAAATTTTTTTTTTTTTTTTTTTTTTTTTTTTTTGTGTGGTAGTGCACAATATCACTCATTAAAATGAATGTGACAATCATTATCCCTGTGACAGGACCACAGGAAAAATAAGCCTGGGCCTGGTGTGGCCACACACACCAAAAATATGAATAATGCACAATAATATAAATACAAGCCGTGGGACTCAGGAGAAAGACCTGAGTGTCATGATGGGCAGGTGCTCCCTCGTTAGCCAACATGGGGGACCCGGTCCGCATCCTGCGAATGTTGGCCCTTCTCATTTCAGAAACAAGACAGCAGACAAGAACCAGGTAAGTAACCTCTCTGATTCCAGGTACGACAAGGACACAGACCAAAGACAGGAAAACCAGAGCGAAAACAACAAACTGAAAGGATATAGAAAGAAATGGACCACGAAAGAGAACAGACTGGTGATGGAGTGCTATTATAAAAGCCGCTACCCTACAGAAAGAGGCTACCGAAAACGAATGAAACATCTATGGGACATTACTAGTGACTACCATACAACGGAACAAAGGATAGCTGATCAAGCAAGACAGATCCTCAAGCGAGGATGGTTCTCGGAGATGGAACTGACGGAAATCAGACAGAAGGCTAATGGCGAAACGGAGCAAGAAACACCACCAAAGGAGAGACCACAGGAAGAGGACGAGCAAAACATATACACTGAAACTGAAGAGATTGAAGACTACGGAATCACAGAACCAGTGGAGATAGAAGACTGCAGAACCACAGAACCTGCTGAGATAGAACTCAACGAAAAAGAAGCAAATGAAGTGGAGAACATTAGACGATACATGTTAGAAAACAAAACAAAACTCCCATCTCTCAGGAATGAAGTAGCGAAGAAGTTACAAGCAGAAACAGAAAGAGTAAACAGACTCCTGACACACATCCCAACAGAAACTATTACAGACCTAAATAACCTGATATATGCTGGGGCAAAATCGGTAAGTATGAAACTAAGAAACGAAGAGAATGGACAAAAGAGAGGACCGACAAAACCTGGATGGGAAATCAGACTGGAAACCCAGATCACCAAACTTCGGAAAGAAGCTAAAACCGTGAACAGAAGGAAGGAGGACATGAAACGATTAAGAAGCAAAAATCAGAAACGCAAGGAAAAACTAAATGAGAAACATGAAGAAATAAAACAAAGGATAGCAGCAATAGAAGGAAGACTGAGACGATACAGGTACAAATCAGAACAGAGCAAACAGAACAGGACCTTTGAAAACAATGAAAGCCAGTTCTACAAAAACGTAAATGGAGAAAAAACAACAACAGAGTTACCGAACCCAACAGAAACAAAACAATTCTGGAGCAAGATATGGGAAGAACCAAAAAAACACAACAAGAATGCCCAATGGTTGAAAAACATGAGAGATGAACTGCAGGAAATCGAAGAAGGAACCGAAACAGAAATCAACAAAGAAACGATCAAGAAAACCCTAAAAAAAATGGCAAACTGGAGAGCACCAGGCCACGATGGAATACATGCATACTGGTTTAAAAAATTCACGACCCTGCATGAAAGAATAGCGCAGAAACTGAGCGGATGTATCCATAAAACAGACGTACCAGAATGGATGACGGAAGGAAGAACAACACTAATACAAAAAGACCCCAAAAAGGGAACGACCCCCGGCAACTACAGACCGATAACATGTCTACCAATAATGTGGAAAATTCTCACAGCACAACTGAGAGAACAAATCTACCAATCCCTGGACAATCGTGGACTGCTCCCCGAGGAACAAAAAGGATGCCGGAAAGGACAAAGAGGGGCACATGATCTACTATACATTGATCAAAAGACCCTGAAGGAGGTGAAGAGAAGACAAAAGAACATAACCATGGCATGGATTGACTACAAGAAAGCCTACGACAGAATCCCTCAAACATGGATAATTGAATGCTTAAAGATATACAAGATACCAGAAAGGATTATTAATCTCATCCAGAAAGCAATGGAAACATGGAGACTAAAACTGACAGCCGGAGGACAATACCTGTCAGAGATAAAAATACAGAGAGGCATTTTTCAAGGAGACTCCCTATCACCACTACTGTTTATAATAGCCATGATGCCACTCAACTACATACTCAGAAAGTGTGATGCCGGATACAGGTTTACGGATACAGAACAAAGAATAAACCACCTGATGTACATGGATGACCTTAAACTGTTTGCAAAAAACAAAAAAGAACTGGAAAAGCTGATAAACACAACCAGGATATTCAGCCAGGATATCCAAATGGAGTTTGGAATAGAAAAATGTGCACTGCTAGAGATCAAAAAAGGAAAACTGGAGACGACAGAAGGTATAGAACTCCCCAACCAAGAGGAGATGAGGGCGCTAGGAGAACATGATAGCTACAAATACCTGGGAGTTCTGGAAGCAGACACAATCAAATATACAGAAATGAAAGAGAAGATTGGAAAAGAATATCTACGAAGAACAAGGAAACTCTTAGAAACTAAACTATATAGCAGAAACCTAGTAAAAGGGATAAACACATGGGCTGTATCACTAATAAGATACTCTGGACCATTCATAGGCTGGACCAAAGAAGAACTCAGGCACCTTGACCAAAGAACAAGAAAACTAATGACTATGCACAATGCTTTGCACCCAAAAGACGACACGGACAGACTCTACGTGAAAAGAAATGAAGGAGGTAAAGGACTGGTAAGTATAGAAGACTGTGTGGAAGACACCAAAAAAGAGCTGGAGAAATATGTAACCCAGAACACGGAAAGACTGATCACCACAGCAAGAGACACCAGCCGAACAAACAACCCCGGAAGTACTGAACCCAGAAACAAAAAGACAAGAAAGGAAAAGTGGGAAGAAAAACAACTACATGGACGCTTCATAAGACTCACAAGCGATGAAGCCAATGAAAACAGCTGGGCATGGCTAAGAAAAGGACACCTGAACAGAGAAACGGAATCTCTGCTGACAGCCGCACAGAACAACGCGATTAGGACAAACTTTATTAAAGCAAAGATAGATAAAACCCAGGAAAACAGCAAATGCCGACTGTGTGGACAAAGAGACGAAACGATAAATCATATAATAAGTGAATGCAGCAAGCTAGCACAAAGGGAATACAAGAACAGACATGATAGCATGGGGAAAGAAGTACACCGGGAAATGTGCAAACAACTGAATTTCGAATATGCAAAAAAACGGTACAAACACAAACCAGAAACTGTACTAGAAAACGAAAAACACAAAATCATATGGGATATGAATGTACAAACAGACAAACCCATAACAGCAAGGAGACCGGATATGATAATAATCAACAAGAAAGAAAAAACCTGCAAAATCATAGACTTTGCCGTTCCAGCAGACCACAGAGTGAAGACCAAAGAGACGGAAAAAAGAAGCAAATATACTGAACTTGCCAGAGAATTGAAAGGAATATGGAACATGAAGAAAGTCAGTATAACACCAATAATCATAGGAGCACTAGGAACAGTCCCCAAAAACATGGAGAAAAGACTAGGAGAAATAGGAATCAAAGGGATAACTGAGACCATACAAAGGACAGTAATGATCAAAACAGCTACAATCCTGAGAAATGTCCTCGAATGCGGAAACCAACCCACATAAGCAACGAATTGGAACAAACACATGGAAGCACAAGACAACAGAACCGGGGTAAATACTACCGCACGAGAGAGGCGCAAGCATAGGCTGACGCCACGAAAATTATGGACAGAGGGTCGAGGAGGGAAAGCGCAAACCAGACCTCCACTGGAAGAGCGCGGACAGCTCTGGGACCTTGGGGAGGCTTGTTGCCACTCGGGCCCCAGAGGGGACCAATGGCCCTTATCAGCGGGAAATCGTTGGTAGGTGGCTGTTGCGATTACCGCAAGGTCATCAGCGGTGATGAACGAAAAGAGGTGGAGCATACTGGAGGCCTGAGGAGACTTGTTGTCACTCAGACTCCAGGGAATACCACAGGTTGTCGGCAGTGGGTGACCACTGACGATGACCAGTGTGATAACTCCTAGTGAGTAAATAATAATAATAATAATAATAATAATAATAATAATAATAATAATAATAATAATAATAATAATAATAATAATAATAATAATAATAATAATAATAATAATAATAATAATAATAATAATAATAATAATAATAATAATAATAATAATAATAATAATAATAATAATAATAATAATAATAATAATAATAATAATAATAATAATAATAATAATAATAATAATAATAATAATAATAATAATAATAATAATAATAATAATAATAATAATAATAATAATAATAATAATAATAATAATAATAATAATAATAATAATAATAATAATAATAATAATAATAATAATAATAATAATAATAATAATAATAATAATAATAATAATAATAATAATAATAATAATAATAATAATAATAATAATAATAATAATAATAATAATAATAATAATAATAATAATAATAATAATAATAATAATAATAATAATAATAATAATAATAATAATAATAATAATAATAATAATAATAATAATAATAATAATAATAATAATAATAATAATAATAATAATAATAATAATAATAATAATAATAATAATAATAATAATAATAATAATAATAATAATAATAATAATAATAATAATAATAATAATAATAATAATAATAATAATAATAATAATAATAATAATAATAATAATAATAATAATAATAATAATAATAATAATAATAATAATAATAATAATAATAATAATAATAATAATAATAATAATAATAATAATAATAATAATAATAATAATAATAATAATAATAATAATAATAATAATAATAATAATAATAATAATAATAATAATAATAATAATAATAATAATAATAATAATAATAATAATAATAATAATAATAATAATAATAATAATAATAATAATAATAATAATAATAATAATAATAATAATAATAATAATAATAATAATAATAATAATAATAATAATAATAATAATAATAATAATAATAATAATAATAATAATAATAATAATAATAATAATAATAATAATAATAATAATAATAATAATAATAATAATAATAATAATAATAATAATAATAATAATAATAATAATAATAATAATAATAATAATAATAATAATAATAATAATAATAATAATAATAATAATAATAATAATAATAATAATAATAATAATAATAATAATAATAATAATAATAATAATAATAATAATAATAATAATAATAATAATAATAATAATAATAATAATAATAATAATAATAATAATAATAATAATAATAATAATAATAATAATAATAATAATAATAATAATAATAATAATAATAATAATAATAATAATAATAATAATAATAATAATAATAATAATAATAATAATAATAATAATAATAATAATAATAATAATAATAATAATAATAATAATAATAATAATAATAATAATAATAATAATAATAATAATAATAATAATAATAATAATAATAATAATAATAATAATAATAATAATAATAATAATAATAATAATAATAATAATAATAATAATAATAATAATAATAATAATAATAATAATAATAATAATAATAATAATAATAATAATAATAATAATAATAATAATAATAATAATAATAATAATAATAATAATAATAATAATAATAATAATAATAATAATAATAATAATAATAATAATAATAATAATAATAATAATAATAATAATAATAATAATAATAATAATAATAATAATAATAATAATAATAATAATAATAATAATAATAATAATAATAATAATAATAATAATAATAATAATAATAATAATAATAATAATAATAATAATAATAATAATAATAATAATAATAATAATAATAATAATAATAATAATAATAATAATAATAATAATAATAATAATAATAATAATAATAATAATAATAATAATAATAATAATAATAATAATAATAATAATAATAATAATAATAATAATAATAATAATAATAATAATAATAATAATAATAATAATAATAATAATAATAATAATAATAATAATAATAATAATAATAATAATAATAATAATAATAATAATAATAATAATAATAATAATAATAATAATAATAATAATAATAATAATAATGGGCGAGGAATAAATTAATATTAACTATAGTAATAATCGAATAGAATACTAAGAATAAGGATGAGATTATAGTACTGGTAATAATAATCATAGTAATAATAATAATGGTGGTGAACAATAATGATACTAAAGAAATGATGGTGGAATACGAATACAAATGAATAGGAGCTAATAGTTAATAGTAATAGCACTGTTAATAATAATAGTAGCGACACTGTCAATAGTAATAATAACAATATTAATGATCCGCATTAATAATAATATGAATCGTATTAATAATCACATTAATAAAGTATCGTAATTTGTTAACTAACTGTGCCAGAAAAATAAAAGAATAAAAAAGAAAAGTTTTGACTGTAATTCAATTTCCAACCGAATTTAGTGCAACCCACTTTCTCTGTGCTTTTCTCTCTCAAATCCAAATCGCTTCCCCTTCCTTCCAAGCGCCCTCCTCATTTATTTCAGCTGATATCCACAGATGCAAATCAGAGACCACCATAAAAACCTATACCTATGAAGACACGACATGCGAAGATCCTCATTCTTTTTCCTTTTTTTTTTCATTCTTTTCTTCATTGTCACATAATTCTAATTGTAATAATAATAGAGTATGTTCATGTAATAATCATACCGACAATAAATTAGTATCTCATATGATAACATGTAATATGTGGATAACTATGTTATCTATTTTGAATTGGTGGATATATATGTGCTCTATATTTATCTATAACAGGGGCCCGAGTTTTGCCATGTTTAAGGGGTCAGTATTGCATTGAAGAGGGTTATTAATTTTAGGGAATTTGATAGAGACTATAGAATGATGGGTTTGGTTAGGGTGAATTGTTTTATGGGTTTTTTTCTAATAGTAACATTGGTTCAAGAGGTTATATGTAAATTATTAAGAAGGTGTGATCTATTGTTCCTACAATTAATTGAGATTTCTTGCTTTTTGTTTAGAAGTTTACCTATGTAACTAAATCTAACTATCTCAAGTTTTTCAGTTAGTCATAGGTAACAATGTATTTAGGGATCTTCAGGTACTGCTTTCCTGATAGTGTTCCATTCAACTATTTGTGATTGATTATTATTGGTTGGTTCCCAGGGTATATAGAGAGTGAAGTTCTTTTTGAATAATCAGAATTATGGAATGATAATTTATGTCCGGTATATCTTTCTTTTAAGGTATTACCAGACATGCCTATATATTATATTATTTTTATTATCGGTAGCGACCAGCTGTTCTTAGCTCAAATTAATTTTTTTTTAAGTAAAAAATATATAAAGTAAAAAATAAAAGAATTAAAATAAATAAAAAGTGAAAAATCAACCTAATTAGGTTTAAATAGCTTAACTCCCTTCCACCTTTCACCTCGAAAAAAGCAAGACGCGAGACAATTGTTCGTCTTCTCCCTTCCTATACCTCGCATAAAATTGACGCTTTCGAATTAACTTTTAATACACATCGACGGCTCGACGCATATTATCCAGACATAAAATAGCCTTGAAAGTATACCACGGGTATTTTTTAACATGAGTTCACCAATGTTTATTTCCAATTTTCGACCGTTTAAAATCTGACCAGAAGACCCTTTATTTTTAAATTTTGAATTTCGTTAGTTATTTTCTTCTTTTTCCACTTCATTCTTTCTAAATATGATCTGAGAGAAGGATCAGATTTTCTTTCCGCCTGATGAGATCTCAGTTTCTAACAACTGTTGATCGATAACATCGACATGCCAGTTTCGCGAATTATGTACATGTCTGTATAAATAAAAATATATATATACATACATAAAATCTCTATTTGATATTGAGCATTCTTTATAAGACCGGTTAGAATTCTTTGGATTTTTATCGTGTGGATGTTTACTTTACCTGAATTACAATACGGAATATATACTAGCAAAAATAATATTTTTATGGTTCCATGGCCTTTTGGCTAAGATCAAAGTGTAGTATCTGTTCGACATCTTAGCGATATTTGACACTTTACTAAAGCCGAAAGTAAATTATCTGCCTTGAAAATGAAATCTTAAATAAGTTTTTAAACGCTATAATTTTTTAAATAAAATCTCTTTATCTCATTTTATTTTGAATTATAATAATAGTACTATCGATAAAACGATTGCGTAGAAGAAAATTTGCCAATACAAAGTAGAAAGGTATATTACAGAATATTAATTTATCAAAAACTTATAAATAAATATGTAAATAAGCAAAATAAAGATTTGTTTGAGTGAGTAAGAGATGCTTATATATAGGGTATTTCAATACATTCTTATATCATTAGAATATAATAATCCTTACGTATTTTGATGTAAATATAGTTAGGATAGATGGAAAAAAACTTTCGTATTTATTCATTTATATAAATATATATATATATATATATATATATATATATATATATATATATATATATATATATATATATATATTTAATTAATTATTTTTTATAAATTAATTAATTAAAACAATATATATATATATATATATATATATATATATATTTAATTAATTATTTTTTATAAATTAATTAATTAAAACAATATATATATATATATATATATATATATATATATATATATATATATATATATATATATATATATATATATATATATGTAAAATTGATGGCACGTCAGATTAAGGGCGAATGAATATGCATATTCTTAAACCGCCCAGGGAGCGAAAAATAATAAACGCACCGGTAAACACACCGATGTTCTATCGTTAGTAAAAAACAATAACAAAACAAAAAATCTGAGTTTATATATATATATATATATATATATATATATATATATATATATATATATATATATATATATATATATATATAACTTTAAAAGTATATTGGACCCGTAAGTAACAGGTTGTGTAGATAAAATGGCATAAGGATCTTTGCCTATGTGTATCCTCTCTCTCACTCTCTCTCTCTCTCTCTCTCTCTCTCTCTCTCTCTCTCTTAATTTACGACGTCATCATTTAGTGACGTCATCTACTGTGCACAAGTATTCCCACCTTTGCTTTAATGGATAACATCATAAAATGATGACGTCATTTAGTGTGCATGGGGGCGAACAAACAAGCAAGATTACCAGCAAAATTCACATAGTTGTTTGGTAGTAGGTATTTAACAATTGCGCCAAGCTTTCAGGTTTGAGGTTCCTGCGCCAGTGCAATGTCGGGTCTGTACGCTAGTATATTGGATGAAGCCTCTCTATACGGTTTCGGCGTGATGGTAAGAATATGATACGTTATATATATATGTATATATATATAGAGAGAGAGGATGAGAAAGTGAGAGAGAGAGGGGGGAGAGAGTCATTAACGCGAACCAGTTGCTCATACTTTAACGTAATTACTGTCTCGGGGCGAGAGTGAAAATCTTTCTAAATGCTGAACGAACGAATGAATTAATGTATAATTGCAAAGTCTAAACACATCTAGGGGCTAGAGGGTACAAGACAATCGAGATAAACGCGGAATGTATCATTTATTTATATCTAACATAAATTTATCTGTCAATGGAGTCTGCAGTATTCGAGTCAGCCATGCCCTTCTGAAAACTTCCAATAACCATTTTCTTTCGAAACAATGCAAGCATCATCCAAAATCTATAAGAGGAACAAAAATAAAACATAGAACCTATCCTACAAAGTCAGTGGACATGTGTTTCTTTGGAAAGCCTGCCAAAAACGAAAAGAGAAAAAGATATTTATTAATATATATATATATATATATATATATATATATATATATATATATATATATATATATATATATATATATATATATATATTTTTTTTTTTTTTTAATTTTATTCCATTAGTTGCGACAAAACAGGTTTTGTTTCATTGGTGCGGATAGCTACCAATTCATCAGGCCGGTGAAAGGAATTCAAATGGCATAAAATTTACTTTAACGGGAGATTGAAAATTGAAAATACATTGGAGGGGGAGGGGGATAGAGTTGGGGCTTTGTCTATAACGGCGACATGGGACATGAGAGGGGAGGGGGGATGACCTCAACAAGTCGTGTTTCAAATTATTACGTGGGAGGTTTTGCACGTGTCAGTGCTGCGACAATCTCAATCTCGGCCGGGGCGGGAGGGGGGAGATGGGGCGACGGCCAGAGTGAGTCAAATTCAAAATGAGGATAAAACCATGATTATAACCGTTGTTCTTATTTTATTTTAATTCTAATAAGTAATTATCATGTGGATAAAAATGTTTGATAATTTTAATTTAGGGTATTAATTGCTACTTTTGCATTTTATTTATTTTATTTTAATGTTTTGTTTATTATTTGTAGTGAATTTTGTTGTGATTATATTTTTTTTTATAAATTGTGATTATATTATACCGAGATCAATACTAGTGGAATCTTTTATAAACGAAGTTTTCTGGTGTTACCAGTCATATCACCAACAAAACAGATTATGACAATGGCAATGTCCGCCAACCCTACCCACGACAGTCGCAGCGACAACAGCCTTATGTAAAAGCCTTAATAAAAATAAAAATAAAATAAAAATAAAAATAAAAATAAAGTAAAAATAAAGATAAATATAAATAAATTAGAATAAAAATAGAAATAGAAATAACAAGTTTGTAAGAATATTAATGATAATGACAATAATAATAATAATAATAATAATAATAATAGTATTAAAAAAATAATAATAATAATAATAATAATAATAATAATAATAATAATAATAATAATAATAATAATAATAATAATAATAATAATAGTAATACTGATAAATATCACCATCATTACCATTTTGCTACTTGTGAAGTCAGTGGGCGAAATAAGTCGACAAGTGACGGTAGGCTTTTTTAATTCCACTGCCATAAACATAAGAACTTTTATAATAAAGCACTAAAGGAGAGTGGATACAAAAATACCAAAATAGAGTATATTCCAACTACACAAAATAACCCTAATAGGAACAAAAATAGAAATAGGAAAATTATCTGGTATACACCTCCATTTAACAACTCAACTAAAACCAAAATAGGAAATAAATTCCTGAACTTAATAAACACTCATTTCCCCAATAACAGCATACTCCATAAAATTTTCAATAAGAATACACTAAAACTCAGCTATTGTTGTGGTGACAATTTAGAAAAAATCATAAAAAAGCACAACATGAAAATACTAAACACCCCAGTAACCCCAAATTCTAAAAGAACATGCAACTGTAATAACAAATCAAACTGCCCCCTAAATCAAAAGTGCCTATCAACCCAAGTGGTCTATGAGGCATCCATCTCCTCAACTGAAAACCCATCCCAGACTAACTATTATATTGGTCTGGCAGGCAAAAACTTCAAGGAAAGATTCTACAACCATAAACTCTCCTTCAACAACCCAGACCATCCTGGGCAAACCGGACTTTCACTACACTACCACAAACTAAAAACCAAAAAAGAAACTCCCATAATAAAGTGGAAAATCTTGAAAAAATCCAGCACCTGCAAATCAATAAACTCTCCATGTAGATTATGCTTAAATGAAAAACTGGAAATTATCCGCTTTAAGGACAAAAACAAACTCTTAAATAGAAAACGAGAGACATCTATCAACTGTAAACATAGTAGACTCTACCTCCTTAGCAACCCACATACCCCACCTTAACCCCACACCAACCCTACTTAACTTCAACATAAAATTAACAGTTTTTTGTTTTTGTTTTTTACAAAAATGAATGATAACATTTAACCCCCACTATACACTACCCCAAAACACACTATAACCCCCTACCCACCCACCCAAATTTACAACCCAATCCCACCCCAACAAGTCTTGATGAATCTATAAATATATAACCACCCCTCTAAACTACCAATAATATCAAATCTCTACGTACTACCTATAATGCACAGCCTCAATAACCTCTCAGCCATACTACCAATTCTAACATAAACCCATAACTGATATCACTTAGACTAATCTCAATTACTTAACCCCTCGATCACTACCTTGAACACTTAATTATTAACTGGTACTTAGTCCTTGTCATTGGCAGTGGAATTAAAAAAGCCTACCATCACTTGTCGACTTATTTCGCCCACTGACTTCACAAGTAGCAAAATGGTAATGATGGTGATATTTATCAGTATTACTATTATTATTATTAGTATTATTATTATTATTATTATTATTATTATTATTATTTTTTTTTTTTTTTTTTTTTTTTTTTTTTTTTTAATACTATTATTATTATTATTATTATTATTATTATTATTATTATTGTCATTATCATTAATATTCTTACAAACTTGTTATTTCTATTTCTATTTTTATTCTAATTTTATTTATATTTATCTTTATTTTTACTTTATTTTTATTTTTATTTTTATTTTATTTTTATTAAGGCTTTTACATAAGGCTGTTGTCGCTGCGACTGTCGTGGGTAGGGTTGGCGGACATTGCCATTGTCATAATCTGTTTTGTTGGTGATATGACTGGTAACACCAGAAAACTTCGTTTATAAAAGATTCCACTAGTATTGATCTCGGTATAATATAATCACAATTTATAAAAAAAAATATAATCACAACAAAATTCACTACAAATAATAAACAAAACATTAAAATAAAATAAATAAAATGCAAAAGTAGCAATTAATACCCTAAATTAAAATTATCAAACATTTTTATCCACATGATAATTACTTATTAGAATTAAAATAAAATAAGAACAACGGTTATAATCATGGTTTTATCCTCATTTTGAATTTGACTCACTCTGGCCGTCGCCCCATCTCTCCCCTCCCGCCCCGGCCGAGATTGAGATTGTCGCAGCACTGACACGTGCAAAACCTCCCACGTAATAATTTGAAACACGACTTGTTGAGGTCATCCCCCCTCCCCTCTCATGTCCCATGTCGCCGTTATAGACAAAGCCCCAACTCTATCCCCCTCCCCCTCCAATGTATTTTCAATTTTCAATCTCCCGTTAAAGTAAATTTTATGCCATTTGAATTCCTTTCACCGGCCTGATGAATTGGTAGCTATCCGCACCAATGAAACAAAACCTGTTTTGTCGCAACTAATGGAATAAAATCAAAAAAATATATATTTTGCTCTGAATTTTCATTGAGCACTCTTATAAACCCGGTTTCAACTTCCTTCGGATTCATACCCCCTGGATATTTGTAACAAGTTAATTATATATATATATATATATATATATATATATATATATATATATATATATATATATATATATATATATATATATATATATATATCGACCAATAGTTGCCATGGATACACGAATACTTAAACTTAGATTCTTGGAACATTTTCATAATAAAAAATTAAATTCGTATAAATCATCATGGTACGACTTTTTTGACCAGCTTGATCCTATTGTTGGCATTGGTTTACCCAGTTCTTTCTAGAATCAGGTACTCACGGGATAGACCACGTGAATGTTATAAACATCAATAGTGAAAATGGTGCTACGGAACTGACAGAGTTCAAACAGGGGACGCCCAGGTCGCCAGTCCCTGCCGGTATCCATTTCACCTACGTCACCGCCGATTTTCATAATCTACAAGTAGTTTTTAGTTTTGTTTTAAATAGTCCACAATCAGATTCCAGGTTTCACCATGCTGTTTAAACGATGGCAGAACAACACTATTTGAACGTATTGGAAATGTTCATATACAAGGGAGTGTTTATTTCTATAGAGATACACGAATCAACACAAACACGTACGCATACATCTATATCTATAAGTCGGTCGGATATTTCACCAACAGACCTAAATAACATCGAATCTTCAAAATCGATATGTGATTCTGCCTAGCGAATTAAGTGCGGAATCTTTTAATCCGTGTTATTCACATAATGGAAAAGGAGTTCCCATGTATTTCATCGATTACATATTATATCCACCCACATATATCCTTCAATTAAGTGAAACTTTACAATAAACACCGCTATTTTTTAAGCTAAGGGAGATAAATATTGATTTAATAATTAAGTGTTAACTCCCCAATATTTAAAGGATATTTCATAAACAACGTGTCTTTTGTCGACTAAAAAACGGGAACATTTTGTTTGACTTAAGATAACTAATGCGACAGTTTTATTTGCAAAATATTCAAATAATGTTGTAATTACTTCTATTACTTCACAATTGATATTTCATGTCTATATTCAGCGTCTTTACCATTGGACTCTGTCTAGAAATATGTACGATTTTTATCACCAAAATATTTAATGTATTTTTGTGTAATTATTTTTATTGGTGATTGCAGCGTTCGTTGTTGTTTTTTTGCGTACTATTATTTCAATTGTCTCACTTCCTAAGAGATTAAGATGCAGAAAATTGCATTATTAGTCGCCCATAACTTTATAGGACGTATTTTTCGTTAGTATATATATATATATATATATATATATATATATATATATATATATATATATATATATATATATATATATATTTTATACGTACATAAAGGTTTCTGGCTCACAACCATCATCGGCATGGTTAACTTAGACAAGGATCGAACCTTCGATATTGATATCTATAGTCCAGCGACTTTACCATATATATATATATATATATATATATATATATATATATATATATATATATATATATATATATGTATGTATAGTAAGTAAGTTATGAAAATATCTGTATGGAAATTAAGTTACACAGAAGCGTTCGCGTCTAATCCTCGTAAGGAATCCTAAGGCTAAAGTACCTAAAGATTCCATACGAGGATGAAACGTGGACGTCTCTGTGCAGCGTAATTGTTATAAATATATTTTCATAACTTACTAGCTAGCTTTACTCACGCATTGAACACTGTTAAAGTAAATACAGAAAATTAATACATAACATTTTATAACTCCTTATATGTGGATACATGAAATAATTATATATATATATGCGCTCGTGTTTACAGGGTACTCTCCTAAGCTAATTAAAGGATCACTATGAATTTTTGAATATATATTTTGAGCAACACGATAAGTAACATGGGCACATTAATCCTTTTGTAAATGCTACCATTAAGAGTGGTACCCAAGCTGGCACCCCGTCAAATAAAAACACTTTAAAAATAAGTTAGATACAAAAGATGTAATCGAGAAAAGAATTGCTCTACATCAAATTATGAGTTATATTAAGTAATATTTTTTAAAGGATTGGTGCGCGCGTGTGAGCGTCACTAATATGTATGTGCTTGATAAAATTCTAAATTATCAAACTTATCATTAATAATTATGAAATATGTATTCTAGGCAACAGGGTGAGTAACGTGGGCATATTAATTTTTTTGTTTGTTCGTAAATTTTACCATTTAGGGAAATTCCAACGAAACCGTACCATACGCTCAAAGAAAGTAAAAAACATTTAAATTTAAAACTAATGCTAAATTTAAATCCTATACTCGTCCTGGGACGGCTACTATAAAAGTGTAGTATCTGTTCCGATGGATACTGCACCCCATAGACTGGTATTATCTTGGCCTTCGGGGCTTGATTTACGCCTGTCTATGGGTTTGTCCTGTGCAGTTCTAGGAGGTCCACCCTCACAGGCTTCGCCTCCCCTCTTTGGGGAAGAGTAAGTTTATTGCCGACGGGGCTGCCCAGGCAATTTTTAAACCCCACTTTCCCGACCCGACCTTGGGTCACATCTTACTTGTGGGAGTAAGATAAAACTGGCCTTGTGCCTAACTCCTGGAGAGGAGTAAATCAATACTCTACTAGTTAGTTATATATATTGGGGATTTTAAACGCACAGACGGGATAAACGGATGACATAACCTGAAAACATACATGTTTGTATTACATTTCTAGAATTAGGTGTTGTTTTTTATCGCTTCAGTGGGTGGCGATTAACAAACCTTATGGATTTCGCAAGGTCAACTGTTGATATGCTAACACTATAAGATCAACGAGTCTCTTAACGGGGGTTTTGTTTCTAGAGCGATATCTTTCGATATATCAAAGGCCCTTGATGGGATCTGGGTCAATAAATTGCTAGCTATGGTAATGTCTTAGATCTTTTTCTCTCTGATAAGTCTGTAAGGTTGCGTTTGATGGGGAAAAGTATGAAGCACATGATATTAATGCCGGCGTGCCTCAAGGATTTATCCTGGGCCGAACCCTCTTTCTGATCCTCTTTTACATCAAATTCTGATATCATTTGTTGACATCTACGTAGATGGCACGACTGTCTATGGCAAGACATCGAAGAGAACTGGTGATCAATTTCTCGCTGATTTTCTCTTTTTTTATCTGGAGCGCGTGGGGTAATAGGAGGTAAAACTGACTTGTTACTTGTAACCACTGTAAAACCAAGCTTTTCTCCTTCGATGTGGATTCTTATTTTGCCCCAGTTGAAATGAACTGACCTCTCCTTGAGGAATCCCCTTGCTTTGTCAAGCTGATAAGACTGATTTTCACCACATATCTAAAATGAAAGGCTCACATCCAATTTGTTGCCAAGATCGCTGGAAAAATACTTGAATCATTCTATCGCTTCAGAAACTACTTGACTCCTGATGCAATCGTCTACCCATATAACAGTCAGATACGTCCTAAGGTGGATTATTTGCCACATCTGGGGAGCGTCCGCTCAGAGCACTCTTTCTTGCCTAGACAGAGTTCAAAATCGACTTCGAAATCTAGTGGGCGATGATCTCTTCTGTTTATTACAGCTCATTTCTCACAGCTTGGGTTGCTAGTCTCTACCTACTCTATCTTTCATGGAAGGTGCTTAACTGAGCTTCAATCACTGGTTCTTCCTTGTAAGACATTCACAGCAAGATCTCGTTTTCTACCACAACGAAAAAGAACTTTTCTTTCACCCTGTGCATACGTGGCGTTAGACGAAATGTCCACGTACAGAGCTTCTTCGCAAAGGCTTCCCGCCCGTGAAACACAATACCACGGGACTGCTTTCCTGCAGATTACAACATGGTCACCTTCAAATCCAACGTCAACAGATTCTTGTCATAAACTGTCCCCCATTAGTTCATTCTGTTAATCATTCTCGATCCTTTCATGAGGTTCTTCATTTTTCAACTGACAATCATTTCATCTCATTAACCCTTATCCTCAGGAGGTGACGGTGGCTGAGTGGTTAACGTCACAGACTGACGACCCGGGTGTGCCAAGTGCGAATCCAGTTCGTTCCACAGAAACACTTTAACTTAGAACACTGGCAACCGTGGTCCCACCCATAAGTACCCCATGTCTTTCTAGACAGAATTTTAACTAGAAATATATCAGGGAAACCAATATCAATAATAGAATCATCTGATTCATAAGACATTAATGAATAACTCTTATCTTCGATAAGTGGTGACTCACAAGAAGAAAAAAAACGACGCTGATTGGCGACTTTGGCGTGCTATGTTCAGACGTAGTCGGTTCTATAGAACCGATTCCACTTATAGATGCTGACAACCATCACGTAGGCCCTCTTGTGGATACCTGATCCAAGAAAGAATCGGGGAAACCAACGCTAACAACAGCATCAAGTCGGTCTAAAATCACGTACTATGCTGATTCATACTATTCTATTTAAATGTTACGGACTGTTAATCTAATCATCTCGTGTGTTGCAGGTGTCATATATTCATTCAGTGATGCATCGATCATATTTCAGTCGGATTTCTCACACAGGTTGTGTCACGGGTTACTGACAGCTTTAGTTACGATTGTCTTTATCCAGGTGAGCTTGACGCATGCGCAATTTTATGCTTAGTTTCTTTCGCCTACTTCTTTTCCTTAAGTGACTCACTATTCTAAAACCTACCTCTCTCTATCTATCTATCTATCTATCTATCTATCTATCTATCTATCTATCTCTTAAATTAACTGATGTGACAGATCCGAAGACACTGTACGCGGAATGAGAACAATCTATACTTTTCCAATAAATAAAATGTTCAGTTCTGAACTGAATATTTTGAACTGAACATTTCATTCTTTTCAGAAGTGTGGATTTTTCTCATTCCGCGTACAGTTTCTCTGGATATGTCATATCAGCTATGAGAAAAGGCGCCTAAAGATGGTCGAATGGTATAGTGGCCGTAACTTTGTGAATGTAGCAACCACGATGAGAATAATAGTCCGAAATGTGTAAATAACATAAATAACCACAACGCGTCATCTAAGAAGACCGGAGAGTACAGCAACCAAAACTTTGTGAATATAAGAACTACGGCGAGGATAATAGTTTGAAATATGTTAATAAATGAAATAACTACATGTCAGAAGGCGGGAGATTACAACAACCGTAAACGTTGTGAAGATGACAACATGCACAATTCTGCTAGTGACCTGAAATCGTGGACATCCACAATTTCAGGTAATTACCATAATAATGAAAATACTTAATTATTTATTTCCCTTTACAAGAAGGAAGAGATCTCGTTTGGAACGCCACTTGGCTTCTTACAGTTTCCTCTCCAGGTATCGCATCGTCATCGGTTCACACAATGTAGCAATAAATTAAATGAATAACTATAAAATGTCGACAGTGGTGGTGGTGGTGGTGGTGGTGGTGGTGGTTGTTGTTGTTGTTGTTGTTGTTGTTGTTTGTTGTTTTTTGTACTTGATTGTGGCGGATAAAAAAATGGGCACGATGAATATTTTTCGAAAATATTTTGATATTTTGTTCAAGAAAATGAATGTTTTTGGAATAGACAGAAACAATTGTTAAGCCAAATCCGAAACATTTTTGAAATTATATATATATATATATATATATATATATATATATATATATATATATATATATATATATATATATATATTACGTAGATAGGAGTAGACACATTATTATAAACCATTGTTTCGTAAAGGTATAAACATTTTTTTGAAAAACCATAAAAATGTAATTTGTAGAAAATAAATAAATAACATTTATTTATCTTAAACTGAGCTTTCGAATATAAAATATTCCTCGTCAGAGAGTTTTTTTCTTTTTTTTTTCTTTCGTTTCATAGTCTGGTGTTTATTGACTTTGAGGAAGAAAATCCGTGTCTTGGGCGCGGTTAAGCCATTTTTGAATACGTAGATAGGAGTAGACACATTATTATAAACCATTGTTTCGTAAAGGTATAAACATTTTTTTGAAAAACCATAACAATGTAATTTGTAGAAAATAAATAAATAACATTTATTTATCTTATATATATTTATAATTTAATATTATACATATATATATTTATAATTTAATATTATATATATATATATATATTTATAATGTAATATTATATATATATATATTTATAATTTAATATTATATATATATATATATATATATATATATATATATATATATATATATATATATATATATATATATATATATATATATATATATAATATTCAATTATATGTTTGATACTTTACCTACGTACAACGTCGTTTCGAGTTTTCGGCTCTCATCAACGCAGGGAAATTACAATCTCAGACCGTCACAGGGCAAGAACCGAAATTGAATTTGTAAGCGCTCGCTCAATCCATTAGCATGTGGGAGTTTGTCACGTGATAACGGAGAAATTAAGTTATATTTACACTGAAAGCGGCGAGTATAAGCATCAATACATCTGATAGAACTCAACTACAGAGTTGGAGTACTGCACTGAGGCTTCAGGTGAATGTCTATTCTTAATCTCTCCAACAGTGCTCGATTTCAACTTTACTTAAAGGGGCTTCTAATGGGCGGGGAAGCACTCAGTCAATTGTTTTGAAACCTAGCATATATTGATGCAATAATCATACCTAACACTATTTTTCTTTACTTTTTCAGATACGATTTATCAGGACAGCAAACGTCAAAGAGTGTGTGATTTGCTGAATACACTCGCCATACCAAAGGAGATATCAAGAATAGGTTGAGGGTCCATAATGGCTGTTTATAATGTAAAGAATATAATAACTATGCGCTATTACGCGGAAGTCTGGAAGCGGATGAATCAACAGGAAAAGTGCCAAAGCTTTTATTAAAGCTCTCATATCATCCAGATCCATTATAAAAATGGCAATTGAACTTGAGGTAGACGACAAGACCCTAAAGCAGGGGCGGGCAACCTTTTCAGAGTGAGGGCCAGATGAGACTTTTGGAAGGAGATCGCGGGCCGGAGTGAAAAACGAAATCTCAGAATTACTATATTTTGTTTACATGAATAAATTGTACAAAAATTGCATTGAACACTCTACAAATCTGATATATTTTCTCAGGAGACTTCTGTATGTGATGTTATAAAAGGCGCCGACGAAGAGCAATTTTGGAATCATAAAAAATAATGACGGGGGAAGTAGTAAGTTGATCCAGCATTCCTTTTGACAAACCTCACATAAGTTCTCTGTTTTAATGTCCTTTCCTCGTCTCACGTTTCTTCTTTGCCTCTCTCTTTCTCTTTTTCTATTTTTATCTCAGGCCAAGGATTTGAAATTAATAGTCAAAGAAAAATGAAATATACATGCATCATCGCTCGCTGATATTTATACATTTTTAACCCACTGTAAATCTTAATTGAAACCTACTTTTACGTCTATGTCACAAAATGGTATGAGTTTTACTGGGATGTCCGCGGGCCGGATTGCAATAATAAAGCATAACAGGGTGGCGGGCCGGACGCTAAGTCATCGCGGGCCGGATGTGGCCCGCGGGCCGGAGGTTGCCCGCCCCTGGCCTAAACAATACAGTAAAATATGATTTTAAGTTAAAATCTTACAGAAGAACACCAAAACACTTGTTGACAACAGCTATGAATAAAAGAAGATTAGAAAGGTGAAACAACATTATTACATGGTTCAAGAAAAAGTTATCTATTGTAACGATCTTTTCAGATGAAAATATCTCTAAGCTGTTAACTTTGCAGGACAAAATCGATATGGTTTGTCAGATAGTAAATTGTTTTTGCTGAGCGGTTGACAACTTCTTGATTCATCACAGATTCAAGCAACTTACTCACGACTCACAGGAGACTGATTGGTCTGTACTGAGATGCAGAAGACCGATCTCCAGTATTTTTAAATACTGGGCAGACTGACGAAGTTTTCCACGGTGATGGGAAGAATTTCTCTTTTAAGCAACGATTGAACATCTTCGTAAGAATGAGATCTAGTTCCGGTTGCAGCTTCATAAGCATCAAGGTTAGTAATAAGTTTGGCAACATCTCGGACAGATATATGGATGTCGCTCAGAATGTTTACAGAAATAGGTGGAAATTCTAGAGATAAGCGGTTTTGATCGCAAAGGGTGGTCCATTAGTGAGGGTCCATTGGTGATGGTTGAAATAGATGTCTTACATCTGTTCAGGACCCTATTTGTTTTCGCCAAAAATTCATAGGAGCCAAGCCTCTGCTCAGTCACTTTAGATTTAACAGATTGGACATAGGATTCTTTCGCGTTTCCGATAACCGTGTTGTAGTCCTTGCGGGTGGTTTTAATGGCGGATTTCGTCTCAGAGCATCTATTTTGTTGAAAGCAAGTCGAATAGTAATTGCTGTGAGCAATAGCGGCAGCACATTCAATGGTGTACAAAGGCTAGCTGGCTGGCTGGTTTCTGTTGGAATGAAGATTTCAATACCAGCGATTAACGAATCAGTTATATCGAATGCAATATATGGCACATTCTTTTTTGAAAATGGAATGTAGAGGAATTACAGATATGAAAGATATGAGGCTATCCCAGTCAACCCTCGAGTATCTATATACTCTGCGATATAAAGGTCTTACTGAACTTTGTTTTGATTTTAATTGAGACCACTAAGTTATCTCAGTGATCCCAGCGGAGATAACACAATGGATGAGCACTGTTCAGGACAAGTTTTCAGGAAAATTTCTACAAGACTTGCAAAATGTCCGTCAACATCAGGTAATCGCGTCAATTTATTAATAATCTGTGTAGTAATAAACGAGGGGAAAAAAACATTGTGAACATTCAAATCACCATGGGGCTAGGGTTAAATTGTTTGGAATATTTTAGTGCCTCCCACCTCTAAGTGACTTATGGGGACATAACCCTCTTAAAACTACAAATTAATATGTCCGACTTTAATGAAATTTAAACCATATGTATAAGACACTAATTCAGACTATATTCGGAGGAGAAATAGTCAAAGGGATAGGGCAGTAAGGTGTTATTAGCATAGTGAAAAAGTACGTAGTTGTGATCCCGATTCAACCCCGAGCAACGTCGGGTCTTCCGGCTAGTAAGAAATTAAATGCGACTTGTAGCGCGGTGTTTTAACTATAAATCACAAACATGGAACATTTTAAGGATTTTTATTTTTACTTTGCTTTGAAAGCCCGAATAATACCAGGTAATCTTGCTGAATTGTGATGATTTTTAGGTTGATTTGAGGCTAAAGTTTTTCCTGAACTCATTAAATCGAGGATTGAAGTGTTCCGGATATTAAGTCGAGTGGAAGGAACATTAGGCGAAATGTCAACTGGATGCGAAGAACAGGAATTGAATTTGAATTTGAAAGCAGACTAGAATAAAGGAAAGAAAGAAAGAAAGAAAGATAGAAAGAAAGACGGGACTAGAGAGAAAGAGAGGGGGAGAGAAAATGAAATAAACCAGGGTTGATAAAATAAATGAAAGAAGAAAGCACCGGGGAAATGATAGCGTGGTTTATACAGTAAAAGAAAGAAAGAAAAATGCAAGAGGGAGATGGAGAGAAAGAAAAATAAAGATACGGAAGGAACAGTAGAGAAAAACAGTTTTGATAGAGAAAAAGAAGAAAGGATAGCAAAAACGAAAGTGTGAAACAAAGTACAGACCAAGGGAGAGAAGCAGGGTTGATAGAGTAACAGAAATAAAGAGAGATAAAAAAAATTGAGAAAAAATAAAGAAATAAAGAAAGATACAGAGGGAGAAATAAATAGAGAATGAAAAAGAGACGCAAGGTTGACATAGTAAAAACAAGAAAGGCGCGAATAAAAGCAGAGTTCGATAGAGTACAACATAGAATGAAAGAAAGAAAGAAAGAAAGAAAGAAAGAAAGGGGGAAAGGTACGAAAATCAGGGGTCCTATTTACTTGCCTCCACCACGAAGGCAGGGTTAGACACTAGGTTGGGTCGGTTTTTAATGTGGAGAAAATGAAGTTCCCCAAAAAAGGGCACTCTGGATTGGAACAAATATAAAAGTTGCTTCAATCCGGAAGGAGTTCTCCTTCACTGACCGAGGACAAAAAGTGTAGTATCAGAACAGATATTACACTTGGCTCCTAGCAAAAAGGCCAAGAGTTAAAAAAAAAAAAAGTAACTTCCTATGAATCAGTATGGCACGACTTTTGTTTTTGACTGGTTTCATTTTGTTGTTGCCATTGGTTTCCTCATTGTTTTCTTGTATTTGCGTTTGTACGTACGTTATCACTTTTCACCCCATTTAAAAGAAATGAGATCGTTCAATCGCCAAATACATGAAAAGTGATTGAGAAATATCTGAAGTGGCTGAGTGTAAAAAAATTACACTTTAACCATTTTAAAATGAATTGTTCTAAAATCAAATACACTGTTATAAACAGAATTCTGTCATCCCATCTACTCTATTCATTCTTTTTATTCTAATTTAATTGTAATACATTTAATTAAAGCAAATAAGTATTAGTCAACATGGTACAGCTAAGTGAAAATGGCGCTCTAGAACCGACTGAATTCGAATTTGGTATACACAGGTCGTTCGTTCGCGTCGTTACCACTTCACGAAGCCACCGCCTAAAACAGTGTCGATAAAGAAAAAAGAAAGAAAAAGCGGGATGGGCAGCAGAATTGAAAGCAACAAAAAAAGACAGAAAGAAAGACATAATTGAAAACGTAAAAAGAAATAAAAGTATTAATGTATATTTATTTACATCCTCTGCAGGAGGTTAGACACAAGGTCAGGTGGGGTTTTGAAAAACCAGTGCACTAGGTAAAGTGCACTCTGGCCTAAAAAATGCTTTAGCAGCCTCGTCAACATTCCCCTCATTTGCCTTAGCTGATTAGCAATAAACTAACCCCTTCCCAGAGAGAAAGTAAATGACTGAACGAGGTAAATAAAATATATCATTCCTTAGTCTTTTGGCTAGGAGTAAAGTGTTTTAATACTATGTAATAAGAAACAGGAACGCCAGTAGACTTGGGATAGCTTTATTCAGCATACAGTGTTGATACATTGTTAGTTCCGTCTTAATAACATTAGTAGAAATAGAAGAGTTCTCCAAAGGAGAGATAATCAAAACAAGGGAAGCTACTCTCAATTATTTGTTACATTCGCCCCCATTTTATTTTAATCATAAGGGGACAAAGTCGCTGTATCGACCAGACTTTTTGCTGTTTACGTTGAAACGCTTTGGTAGTCTGGTATTGGGAGTTGAATCAGGACTCGGGGTTTCCAGGTCTGACGATACGCTGGGATCGATTTTCTCTGTCCGTCTTGGGTGAGTATAAATACGTCCCCTACTGCAGGTGGTTGAGATTCTGAAAACAGGGGTTCCATATCGGTTTGGAGATGAGCTAATTTCAAAGCAAGTGGACGATCGTCCACCTCTGACTTGTTCTGAGCATTCTGGGTTTCTAGAGACGATATGGACTCTGTATTCGATGGTTTTAGTGAGTCCGTAGATGAATCATATGGTGCGATGCTGACGGATTGACCGTCAGTTGTGGTGGAAGGGTTTTGAGATGTCGGCGCCTCCTTGGGGGTTATATTGAGTGCAGGTATATCCTCAACCAATGCAAGGTTTCTAAAGAAAACCGTGGATTCTTTCCCATCGGAATATAATATCAAGGAATAATGCGGATTCGATTCGATCAGTTTCACTTGATTTGTTAATGGGTTATTCTTACTTTGACGGACGAAATGTCTCAGGTAAACCGTTCCAGATTTCGAGAGCCATGAAGGAAGCGAAGTTCCCGCCCAGCTTCTCCGTTGAAATGGAAGAAACCTCTAGTGGGGCGTGGCATTTGTGGCTGTACATAGGAGCGTCCTAATAGCGTACAGAGATTCAGGGAGGAGATTTCTCCAATGTGGAATTGGACATTTGCGATTCGCAGCAACTAGTTGTACGCTTTAGGGCATTACCCCGAGGGTGGTACGGCGTCGTCTGACTTGTGGGCACTTCTAGTTCATGAAAAAATTGTCTCAGTTGCTCAGACATAAAAGAGGCTCCACAGTCTGAATGGATATAGGCTGGACCCGCAAAAATGGCAAATAAAGAGCATAAGTACTGTATCACCGAGTTTGTCTGATATGTCTGGACATGGAAATGTGAATGAGAATCGCTAATATTCGTCGATGATGATTATCATGCAATGATTTCCATTTTTAGATGGTAGGGGATCCTTAAAATCGATGCTTATTCTCTCAAACGGTTGAGTCGCATTTTTCAGCATCCCGTTCTGAAGAACTGTGGTTTATGTTCTGCACATATTCTACATGATGTTATCATTTTCTTTACGTCGTCCGACGAATACTGTAGATTTCTGATCCGTACCACGTGTGTCATTCGTGTTCTGCCTGGGTGGCACAGTTAATTGTGTAAGGTAGGAAGCTCATCCGTGTTTGGTATCGAGCTATATACCCTCAATAGTGCATCAACTGCAGCATTCTCTTTACCAGGGCGGTAGATTGCATCAAAAGAAAAACAGAAAAGTTCTATTTTCCCCCTCGCTATTTTATCATTTTTGATTGTGCTTGTTGTCCTCGTGTTGAACATAAATGCGACAGATTCTTGATCAGTAATTAGTCTTAAATGTGTCCTGATCACATAGGGTCTCCACTTTCTGAGTGCCTCAACTATAGCATAAGCCTCTTTTTCAATTGCTGAGTGTTGCTGTTCTGAACGCGACAAAGTCCTTGAAATAAAAGCGACAGCGTGTCCGGATTGCCTTAAAGGGGCAGCTATTGAATAATCAGATGCATATGTCTCCATCACCAGAGGCCTAGTAGGGTCTATAGCCGTAATTGCTGCACTGACTATATCTGTTTTAATATTTTAAAGGCATCCACTGCTGCGTGAGAGAGAGAGAGGGGGGGATTGTCTGTTTGTACCAATGGATGAATTTTGCTTGAAAAGGAAGCAATCCACTGTGAGTAATGTGCAAACATACCAAGGACTCGTTTTAGGGCACGCATATTATTAGTGGTCGGCAGTTTTAGCAGCGGCTTCAATCGTTCTGGGTTTGGTGACATACATCCTTTGCTCATGGTGTATCCTAGTAAAATAATGGTGTCTATGCTAAAAACGTATTTATCGTTATTTAGTGTGAGGTTGTATTTCTCAATCGTCGCCATAAATTGTTTCAGATCACGATTATAGTCTGCATATCGTGACATTATTAATGTAGACAAAGGTACCCTCCAATTTTCATCGCTAATTATTTTGTCCATAATTCGCTGAAAACTGGTAATACCATTCGTTACTCTACATGGTATCCTTTTAAACTTGTGGAGGCAGCCATTTGCCTCAAAGGCTGTGTAAAGTCGATCCACTGGTTTGATAGCCACTTGGTGATTGGTGCTTCTGAAGTCTAGTGTGCTGTAAAATTTATATTTGGGAATTTAACTTATAATTTCAGCTATTCGTTTTAGTGGGTAAGCATCAAGTAGGGTAAACCTATTTATGGGTTGAGGGTAATCAACTACCAGCCTCTTTTTGTGGTTCTCGGTAGATGTTATTACAACTTGGGTACTCCACAGACTCACTTATTTCAATAATTCCTTCACCAAGCATTCTCATAACCTCGGTTTTTATGAACTGTTTATCTTCAAGTGAGTAGCGTCTAGATTTCATCGCTATATGTTTGCAGTCTTAAGATAAATTATTGAAGAGTGATGGGTACTGAACATTGACCGCTGTTAGACCACATATGCTAAGAGCTGGTTTGGGTCCTCCAAAAGGAATCTCAATACGAGAATGATGCTGGAGAAAATCGTGCCCCAGTATCACATCACTACAAAGGTTTTTCATTATCAAATGTTTGATATTTTTATATGAAATATTTTTAAAAAGTAAGCTAACCAGACAGTATCCAATCTACACAAGTAGAACAGGGAAAACTTTTCCAGTTATTATCTGTAACGATATTAGAATTAATATAATTACCAGAGCTGCTAGTGTCAATTAATGCATCAATAGGAACGCCATTAATTTTAATCCGAATTATACTTTTCGCGAGGGTGTCTGGAGACGCAGCTGTTATAGGAGGCAGTAGAATTTTTAGAAAAAGTATTTTTAGAAGATGTGGTCCTACACACATTAGAAAAATGTCCCAACTCCCTAAACGTGTGACACCTAGCATCGGACAAGAAAACAGAGGATATAGACTTAACCCACAAAAGTGGCATTTACAACCTGTTGAAGCAGCGGTGATAGGCAATTCTGAAGGATATGCAGTGCCCGGAATTTCCTGGTTACGGAAATTTGTCACAGAAAAGGGATCCGGAGAAGTATGCACACAAGAGGGGTGCGAACAACAAGAGTGTATGTTGTTCAAAGCAGCCCCGATCGTATCCGACTGTAGGTAGAACACAAACTGTTTTTGAGCAATTTCAAACGGATAAGTCTGTTCGTAGGCTGTTCTAAGGTTGAGATATTTGTTTAAGTAGTCTTTGTCTTACTTGAACATTTTGGAGTTCGTTGATAAAAGCATCCATAATTTGCTCGTCTCGAATTTCTTCGGCAGTCATTGGCCGGAAGTTACAGTCCTTGCTCAGGGTCCAAACGTATCTAACATAAAATAATGTTGGCAAATTTCAAACTTTGTTTGTGAATAGTAAACTTCCGTTTGTTGATGTTCTACCATGTTCTCTGCAAGACACCAACGTGCTTCACTACTATTTATAAAAAAAATCTCCAATTATTTTAAGTCGCATGGCTTTTGGCGGAATGTTTAGTTTTATAATTTATAAAAATCATTGTGAATTTATTATTTTTTAATAATTGTTTATTTTGTAATATTTTGTAAATAATTAATAATTAAACTATTTTCAAAATATTTTAATAATAAAAAACCTTTATTGCAATTATTTAAAAAAAAGTTGAATTTGATTATTTGTTCAAAATATTTTCAAAGTTATAATTTATTTTTTAATTTCCAATTATAAAAAACGGTTTAATTTTATTATTTGTTAATAATTAAACAAATTGTTGAAAATAAATTATTATTTGCAAAAAAGAAATCCAGCCTAAAATATAATTAGGGGGTTTATTTTGGATTAACACCGGTTCGCAATTTCCGATTTCAGGTACGGCGGCCATGATGAAGTGAATACTTTCTATTTTACCAAAAAGCCAAGAAAAACTAACGTCTAACCAGATCGCACCGGCAGCCAACAAGATAACATGTACCCATGTAGAATTAAATCTTCGCACAAAGTGTTGATTCGGCCAATGAGCCTACGGTGATAAAATTATTACTTCATATTGCCATGTCAGTTCAATCCGAAAATCTTCAATGTCGACAAAATAACAACTATGGCGAAAAGCCGCCCCCCCCTTAAATACAACCCTCACTTATCATAGTAAGTGCAGTGGCGATGTGGTAGTGTCCGGGCTATGCCGTCTAGAACTTCGGTTTTTGGCAGGGCTACCCATAACGATCAGATCTAGCACCCAATGGTATTAGAGCCGCAATCCTGCTAACTGGCTCTGATTGAAACCCAGGAGGGATCCGCATCAGGATCCGTCGTTTTCTGGTCGTTCTGATTTTGTATGCAATCGCTGGGCCTTGCTGCTCTGTAATCTTTCAGCTGTGACCAACGAGGAAGATTTTATGCAAAACATACAATCCTGAGGCACGATCTTCGGCAGAAGTCCGATTCACCTAACAAACAAGCAAAGCAACAATTATAAACATCGCTAATGTAGATGTTGCAAACGGACACCAAACCACGTGCTCAATCACCACGTCAAATAAAACACTTTCTCCCGCTAAAAGATTCGCAAACTTGGACCTCAAATCGAAATCTAGTTGGAGTTTCTTCTCGCCCATCTGTAGAAGTGAAAGTTGAAAAAAACGACACACACACACACACACACACAGACACACAAATGCAAAATCCGACTCCCGAATTGTATTAACAGTTTTGCAAAACCCGGCGGGGCCAACTGTAAAAAAATCCGACCCTAGAATTGTAATTAACAATTCTTCAAAACACGACTCTAATCAATCGAGTAACCTGACACAAAACGCCAATTCAATTTTTATCCCCTTTTCTCGCTGAACACTCGATGTGGTCTCAACTGGCATGTTAATTTTAACATCGCGCCGGAAAGAAAGTTTATACACTTTTTATTTCAACGCAAAATAATGCTCATTTGCATAAGTGAACTCTTGTCCTCGCACAGAAATAACAAGATTGTAATCGGAACGCTCTGGTTTCAATCCCCGATGAACGACACACGACCCTCAATCCTTTACCTCTTGGATCCGCATGATGGCTGCTACACCATCTCTCTGGATCATTTGGAATATGTAGCTGATCTAGAAGTTGACCTGGGTTCGGTTGTCGATTGGGGTAACAAATGGCTTGTTTCATTTAATCCTGTTAAGACTCGGCTCGTGTCTTTCAATCGTAGGCGTGTCCCTTTTCTTCCTGAAATTGTCATGGATAGCTCTGTTCTTGGGGAGAAATCGACTCTGAAACTTATTGGTAGTTCTTTCTCATCAAATCTTTCTTAAAGTTCATACATTAGATCCATTACGCTTTTTACTTATCGTAAAGTCGATTCTTTCTATCGCTCCAAACACTTTCTCACATCTGAGGATATTCTCTATCTTGAAACATTTACTATCAGGCCTTGTATGGAGTACTGTTGTAATATTTAAGCTGGTGAATATCTGTCCCATTTGAGGGTTCTTGATAAGATTCAGAAGCGTATCTGTAATTCGGTTGGCCCCACCCTTGTTTTTCTTTACACCCACCTCTCTCTCCCTCTCCTTTTCTCTCTCTCTCCCTCTCTCTTTCTCTCTCCCTCTCTCTCTCTCTCTGTCTCTCTCACACACATACACACACAGAGACGTGATGCTGTCAATTTCAGCCTCTTCTATAAGTACTATTAGGGCATGTGTTCTTCAGAATTGTCTGATTTATTCCCTGCTTCTTTTGTTATAGCTCGTTCGTCTAGTGGTTTTCGTCAATTCGCTGTTTTGATACCTCATTATAATACAGCTTCCTATTTCAGCAGCTGTATTTTGAGAACTGCAAGATGGTTGAACTCTCTGCCTGCTGACTGTTTTTCGTTCTATCTATAGCCGTTGTCCTTTCAAGAGTAAGGTCAATAGGCATATCCTGTCTTTGTGATAATCATAGTTTATTCTCTTTAGATTCTTACATCAAGTGGCTTCATGCCTTGTCCGGAGCGACTTCCGTAAAAATAAAAATCAAAAACGAATAAGATCATCACCGGCAGCTCATGAAGCAGTCAGCCTCCATGCCGAAGTAAATTATAGTCTTCCCACCAACACACCACGCACGATGTTGGGGAAAGTACTACTAAATTTCATTGTTAAGCGTCTCGCGCAAATCAGCAGCACAGACAAGAACAAGAACAACAATTACGACAAGCTGCAATCAGCATTGTCTACATGAAATAGCTACGTAAGAGCAACTCAACTACGGCGAACTTCCACTATCAACATCGTCAACATAAAAAAGCAAGTAGCCTTGCGAACTATTACTACTGCTGATAACACACACACAACCAATAGCATCTACATGATAAACAAAGCTAGCAACCATATGAACTATTACTATGGCTGATAACCCAAACGCATACATCTATCTACCTAACAAACTCTCACTCACATAAAACAAGCGCAAGAGACAATTTTCGCACACACACAAATATGTTCATACTGTCGCACAAAACACTGAATGTTTTTATTTTTTCTTTAAATAAAAAGATTGTTACGTTGACAACTGCTGCTTTTCGTATTTCAATTGCTTGTTCGATCATTTATATTTTATTTATATATTTTTTCGTGTATCTTACAATATCCGTGACACATCTGTATATTCCCCCTCCAACTATGGATTAAATAGTAGGGTCAACTCTCAAACCTTGGTTGTGCAACTAGTCTAGGAGAAGGAAAGTTCCCAAATAATACCAGCCGTTATCTGCTTATCCCGGCATTGTTTTCAGTTGTCCTGGACTTCTTGCCACTGGAATCAAACAATGGCGGTTCGGAAGAGATGCAGTTGGTTATTGCGCCACCCTTGCTTCGTTATAGACTCACCGGGCAAGCATGCTCATAGATTAAATGTATATTTCTATTATTCTATTTTCCATGCCTTTTTTATCAGATCTAATAACGATTTTAAATTTTTTCAATTTATGTCAGTTGTTACCGGATGTTTACGTAGACGGTCGGAAAATACTTAAGCGCTTATCCAATCAGAATGCGAGAAACTAAGCAGACGACAAGTTAACATTTTAATTGATTGAATCGCAAAATTTACTTATTGTAATTCAAAATTGATCAAAGCGATAATGAATTTATGATAGTAGAAACACTTCCTTCCACTGCTTCTTCGACGTTTGCGTTAACGGCAACAGAAAATATGACAACATTTAACCCTCTTTATAAAGAAAAAAACAACTTTTTCGTGCAAGAAAAAACTTTATACCACTTGTTTAGTGATATTTTTCTTAATAAAACAATCTTTTTCATGCAAAAAAACATTTTATAACCCTAACACCTAACCCTAAACCCCTAACCCTAACCCCTAACCCTAACACCATTTCAACACTTGTTCAGTAATTTTAACCCTAACACCGTGTTAACACTTGTTCAGTGATATTATCTTCAAAAAAAATGTTACGTGTAAAAAAAAACATTTTATCATCTTTATTTTGCTTCACACAAAAAATATTTTTATTTTCGTTAAAAGAATAAACATTTATTTCATATAAGTTGACTAATTGTATTATTTGATTAAAACTAATGTTTGTTTACTAATTGTATTCTTGCTTTAAATCTTAGTTATTTTTTGGACGCAGGCAGCCGACTTTTCATTCGGCTTTTTCCGTCTGTCTTGTAATGATCCGGAAACTACCGACGCCAAGTTTATTTTAGCTTGGGTCCTAATCTGGACCAGTACCTTTTATAGTTCTACGTAATTATAGACGAAATGTATGCACTAGGCTGTCAAAATAAATGCTTAATGTGATGTTCTGTCCAATTGGATTGTCGAACACAATTGTGATAGCCAACCAAATGTGTCCGCTTGTAAAGACATAAACATAAATGGACTTTAATTCTCTTTTCCCATTGCTGTTAGGTTCGTCGCATCGACAGAGAGGATCAGTCTTGAAAGTTAAAGGGTGGCTTGGGTCTGAGGTTCGAATCCTGCGACTGACAGAACAGTCATCTTCCACACTGATGATTGCCAGAAAAGGATGAAATTTATGGGTATATGAATAAGAATTTTAAAATATTAATCATAATGTTGTTTATAGCCCCCTTAATGCATCATGGGGCCTTTAAGAGAAATAAAAATAGGCTGCCAAAATAAATGCTTAATGCGATGTTCTGGTCAATTCGATTCCTTGAATTTCAACCCCTTAAGCCTTTGAGACATTTTCTAGAATCAAAATCATGTAATTGATTTTTAGCAAAATTGAAATAAGGATTCTAGACATAAAGTTTAGTATCATTATATATTATTTTTAATCTTCGTTAGGGGGCATAAAAGTGGTGCAAAACTGTTCTCTTGGGGGGGGGGATTAATTTTACCGTCCTCGGGCGGGTATTTTTCTTATATATATATATATATATATAACAATAGATAGCATCCATTTTATTCTAAAATCATGCCACCTCGCGGCGATTTCAAACAAAATCTAAATATTAGACGATCAAGCAATTAGTAACGAACAGGCGCCTAGCAGGCGTTCTGGAGATTTTGAATTCCGGTGGCCCAACTAGGTGAGTTACTTCTAGTCGTTGATTCAATCTACGAAACTGTGTTAGTCTTTCATCGCAATGTTAAGTCGCTTATGGCGCGATTCGATCCGACGGAAGTGGCTGCAAATTGTCTCACTGCACAAAGGCAGTTCGGAGTAGAAACACTTCCGGTCACAACAGACACATAAGTGCTAAGGATTTCCTTCCTTGGGGATGGAGGGACGCGCGAGGTCGATAAAATCCAATTTAATTAAACATCTCTCTCGCTCTATTTCTATCTCCCTCTCCTCTCCTCTCTCTCTCTCTCACTATATATATATATATATATATATATATATATATATATATATATATATATATATATATATATATATATATATATATATATATATATCACTCGGCTGCTCGTTCGCTCATCTTCACTAGATCGGGAGGCGGTTGTGATTTCCGGGTGGTGTACATTCACACGACGCGATAAAATGATTATAAGAACCAAAATCAAATAGGGAAGCTCCTGCATACTGAATACCCCCTTTTATATGTTTGAAAGTCGAAGAATTAAATAATTTTTTTGTTTTCTGTTCTGTAGTGTAATAGTAATAGCGGGACCTCATAGAGATTACACGGTGACGTTCTTCGTTTATCTGTACACTTTATTTTTAATGATAATATTTTAATTGAAAGAACACATGTATTAATATTTAATGTTTAATAACTTCTTCCGTAAAATTATTCTCATTGTCAGCTTAATATTATTTAATAATAAATCAATTAAACGAATAGTTTAACCTTTTTTTACTAATGAGTTATAAATTACGGAGTCGGAAAAACACGTGAAGATAATGGTTAATAAGATGGGTTGATTATTATTTGAAGGATGAAGAATAATAGGAGAGGATTGAAAATAATGACTAGAATGATAAAACTTTGACTACTTATTAGAACGGTTTTTCACAAGTACTAGCAAAAATATGCTTCTTCCGGCCGCATATTTTTGCTAGTTGTTTTAATTAATTTCTCAGTAAAATGTGTTTGTTCGTTTTTTACAAAAAAAAGAAAGAAAATCACCTCATCCTTTATTTTAATAAATAAAACACGGAATAATAAAAACATAGTTTTTAAACAAAATTTACCCTTTACGGCGTAAAATTTAAAACAAAAAATTCTAAACTCATTTAAGGTCGTAAAAAGATAATAATATTTGATATTTTTCAAATCGAAAAAAAAAGTGTACTTAAAATAAAATCAACAATTAAAACAAGTAGTCCTGTGTTAATGTGGTCCACAGATGAGAAGCTTTGTGAAATAAATTTGATTCATGGAAATTCCTCTTGATGCTCGTCACACTGTTTCTTTTAAAACGAATCCGGCGTCATGTTTGTTTTTGTTTAACCGATCGTTTATGGAAGAACGGAATGAAGTAATGTTGATTAAAGATATGTTACAGGACCGTAGAGAAGGCAAAGTTTACTGTGTTTTACAGGAGAATAGTCGATTAATGCCACTAAAATACATTATATAATATTTAATATTCAAAGAAAATTATTCGGAAAGCAATGGTGTCCACGGTGTTTGCATTTTACGAAGATTGAATTGGTTTAGAATGACCAGAATGCAGAAAGTCTTCAGTAAATGTAAATCTGCTAATCTTATCTGTACGCTGAGAACGTAAAAGGTAAGTGTTTGTAACGAATAAAAGTACTACGATTCACCCTGATAGTTTAACCCCTTAAAAATCGATACCTTATGAGAAAACATTTAAATAAGTAGAATAATTACCCGGCAATTTTTTTTGCAGAATTTATGTTTCGAAGATCATAATATATAATGTATTAAAAGTGAACGAAGATAAAAAAATTATGAATGTTTATATAAGAAAAATTCAAGCAACTATTCATGACTAATTGTCTTATTGACCGCTAAAGCCGCTTAGTATTCGATAAATGTACATCTGCTAATCTGTTATTCCGGCAAACATGAATGTAAAAGCTATTTGAAATAACCAATACAACACTTTTAAATTTAAAAAGAAATGGTTAAAAGGTGTAGGTAAAGGTAGCGTCTCTTGTTTATGTTGCAAATGAAGAGTATGTAACATTAAATAGCAAGATTAAAATATGTGTCCTGCAAAGAAGTATTTCCCGTGCACGTGAGTGGTACTGGTAGTAGATCTGAGTATGAACGTTAAAATTCTCCCGACTTCCTTTATAGTTAATAATCTTAAGAAAAACATATTGAGCAAAAATATAAAAATCAGTGAAAATGAAGGGAACTAACTTATAGATTCTGAAGACACGTATGAATCAGTGGTCTAAATTAGTGTCGAAGCAAAACCTTTATGTGCGGTTTGGGGATAGAAAAGTATTCTGTTCAATGAAGAGGGGAACCCTAATTTTACTTTATTTATGAGATTTTTTTTAAATAAAAACAATTTAATATATTTAAATGGCTCATGTAGCTCACATGAGTAATTAAAGAATATATATATATATATATATATATATATATATATATATATATATATTATGAATATTAATTAGAGTATTCAGTCTTGAGGAGGGTGCAGTTTGTAAAGTTAAAATTGTGGGTAAAAGTGTTTCTTTTTGCTTTCGACCCTCTTGTCCTATTTTCAAGTTTCTGCCGCACGCGTTTAATTATTGGTTTCTTTATTCAAATAGTAAACACGTGCCAATAACTTCCTGTTGTGCGTACTTTTTTGTATATGTGTTTACTGTTATCGTATTAATTTCATTAATAATGCTTGTATGAATAAACATTTATACTAAAGAACAGCTCTCCTTGTTATTGAGCACTTTTTATAAACACTACAGTATCAACGGATTAACATCTTCATAAACTAATATATATATATATATACATACAGTATCTACAATAAGTGAGTACACCCAACAATTTTTTTACTTTTTACTTCATAGAACTTTAATTTTTCGTAGGATTTAAATGAAACTCGATGTGAACATAGCCATGTAGTGGTTTAATTGCTGTATAAACTATGAAGGAACAAAATCTTTTCAATGCAAAAAAATTAAACAAAAACATTTGGAACAAGTAACAAAAAGTGAGTACATATGAGCATTTTAAACAAATAATCTTATTTTTAATACTTTGTATGGCCTCCATTGTTATCAATAACAGCAGACAACCTCCTAGACATTGATTCGACTAGTTTATGACATGTGTCCGCCGGAATTGCGTTCCATTCACACTTGATGACCTCCTTCAGTTCGTTATTATTTCTCGGATTTTTCCCTTCAATTTTCTGTTTCAGATGTTCCCACAAATGCTGTATTGGGTTCAAATCAGGTGACATACTCGGCCATAGGTAAGGTATTCACCCGTTTACTGTCTAAGAAAGCCTTCGTAGCCCGAGACTTGTGCTTAGGGTCGTTATCTTGCTGGAAAAGTCCACTTTCTGCCAACACTTGTTAGACTTGGTAACATTTTTTCCTCCAATATCTGGCAATAGAGTTTGGAATCCGTTTTTCCTTCGATGAAAGCAAGTTTTCTAATCGAACTAAGAGACACATCAAACAACTAATAGAGGGAAACAGACGTCAGAGTGATGGTAGCATCGCAGAAGAAATTTCGCACAGTTTAAACGTAACTATGAGTGCTCAGACAGTGCGCAACATTCTCCATGAAGACGGGTTTAAAGGCTGCATGCCCCGGAGGAAGACTCTGCTTAAAACTTCTCACAAAAAGAAGCGATATGAATTTGCTAATGAACATAAAGACAAAGACATGCAGTTTTGGGACAAAATCCTTTGGTCTGATGAGACAAAAATAAATCTATTCGGATCAGATGGCGTTAAACGTGTGTGGCGACGAAAAGGGGAAGCTTACAAGAATAAGTGTGTCGTGCCAACTGTAAAGCATGGAGGTGGGAGATTAATGATTTGGGGGTGTATGAGTGCCAAAGGAGTTGGACGACTTGCTTTCATCGAAGGAAAAACGGATTCCAAACTCTATTGCCAGATATTGGAGGAAAAAATGTTACCAAGTCTAACAAGTGTTGGCAGAAAGTGGACTTTTCCAGCAAGATAACGACCCTAAGCACAAGTCTCGGGCTACGAAGGCTTTCTTAGACAGTAAACGGGTGAATACCTTACCATGGCCGAGTATGTCACCTGATTTGAACCCAATAGAGCATTTGTGGGAGCATCTGAAACAGAAAATTGAAGGGAAAAATCCGAGAAATAAAAACGAACTGAAGGAGGTCATCAAGTGTGAATGGAACGCAATTCCGGCGGACACATGTCATAAACTAGTCGAATCAATGCCTAGGAGGTTGTCTGCTGTTATTGATAACAATGGAGGCCATACAAAGTATTAAAAATAAGATTATTTGTTTAAAATGCTCATATGTACTCACTTTTTGTTACTTGTTCCAAATGTTTTTGTTCAATTTTTTTGCATTGAAAAGATATTTGTTCCTTCATAGTTTATAAAGCTATTAAACGACTACATGGCTATGTTCACATCGAGTTTCATTTAAATCCTACGAAAAATTAAAGTTCTATAAAGTAAAAAGTAAAAAAATTCGTTGGGTGTACTCACTTATTGTAGATACTGTATATATATATATACATATATATATATATATATATATATATATATATATATATAGTAAGCAATGAAAATATATATGGCAATCAAGCTACACAGAGGCTCCCGTGATTCATCTCCGGGGGGAATCGATTCCCCCCGGGGATGAAACACGGGAGCCTCTGTGTAGCTTGATTGCCATATATATTTTCATTGCTTACTACCTAGCTCTACTTACGTATCGAGCACTGTTGAAGTAAATACGGAAAACTGACACATAAAAAATTATATCTCCTTATAATATTTTATGTGGATACATGAAGTACTAATATATATATATATATATATATATATATATATATATATATATATATATATATATATATATATATATATATATATATGTTATGAGGTAAGCTGATCTACCTATTTCAGGAATAAATAGACTTACTCAGACACAATAAATACAGTAACATCTAAGCGTCAGGGGCATCGAAGTGCAGCAGTTATGGCCCCAAGGAGCATGACGCGTACTCTTGTAACATACCTCTGTTATACACTTTTGTTAATTATTCCAGGGTTTGTCTTCATTATTATCGGCCTGCAAGGCCACAACACTGGCGACGAAGGATTTTGAGACTTACATTGCCACAACACTGGCGGCAAGGATTCTAAAATTACATATCACAACACTAACGTTGAGGATTTAATCAAACATTACTCAAACCCGTGTCACGCACACTGCAAGCAAAGAGTCGAAACTACATTCCAAAAACCTGGAGACAATGTATTTGAATTTAGTCCTACATTTTTTTTCCTTTCGAACGATTTGAATCGATTCAAAACATGAAAATAAACCAGACGTAAGTTGCATGCAAACGTTTGCAATGAAAACTAAGCATTTTGTCTGAAATTTGAATTGTTTGATTTTGTAAAAAAGGGATTTTCGAGTTATTTGTTTAACAAGAAAGCAAGAAGTGAATTGAATTTGAACAAGCAAAGTGGGTTTTTTTCTGAAAAATAAAAGTTCCAACGTCACGAAAAAGAATTAAAACGTTTCTAAGGATGGATTAATTTCAAAACGAAAATTTAGAAAAGTCAATTTTCAACCACGACAGGAGAGCAAGATAAATAAATAATAATAAAAAGTCGAGCGATTTTTAGTTTCTTTTTGTTAACCAGAAACAAGTAAATAAGCTTGTACGAACTAATTTTTGTCTTTTGCACTAAATTGTCTCAAACTTGCCTCGTAAGGAAAAGCCACGTACTTTGTTAATTATGAAACATTAATATATATATATATATATATATATATATATATATATATATATATATATATATATATATATATATTATACACGGTAAGTCAGTTACTGTGAGTGGCCATAGAAAGTGGATGACTTTCAAAAGGTAACCTTAGAGCTTTATAAGCATCAGCAAACTGACGCTTGCTCAGCCTGTAAACGTAGCTGTTTACAGGCTGAGCAAGCGTCTTACCGAAATAGAATTAAAACAGAAAGATTAGAGTTACAGAAGGAACAGCTCGCACAAGATTCGAGATGTTCATTCAACCCCAAAACAACAGCAGAAATTATTTCAATTTTCAAATGGCTGGCAAAATGGTACAGAGGAAAATGCGTTCTCCCAGAGCACAATTTGGAATACCATTGAGATTTTCAACTACAACCCGGACAATGAGGTTACTTTTGCCTCGTATTTCAGGCGTTATGAAGACATATATAATTCAGACTGTGAAAACTGGATTGATTCCAAGAAGATTCGGTTACTTTTAAGGAAATTGGGCACAGTGGAACATACGCAATTCGTAAATTACATTTTACTTAAAAAGACAAGAGAGATAAAATTTAGTGAAGCAATACGACGAAATTATTTAGTCCAAAAACATCTCTCTTCCACAAGAGGTTGAAGTGTTTGAACCTTACAAGAAATGATAATGAGGACTATACAACTTTTGCGAGCATAGTAAATAAGCACTGTGATGATTCATGTTATCGGAATCAAGTGTTAATTACTTTAAATGTCTCATTTTTGCACAAGGATTGGTGTCAAACACGGACTCTGAAATTAGAAGTAAAACCCTTAGCAAACTGGAAAATGAGCCAGATCTAACACTCCAGCAAATAGCCGATGACTGCCAACGGTTTATTAGCATGCGTCAGGATTCGAAGGATATCGAACAGTCTGAAGTGTCCCACATAAGAAAAATCCGCAACAAAAAAAAATGACTTCACCAGTTAAATTTGATAATCAAAAGAGAAGTAGTCTGCCCCCTAAAGCGTGCTTCAGTTGCAGGCAGATGCCTTGGCACAGAGATTGTCCCTATAAAACTAAGAAATACTTTAAATGCGATCGCATAGGTTAAAAAATTACGCACTGCAAAACAAAAAATAAAACAAGAAAGAGTGTTATCAGAATCGCCAAGTGCAGCGAAATTGAAAATGTTAGGAAGTTTGCTCAAGTTAAAATATTAAATAAGAACATAAAAATGCAATTAAACTCTGGGTCCGATTTATCAATTATTAATCTTCACATATGGAATAAAAATTGGCAAGCTAACTTTATTGAGGACTAACAAAATTGCAAAAAGCATAACCAAAGAGCAAATCAAATTCAAAAGCGAACTGATAGGAACAGTCACACTTCAAGGAAAAACCTGAAAACTAAAACTATTTGTGATTAATAACTCGAGAAATCTACTGTGCACAGATTTTATCGATAAATTTTTATTCTGGGATTTGCTGATAAATTATTTTTGCCAGAATGTAAAAATTAAAGATTCTGCAAATAAATCTAACAAAGAATTGAAAGAGAATTTTACACAAGCTTTTTCTGGTGGGCTTAGTGGATACAATAAAGTGATTGCTAAGTTTGCGTTGAAACCGGGTACACAGCCAATTTTCAAAAAGAAGCGACATGTTACGTTCGCGAAAAATAAATGTCAAAAAAAGGACGTTTGCAAATCGGAGAAAAGGTTTTTGTCTGACGGTTTAAGAAGAATAAGTCATTTTGGGAAATCGGGATTGTAGATAGACGATTTGGGAATATGGGTTATGTAATGAAAGGACCAACATTTAAACCAAATCATGAACAGATATTCCGATACTGTAGAAGACAACACTACAGAAGAATTAATGGACGCCGTGTTTGACACGATCGAGTCACCAGTCTCACAAGTAATTTCTCAAATGTGAACACCGCAGAGGAAAAGAGAAAAAATACCGACTTCATGGACGTCAACCCCAAGGGAATAAGATATTGACTCTTTACGGACAAAGGCTTAAAAAAGAGGTGTTATGGGGTAAGCTGATCTACCTATTTCAAGAATAAATGGACTTACCCAGACACAATAAATACAGTAACATCTAAGCGTCATCGGCAGCGAAGTGTGGCAGTTATTGCCCCAAGCGCATGACACATACTCCTGTAACACACTTCTGTTGATACACTTTTGTTAATTATACCAGTGTGTTTGTCTTCATTATAACCGGCCTGCAAGGCCACAACAATATATATATACATATATAGGATTAGAAAGTCATATGGATAGACTTAAGTAGAGTATAAATGTATAAATAGACAAGTATTAACCCAACTGTAAAGATAAGGACGGTTAAGTCAAATTTATAACATTATATACTCAAAATACTGCAGGTATTAAATAAGCTCAATGTAAGAAGTTTCAGGTCAAAAAGAGCCATTGTAAAGTTAATTGTAATAAATAAATTCATGGTATATTATTTATATCAGCTTCATGAATTCAACATCAACAAAATCTTTTGGTGTACGATCGTTTCTAAGGCGAAACAATTTGTTTTATTAATTCCAATATGTCTCTTATACGTATATAGAGACAAATATATACACGACCTTACACACACACACACACACACACACACACACACACACACACACACATATATATATATATATATATATATATATATATATATATATATATATATATATATATATATATATATAAGGAAATTGACATCTTTGAGGCACGCATGGAAATGTATTTAAGTGAAATATTTTGAAAATCAACACAACGTGCAATTTAAATGAAAAATTCATTTATTTAATTTTTTTGCAAGCTTTCGTTGTAGAACAACTTTGTCAGGCGAGACTGTCTTATAGTTTTTTTTCTTCGTTTCTTCTTCCTCATTTTGATAGTATTATCCCCGAGGGGTCGAATTACGATAGAAGCAGAAAGGCACGCCAAGTTCTAAAAGACGTTTAAATAAGTATAGTCCGGTCGATGTTATGCGCTGATTG
>OY744529.1:65859079-66064079 GCA_963556195.1 Sepiola atlantica
ACTTCCTCTGTGTCTCTTTGTAATTGATGAGGCAGGATTGGTCTTATTAATTGAATCGTTCTCATTAACAGTGCAACCTATTACATTTTTAAACATGGAAGCAGCACTAACTCAAACCAACGGTAACTGTAACATAGGATAAAGTATTCCAATGTATTGTTAAAAGTTGTCAAGGATCTGATGAATTCACCTGCGAAGCTTTATGAGAGACACCTTCTCTGATGAACTCATTGGTTTTATTCGTGGTTCGACTCGTGCGAAACACACGTCTAAAAGTAGAATCTCATTAGGCGTGGGTTGATTTGGCGGAGGGTGTTAATCTACAAATTTACCCAAATTACTTAGAAGCATTGAAATTACGGAAATTGCCGATTGATAACACTCTAGTTTTTTTTTGTTTTGCTTTTTGTTTAAATTGTTTTTTTCGATTTTTGTTTTTGTTTTTACAATTGCGATTTCCCAAAGCAGACGACAACTTTTTATATACATTTTTGTTCTCCTCTCTCTCTCTCTCTCTCTCTCTCTCTCTCTCTCTCTCTCTCTCTTTACACTCGGTAATTTCCTATTTATCTATTACGAGATTCTGATCTACAAAAGTGACAAAAAATGAACTAAACAAGAAAAACATATAAGGTGTTATTTTGCAAATAAATTTCATGAAATCGGAAATGTGTATCAATAAAAATCACAACACTATTAAAAACTTTCAATGTCTAGTCTGAAAAAGATCTTAACTTGCATTTGTAGATAGAAATGTGTACATAAACATTATTTTCCTTCTTGTTTACACCATATTTCTTCTTCGTAGGAGGCAGCCATCTTAATTTTTAACACATGCTACGATGGTCGTAATAGGTTAATTATAACCAGTCAATGAAACATGTATTCTGATTGGCTACGTTTTTATCTGAAGCCACCTAAAATTTCAGCATTTAATTTAATTAAAATTCAAATTATTAATTAATGCAGCAAAATCTTGAATGCAAAATGTTTCCCAATGTTTCTTATGATTTTATATTTAAAATAATCATCATCATAATAATATGTTGGTTGCTATACAAATGTTATTTATTCTGGTTTTTATTTTTAACTAATAACTTATGAGATTTCTTTCTAAGAGAGTATTAGATACGGAAATGCAATGACAAAAGATGGGGAAATATATTGTTTAAGCTTTTTTCTTTGAGTTGAAGGGCTATGAAATAAAAAAAAACACTTAATTAGTCACGGTAGAGAAAATAAGTTGCCGTTATTTTATAAGAAGCCGATTTGCATTAAAAATCACGACCGAGCCGATGCAAGACTGTTTTTTGGTGGCAATACAAATTTTTTTTTTTTAATTCTTGTTTTCATTTTTAATTAATACCTCTAGGTTATGAGATTTATTTCAAGAAGTGTATCAGGGGCGTAAATACAATGATGAAGGGGTGGGATATATAATTTTAGCTTCTTCTTTGAGTTAAAAGGAATCTAAATAAAAAATAATAATTCGTCATGTGAGAAAAAAGTTGCCGTTTTTATTTTTAACTAATAAGTCTAGCTTATGAGATGTCTTTCCAGTAGGGTATCAGAGACAGAAATACAATGACAACGGGTGAAATATATTTGTTAGCTTTTATTTAAGTTAAACGGAATTTAAATTAAAAAATAATTAATTAATCACGCGAGAGAAAAAAAGTCGCCGTTATTTTATAAGGAGCCGATGTGCATTTCAAACCACAAACGTGCCGGTGAAAGGCGAGTTTGATAATTAGGTGTCAATTTATCAGACAAACATGGAAGGGGAATCTATCATCTTTTTCCCTTTTTTTAAGAAAAAAACTCATACTAATTAGTTTGGTAACATATATATATATATATATATATATATATATATATATATATATATATATATATATATATATATATGTCTATCGTAAATGTTCCTTCATGTATGTGTGATAGTGCACGTGTCTTTCATGAAAAGGGGATACACACATCTCCGTGACAAGATCATAGGAAAATTAAATCTAAGCCTCGTGTTGCCATGTACACTAAAATACGAATAATGCAACATAATAACAATACAAGCAATGGGATTCAGAAGAAAGATTTGAGTTTCATGAGGCGCAGGTGGCCCATCGATGGTCAACATGGAAGACCCGGTCCGCCTCCTGCGAATTTTGGCTTTTTTAATTTCAGGAACAAGATCACGGACAAAAAAAAATGGGTGAGTAACCTCTCTTATTCTAGGTATGACAATAGTACGGACCCAAAAAAAAAAAAACAAGAATGAAAAAAAAGCCATAAAAAGAAATGGACCACAAAAGAGGACAGACTAATAATGGAATGCTACTACAAAAGCCGCCACTTCACAGAAACAGGCTACCTGAAACGAATGAAAGATGTATGGTACACCTCTACTGACTACAATACAACAGAACAAAGGATAGCAGATCAAGAAAGACAGAACCTTAAGAGAGGGTGGTTCTTGGAGATGGAATTAACGGAAATCAAACAAAAGATAAATGGCGTGACAGATCAAGAAACACAACTTGACGAAAACTCCCAGGAAAAAGACGAGCAAAACATAAACACTGAGACTGAAGAGTGCGAAGACTACGAAACCACAGAACTCACCGAGAAGTAGAAAACATCAAACGGTTCATGTCCGCGAACAAAACAAAACTCCTATCTCTAAGGAACGAAGATTGGAAGAAGTTAAAAGTAGAAACAGAGAAAGTAAACAGACTTCTCGCGTACATCTCAACAGACACTATCACAGACCTAAACAACTTGATATATGAGGGAGCAAAATCAATAAGTATAAAACTAAAAATAAAAAAAAAGAATTGAATGGGAAATCAGACTGGAAACTCAGATGACCAAACTTTGAAAAGAAGTTAAAACAGTAAACAGGAGTAAAGAGAACAGGAAACTATGAAAGAGCAGAAATCTAAATCACAAGGAAAAACTAAATAAGAAACATGAAGAACTAAAACAAAAAATAGCAGCAATAGACGGAAGACTGAGACGATATAAACACATATCGGAACAGCACAAACAGAACAGGACCTTTGAAAACAATGAAAGCCGGTTTTACAAAAACGTAAACGGAAAACGAACAACAACGAAACAACCGGATCCGACAGAGACAAAACACTTCTAGAGCAAGATATGGGAAAAGTCTGAGAACACAACAAAAATGGCTGAAAAATATGAAAGATGAACTACAGGAAATTTAAGAATGAACAGAAACAGACATTAACGAAGAAACGATTAAGACAACTCTAAAGAAAACGGCAAACTAGAAAGCACCAGGCCACGATGGAATACATGCATACTGGTTAAAAAATTCACGACCCTACATGAAAGGTTAGCACAGAAACTGTGATGTATCAATAAAACAGACGTACCAGAGTGGATTATTAAAGGAAGAACAACGCTAATACAAAAAGATGCCAATAGGGAACGATCCCAAGAGACTACAGACCAATAAAAAAAATTTACCAACAATGTGGAAAATCCCAACAATACAACTGAGAGAACAAATCTACCAATCCCTGAACAATCGTGAACTGCTCCCCGGGGAACAAACAGAATGCCGGAAAGGGAAAACAGTAACGCATGATCTGCTATACACAGATCAAAAGATCCTGAAAGAGGTAAAAAGCAGAAAAAAGAACTTATCCATGACAATCTTACGATAGAATCCCTCAAGCATGAATAATTGATTGCTTAAAAATATAAAAGGATTATTAATCTTATTAAGAAAGCCATGGAAACATGGAGCCTAGAACTGACAGCTGGACAACACCTGACTGAGATAAAAATACAGAGAAGCATTTTCCAAGGAGACTCTCTATCATCACTACTGTTTATGATAGCCATGATTCCACTCAACTACATACTCAGAAAATGTGATGCCGGATACAATTTTACAGACACAGAACAAAGAATAAATCACCGGGTGTACACGGACGACCTGAAACTATTTTTAAAAAACAAAAAGAAACTGGAAAAGCTAATAAATACGATCAGAATCTTTAGCCATGACATTCAAATGGAATTCGGAATGGAAAAGTGTGCCCTGCTAAAGATGAAAAAAGAAAAACTGGATATGACTGAGAACATGGAACTGTCCAAATAAGAGGAAAAGAGGGCGTTAGGTAAACAGGATAGCTATAAATATTTGGGAGTTCTGGAAGCAGATACCATCAAATCTACAGAAATGAAAGAGAAAATTGGAAAAGAATATTTGCGAAGAACAAGAAAACTCTTATAAATGAAATTATATAGCAGAAATCTAGTAAAAATACATAAACACCTGGGCAATATCACTAATAAGATACTCTGGAAAATGCATAGGTTAGACTAAAGAAGAACTCAGGCACCTTAACCAGAGGATTAGAAAATTAATGACAATGCACAACGCGCTATACCCAAAAGAGGATACGGACAGACTCTACATGAAAAGAAACGAAGGGGGAAGAGGACTGGTAAGTATAGAAGACTGGGTGGAAGACACAAAAAAGAGCTGAAGAAATACATAACCCAGAACACGGAAAGGTTAATCACCGCATAAAGAGACCCCATCCCAACGAACAACTCGGGAAGCACCGATACCAAAAACAAAAAGATAAGAAGAGTTGGAAGAAAAATAACTACATGTAAGCTTCATAAGACTGACAAGAGAAGAAACCAATGAAAATAGATGGACATGGCTAAGAAAAGGACACTTTAACAGAGAAACGGAATATTTACTGACGGCTGTACAGAACAATGCGATTAGGACCAACTACATAAAGGTAAAATAGATCAAACCCAGGAAAACAGTAAATGCAGACTACGTGGACAAAGAGACGAAGCAGTAAATCATATAAGTGAATGCAGCAAACTAGCCTTTAGAAAATACAAGAATAGACATGACTGCGTGGGGAAAGCAGTATACCGGGAACTGTGTAAACGATTGAATTTCGAATACGCAGACAAATGGGGCAAACATAAACCAGAAACAATACTGGAAAACGAAAAGCACAAAATCTTCTGCGGTATGGATGTACAAACAGATAAACTCAAGCAAGGAGACTGGATTTCATAATAATCCACAAGAAGGACAAATCCTGCCTAATCTTAGACTTCGACGTTCCAACAGACCACAGAGTGAATATCAAGGAGACAAAAAAAACGAAGCAAATACACGGAACTTGCCAGGGAACTGAAAGGAATATGGAGCATCAAGAAAGTCGATATAATACCAATAATCGTAGGAGCACTGGGAACAGTTCCAAATAAACTGGAGAAAAGACTGTGATAAATTGAAATCAAAGGATCACTGAGACCATACAAAGGACGGCAATGATCAAAGTGCGAAGAGTGTTGGGACGTTGGGGAAGATTATTGCCACCTAAATCCCAGGGGATACCAATGGACGTTGCCAGCAACAAATCAATGGTAAGCGGCTGTTGCGATACCGCAAGGTCATTTGTGGTGGTGATCGAAAAGAGGTGGAGATTACTGGAAATCTGCGGAGGTTTATTGTCACCCAGACTCCAGGGAACACCACTGGTTGTTATCGGTAATCAATCACTGAGGATAACTTGTGTGTTAACTCCTAGTGAGTGGAACTAATAATGATAATACCAACCTCGTTCGCATCTCATTAAAACTGACATTTTTCCCTTGGGAAACCAGTCTAAAAACGAAAAAAAGAAGTAATAGAATGCGTTACTGCTACGTGTCATCTACGCAACGAGACTCCAGCTGTCTACGTGATGAGCCACCATCCGGATATTCTACTGTCCCAATTGACCTAACATCTTTATCGATCTCTCCTGTACACTAGACCAGTCTTATAATAATCACTTAATGCATTCATTTATGAACAACAGATGTTTATAGTTACGGTTGGCCCAAATCCACATTACATTTATGCTGCCTTTGATTTTCATACTGTCCGGTGGTGTAATTAAAAACTAAACCCTATATCAAGATCGAAAACTACTTACCCCAAGTAAAGCTTTATTGCGGTGGTATTAATTTTGTATTATTATTATTTTACATTAATATCTTCTTTATTTTACTAATTAGTCACCACTCATCAAGGCCGAAAGCCACCCGAGGATAAAGGTTTAGCAGAGTATAGATTTGCAGTTGAGTGATTATGACTACTATGAGAGGATTGAAATCTACACATACTATCCACTTAAAACAACAGCTGAGCAGAAAACAGAAAATCTTCACGCTCTGTCAGAAACTTCGCTCGCGGAATGTTATGACTAAAGAAGAAATGGAGAGGGGTCGAAAGTTACGAGTCTGCATTCGCGCCGGACATCCATGAACTACAAAGACGAACTCTGTAACAAGATTAAACATAATTGTTCTATCAGAATTATGAAGTAATAAGAATAATTATTTGATAAAGAGGTCTTTCCTCGAAATATACGATTACACATTGTGTGAAAGTTGTGGCTAAACAAGTAAAATCTTCTATTAAAAAAATCACATCGTCGTCTGCCCTCCTTCTCAACAACGATACGTTTCCATTTCTTGCCTTCTATGACTCCTCTCTCTATATATATTTTTAATGATCAATGAATTTGGGGTCTTCTTTGGGGCTGAAATTGATTTTCACTGTTGGGCAGTTGTTTTGTGGTTAGGATACAGGAAAGGATAAATATAATAAATTTTTTTTCGAAAATTATAATTGATTTTGAGTAATTTAACGCCGACCTGTCAACACTAATTTATCTCCATCTCTCCGGGGCACTAGGCCAGTCTAATAATTAAAAAAAACAATAACAATGGGGTGTAGGCGTGGAATACAAAATCTAGATTTAAATAAAGTGATGCTAAGAGTGTCTCGAAGAAGCTAGAAACAGAAGTAGTAACGAGGAAAAACAGTGCGAAAAAGAATGAGTGCAAAAGACTGAATATATTTGTATGCTCTATTTTCACTGCTAGTTTAAGTATTATTAGACTGGGCTAATACTAAGGAGAGATGAAGGAAAATACAAGATTATTCGTTATTAGGCGCTTCTGTACTAAATTGTTTGGTTTTCGATTATAAATATTTGTAAGAAATACAAAACAAATTATTTTGAATCGACACTTAAGAACGAATGATTTCTGTTTAGTTTGGTCTGTATGTTTTACTCTTTTTTGTTTCATTTTACTTCAGTTAAAGTTCTCAGAAATCAAGGGGCCTCTACCTGGGGCTAACACTTGATCCCTATATGAGATATATAGATATTCGAATATTCTATTAAATTTCTCTTTTATCTCTCAAACGTTGAGTTAGTAAAGAAGTTAAGAACATTAATTTTAATTTTCCTCTCCCCAATTGACCAGTTGATTATATCTTTCTTTTGGTCTCTTGGTCTTATCGGATTCCAGGATCAGAATTCATCTGGTCTGGTGGAGTATCCAGCTAAGTGTTGTGACTTGAAGTAACATTACTTAGAGAAGGTGCCCTATTCCTCGTATGAGCTAATGTCAAGGGGATCATATTTGGGCTTCGAATACTATGTTATTTTGAATATTTGGCTAGGGTTTACTTGTAGGAGTAAGTATTCTCATGTCAGGTCGTCCTGACAAACCCTTGTACAGAGAGACCGAAGACACTTGAGGATGGTGTCTAGTAGGTAATTCAAACTCCCCAGTAGGTAATTCAAACTCCCGGTATGTCAACTCTTGTGAGTTATGTAATGCCGAGATCCAGTACTTCTGTAAACGTTTTTATATTATTATACTGAGATGGTATTCAGGTGAGCTGAAGAAACGTATAATATTATAGAGTATCGGGGATTGTCGTAACTAGGAAAAAGGCGGATGTTCGCAAATAAATATTTGTAGGATATTTAAGAACTACAATCTCGATATCTGATCGGATATCAGATGCGATAGTATATGCCCAACTAATGTCACGACCTATGATGGTGTGTTTGGGAGGAGTTTTTTTTATTTTAACTTAAATTTTTTCATTGAATTTAAAAACAAAAAAGAAAGCGTCACTGAGAGAGAAAGATAGAGAGATGAGAGGGAGAAGAGAAAGAGCAAGTAGTCAGCGCCCATCTTCTTTTCTGAACCGTTGTTTAGGCCTTGTATATCTTTTATTAGTTAGTTTCATTTAAATTACCTCCTCTGAAAATTAATCAGCAAATATCTTTAATAATTTATCTGTTTTTATTATTAAATCAATTTAATCAATTGCTGTTGATATCGACAAAACTATTGCATATATATGGGGAATATAGAACAATATACTTACAAATAAATGACACCAAACATTAATTTATTATAAACTGTTTAAAAATAGTTATACAAAGTGGGCATGCAAATAATTGTCTTTGGACCTTTAATCTTTACTATATATACAGTATTTCAAAATACTATGTTGTGTTATTGATTTAAATCACAGTAATCTGTTTTGATGGTAATATACGGGTGATAAATGAAAGATACTTTCGCATTTATTTATCTAGATGTAAGGAAAATTATTTTCAAATTGTTCACGATCAAAATAATAAACGAATTTTAGTCTTTATAATCAATGAAACAACGTGATGTTTATTTACTAAAGTAACAACACACAAGAACGCAGAAATAACACGTTATTAAACTATTCTTCTTGAACTAATTTCTTGTCTCGTTTTCTAATTACTATTGAATAAAGTTCAGTTTCAGTATAAATCGGATCGTGTTCCTTTCTTTTCTTTTTTTAAGTTTTCTTAAACTTAAAAAAAACTATAATTTATTTTCGACAGCCTGATTTAGCTTGCCCCAAAGTGTATAACGTCATTGTTCAATCGAACAGACCTTCTGTCGTAACTAGAAAAAAAAGTCGGATTTAAGAATAAACACATTTAAGAACTATAATCTCGATATCTGATCGAATGTATATCAGATGCGATATTATATGCACCTCGTTTACACATGTTCTCGTTTCACTTACAGTAAAGCTCGTTCAACAAACGAATACAAGTTATAATTAATAAATTCTAGCCGAAAGCCGTCCAAAGTTCTACATTTCGTCTTGCTCAAACGGATGGTTGTTTGGGCTTCATTGAAACATTATAATACATTAAAATAAATACGTGTTTCATTATAGTGTTGAGGGGGGGGACAAGAAACTCAGCATTGCTCAAAATATTCCTTACATTTTATATTATTTTTAATAAGAAGAAAGCGTAAATAGCAAGGGGGAAAGAGAAAGGAAGTGGGATAGAGTGCGAAATATAGACAATGGGATAGAGATAGATAGAGAGAGAAGTTTTGAAATAAAGATGTTTCACACAATTTTTAACTTTCTTTTTTTGTGGTTTATGGTCCCAGGCAACTCTGAGTAGCGCGTCTAGTCATTTATAAATACTAGCTTAAAGCCGTCCAAAGTTCTACATTTTGTCTAGCTCAAACAGAGGGCTGTTTTGGCTTTATTTAAACATTATGATTAGTATTCCAATCTTCTCTTTTATTTCTCATGGCTTGATGATGTCTGCTTCCAGAACTCCCAGATATTTGTATGTATCATGTTCACCAAGTGCCCTCGTCTCCTCATGATTACGGAGTTCCATGTCCTCTATTGTCTCGAGCTTTCCACTTTTCATCTCTAGGAATGCAAACTTTTCCATTCCAAATTCAATTTGGATGTTCTGATTGTGTTTATCAGTTTTTCCGATTCTCTTTTGTTTCTTGTTTTGTTTTGTTTTGTTTTTGCAAATAGCTTCAGGTCGTTATATGCACGAGGTGGTTTGTTCTTTTTGTGTGTGTTTGTGAATTTGTATACAGCATTACACTTCCTGGTTATGTTGTTGAGTGATATCATGGCTATGATAAACAGTAATTGTGATAGAGAGTCTTCCTGGAAAATGCATCTCTCTAATCTTATGTCAGCCATGTGTTGTCCTCCGGCTGTAAGTTTCAGTCTCCATGTTTCCATTGCTTTGTTACTAAGATTAATAATTTTGTCGAATATCTTGTACATCCTTAGGCACTCAATTATCCATGCTTTATGGATTCTTTCATATGCTTTCTTGTAGGCAATCCATTCTATGGCTATGTTATTTTTTCTGTTATTTTTTTTTACTTCTTTTAGGATACTTTGATCTATGTATAAAAGGTTATGTGTTCCCTGCATCCTTTGTGTTCGTCGGGGAGTAGTTCCTGATTATTTAGGGAGTGGTAAATCTCTTCTCTCAGTTGTGCCGTTATGATTTTCCACATGGTTGATGGGCAAGTTATTGGTCCGTAATTGCTTGGAATCGTTCCTTTCTCAGTGTCAGTTTGTATTAGCGTTGTTCTTCATTTGGTCATCCAATCTGGTACGTCTGTTTAATGTCTACATCTCAGGTTATGCGTTCACCTTTCACATGAGCTCCTGAATGTTTTAAACCAGTATGCCTGTATTCCATCAGGTTCTAGTACTTTCCAGTTTCTTAGTGGTTTTCATTAATTTCGGTTTTGTTCCTTCTTCGATTTCCTGGAGGTCTTCTTTCATTTTTTTTTTTAGGCATTCTCTTAATTTCTCCTGTGATCTTGTCTATTTTCAAATATATTGTCCCAGAAGTGTGTTGTTTCTGTCGAGTCCGATTGTTTGTTTCTTCGCGTTTTGGTAAAACTGACTTACATCGTTTTCAAAGGTCCTGCTTTTTTTATTGTTCAGATGTGTATCTGTATCGCCTAAGTCTTCCCTTTTATGCTAGTATCTTTTGGTTTAGCTCTTCGTGTTTTTTGTTTAGTCTTTCTTCTTTATTAGTCACATTACCCCTCTTCTATCATTTTCTGTAATCCTTTGCTCTATTTACTGTTCTAGCTTCTTTTTGTACTTTTTGCTCGTCCATTCTTTTGGTGAGGGTTTGTTTCTATCTTTAATCTCAAACTTACTGATTTAATATCTGCATAAATTAAGATGTTCATGTCTGTAATAGTATTTCTTCGGATATATGTGAGGAGTCTATTCACTTTTTCTATTTCTAATTTTAATTTTTTCCATTCTTCATTCCTTAGATATGGAAGTCTTATTTTGTCTTCGTTAATAATTCCTTTGATGTGTTCAACTTCTGCTTCTTGTTCCTCGTTGAGTTCGGAATCCTTGTACTTTGCGTGTTTAAGTTGTGCTAGTCTCCAACCTGTGGGTTTTTAGATAAATGGTGTTTTCTGATTTTCGGTTGCACCACTCGCCTTTCCCTTTATTTCCATTAGTTCAAACTCTGATAACCCCTCTTTCTTGCGGATGTATCTTGCTTGGTCTACAATTGTAGTCAGTAGACATGTTTCATTGATTCATCATATGTTTCCAGTTACATCATTCTAGTTACTTTTGTCATAGCACTCCATTCTATTTTGTAGTCCATTTCTTCCTCTGGTTTGATTTTGATTTAGTGTCTTGGATATTATTATTATTATTATTATTATTATTATTATTATTATTATTATTATTATTATTATTATTATTATTATTATTATTATTATCATCATCATCATCATCATCATAATCATCATCATTGACACACTATGAGTTTTCATAAAAATCATTATCAGTGATTGCTCATTGACAATAACTAGTGGTTTTCCCTAGAGTCTGAGTGACAACAAGTCTCCACAGGTTTTCAACACTGACCACTTCTTTCGATAACCGTTGCAAATTATTTTGCGTCATCACAACAGCGGTTTACAATTGAGTTCTTGTTGGCAACGACCATCTGTCCTTTAGAATGTGAGTGGCAATAAGCCTCCCTAAATTTCCAGTAGTCTCCGCACCCTTCCAGTGGAAATGTGGTTGGTGCTTTCCCCCGTGGGTTTTTCTATCCTCCTTAACCCTTCATGAAATTTTTCCGTGATACTAGTCGAGGCCTATGTATGTGTGTGTTTTTCTTGGGGGTCAGTTCATGGAAATACTGACAATTAAAGGGCTTTTCTACTACCTATAAATGTTTTCCTATTTCTATTTCAACTTACCTGTGACTGGTTTGCATTCGTTGGTTATGTCGGTTGGTTTCTGCATGCAAATGGTTATCTTTAAGATTTCGCCAGTTTTATCAGTGCCGTGCGTTGTATGGTCTCAATCTTTCCTTTGATTACAAATTCTCCTAGCCTTTTTTCCAGTTTTTTTAAGACCGTTCCAAGTGCTCCTACAATTATTGGTATTATAAAAGGTGTCTTCATGTTCCATATTCCTCTCAGTTTCCAGGATAATTCCATGAATTTACTTCGTTTTTCCACCTTCTTGATATTTACCCTGTGAACTGCTGGGACGGCGAAAACTACAATTATAACGTCCGGTCCTCTTTACATGGATGAGCTTATTTGCTATTGTTGTTGTTGTTGTTGTCAATATTACAAAAAAATACTTTATTATAATTATTATTATTATTATTATTATTATTATTATTATTATTATTATTATTATTATTATTCATTTATTTTTTCCCCGTATCGCTGCTCTCATTATTATTCACTTTTGCGCTTCTTTTAGCGGCTGTTATTATTTATTACTCACTGATGTTCTCACACGCTGACTGGCAACAACAGATCATGTTCCCTGGAGTCTGACCGACAACAAGACTCCCCAAATTGTCAGTATTCTTTGCTTCTTTCGCTCATCGTTGCAAATAACAATGCGTTCTCGCAGCAGACGTTTACGACTGAGTTGCCGCTTGTGAAAACCGCTGGGTGTCTATGGAATTTGAGTGCCAATAATCTTCCCCACGATTCTAGTATTCTACATGATTTTTCGTGATTCTTAATGTAACACATTTTTAGCCTGCATAGATTTGCTTAGCGGGGCTCGCGGAATTTCCCTTATGTCAGTATTATTTGAGAACATGTACATATATACACACACACACACACACACACACACACATATATATATATATATATATATATATATATATATATATATATATATATATATAATGGCTCATACGAGGAATGGTACACCTTCTCGTGGTGTTACCTCAAGTAATAGCACTTAGCTAGATACTCCACCAGACCAGATGAATTCTTGTCCCTGAATCTAGCAAAATTCATAATTCAACTTTCCTTCGAGTATTTTAAAGGATTATATTATATATTGGTCACACCCTCTAATTTAAAAATTCAAATATTTCAGATTTGCATTGAATTTGATCCATAGTCATTAAACACCAATTAAGCAAGATTCTCCAAATTTCAATTTCTTCTTAAGACCTCTTAAGCTTAAGCCGTACAGAATTTAAATTATGTAATAGATGTTGATAAAAATTAGAATAGGGATTCTAGACATAAAATTTAGTATCAATATATCTTGATTTTTATCTTTGTAAAGGAATATAAAGTCGTGCAGAACTGTTATGTTCTGGAATTAATTACATTACCCGTCCTGGGACGGGTATTCTTATAATTTGAATATATAGTTTGAAAATATAATTTGAAAATATTATTTATAAATAATTATATATATATATATATATATATATATAATTAATTGATCAAGTTAAAATATGTTAGTAAAATAAACATAAAATCAATATATTCAAAAGTACTCAATACCAAGTAGAGCATTTATGAAATTACGTAAACAATATTACAGTCTTACGTCAATCAGCAAACGTTTCGATACTAGATCATTTCTTCAAAGACTGAATAAAAAAAAGTAAAAATTGAGAATACCGTAATAGAAATGTTACCAGCAGGAAACCGAATGTTAAAAAAAAAGAAAGGATAAAAACCGAGATTAAAATCCGATCAAAATTCGTGTTAGTCAAATATTGGTCACGGTCCGCTGACCCTCCAAATTTACAGTCATGACCCCCCAGTTCACTCCCATATTACAACAGGCGCTCATTAAATAAAAGCTAAAACCCACAGTGTTTAAGGTCGTCACCAGATAATTTTTATCATACGAATTAAATGTATATTAGACAATACTAATAAATATCTTGAAATCATAGGTGTTAGCGCATAACGGACCAGTAATTTGCGGGTTAGCATTGAAATATTCTGAATAAGTGTAGGTCCAACAGGCAAATCACTGTAGTATCTATTATTATTATTATTTACTTACTAGGAGTTCTCACACAGGTCATCAGTGATTGCTCACCGACAACCGGTGGTATTCCCTAGAGGCGGAGTGACAACAAGTCTCCCTAGATTTCCAGTATTCTCCACCTCTTTTCGATAGCCACCGCAAATAATCAGCCGTTTACCATTGATTTCTCGCTGGTAATGACCATTGGTCTTCTCTGGGGTTTGGGTGGCAATAAGCCTCCCCAAGGTCCCCGCAATTATTATTATTATTATTATTATTATTATTATTATTATTATTATTATTATTATAACAATTACTGCTATTATTCTTTTTATTAGCATTATTATTGTTATTTCTACTACCATTATTACTAGTATTATTATTATCATTATTATCATTATTATTATCATTATTATCATTATTATTATCATTATTACTATAACTATTCCTATTATTATTATAACCACAACTATTATCATAATTATTATTATTATCATTACTGCTACTACTATTGTCCTTGTTATTATCCCTGTTATTGCTATCATTATTAATTGCTACACCTACTATTATTATTACTATTATTATTATTATTATTATTATTATTATTATTACGGTTATTCTTATTACAGTTATTAATATTAGTATTATTATAACTATTACTATCATTATTTAGAACTATTATTAATATTATAATTATTATTACTATTATTTTTACTATCTCTACTATTATTATTACTATTGTTGTAATAATTATCACGACTGTTTTCTATTGTAAATACTATTATTATTTTTACTATTGATATTATTACTATTTTTATTATTTTTATTTTTATTACTACAGTTACTACTATGATCACTACAGCCACCATTATTATTATTATTATTATTATTATTATTATTATTATTATTATTATTATTATTATTATTATTATTATTATTATTGTAGCAGCAATAAGAACCGCAACTCTAGATCTCGATTTATAGCTGTAATATTATTACCTGTTTCTCTTTAAGTTTACCCCTTATTAAAAAAAATTGTATTATTAATTTTTAATCTTTTAATTAAGACAAGATCTCCTAATTTTATTAGTTTACTTGGATTCTACCCATTGTAATAAATTACACCTATTTGAGGGTGCATTAATTTTTGTGCTATATTGTTATGTTATTCACGTGAAATTTTCTAGATTGTTCACAAACTCATCCAAAGTCAGCCGTTTGAAGTGTCTACGATTAAAACCTATCTAGTCTCGTTTATTTAGTAAGCAACTTATATCAGGGAACATAACAATGACTAACTTTTCACTAATACAGGGAAAACAGGTGGGTTGTGTAGTGTGAGTGTCGAGGACTTTTTTTAAAATGCTCCATTTTACCACAGGAACTATATTTTCATTTTTTATGTATTTAATGTACTTGGATATTAAAGTTCCTATTTTCTAATTATCTCAATAAATACTGGAAGCATATGTTTTCAGTGTTGACCAACCCTAGTCCGGCGGGAACTGGGCCATTTCGATTGCCTTCTATCCGTCGGGCTGGGGTATAGATATTGGTCCTGAGTAGTCCTCCCCTCTTTGGGATCGAGTAAGTTTATTGCTTACTGCCTGAGGGACCTTGACCAGAAAATGCCGACGGAGCTGCAATATCTTAGAGGATAGAGGGCCCTTCTTTGGGAGCGCTGACTTGACTTCCCTCACCTCCAAGCCTTGTGCCACATATTCCTGCAGTGGGAAGGAATTAAATACCTGAACAACCCCAGTCTACGCTGGCAGTTAAGACTGACGTACCACCACTTTTCTTTCTTTGTTGTATTCTATTGTCTCCAATATACTTGTTTTACCTAACCCCCATGTTCGTGTTTTCATTCCGACCCCTAAACAATGTCACAACAACTGTCGATGAAGTATTAGAACTTACACGGGAACAATTCGCGAAACCCCTTAAAAACGATCTCACAACAACTGGCTACGAGGTATTCGAACTTACACGGGAAACAACAACAACATTAAGGATTTTTCTTGAGAATATTCAAAAGGATCCCACAATAGACTGTGAGCCACACTCCCAAAAGCCCTCTAGATTTTTTATCTTGTCGGCTTGGTCAGAGCACTGAAATATAAAGGTGGTAAATGGAAGCCTATACACTCAAGAATATCATACTAGTTTTCAGAAGCCTAAATGTGGTTCAATGGGGAGAACGGCGGCCATCTTTAAAGATGGCCGCCGATTTTTAAAGAAAATATGACAGATTACTTAAACCTTACTAGTACTAATATCAATAGGCATAGGGACATATAAATTAGTTCATTTTATTTCTAGGTAAATTCTGCATCCTATGGTCTAAGCTATATTATAATTTATAGCCAGGATCTGTTTCACGTTTGAGAAAATGTGGTGAGAAAATCACATTTTATAATGTTATATTTAGATACATATATTATAATTTCGTATCAAAATAAACAGACAAATGTTTTTAGCATTTTTTAATATTTGTCCTGTAGATACACTTATATCCTAACAATAAAATCAATTACATCAGTTTATTATTGTATTTTTGTCACAAGGCAAATCATTTTCCACTGTGGTGTCTGTGCGAGTTTATGTTCTTTAGAAGTTTATTTCATCACAGCATGAGTAAACGTGTAAAACGTGTAAAAAAAACAACACAAAATTCTAAATTCCTGGTGACTATTTGAAAACAGATACCAGGTGCCTAACAGGATAAGCCATGCATTTGTATGTGTCAGACTAGACAACTTAAAGCACATAACATAGTGATATATACTCAAGCATTTTGTAAGTATATGTCTAATGTATTGTTTCTGTCTATTGATTTCTCGCTGGTAATGACCATTGGTCTTCTCTGGGATTTGGGTGGCAATAAGCCTCCCCAAGGTCCCCGCAATAATAATAATAATAATAATAATAATAATAATAATAATAATAATAATAATTATTATTATTATTATTATTATTATTATTATTATTATCATCATCATCATCATCATCATCATCATCATCATCATCATCATGATGATGATGATGATGATGATGATGATGATGATGATGATGATGATGATGATGATGGTGATGGTGGTGGTGGTGGTGGTGGTGGTGATGATGATGATGATGATGATGATGATGATGATGATGATGATGATGATGATGATGATGATGATGTATATTTAATTCTTAGTGAAACCTAGTTGGTCACCTCAACTAGGAATCCTTGAGAATCTGCAAGTGACAGTGGCAACGACCGAATTACTCTTGTAGGTTTATTTTTCTATATTTGGCGATCACAACCAATATTGCTAGGAGGTTTCTGTTAACTTTCAAAGCCATGTCTTTTCCATGTACATTATGTCTGGATATCTTAGACACACTGATGAATGTCTTCAGATGCATTTTTATGTTAGCAAAACAGTTCACTTTTTTCTGTTTGAACTTTTAATTCGGATTCACCTCTCGCATTTGCGGACTGAAGATTAGTTTGAACAAATTGAGTTGCAACAACTCCTGATGCAATATGAATCAACTTATCATCTTATTCATAGTCAAATAGGTTTATCATACTATTCACTGTGTCAATAATGTTTTCAACATCAGCTTTGTCACGTTTCATATGACTTATTAGGAGATCTGTTAGAGTTACACTATGCTCTCCTTTGTCAACCATGGCTTAACATTCACGGATGATGGATCCTCTAGCATGATAGGGCTATATTCATTTGTTGACTGCACTCTTGCTAGTTCTGAAACCTCTCATATCACCTTTTAATTTAGAGTCTCGATGAGCAGTTTGCTCCATCGTTTGGTCACAAAAAAATTGAACAGTGAAAGCGCCTTCTTAACATTGCTTATATATCTCTAGATGAATGAAGGGAAGATTACACATTTCCAACTACAGAAAGAAAAATTCTTGTTGAATTATCCTCACCTTAGGTTCAACCTCTATTCCGAAACTCCACCAAATGCTACTTTGACAAATAATCAGTATAATTTTATATGCTAATTCACTCAAAAAAAGTTAGATTTTACTTTTTTTCAGGAAATTAAGTGTAAACAGCCTGAAAAACTTCGCGGTAAATATAAAACAAAGACAAAACCCCACTTATTTTAGAATTTAGAGTGAAGGATCAGTTTTGCATAAATTTAACATAAAATGATCACTTACTATTTTTGAATTTTATTTTTTAGTATTCATTGTTATTGTTCCATTTTATGTTTTATTCTTATTTTTTTACATTTTGGTAAAACTGTAGACATACACCTGACACGCCCCCACCCCCACTCCCCCCAAAAAAGTGAGATTCTACATTTTTAAGCAATTATATGTAAATAGCCTGAAAAGGTTTACGGTAAAAATTCAAATAAAAAAGAAACAACAATATTTTAGAGTGAAGAATTACTTTCACATTTAAATTTAACACAAAATGATCGCACTAGATAGCGTTCTAAGGACATATTAGCTAAGTATTTTTATGGGGCAGTAAAGGCATGGCCAATTTAATGTTCATTTTCAGTAAATCGTGCCCCCCCACTCAGACACATACCCATGTAAACAGCGTGAAAAAAATGCCGATAAAAAAAGTGTAAGTATATATATTCTTAGTAAACCCCTCCCAAAACTCACACTTGATTTCTAAGAAATTAAGAAAATGACCAAGCCTTAAGAACGGAATCTGATCCGGAAGTGGGTGATCATTTTACGTTAACTTTTTGTTTGAAACTGATCTCTCATTCTAAAATCCAAAATATTTTTTGTTTGTTTCATTTATTTTTACCGTCAAGTCTTTCAGTTTGTTTACGTGTAATCCCCCCCCCCCCCGCAATGTAGAATCTGACTTTTCTTCTTTTTTTTTTAACTAGCATAGAGTGTAAGGGTGAAATGATACCAAATAATCAAATATTAGAACATTCATTCAAAATAGTTATGTTTGATTTTCTTAATGGATTTTTCCTGGAGATCATAAGACGTTGATTGACGCACCTGTTAAGCAGCATAAGACGTACGAATTGCTGCGTAATCTTTCGCGATTATTGTTTGGGATCATTCCAGATTCTTCCATTTATCCACATATTTTAAGAAACGAGTGGATCTTTTCACCGAAAATGATACGAGTTGGCTCTTTTTCGAGAGAAACATGCACATGAAACAATGCGTTCGTTCAATGTTTACATATATCGCGTCGTTTGCGCGAGAGGTCGCCATCTTTTATTTTATTTATTTTATTTTGTAAATGCGATTCTGATTGTCTGATTATAAATAGTAAATAAAAGAAGTGATTTCATTGGCTAAACGGATCTTTCGGAGCTAGACATTTTTTGCGTAAATTAGAGAATTAAAATATAAATAATTAATTAACCCTACAGAACTACGCTCGCGAAAAGTGTCTGAACACTTTTTGTGATTTTTTATCTAAATCGCTAGGGATTTAATATTGAGTGTCTTTTCATAGCCGACGAAAGTAAACGTTTTCGGGGGTGAGAAGCCTGCTTAACAACTGGCTATCTGGGATTTTAAACTTACACCGTCACAACGACTGACGATGTGGTTACAGTAAAGGATTCTTGAGAACCTTTAAATGGACGCCACAACGGGCGACAAAGTATATTAAGGAGAACCTTAAAAGAAGAAAAAAGTGAAGAAATCAATAACAAATTAACCAGACAACGTCCAAGTTTTTAAAACTGCTTTATCGGTGAAAAAAAAAAGAAAAAATACGTAAAAGATCAACTAATTTTTCTTTCATTGAAGAAAGGTCAGTGATTTTTTATTGCTATTCCGACACTGTTGTTATTTTTTAACAAGAAAAATATATTTTACTCTCTCCAAAAAAGAGAAAGTTACTACTGTCGAAAGAAAAAAATTAAAACCGTATTTGTTCTCTCTGTTAACTAAAGTGCCGACCGCAAATTCTAGGTCCACGCGAAAACGTACTAAAAAAGTGATTTTTTTGTCAAAAAAAGTGTTATACTCTTTTTTACAACTAAAATTACGCCTAACAAGCGTGATCTAAAGGAAAGAACTTTCTAAAATGACACATTTTAAATATGGAAGACTTTAAAGCTACTGGTGATTTTTAAATGCAACAGCAACTAGAACAAAGAAAAGAGCCAGACGAAAGACTACAGAAAACTGAAGAAAGACTACTAAAAATTGAAAATTACAAACACTTCTACGAGAAAAAAAAGAAAGAATCCGACAAAAAGATTGAAGTATTGATGCAAACAATATCGCATAGGGGACAAATTAACGAAAATGATGATGATATTTCGCAGAATGCCGTGTGGAGTGCAATTGACAACTTCACGTATTCCCCAGACGAGGATAAAACCTTTGCTTTGTATTTTAGAAGATATGAAGACTTATATAAAATAGAAATATAATAAGAAATGGGCAGAGTCTGAAAAAGTTCGCCTACTACTTCGGAAATTAGGCACCACCGAACATACGAAGTTCGTGAATTTTATTTTACGCCGAGAAACAAGCGATTTGATGTTTGCTGAAGCTGTGAATCTCCTAACGGAATTATTCATCCCAAAGACTTCTTTGTTCTACAAACGCTGGAAGTGTTTAGACCTGGTAAAAAAGACAACGAACATTATTCAACGTTCGCATCAATTGCCAACAACACTGAGACGATTTTAAATTAGCCGAACTTAGTGCTGATAATTTTAAATGCCTAATTTTCGTACAAGGATTGATATCAGGAAAAGACGCTGAGATCAGATGGAGGGTTCTAAATAAATTAGAAAATGAACCGAACTTAACACTGGAGAAATTAACTAAAGACTGCCAGGAGATTCATAAGTGTTAAGCAGGATTTGAAGGACATCGAAGAGTCAGGCATTGCACACATATGACAAGTGCGTCAAAAAACTTAAATCTAACTCTCATCTAAAAACGCATACCAAAAAAGCCACCCCTATAAAAGAAAATTACCGCCGAAGCCTTGTTATCAGTGCGGATGCCTGCATTGGGTAACAGATTGCCTATTTCGTGTTAAAACCTGCCTGACTTGTACAAAAAGTCGGACATAAGAGTTCGTATTGCAGAACGAAAAAAAGAAATAAAGCTCGGGTTAAATCCACAAAAACAAACCAACATGGCGGCAGAATTATAAGAAAATATGTTCAGCTAAAGATTCTAACTAAAAACGTAAAATTACAATTAGATTAGCGTACAGACATATCAATTATGAACATACATACGTGGAGAAGGTTGAGAAAACCGAACATGCTAAGAACCAAGCAAATTGCCAGAACAGTAACTGGTGAAAAATTTTAATTTTGAGGGTGAAATAATTACCGACATTACTTTTAACAGAACGGCGAAAAAAGTAAAAATGTACATATTAAAATACACAAATAATTTATTTTGCGTAGACTTAATGCAGCTATTCAAACTATGGAGATTATAACCAATATTTCTAGCCAGAAGAAAATAAATCTGACGACCGGGTAAGAAAAACGAAAAACGTAATTTATTTTAACCATTAAAAATCGTATGAAATGGACTCAAAATAAATTGTCGGCAGAAATGGCAGAAATTAAATCACATAAGGAAACAAAATTCACGCTGAAAAAAGCGAACACCAAATTTAAAAAAACTATGTCAAATTCTTTGGATAACCAGTTAATGGTAAAAGAGAGTTAATTCATGGTTCCTGAGCTAGAATCGCTAAAGTTACAACTCAAAGAGTTTTCAGAAGAGCTAAAAACTATAAAAGATACGATGACTTGTCTTGAAGAGGAATACCGAAACAAACAAGATATGTTTCAAAGTTTTAAGATATGCTAACAAATCAGACATCTAGAATTTAAAAAACTGGAGGATATCAGATCTGAATTCGATAGAGGCCATCAGTTCTCTCATAAGAGACACCTTAACCAAATTAGGTAACGACTATCGGAAGATAGCGACAACACGCCCCAGGAAGAAGTTATAGTTACCATAAACAACACTTTCGACATACAGCTACCTCAGGCAACCTCAGAATAGAGTCAATCCAAAACGAAAACGATACTACACTCCTGAGGAGGTAAGCCTTGGAAGGGTGTTATGGTACCTTACCTATAACTAACATTTGAACTTTTCCATTATTAATAAATACTGGAAGCATATGCTTCTCAGTGCTGAACAACCCCAGTTGACACTGGCATTTAAGACTGACATACCACCACTCTTGTTTCTCTGTTGTATTTTATTTTCTCCAACATACTTGTTTTACCTTACCTCCGTGTTCGTGTTTTCATTCCGACCCCTAAACAGGGTCACAACAATTATTATTATTATTATTATTATTATTATTATTATTATTATTATTATTATTATTATTATTATTTATTTATTTATTTATTTATTTAGTCTATTTCTATTTTTGAAATATATATCAGTGCTAAGGATTTTGCATACGAAACTACGGCCTGGGGGGGCTGCACAGAGTAAACCACCAAGAGAGAAGACATTATTGTTTGAAAAAAATGGCGCAAAATAAAACTCAAATTTCAATATATTTTGTCTATTACTTTTAAATTCCTCCCTCCTCCAACCCTAATTCCTCTCTCCCCCCCCTCTCTCTCTCTCTCTCTCTTTATTATTATGTCTGTCTGTCTTTACAATCACTCTCTCTCACACACACACACTTGCACACACCCACTATCGTTGTCTCTCTCACACAAACAATCACGCATTTTCTCTTTAATGAAGAGACGCACACACTCAGTGGTATTCTTTTACAAACGTTCACTCATACTTTACACACTAACTTTCTTTCACGGATACTATCTCTCTCTCTCTCTCTCTCTCTCTCTATCTCTCTCTCTCTCCATCACTATCTCTCTCTCAGAGGCGTACAGAAATGTCGGTCGATGAAGCGGTGGCCCTGACCATTCAAATTGGCGGATTGTTATCCAATCATGTACAAAATATATCACTTTCTCACAATATTTCTCAGTACTAGGACTTATACTTGGGAATTACATCAAGGAGTTGTCCGCAAGCATCTCCGGACCTCTGTCATTTCCTTGCGCGAGTTCGTGTATGAGTATGAATAAATTGTCACTTACCATTGGGCAAACTGGGTTCCACCGGAATAACGTAGATATCCTTTTTGGAAAACATCTTTCGTCAAGTGCAAATGTAATCTCAAAAGTTTGTCTGTATTTCCTTTTCTCTCTCTCTCTCTCTCTCTCTCTCTCTCTCTCTCTCTCTCTCTCTCTCTCTCTCTCTCTCTCTGTTTATTTATACGTTCGTTAAACCATTTGCCTTGTTATTTATCCACGTGTTAAAGCTTCAATCCAAAAGTTGTTTTTAATTCTAATAACTGTTTTGTATCCCTCAAAATATGTTCAACTTCTGTTTCTTTTTTGTTCGTCAGATTGTGTATCGATACGAATAAACAGGTAATGCCCCCCCCCTTCCCCGAAACAGTCCCTCCCAATTTTAATCGAGAAAAAAGATAACGACAGACACTTGTGAGCAAACATTACTACCCTTCCCCACGCACACAACAAAATGATTGCAAAACAATGGACACGTGGGGATAAGATTACCGAAGTGCAAGTAGGATTACGCAAACTAGAACATAAATCACATGTTTAGAACATACACACATACATACACCTAATTCCATACATAGGTATGTGCATGTACACAGACGTAAAAGTACGATTTTATATCATAAGAAAATATACTTCACATATACTTCACATATGTGTGTTGCGGGCGGGGTTGAGTTAGAGATAAGGTGAACATTCTATCCCCACCCATGCCTAAGTATTTTAAAATCTCGACTTGAGTGATAAAAGCAAAATATCCTTATCTTTGATTGATATATATATATATATATATATATATATATATATATATATATATATATATATATATATATATGAAGTCAGTTTTATTCTTGAGTGTTAATCCATATAGCATTGCATCTGAAAAATCGATATTTGATTCTGACACCGATATCTTTCTTTTTTATCCTTTCATCATGTTATTTAAACTAAAAATATGTAATTCACTTGAATTTCATTCGAAAAATACTTTATCCAATTCGGATTCTTTTTAATATAGCTGCCATCTTTGTAATCAGCAGCAAATTTATAAACAAGTAGTAAATCTATAAACTACTTTTATTTATTACTGCTAGATAACACTTATATAATGTTAAATGTTTCGTTATATAGAAAGAAAGTGAAGAGTATTAAGGAATTTCTGGATTCTTTAAAATTTTGATGTCTGAATCTAAATTTAGATTAATTAGTGACACGGAGAATACTTTGATTCAGATAATGAACTATGTTTGCAAAAATAAATATATTATAAGCCTATTTACTTTTAAGTTATTTTATAAGTTAAACGTCTGTCGACATTATTTGACTTACGTAACGTACTTAGCATTCTGTCTTAACACAATGTTGCAAGCGGACTTTCGTCTCCATCGTTCATTTATTAAACCGGTTTACTGTATCCTTCTTATGGTAAGTCCTAATACTAACTAAGCAATTACCGTTGTGTTACAGGCAGAAAACATACTTACATTTTAAAAAATCTTAATTTTTTAGCTTGCATACTGCACAAGAAAATGTCCGCCGACAAAACTGCTACAAAAATACCATCACATATACATATTTCATGACATAAGAAAAACATTTTGAAATTTGTGAACAGATTCTGCCAAAATCCTATCCATCGTCTGCAATCCCTATGGTGTTAGTCTCACCATTCACTTGACACCAACCATTAACCACTTCGAGTGGCCTTTGGACTTTAATGGGCTGTGACTCGTTAGTAAAAACGATACCTTTTACCAATTTAAACAAAAATATAACAATAGTAGCTATCATAATTGTTTAATTAAACATTACACAATAAAAAAAGCCTTCCGTCAGCATCGAGTGACTTTCATATTAGAAAATTTCAACAAAGCTTGTCCAAAACATTTACAACGTTGATTAGCGCGAGAGAGCTACATACGTTATTTCCTCCTCACAGAGCATATAGTACATATACAGATCGTAAACAGTTTATTTATTTACTTTTCTTCGCCATAAACAATCAAATTTTATCTTCACTAAATAAATAGTCGTTTTATTTAACTTAAACGTTTTTTGTTACATAACGAAAGATGGAGGGAATTATTGATGGATCGGGGGTTAAAAGAATGACCCTAGCGGGTATGCGGAAATTAAAAGTTTGGCGTCATTTCCGGGAAAAGGAAATTATGCCTCTTTCCGTCCAGACACTTGAATGGGACAGTCACGAAAAATCTACTCGTTCCCAATAAAAAAAAAACAGTGGGGGTGGAGCGGGCGTACAATGTGAGCTATCATAGCATTGCGGCTCAAGCCCCCCCCTCTTTCTCTCTCTCATTCTCTCTCTCTCTCTCTCTCTATATATATATATATATATATATATCTTTCTCTTTGATCTTTGTAATTTGTCACTTTGTCTACAGCTAATAATGAGACGCCGATAAAGACTAGAAAGGGGGTGTTTGCTGCGATGTGTATAATGGGAGTATACACGCCTCATAGACGCGACATCGCAACATTTTCAAATAGACAACAAATTCCCGTTCACAAAAAACAACCAAAAGGGGTTTTATAAATGAACAAATCAGGTTTGAATTCAGATGTAGGAGTTTTTAATATGAATACGTTTTTCTTTACATGAGAAGGGTGCTGTTTTGCAATACTTTCTTATTTGCCAGTAATGCCTATAACTGATGAGTTGGGAGTGCGAAGGGCGTACAATGTGGACTATAATAGCATAGCGGCTCAAGTCGTCTTTCTATCTTTCTCTCCTAACACAGTGATCCATCTCTCAATATATATCTCCCTCTAATACCTTTAAGTGTTCAGTCTGTCTAAAGCTAATAATGAGACACGGATGAAGACTAGAAAAGGGGTACCAACCGCGGTGTGTATAATGGGATTATACACGCATTATTAACTTCTTCTAAGACTAAGAACAGTGCTGATTTGCAATAACTTCCGATGTGCCATTATATTAGTGCCTATAACTGATCAGTTTAAATCGAACTGAACGTGTATTGTAGCTGTTAGATAATACGTGTCCAATGCGGATTAATCTGGTGTCGAAAAATTACCATAACAAATACGCGTTGAAGAAAATGTAATTATTTTATCAGTCGCGTCTTCTAACCGGTTTGGTACTACTTAATATATTTTAAAAGGTAGTCGGAAAATTTATATGCTGTTACACAGTTATGGAGTTTGGGGAGTTTGTCTGGTCGTACGCAAATAGACACTTGTTATGTGTTGGTATAGAGTAACAGATTGCACATTACTAAGGCAGTGGATTTTACGATATGAAAACCCGAGTTCAAATCTCACGTAAGTTTTAAAGTTTTTATTTTAACTGACAACGTCTTTTATGAATTAAAAAAATTAGATGACATTATAACATGAAAATATTACATAAATATTGTTTTTAACTTAGTTATCTTTCTTTGGTAATCCACAAAAAAAGTAGACATAAAGGGTATTCAGCATTAGTTCAAGGCGAATTACTTTTGCTTAAAACATAATTTCTAATATTTTTTTCACCAATCAAAACAATACGTAACTACATTCATCGTAGTTACTTACTCTCTCATGTAAATACTAAATAGCGCATTTTTCCACGAAATGTCACAAATATTTTTTTCACCAATCAAAACAATACGTAACTACATTCATCGTAGTTACTTACTCTCTCATGTAAATACTAAATAGCGCATTTTTCCACGAAATGTCACAAATATTTTTTTCGTACAAGCTATAAAGCGGTAAAAGCTAGGTAAAGAAGGGCATTAACATACCCATCGACTATAGAAACACCTTTCAAGGAATGAGCATAAACAGCTTTTACATTTTTTTTAAGTTACCGATATTTTATCTTGCCGGTGTAATAAAAAGAAAATAATCACTGAAAATGCTCACAAATATGAAAGATATAAACAAAAACATTAACAAGCCGCGCGTGCGTGGTCCCCCTCTGTATGTGACTCGATGTGGCGAGTGTGAAATGCAATAAATTTGGGCAATTTGAGGGCATTTTTTACCCCCCTTTGACTCCCTGGGGGCGTGAACCAGAATTTTTCTGAGGTCAAAGATGCTTATTTTATACCCAGAACAATTGCCTTTACATTTTGGCCAGGTTTCAGAAAAATTGAATGGATGGATCAAACGTTATGGGCAAAAAATATCATTTTTTGCCATTTCAGGGCCTTTTGACCCTCTGGAGGGCTAACCAGATTTTTTTTCAAAAATCGGAGAATGTCACTTTCTAACCGGACCAAAGTTACAACTTCATGCAAAATGTCAGAGAAATTCAATGAATGGTTGCGGAGAAAAATTCGGACGGACGGACGGACAGACATGCCTCAAAACATAAGTCCCCCGATTTATAAAATCGGGGGACCAACAACAATAAAAACAAATGTTTTAGCTTTTTGACGACATTTAATCATTTCCGTCCACGGTCAGTAAAGAAGAAATCCTTCTAGACGTAGGCAATTTTTAATTAAAGTCACATCAAGACTGACACTTTTGTGGAGCTGGATTTGTTTCATGTTAAAAACCGACCTTGTGTCTAACTGCCCTTCTGTGAAGGCAAGTAAATAGCAATAAAGAAAACCATGTGTAATTTTTTGAATATTGGTTTATAGCTGACCTATCCGGCAATGCCTGCATGTCAAATATATTTAACAGATTATATATATATATATATATATATATATATATATATATATATATATATATATATATATATATATATATATACTATCAATATTTTTTATTAAATATTAAACTATATTTACCTACAGACAACGTTGTTTCGAACTTACGTTTTCATCAGTGCAAGAAAGGGTGATTTCAGGCGGAATAACAATCCTACGCCTTAATCCATTAGGCCAACGGAAATCACCACAGACATTAATCAAATTAAGATACATTTAAAGCCAGCGACGGAGTTTAAGCGTTATGAGATCAAAGAGTGCTTAAACACACGGGCGTGTAAGCTTTGCTTCCATAGCTTAACAACCTATATATATATATATATATATATATATATATATATATATATATATATATATATATATATATATATATATATGTGTGTGGGGGGGGGTGTACTCATCAACATTTCGTCTTTATTTCAAGACTCTCGTTCTTTCCCTACAGACACTCTCACGCAGAAGTTATGTTACTAGCCTCTCTCTTCTGTATTGTTATGTTTATGGTAAGTGCTCGTCTGGGATACAATCCCTGGTCCCCCTGTAAATCATTTACAACAAGAACACGCCTAGCTATAACCACAGCAAAGAACTTTCCACTCTCTCTCTCTCTCTCTCTCTCTCTCTCTCTCTCTCTCTCTCTCTCTCTCTCTCTCTCTCTCTCTCTCTCTCTTTCTTTACGAAATAACCAAACGGAATTTCTATGAAATAGTTTTTTCCATTTTATTTAGAAGTAATGATACGAATCGTTTCGTATTTTTAAACGAGATAAGAATTAAATTGTTCTACGCCCCTCACATCGCCAGCCAGTGTGGCTGCGTGGGATGATAGGGGGATGAGGTGTCTACGAAATGGCATTCCCAGTATTTGCAGGTTAATGAAAATATATTTTCTTCTCTGTGACGGTGTGAGATGGAAACAGATGAAGAAGAAATATCTTTTTGTGAATGAGTTTTAAAGGAAGGGGAGATCTCCTCTCTCCCACTCAAGTAACAATGGGAGATGGAGATGGGTGAAGAAGTTAGCGAAAGGGCCGGATTAAACGTACACTTGGCAATTTCCAATTCACTCTTAGAACTCAGGTTCTAAGAGTGAATTGGAAAATGCCTAATATGGAAAGTAATGCTAATGACAATTTTTTTCGTTGTTGAATTGAATTCTGTTGGACGAGAGGGTCGCCTCTCCTCCAACAGAATTCTGCCGGGACAGCTAGTCTAATATATAAAATTAAGTCGGTTGGGGTTTTTTCAAGTTAGACTTGAATAGCAAGGTATCTGACAAATCAATAGTTGATTCTGACTTTAGATAAGTCATATTCATTATTAAGTATTGTTATAAAGCATTTTCTTAATAGGTATTTAATGGTTTTGTGTGCAAGGTCTGTCGTCTTGATTAAGCTTGATTCTGATTTTTAGACATTTATTTTCTAAGATATATATATATATATATATATATATATATATATATATATATATATATATATATATATATATATATATATATATATATATATAAAGATAGATGGACGAAGAGTGATAAACATGCACGAATGTCCAAATTTATATCAAACTTCGATTGTTAAATGCAAGTTATATTTTGTAATAAAATTATGTCTATTATTCTTTCCTTAAGACAAGGCTTTTCAAAAAACGAGATCTTATCATCAGAGGAATTATACAGATAGATAAGTTTGCAATAGAAAAGCAAAAATTCAACATTTGAAAAAAATATTTTTTTAAATGATGGGTGAAAAAAAAGTTCGTGTAAAAAGATATTGGGTTTGTTCAGGTGGTAGTTGTCCGCCGATAAGGTGTCCAATGGAAGAAAGTTTCGATGGAGAAGAAAAAGTTTCGTGGAGGCATTACAGAAAGGCGTTCAAAATGAAGTAAATCCAATGGTGAAAATTGAGTTCAAGTCGTAGATGGAGTGCACTTAAACGGAATTAAAATGAAGAAATCTGGCCATTTAAAAACAATGCTTCCTCGGCTAAGAAATGAGTCGTAAGCGAATGACATTAGCAATGGGAATGGAAAATTGAAGTAGTTCTGAGAAAAGACGCCCTAAGTTAAAATCAAGGTCAAATTAGGAGGTGGGAAGGAAAGAGGAAGGTGGGGTAAATGGTAGGAGGGTTAGATGAAAAAGCCATGACTGCTGATGGGAAAGGGAGTAGGGGGATTAGGGGGAGTGTTCGAACGTCGTCACGCTCACTACGAAAGTAAGGAAAATAATAATAGTTTATATTTGTTTGGATTCCCGATTGCAAAGAGCGCACAATTCTAATTACAAAGAGCAATTAAAAGTGTGTTGGGAAGGGAGAATACAGATACAAGAAAAGGGAAGTGATGTAATGGGGAAAAAAGCAGAAGGGTCTGGTGTAAAGCAAAAAGAATCGGAGAAGCGACCAATGGTGATAGGCATACTAAATGGAAAGCGTTACTTCCCCTACTAGAGAACTCCACCCACGAGTGTTGAGCCGATGTAGGCATCCACAGACAGTTACTTTGCCTTTTTCAGCTCTTTGATGTTGCTAGACATGATAAGTGTTTCAAGCTGAGATTCGAAACCGGATTGGTTGTATATTCGGCAGCAATCTTAAACGTACGCCATTGCAATCACCACAAACCGTCCATCTGATCACATGAGAAATAATGGTATATTGCTTGAAAAATAATAATGAAAGAAAAACAATATCCGTCATGGAACTGTTATTGTTCACTTAATTGTGTTGCGATCTATTTCTATGATTCGTATAGAAAATATTCCACTTTATTCAAGGTCTTTGCATTGTTGTTAAATAAAGGAATCGAATGCAGTTCGATTTCTTTGCCTTTTTATTTGTTCCCCCTAATTATCGTTTGTCACATGAATGCGCTATTTTATTATGTACGTAAACGCATATATTTAGAATGCCAATATTGTTTTAATTTTTATTTAGGTATATTTATTTTTTAAATTTTCCTCATGTTTTTTATCAACATCATGCGTAGTTTCTTTCATTAACAAAAAGATATTGCTGCATTATAGCTTGTGTCCCACTAAGCTACGTTGGGGACGAGACGGGCATTGTCAGAACTAGCTATCACTGAGTGTCAAAGATCAAAGGTTACATGCATGAGAAGTGAAATAATAATATTTTTCTCAGATTAAAGTATATGTAGGGGAAAAATGTTTTATATATGTTTGTGTTTTTTAAAAGAGAGGGAGAGGGGGCGGAAGTCATGATCTGGACGAGTAAAAATATAATCGAGTTTGACACGGGACGGAGATATGGCTCGCATCTAAGATGGCTCATTAGCAGTTAATCTCGCTCCTCCCTCCTCTTTCTCTCTCTTTTTATATATATATATATATATATATATATATATATATATATATATATATATATATATATGTGTGTGTTTCTAACTAGCACAGAGAAGACCAATATGATCTTAAATATAATAAAAACATATTTTTATAAAACTATCTTTTTGCATTTCAATCATCTGCCACGAATGTGATCCCCATACAACTATAATACAAAAAAGTCTTATTGCTTAGCTTTAAGCTGCATTCTTTAATTTTATTAAATACTATATTTATGTTGTCAGCGTGCTGTTCCCGATTTATGTTTTTTATTAAAACTACAAAATCCAAGTCACTCAACATAGTGTCTATGTTTTTTTTTAATATCCCCGGCACTATCCTTATACTAAAATGCTCTTTGTGTTACTATACAGTATATAATTCTGTACATTTTTATTCAAATGTGGTATTTTCAGGTAGGCATCCGATGAATCGAGTGTTGAGAATATTTCTCTTCCATTTAACTTTTAATATATAGCTTCAGGAGTATGTACTGGCTAATTGTAAGCTTTTAAACAATCGTTTATTCCAGTTATTGAACATACCCCCCAATTTTTTTATTTTTTTTACATTAACTATGGGATTCGCCTAATTACTATAGCATGTTTTACTTAGAACTTCTAGACGGTCCATTTATTTTACAATTATCTCTTAAACTGCTAAAGTTACTTGTATTTTGGGTCTAAAAATCGACGGTGCATATGTTTTTAATTCAAATATTGCTTTTGCTTTGGGGCACATTTTTAAACTTTCAGAGAAAATGTCGGGAAAACTTGAGTTAAGTTCTCTTTTTACATTTTCTGCACTATTTGAAGCTCTCTTTACGATATTGCATAATTATGTGTATGGTTCCATAAATAAAATTTCCTCATCCAATCTGTTCCGAATATTTTTCAAGATCGATCCATGACAAACAATTTTGGTTTAATTTTTTGTTGGTAAATGATACATAAGCATTCGCCTAAAACAAAATATGATTTTTACTAATTATTAATCGAGAAATATTTTTTTAAATAATTAGCATTACTTTGCCGATGATTTCATGTTAATTTATCTATTATCGCCAAATCAAACTGTGTGTCTTAACATTTGTATCTTCCATATTTATAAATTTTCTTTTAATCATAGTAGATGTGTTGTCTGCCTTTGAAGAGTTAACCGTATTTTGTTTTAATTTTGGATTCTTTTTCTTCATGGGTTCTTTTTCACAATGTTATCGCCTATTGCCACAATTATTACACTTCTTATTTTTGAATGGGCAATTTTTATGTAAATATATTTGACCACACCCATAACAAGTATTAATTTGGAAAAAATATTTTTTCACCTTTTTCCGTTCTTCTGATTAAGTATGTGCAAAATATCTGATTGAGTGTGTGTAAAATATCTGTTTTTGCATAGATTTATTATTCGTTGACATTATTCTGCTATATTTCGTAATTTTCATTCAGCATAGTATTCTAGTTTTGATAATAAATGTGAATTTATGTCAGTGTCTCTCGCAGAGGTAAAACATTTAAAATGTTATTTCGATAATTTAGAAACCACGAAATGTTATTTTTTCTTATATATTTAATAATGAATAAAATCATTTTTCATTCTCAGAGAGATATATTTAAGAAAAATGATTTTATTCATTATTAAATATATAAGAAGAAAATAATATTTCGTGGTTTCTAAATTCTCTAAATAACCTTTTAAAATGATTTCTAAAAGATATGACACCCCCTTATATCAAATTAGCGCTCACCGCGCACCTTACATCGGACTTCACTTCTCAAAAAGCGTCAACAAGACCAACCGGAGTTTTGCTTGTAACAACCTCGTGTGATTAATACCACCAAAATGAAAAAAGAAGTTCTCTTCGTAAAGGGTGTTTTAACACTGAAAGTCTCAGAGATATATTTAAAAAAATGATTTTATTAATTATTAAATATATAGGAAAAAAATAACATTTTGTTGTTTCTAAATCGTCCTAATATATTAATATTACAAGATAATTTTAAATGTAAATTTCTACGTTTTTGTTAGTTTTACTGTCAGTAATGTTAAATGTGTATTCTTACTCTTCTATCAATCATTTTAACAAGTTAAAATCAGTAAATTGAACTAGTTATAACGATTCAAAATGTGTATCCATTTTGGGAGAGAAACCCTATATATATATATATATATATATATATATATATATATATATATATATATATATATATATATATATATAACGATAATAAATTATATATACTGTTATAAAGATCTATCTGAAAAGTTATTGATACAAATTTAGTTTGATTTCGAAATCTAAATAGAATTTGATTTTGAATGTTATCTTATATAGTATGTGTTGTGTCTGTTTCAATATCGGTATCGATAAATAGTCATTCCTTTGCGTGTAACCCGAATCAGAGTAATATATCTAATATATAAACATATTTAAGCCAAATTTTAGAATTTAGACTTAAATAGCATCACATCTAACACATCGATATTTCATTCATGCTCGCCAGTTTGTCTTTTTCACCTTCCAGCATCTTTTTATAATACCAAAATGTCTTTCGCTTCAATTTGTTTGAAAAATAATTAAATCCGGCTAAAAATATTCTTACGATAGTAATAATTTTAGATAATGACTCAAAGATGCAAGGGATGTAACTTATATTTTCTAGGGATATTGTATTGGTTGTTTGGTTGTTTTGTTTTACGGCATATGAACCCTTTTCGGGTTATTTAATTCCGAATCAAGTAATTTTTGGAAAGGTTTTTATGCTTCAACGTTCAAATATTTATTCATGGTGTTTGATTTAGTTGTTTTGTTTTACCGCATACCAAATCTTTTCGAGTTATTTAATTCCGAATCAAGCAAATTTGGTAGAAAAATTTATCCTGTATACCTTCAAATATTTATTCATAGAGTTTAGTTTGGTTGTTTTGTTTTACGGCATATCAACTGTTTTCGGGTTATTTAATTTTTTTTAAATAGTTCACCCCAAACAAGGCAAGTTACCACTGTAAACGTAAGAGGCTACAGAGAATTAGGGTGAAAGTTTTAGGGGTCACCCTAAATTAGGATCTGTGCAGCGAGTAGCTTGTTCACCTTAGTTTTAAATTTCTGCGTGTCGTTACAGTCGGGGAAACAGGGAGCAGAGAGGGAGTTCCGAAGGCCGGCAGCACAAAGAAAGAAGCTAATGGAGTAGAAGGCTCTCCGGCATCTGGGGACTTCTACAGTGAATGGACGGGACTTAGCTGACTGTCGGGTTGGTCGTGTGTATTCACGTCGAGGGGGCACCAAAACGGCAAGTTCATCGAAGCACATTCCATTTAAGTACTTGTAAAACAAGCAGCAATATGACAGGGGCTGGAGCTTGGTGGATAGTGAGGGCCCTATTAGATTAGCGACTCTTTTTGGGACTTTGTCTAGAAGGAAGTGGCTAATGGATGGTGTACCAGCCCAAATGTGACAACAATACTTCATACAAGGGCGGATGGTGGCTTTGTAGATATATAGGATACTGTTAGGTGTGAGAAGTTTACTAGCACAGTAAGAGCTCACTGTCTTTGCAGCAGTATTGGCAATGTCTTCAATGTATTTGTTCCAATTCATGTTACCTGTGAATGTTGAGTCGAGGAGTTTGAACGTTGGACTCTCATGTAGGGTGTTATTCGCCATGGTAATCAGTAGTTTAAGAGATTTCTTGTAGTTGTTGAATGAAAGGAGCTTTATCTTAGCAGCTTTAAAGGTTACCATCCATTTATGACCCCTTTCCACTACAGACTGGAGGTCACTTTCTAAGGATTCAGCCATTGCCTCGGATATGTGCGCGTCCGTTTTACCCACATGACGAGAATAGAGCCTGGTATTGTCAGCAAATATACCCATCTCAGACACAATGTCATCAGGGTACAAGGATCGATCCCTGACGTACACCTGCATTTATGTCATGTTGTTTGAAAGAACGGCCATCGAGTACAATTCGAGGTTTGATACAAAATTGGGACGTTCTTGCATTGGAATTCCAATTTCACTGTCTCAGCCGTAAGAATTACAGTTCCACAAACTAATGAAGTTGTGTTTAAGTAAAGATGCGATTCAAACGGACACCGGAAAACTACTGGCTTGAATAGACACTCTCTTTCTTTCTCCATTGCGTTGAGATACCGTTTCCTCTTCACTTGCAAAAGCAAGTAAGAATTTTTACATGCGGTTGCTAATTCAGCATTTTTGGCCAGTGAGAATGGTTTTCTCTTGTTTAAAAAAATAGTTAGTGAGCTGATGTGGAAATTGGAGTGAAAATAAAAGAAGAGACCCAAAGACCCAAAGACCCAAATTGTCAGGTCCAGGCTGGCGGACATCGAGAGAAGACCAGATCTGCGCTCAACTCACCCCTGCCCCCGGCTCTTTAGCCGGCGTAGGCAAAAAACACCCAGACGCCCACACACCGTTTCCTGATCTCGCGCTCACATTTCGTACACACTAACAGTACAAAGGTAGGCCCACACATACACAGTGCCACACTACTTATTACACACACACGCGCGCGCGCATATGCACACTAACAAATATATAGACATACACATCCCTAGCCATCGTGTCTGTGTATCCGTTAAACATGCTCTACAAAAACACGAGTTGAAGAAACTTTTCTACTTGAACGCTTATTGATTGAAAATAACTTTTCTATTCCAATAAAATTATCAATATGAAAATGTTTTGTTACTAAATTTGTTTTCTTAATTTTTCATGTATTTAATAACTTGCTAACTGGTTATCCTTCTTTTCTCTCAATCTTTCATCGATTTCGATTTTATTATTCACGCACGCTATTTAATATCCCCAATGTTTTTTTCATCACAATAACATAATTTTTATAACCAAACTACCACATTTGTATTAAGTGTCAACGTGGTTCTTTGTAAATTCTCAAAGACGCCACTGTCGTCTAAATTACCCTACCAATGCCAGGGGTCATGCTACATAAAGCAGTAAACATATAACCCTACATCTAAAATAGTGCTTCTCAACTCGTTTTATGTCATAGACGACGGGTCTAAGAAAGTTTTAAATGTTGCGGATGATACGATTTTTTAGGATGAGCTAGCAAGAAGACCCAACGTTGCTCGGGATTGAATGATAAACACTACGATGTCCTTTATTTTAAGTTTAAGATGAAGACCAATGAATGTTTTTTTGTGATTGGCTAACCAATCACAATTCGTATTGCATTTTCTGCTATCCTACGATTGCTCAGTCAATGAGAGCCTTGTTTCACCCATGAAGGTAGATCCTCTACTCAACTCACAATACCACAGGTAAGTATACTTCTCAGATATGGTTGGTACATTCGGTAACCTTTCAAATCATAAACACGCTTAGATATTTTTTTACCTTTTTAATTCGTGATTGGAATGTATCGCTTCGAATTTATCGTTAGATTTTCCAGTCTTCGTATCAAGTGTGTCAACTACATTACGGTGACTTTTTTTTAATTTGTCAACACAATTTTAGCAGCAACCAAATTGTTTTTAATAATCAATCTGGCCCGAAAATGATTTTTTCGATATATCGTTTAAGTTAAAACAATGTTTCTCTCCAGCTGTCATTCAAACACGGGAATTTATACATATAAATTTCAAATTTCGATTTGAAACGTGAAAAAACTCAGCATGTGTGCTTTTTCTACAGCTGTCATTTAGACAGGAGAAATATAACCTTTCAATTAAACATTACCTTTTAAATCTGATTCCATAAGTAATTCAACCTTATTAATCCATTAATATTACACCAGTAAAATACCTCATAGTGTCACATAATAATAAAATAATAACAATAAGTAGTAGTAGTAGTAGTAGTAGTAGTAGTAGTAGTAGTAGTAGTAGTAGTAGTAGTAGTAGTGTCATTTTATTTTTGCGTTATAAAAGGTGAGCAGGTTATATTCTATACTTCTCAGTTAAATGTAAACATTTCTGCTTGCGAACTCCCCAATCTATCCTATCCTATTTGTGAAATTTTGTGAAAAAAAATACGCTACTTAGTATTTGCATGGGAGAGCGGGTAACCACAATGAATGTATTTACGTATTGTTTCTATTGACTAAAGCATAAGAAATTATATAAGAAATTGAATTTTGAAGGCAATGACACTGCAGTTTGGTAGAAACTAAAGTCACGGACTTCAAAACGAAACTTCTTACACACTACGCACAATGCTTCAAGCAAACTACAACATCCTCCTCCTTAGAAATTATGTTTTTAAGCAAAAATAATTCGCTTTTAACTAATGCCAAATACCTTTATGTCTATTTTTGCGGATTATATAAAATAAAAAGTCACTTAGTTTTAAAGATGTAATGTTTAGCTCTGTTATGCTTTGTTCATTATTTAAAGTCGTAAAACATGTATCCAGTTCAAAAGAACACTTTAGATTTACGTGAGATTCGAACTCGGGTATTAACGTCGTAAAACAACTGTGTTAGTAATGTATACTCTGCCTATTCCTTTTTGTCAACCAATTATATGTTTGTATTTGCGTACGAACAGAGAAACTCCAAAAACATCATAAGTTTTTAATAGTAGATCAGTATATAAATTAGTAGATTTCCGAATACGGACAACTACTTGCTGTCTTTGACCTTCCAAGTATAACACCAGTATCATCATCTACTTCCTCTCCAGTTTCCACTTGTTGCAATTCTAAAGGGTTTAAAGGCCTCCCGAATTTTAGATGGCTCCTGGTTCAACAACTCCACTTATAGAGTTTTTAATTTAGTAGACAGTTCGTGTGATCATTTTAGATTTTTTAGAAAAGAATTGGCTGCAGCAAAAAAAGGAATGCATCCATTGTTTTATGCCAAATAACAGTGTCAAAAACTTATTCTTTATTAGAAACAGCAGAAGCAGCGAATGCTGTTTTACGTTTCTTTCAACCAATTACAGCGCAAGAAATATTTACTGTACACTATTCACTATGGGAAATGAAAAAGGAAAAACCAAAAAGGATGTTTTTTTTGTTGTTGTATTTTTTATATATATTCATCAACGTATCGTCTTTATTTGTAAGACTTCCTCAGGATTATAATTTTAAGAAAAATGTCATGCAAGTACGTGAAAATATTGGGTTGACATGATGGGTTGATGAGAAAAAGTAGTAGCCACTACTGGGTGCGCAGGCCTTAGGTTCGGACTTAGTGAAGTCAGTAGCATTCACTATACAAACCCAAACACAGCGACTTTCTTCATCTGCCTTGATTTCTCTCAGAGACAACACACGTGTGTACGACACATCCCGCCTAGGCCTTTTGGGGCCGAAGTCTCTCACCAGACGCAACGAGAGACACACACGAGCTACTACACATAGCGAAAGCATATACACACTACTAAACGAACGCAGTTCATACAGTTCAGACTCTCTCACAAACAAAACGGGCACGTTAATATGCACGCAAGTGTCACAGTGTGTATAAACGAGATAGGTAGTGTAGACACATTATCTATCTCGTTTACACACGCTGTGACACGAAAAGGCACACGGCACCAGCTGAAATTAACATGTTTACTTAAATTCTCTTTACATACAAAATAAACTTATTTTCACTTGGAATATTCTAAGACTCTCTGAACTTTCATATTCTACCAGTTCTTTATCTTTCGTTATCTTGACAAGTTGTTAATAAAAATTAATTATTTTTGTATGGATATACTTTTGTTACATTACCTTCCCACTCGGGGTAGGTCACATGTCTCACAAGTAAAAATTTGTTGTTCGTTCCTTTTTGTGATCTTGCTCGACCAAGGAAACGCCGCCACCATCATAGTTGTGAACCCTGGAATCTTTTCCGTCCGCGGTCGCCGTCGCCGTCGCCGTCGCCATAATTGTGAGTCCCGGTTGCTTTTTCGTTGGTTGATTCAAACCACGCCGACACTTGTTGGTTAGTTTATAACAAATTTTATTCAAAGCACCGAACATAAACTTCACATGCTGCGTGTGTGCGTCTGTGTTTAATATACAAAACGTTTCCTACATAAAAATGTGCTTACAAAAAACGTGTCTGTAAATAAAACTATGTGTTTTTAGATTAATAGTAAAACTTTTGTAAATAAAAACCTCTTTTTTTATAAATTAGAAAAAAACAGCTAAGGCAGAGTTTGTTCATAATTCAACCGGAAGTTTTTGAAAAAGCCGGTGTTAAGGCAAAAATGTGTCCTTTTTGTCGTTGCTCATTTTGTGGTGCCTTAAATCTATTTGATCCAATTATTCATAAAACTGGCCTAAGTAATGTAACATTCTTCCCACATAAGACTGAATGTGACATAAGTTCGGTTCTTTAACGTGCCTAATCTAGCCCCCCTCTCAAAGTGGAGGGACTCTGGAAGAATATTTTTTAAGTAGCTAGAATCGGACCTGTCGGTATTCTTCGGTAAAGACGCCACAGGCGTCCTCTGTCCTCTTCAATAATCACATCTTGATGAGTTACAATCATCGTTACTAATCCTCACGATGTTGTCGACCGTCCACCTGACAATCTAATTAACTCTTATCCTCCAATGGCCTTTCAGCCTTGATAACCGGTAACTCGTTAGAAAAAAAAAATAATATCTTTATTTTATTGCATCGATTTCCTTTCTTCATTGCTCTAATACTTTAATTATTTCCACTGTTTTATTATCGATTTGGTCATTTGCTTGTGCTATTTTCACTTGAATTAGAAGTTCTTTTTTGTTTTTGTTTTCTTACTTTTGTTCGACCCAAACAAGGCATATTGTCACAGAAGCGTAAGAGCTACTGTGATAAAGACCAGATTTATAAGGGCAACCTGCGTGGAAGTGGGTCAGCAAGATGTTTGTTAACATTACATTTAAATTTCTACATGTTAGTACGGTCTGGTAACAGGGAACAGGGATCAAATTTCAAAGGCAAGTGGTTCGAGGAAAGAAGTTATAACAGTAGAAATTTTTCCGATATCTTGAGACCTCATTATTTAAGGTGTAGGATTTTGCTGTTAGTCTGGAGTATTTCAGTTAAAGAGGTACAAGTGCATTATGTTCACCGAAGCACATTCCGTGGAAGTATTTGTAAAACAAGTAGAGGGATGAAACATTATAGCGATACAAAAGGGCGGAGGCGTGTACGGTGTTCATACGGGCATTAAATGGGATTAATTCTCTTAATTCTGATTTTGAGCTATCATCGCCGGCCAGTGTCTGATCGACGAGGATCACAAAGAAAAGTCCAGGACTGTCTGTTATGTTTGTTGTCTTTGAATTTTTTTTACCTGCTATCGGCTTGCAAAGGTCATTAGGACCAGTGTTTACATACAGCACCTATCGGGATTCCGTTGGGAAAAAACAATAAGGAACAACAAAGACGAGGTATATTTTAACAAACAATATTATTCGACGCAACAGGGCAGTGAATGTTGTTTTACGTATCGACTTTCGATTGGACAAAACTGACTTCCAAATCTCGCGCGTCGTATAAACACCCAAACACAACGTTTTTCTTCCTCTTTCCTCCACGGACAACACACATGCGTACGACGAAGGTCCTCGATAGACGCAACGAGAGACATTCACGAACAATTGTACGGTCAGCCAATCACACACACAGACACACACACCGCTTACAGAACGCACGTACACACAAGTCTAAAACCGCACACACTCTCTCGCTAACAAAACAAAGATACTCATCTTCATGACTATCCTATTTACACACACGTAAACGCACACGACATCAGCCGAAATGAACACGTGTACTCAATTTCTCTTTACAGACAAACACATTCTTTCACCAGAATATTCCTGGGACTCTTAGAACTTTTGTATTCTACAAACTCATTATCTGTCATTGCCGTAAGTTGTCAATAAAAATTGATTATGTTGTATTGGTCGACTTTGTCATTCCTTCTTTTAATAGTGCCTTACAATGTGTTGACAAAAAAAAGTTGGATCAGGTTTATTGTGAAATAATTTTGCGTAACTTATGTTATCTAGAGCCGATGACCATAAAAGGGTACAACTCACTATCTCTTCAGAATCAAACATGGACAAAAAAGTCCATGTTTGATTCTCCCCGTTTGTGGTCATCAACCCTTATTATTATCAGTGCTTGCCATGTCTTGTAAGTGCGATGTTCCGAACAAAAACGACAGTGAAGTGTTCTAACGCTGGAAACTGGGCGGCAAAAGTACGCTCAATAAGATAGGGCCCGCTCGCTCGACAAGTCCATAATCAAATTACAGAAATTCTTTCTGGGAACCAGAGGAGACCACTGTGGGGTGTTAAGTATTTTTTTTTCTGTTATACCCGATATTCTCAAATGGTCAACTGTTCAGAATGGGAGCAGCCGTGTATGTTGTTCTTACGTGTCGAAATGGACAAAATCTCAAATCAGCCGGGGTTTTTTTTCAACCAATCAACAGGTAAGAAACATTCACTTCGAATATCTGACCATGCTATAAAATCCAAACACAGCATTCATCTTTCTTATTTTCCTCTTTTCTCTCAGTAAAACTGATATTTGAACTCTCATTCTTCACGAACTCTTTATCTTCCGTTGTCTTAACTCAAATGTGGACGGTAGCGGCGGGAGTCTAACGACCAACACACACATACACCCGTTACCAACTAGTCATACTCAAAGTATATCTTTGTGTTTGTGTTTTTTATGTGAGTCATTTTACTTGTTGTGAATACAGCTTGTAAACAAGTGCACGCGTTCTCGGCGATCGCCAAGACGAGAGACGACACGGCCAGAAGAAGATGAAGACGAACAGAAAACGATGGCACTAATGTTGAGGGTCGACGATCGCCGGAGACTAACCTGGTCTTACATCGGTATTCTCAGGAAGGTGCGTCTCAGGCGATTAGCAATAAACTAACCCATTCTCATATAGAGAATGTAGAGCCTGTGAAGATATAACTGCACAGAACCATACCACAGCTAACAAGTAAAAGAACACCATGACTTAATGCCCCAAACCCCGCTTGTCGGGGGCGGATCCTCAACTGTGATGAACACCACGAATTCAGATAAAGTCAAATTGATCCCCGGATTGAGCTACTGCTACGTGTTATCAAATCAATATCACTCAAGCTCTCTACGTGATGAGTAATCGTCCAGATAATCCGTTGGGATAAAAGTATTAGTCTCTGTCGTGATACAATCTGATCTCTGTCAACCAAAACTTCAAAAGTTCAGATGAAAGTATTATTTCGGAATATTCGCGTTTGAAGTCGAATATTGTCGATCCACAAGAACCGGGCTAGAAAGTGTCAAAACAAACACAAAAAGACACCTGTGAATCAAGGGGCTAAGATTCTCTCTACACATAACGGCTGTTACAGAAATTAACTTTGTCTTTTTATTATTTAACGATCGATAGAATTGTACCTGCCAGACAGGTCGAATTTCATTTAATTATGAGTAGACGAGCACTCTTCGACAGATCGTGTCGATTGGGGCAGATGATGTTTACGTACTCTAATAAAACAAGTACCTCTTTTTTTTTAATCGATCATGTTAACAACGTGACTATCGCGTGCTAACAGTTCATGAAAATTAGGGCTTGTTCAAAATTGCGACACTACACCTGTTGTTCGTTCTTGCGTTGGAATTCTAATTTCGCTGTCCCAGCCGTAAGAATTACAGTTCCACAAACCAATAAAAATGTGGTGAAGTACAGATGCGATTCGAACTGACGCCGAAAAGCTACTGGCTTGAATAGACGCTCTCTTTCTTTTTCCGTGCCGTTCAGATACCCTTTTCTCTTCACTTCGAAAAGCAAGTTAGAATATTTACATGCGGTCGTTAATTCATCATTTTCAGTTAATGAGAATGATTCTTTCTCGTTTAAAATAACAGAGTTAGCTAGCTGATGTAAAAATCAGATTGAAGATAAACTAAGAGAGCCAAAGACGCACATTGTCAGATTCAGGCCTGCGGACATCAAGTAAAGACCAGAACGTCCGCTCACCTAACCCCCGCATCTGGCCCTTTGGTCGAAATAGGCAAATAGAACACTCAGACGTCCGTACTGCGTTTTCTGATCGCGTGCACATTCCTACGCACTAACAATAAAAGGTACGCCTATACATCCACAGTGTCACACTAACTCCCAACCTTTTCTATTAACACCACTTCTACGATGTAACACTTTTTCATTCTTTCCTTTGTGATAGGGTTTTCCTCGACAAAACAATCTTAAAAATTATTTGTGGTCGATAAGAGTTTTGTACAACTATGTAAAAACTGTTTACTTTGGTAACATTTTATGAAATTTATATTTTTAAAACATTATTCGGAGCAAATGATTTGAGGCACCCCAGAATGAGGAACAACCAAAAGGACACATTTTGTCTCAATGCCGATATTTTTACTTTGACTTCCGGTTTCATCGCTTACGATAAATTAAAAATTTTTATAGTGGAAAACTCAATATAAAAAAATGTTTTGAATACATTCCAACATTTCTTTAAACATTTTTGAAGAACATCCTTTTATTTAAATGTATATATATTTTTTTATTTTTTTCGTTTGTTTGTATATTTTGCTTTACAAAATGTTTTAAATAAACCTATGTGTTTTTATTTATTATAAATCTCCAAAGTTTACAAAACAAAACGACCGAATAGAAACTGCGTGTGTGCGTCTGTCTTTAGATAACAAACGTTTCGTACACAAAAATGTGCTCATGACAAAACATGCTTGTAAATAAAACTATGTTTTAGATTGCTAGTAAAACTTTTTGTAAATAAAAACCCTTTTTTTTATTATTAATCAAAAAACAACAGCGACGGCAAATTTGTTCAAAATTTAACCGGAAGTTTTTTTTAAGTCGGTGTTCAGACAAAAATGTGTTCCTTTTCTGCCGTTGCTCATTCTGGGGTGCCTCACATCTATTTGATCCAATTATTCATTAAACTGGCGTAAGCAATGTAACATTCTTCCCACAGAAGACTGGATGTGACACAATGGCGGTTATTTAACGTTGGTAATCCAGCTCCCTCAAGAATCGGGGGTTGCCACTCTGGAAGGTTGTAAAAGTAACTAGAATCGCACCTGTCGGAATTCCTCGGTAAGAACGCTCCAGGTGATCGGCACTAAACCAACCTCCCACAGAAGAAATGGGTAATACCTCACGTGATGACTTCCTGGGCCCAAGCAGAACAATACATCACTCCGTGTTTAGCCTGAAGGCTACATTTTAGTCCGAAGACTAGGTGAGTTTATTAACCTGTGTACATCAACATAACTATATCTTTTAATCTCGGCCTCTACGTGTTTCCACCCACGTTTCTATGAGCTGGACACACCACACGTCATTAGCACTACTCTAAGATCATTCATCGACATTCATGCAGATGACACAATGGTCTATTGCAACACGTCAAAGAGCATTAATGATCAAGATCTTTCTTATACTCGCTGTTCTGGCCTGAAGGACGAGGTGTAATGGGGAAAAAGGTGATCGATTACTTTTAATACGTTTACAACCAAGTTTCTATCCTTTCACAACCAACACTCAGATCCTCACTTTGCCTCAATTAAAATGAATGGCTCTGTCCTTGAAAGATTCCCTGCTTTCATTAACTTCTGAGACTGGCCTTGACTTTAAACTTGAAATGAAGATTTACGCTAAATCCGTTGCTTAGATTGCTGAAGAAATAGTTGGATCATTCTACCGCTCCAGAAGGTATCTCACTCCTTACGCAATACTCTACCTGTATAAGAGTCAAATACGTCCTAAGATGGAGTATTGCTGCCAAATCTGAGGAGGTGCTGCTCAGAGCACCCTTTCCCGCCTTGACAGAGTACAAAACCGACCTCGAAATCTATCGGGTACATTCTCTTCTCTACAGCCTCTTTCTCACAGAAGAGACGTTGTTAATCTTTCTCTACACTATCAGTTTTTTTATAGTAGGAGCTCAACTGAGTTCCAATCCATGCTTCCTCCCTGTAAAACATTCACAACAAGAACTCCTCTAACTACAACCACTGTCAATAATTTCCCTTTATCCCTCTGTATTATGGTGTAAGTTGATCTACCTATTTCGAAAATAAATGGACTTAACAAGACACAATAAATACAGTTACGATTAAGCGTCGTGGCAGTTATGAATGGTAGTTATAGACACGGAATCGGACGCATACTTTCTGTAACATCATTTTGTTTTACATTTTTGTTAATTAGACCACTGTGTTGTCTTGTTTGTTACCGGCTCTTGAAAGTCATAAAACTCTGTGTACCTTAAACCTAATGGAACTTCAATGAGCAAAGTTTCTTTCCTCGAACTACCTGTCCGTGAAACACAATACCACGAGACTGCTTTCCAGCTGACTACAACATGGTCGTTATTAAGTTCAGTGTAAACAAATTCATGATGAGCCGTCCTTTTAAATAATCAAATTCTTACGAGTTACAACCATCGTTACAAATCCTCACGATGTTGTTTCACCGTCCACCTGTTAAACTCGTTGACCCTTATCCTCGAGTGGCCTTACGGCGTTAATAAGCGGTGACTTGTTAGTATATATATATATATATATATATATATATATATATATATATATATATATTAATGAATGTGTTGTTGAAAACGACAGAACTCTTCTGTTTAGTGATTCTTTTTTTTTCCCCCCCATTCGTCGAATTATCTTTTTGACGTTGAAATGGAATGAATTAATGTAGGATCCGTGTGTTTGACTAACGTTTTCGATTCTCCCCGGAATCATCTTCAGGTCTTTAATGGCAAAAATGAATAAAAAGCGAGTGAACGAATGGAATTTCTTAAAAAATACGCCGGCAAACCGTTCACGTAAAAGACGGACGTCTACCTTTTGAAATGTGAGGATTGAAACAGTTCTTCGTTTATTTATTAATTTTATTTATTATTCCTCTTATTATTATTTATTTATTTTTTTATAATTTTAATTTAAAATAGTGTCCGGTTTAATTTGGTCTAGTCTAATAATTATGGAGAAGGAAAATGGGGGAGATAGGCAGTAAGTAATTTTAATAAGATGTCCCTATTTTTTAAATGCTTCTTTGTTGATTATTTCCATTCGAAGGCCAAAGGGTCTTATAGCCCTTTCATTTCTTTGGAATAATTCTCTGTATTTTGTATGGAATGTGCTTTCATATGCAGGATTTGATGAACACGATTTCAATTTAACATAGTACTGCAGAGCCAACTTCTCACCTCTGATATCTGCAGGTGCCTCGTCTGCTTCTCAACAGGCGATGTTCTGAAGGCTCCAAGGACTAACCTTAGTCCTCCATGGTAGATCGGGTCTAGTATTTTAAGATAGGTCTTTCTAGCTGATCGGTATATAAAAATACCATAGTCCAATTTAGATCTAATCAATGACCTATATAGTTTCAGGAGAGTGTTTCGGTCTGCACCCCACTCAGTGTGAGCTACCACACGTAGTAGTTGTGTTTTGTTACATTTTGCCTTTATATATTTCAAGTGTGGAATAAAGGTCAGTTTTTTATCGAAAATTACACCCAAAAACTTGTATTCGTCTACAACCGGAATTTCCATCTTTTCGAGTTTTAGGCTTGGGTCATTGTGTAATTTTCTCTTTTGACAAAAATGAACAAGTGGAGAATACAGGAAATCGGTGGAGATTTTTTGTCATTAAGATTTCAGGGAACACCATGTGTTTTTACCAGTGAACGATCACTGGTAATAAAGCCATCTTAAGAAGAAACAAGTCAACTTTAAAACTCAACAACTATATCAACTTTTACAAGTTTTCTTTTTTCTACCGAGGTAGTCTAGGCTCCAGTGGGAGGGTCAACGCATACATCTGGATGGGCACTTTATTACCCATACTTTTTTTTTTAATTTGTTAACATGGTTCACCCCAAACAAGACAGGCCGCCACTGTAGACGTAAGGGGCTACTGAGAAAAAAGAAAAGGGGAGAAGGTTGGGGGGGGTCAACCTAAATTGGGATCTGCGCAGAGAGATGTCTGTTTACATTAGTTTTAAATTTCTGCATGTCAGTACTGTCGGGGAAACAGGGGGCAGGGAGGGAGTTCCAGATGCCAGCAGTACGAGGAAAGAAGCTATTTGAGTAGAAGGCTCTCCGGCATCTGGAGACCTCCACAGTGAATGAATGGGATTTAGTTGATTGTCGAGTTGGTCTAGTGAATTTACGTCGAGGGGGCACCAGAGTAGCCAATTCATCGGAGCATAATCCATTGAAGTATTTGTAAAACAACACAAGGATGCTACAATGCGGCGATGGGACAGGGACTGGAGCTTGGTTGACAATGAGGGACCTATTAGGTTGGCGACTCTTTTTGGAACATTGTCAAGGAGGGAGAGACTAGTAGATGATGCACCAGCCGAGATGTGGCAACAATACTCCATTCATGGGCAGATGGTTGCTTTGTAAAGATACAGGATAATGTCAGGTGTGAGGAGTTTACTAGCACGGTAGAGGGAGCCAACCTTCTTTGCGGCAGCCTTGGCAATGTCTTCAATGTATTTGTTCCAATTCATGTTACCTGTGAAGGTTAGGCCGAGGAGTTTGAATGATGAACTCTCAGGTAGGATGTTATTTGCCATGACAATCGGTGGTTGGAGAGGTTTCTTGTAGTTATTGAAGGAAAGGAACTTTGTCTTTGCGGCATTAAAAGTTACCAACAATTTATGACCCCGATCCACTACAGCCTGGAGGTTATTTTCTAAGGGTTCAGCCATTGCCTCGGATATGATCGCATATGTTTTGCCAACATGGTGAAAGTAAAGCGTGGTGTCGTCAGCAAATAAACCAATCTCAGACTCTATGTCATCAAGGAGATCGTTTATATAGATCAGGAACAACAAAGATCCAAGGATAGATCCCTGGGGTACACCAGCATTTATGTCATGTTGCTTAGATTAACGGCCATCGAGAACAACCTGGATTTTTCTTTTGTTTAGGAAGGATCTAATTATATTAAGTAATTGCCCAGTAATACCGTATGAGCATATTTTCAGGAGAATCCCTTTATGGCATACCTTGTCAAAGGCCTTGGATATATCAAGCGCTACTGCTCTAGCTTCTCCTGCCTTGTCGAGTGTATGATACATGCGTTCAGAGATGACCGTTAGGATGTCTGCAGTAGATCGTGCTTGTCTAAATCCATACTGGCGGTCAGAAAGAAGTTTAGCATTAACTAAGTGCCGTACTATCGCTAGATTGATTAAGGATTCAAAGATGTTAGCAAAGATCGGCAGTAGACTGATTGGGCGGTAGTTCTGAGGATCGGTTCTATTCCCAGAACTCTTGTAGACTGGTACCACAGAGGCAATTTTCCAGCTATCGGGGAAGCAAGATTCAGCCAGGCATTTATTGTAGAGTTTGGAGAGGACAGGGACCAGTTCAGCAGAGCATTTCTTTATTATTATTACAGGTATAAGATCATGCCCACAAGCTTTGGAGATGTCAAGCTTTTTTATGATGTCTCTGATCTAGAATGGGGTGATGACCAGGTTATCAAGTCTGGCTTCGGTCCGCAAAGGGAATTTGGGGAGGGGGTGGTTATCTGAGTCCAAAGTGGAGTTAGAAGCGAAACGCTGGGCAAGTAGTTCAGCCTTATCAGTGGCCGTGCAAACGACATCATTGTGGTTTGATAGTGGGGGAATCGTTGATTGACCATTATTAACTACATTATTGTTGATTTTCCAGAAATCACGAGTACCTAGTTTCTGTGACTGAATGCGTTTTTTTGTTAACTCATTATACCTTCGCTTCGCCTATCACGGCCGTGCAATTATTTCTTGACTCTATAAATTTATGTCTATTAGTAGCTGACTTATGGCGGCCGAATTTACAGAATGCCTGTTGCCTCTCAGAAATGGCAGCTGCACATTCTGAGGTGAACCATTGAGGAGAGTGGGGCTTGCTAAAGAATTTTCGCATGGGAACATAGGCTTCAATGATTGCTTTAACCCATTCAGTTAATTTGTTTGCACATTGGTCGGCAGGGAGTGAAAAGGTTTCCCTCCATGTGGCGTCACTGATGTGATCTCTGATTGACTCAAAATCAGTCTGCTCGTAGTATCTCGTTGTTTTGAGTAACGGTTCATCAGCTTTTGGATGACTTTTTAGGGTGATATGTATCATTAGCACAATTTGATCAGCATTCCCGAGTGGGCTATGAGCTTTTGTCACACAAGCCTCGGGTATTGAGGTCAAGAAAAGGTCTAGAAGTGAAGCTTGTTGGTCTACTCGATCGGGGGTGCGGGTCAGAAAATCGACAGTCTGAGAGAGGGAGTGAGCTAAGGAGAAATTATACATAGAGTTGCCGGCTGCATCAGTAAGGCTGGAGAATCCCAACCAGTCGCGGTGGTGGCCATTGAAATCTCCAAATACATGTATCTGGGCATTCGAGTCAATTAAGAGTGCTCTATCTATGCTTTCAGGGACAGAGTTTAGCAGAGTACAGTCGTGGGTCGACGGGGAACGGTATAAGAAATATAAGTAACTGACGCTGTGATGTAAAGTCAATCTAAAGCACATGTAGTCTTGGTCATCTGATTCTAACCTATGTTCTCTAGTCAGGGGGAGGGTGTTCCGACATAAACTCCTAGCCCGTGCATATGTTTGTCAGAGTTTTTACGGTAGAGTGGGAGATAGTCAGTCATGTCAAAGTGGTGAGAGGAGATTGAGGATTGAAGGTTAGTTTCACTTAGAGCTAGGATATCCGGGGAGTTTGTCAGGAGAAAGGTTTCTACGTCGTTGATGTTGGTTCTAAGTCCCCGGATATTTGTGAATGCGAGCCTCAAGGGCGGAAGCGAAAGTTTTTTTTTGTTAGGTGTCTGGTTTAGGTTTGCTTTTATTTTTTTGTAATGACATATTTGTTTTGATTATAGAGTGGGTTGGCCAAGGTGGGTCCTTGTTTGGTGCCAATAAGCTCACACAACCAGTCCATTAGTCGCGACCTGGTCCATGGAGGTTGTGGCCTCAGGAAAGCCCACCGGAGATAATTGCAGGGTCCCTTTCCATGCGCGATATGGCACACACAACTACCCACGGTATTATGCAACTGATGATGAAGCAGCCGTTCTTAGCGCCACCCAAGAGTTTGGGATCCTGTCCTGTCAGTCGGAAACAGCAGCCAGACAAGCTGTCTAACCTGTACCCTCAACCTGTCGGAACAAGAGACACCCAGACTGGTCATGTAAGACTTAATGACGAAAAATCTTTCCCCAAGTTGCCCAAATAGAGAGAAAGAGAACGGCGTTCATTGTCCTAGTAAGGAAACAAGGCTAGGCACTGAGTGTTTAGAGGCGTCCCAGTGCTGTTACCTCTGCGCCTGACTAATAAACAAAGAAGGAGTGCAAGGTCCGGCAATAGGCAGAACCTATCTACTTCTTAAGCAATTGTAGGTTTGCAAACCGGATATTTTGTTCGAGATTCCAACTCTAGCAAGGTTGTCGATCAGGACTAAGGAGGCCTCCTTTCCCAACGGTTTAGCCACGGCGTAAGTAGCTGGTAGCTGGTAGCAAGGTGTTTTTTGTCAGAGATTTCCATCTTTTAGATGGATAGCCTTACAAGGTCTTACGGGTCCAACACTCCGAGAGGGGGTAAAAATAGCCTGCACCCGTGTACTAGTCGGGTATTTCCTAGCCCCCGCAGGTTAACAAAAAAAAAAGAAAAAAAGACTTCCATATATATATATATATATATATATATAGATAGAATAAGTTCATTGTATACTAAAGAGGAAACAGAAAGTTGAAGATAGGTTTCCCTCTCGCAAGTAAGTACAAATAAGAGAAATAAGAAAGAGAGGCAAAACTTCAGGCCAGCGTGGGATTTCAAGCATTTCTTCAGTGGGAAACCAATAGACAGGCAATAAGACAGTATATATCAATAATTAAACACATTTAAGTCAAACACAGAATTAAGTACATACATATACGACACATTAAAATTTGGAGATAATGGTGAGTAGTAGAATATGGAAAACAAAAAAAAACAAAAAAATAAAGACTAAAGAATAAAATTAACATTGAGAAGAAGCTGGTCGGTCAGCCGTTTTGTCTCAAATCAGTTTAGTTTTAATTTAGGTTGGTCTTATTAAGTTTGGTCTTAATTTAGTTTAGTCTTTGTTTAGTTTAGTCTTTGTTTTGTTTGGTCTTAATTTAGTATAGTCTTTGTTTAGTTTGGTCTTAATTTAGTTTGGTCTTTGCTAAGTTTAGTCTTAATTTAATTTGGTCTTAATTTAGTTTAGTCTTTGTTTAGTTTAGTCTTTGTTTAGTTTGGTCTTAATTTAGTTTAGTCTTAATTTAGTTTAGCCTTAATTTAGTTTTGTCTTAATTTAGTTTGGTCTTAATTTAGTTCAGTCTTTGTTTAGTTTAGTTTTAATTTAGTGTGTCTTATTAAGTTTGGTCTTAATTTAGTTGAATTTTAATTTAGTTTTGTCTTTGTTTAGTTTAGTCTTTGTTTTATTTGGTCTTAATTTAGTTAAGTCTTTTTTAGTTTAGTCTAAATTTAGTTTGGTCTTAATTTAGTTTAGTCTTAAATTAGTTTAGTCTTTGTTTAGTTTGGTCTTAATTTAGTTTGGTCTTAATTTAGTTTGCTCTTAATTTAGTTTAGTCTTAATTTAGTTTAGTCTTTGCTTAGTTTAGTCTTTGTTTAGTTTGGGCTTAATTTAGTTTGGTCTTTATTTAGTTTGGTCTTAATTTAATTTAGTCTTAGTTTAGTTTAGTCTTAATTTAGTTTGGTCTTAATTCAGTTTAGTCTTAATTTAGTTTAGTCTTTGTTTAGTTTACTCTTCGTTTAGTTTAGTCTTTGTTTAGATTGAACATGGAACATGGAATTAACCCAAAAGAGCCACCATAAATACACCAAGACCTTCCATTGCAGAAAATTAGGAAATGGGCCAACCAACAATGTGTTAAATATTTTCTGGATCAACTATCCCAGGAATATATAGATAAGGAATGCTCTGTAGACTGGCTCAAAAGAGGATCGCTCAGCTATGATCAGGAGAGGATGATCAAGGCTTGATGGCCAATACTTTTAAGAAGCTGAGTGGGAGCCATCTGACATCCAGTTGTAGAGTTCTGCTGGAGGATTGCTACTATACAATGCGATATAATGGAGTGTGTAAATATCTTCACTCGACCATCTGTAAAAAAATGAATATCCAGTGTATCAGCAAGTCCTGGGAACATATACCAGAAAGAACTGTTGGAAATAAGTCATACACCATTCACTATAACTATGCAATCCCTGTAGCTGCATACCTAAAAAACGGAAGTGTTAAACCTGACATAGTAATATGGGACAAGAGGGAGAAAGTAGCAACCCTAGTTGAATTCAGTGTCCCTAATGATGCTGGCTTAAACAGAGCTGAGAAGGAGAAGATGACGAAATACCAAGGTTTTTTGTACGACATGAAAAGAAACTGAAATCATAAGAGCAACCGGGCTTATGAAAAAGAATTTCAAAGAGTACCTGGCGAATATACCAGGCGAACCAAGTGCAATTCCGCTTAAAGGAACGGTTAGAATTCTGATAAGATCTCTCGGTTGGAGTCTCTGAAATAGCAGTGAATTTCTGGCATACAGTAGGATGCCGCATCCCTAGCAAAAAAAAAATGGAAAGAAAATTGAAAAGAAAGAAAAGCATGCTTCGTTACATGAAGTTTCAGAAAAAATATTGGACTTGTCAGAATCATTTATAAGTGGGTATTTTGCTGGCTCGAAGTTACATGCCCGATAATCTGCTAAAATAGCTGGAAAGGCCTAAACAAATCAGGCATATATTATTCTTCAAGAGGTTAAATTGGATTGTGTGTGTGTCATGTTTAAGATAGAATAAAGTGAAAAATTAGAATTTACTCATTTTTGCATGTTTTAAGGCACTTTATTTTATAGACTAGATTAAGGTAAAATTAGTGTCATTTCTCATGTTTTTATTTTATATGTATGATTTTTCTGATTTTATCATTTTTGTTGTGACGTGTTTAATTTTTGTTGTGAAGTGTTTAATTTTTGTTGTGAAGTGTTTAATTCTTGCTGTGAAGTGTTTCATTTGACTTCCGTTTTGATATTTGAACAACCCACCAAGTTTATGCTGGTACGGTACTGTTTCAATGAAACAATTGAGACTTTTAGTGAAATCTCCAGCGATATAACTCAAAAGGTGTTCAGTGGAAATTGCAGGGTTGTTTTTCTTCCAACCGATCGATATCTCCTTGATTCCATCAAGACTCTAAAAAAGGGATCGCTGGTTAACATGTGGATCTGTTGGGCTCTCGCTTCTAAGATGGGAACCGGTTTTGCTGATACAGTTTTCTAAATTGCTGCCACATCCTCAAAACAAATTTGATCTCGTCAACTTCATAATGGACGACCTGCAATCAACTGTAAAATACACAAGGATGCTGAAGATTAAAGAGATGTAGATAACTTTCAAGGACAGAGCTTTTTGTATTTCATACAATGGCAAAAAGTCATCGATTTCAGATTGATGTTAGCCCAAGAAGAAGCTAACACAAAGGCATTTTGTGTACTGAATATGCATCTTTTCTTGGATTTGATCGTGTTCGAATTGTGACAGTGGACTCTGGTGTTGGTGTTCTGTCATTATACTTCAAAGAATGGATTAAAGCCAACTTGCTACTGAAGTTTGGTTCAAGGTCCAAAGAAACAATCTATAATATTGACAGAGCTGTATCAGCTGAATTGACCAAAGCATTCCAGCTCTTCATGCAATGTCAAATTGTGATTGTATGAGCGGCTTCAGTGGTATTAGGACGAAGAAAAATGTCTTCAAGTACTTAAGACTGACCAACGTTTTGTTGATGTAAAATCGTTGGAGAGAGCACAGCCATTCCAAATGTGTTGCTGGAAGTCATAGAATAATATGTTTGTCTTCTATATGGGATAAAAAATGAAACTAGTGTTGATGTCTCACGTTACAAGCTCTTCACAAACAAAAAGAAGTTTCCACATCCTGATAAACTGCCTCCAACAAAAGATGCCGTGTATCAACACATAAAATGTGCACATTACCAAGTGTTTGAATGGAAACATGCTTTAAACATTTCATATCAGCGGGCTAATCCAAATGAAAATCAATGGAGAGTATCCAATGATTGTAACCTACAGATTGAATGAGGATTGAAAAAGCCAGCATCCAACTGAAACTTGGAGTTTGCTTCTTCTGGTTGAAAAAAATAACAGTTGTGCTAATGGATCTTGAGATTGCTTCAAACTGAATCTTCCGTCCAGTAATCTTCAGCATAATCATGGTGACACACCGGTTCTCATTATGTCACTGAAGTTACGCAACATTGAGCCTGATCAGTACAAGATAGATGACTGTATGTGAGAGGACGTCGACACTTCCCTCCAAAACTTCAAAAACCTAACGTCGTTATTTCCCTTGACTAGGATATACATACGACTTGGGATCGCTTGTGAATCTAATATTCCCTAGAAACCTCCTCATTGTGAATACCGCTTTATTTTGGATTTTTTTCTCATCATTGTGGCTGTGAAAACTGTGAAAACGATGTCAACGAGAATGTGAATGGCATGATCACTTGTAACGGTGACACAACTAGCCGAATTCGATGACAGTTTTAGTGATAGTATGAAGATTTTAGATTTTGGAAATATAGGTTCTTAAAAATCTCTTGTTTCATGTAACCCTCTGCAGTCCAATCTCTTGCATTACGGGCTACACATTATGTGTCCGTAAAATACAATCTTTGTCAGGTTTTTCTTACATGTTTCTAAATTATTATCTCTCTTATCGTTCTTCAGATATAGTAACGGAAGTCAAATTAGAAACATCACAACCAAAAATCATAAAATCAGATAAGACATATGTATAAAATCCAAAGGAACAGAAGATTTAATAAATCAATAAAGTTTATTGACAAAAACTTAGCAAAGTGCATCAAGCCATGTAAAAAGAGAGTTAGAAGTTATTATCTCTCTCTTCCTCTTATCTTTCTTCAGATATCAAAACGGAAGTCAAATTAGAAACATCACAACAAAAAATCATGAAATCAGACGAATCACGCTTATAAAATGAAAGAGAACAGATTAAATGTTGCTAATTTCGCCTTAATCTGGTTTATAAAGTTCCCTAAAAGATGCAAAAATGAGTAAATTCTGATTTTTCATTTTATTCTATCTTAAACATGTCGCAAACAATGTACTTTAACCTCTTGCAGAATAATATATGTTCGATTTGGTTAGGTCGATCTGAAGCTAATTCAGTAGATTTTCGGGCATATATCTTCTGACAATAATTCTGGCAAATCAAACCTTTTTTTATTTCTGAAACTTCATGTACCTAAGTCTGTTCAGGTATGGGTAATAAATAGTCCATCCAGATGTATAGGTTGACCCTCTCACTGGAGCCTGGATTATCTCAGTAGAAAAAAATGAACATGTGAAACTCAATATAGTTGTTGAGTTTTAAAGTTGACTTGTTTCTTCTTAAGATGGCGTTATTACCAGTGATCGTTCACTGGTAAAAACACGTGGTGTTCCCTGGAGTCTGAATGACAACAAATCTCCACCGATTTTCTGTACTCTCTGCTTCTTTCAATCACCTTTGCAAATCACTTTGCCTTCTCGCAACGACCGTTTATCCTTGAGTTATCGCTGATAACGGCTGACGGCTTTTTCTGGAATTTAATTGACAATAAACCTCTTCAGGATTCTAGTATTCCCTGTTGCCTTCCAGTGGAAGTCTGGATGGTGCTTTCTCTCTCCTTTGCTTTCTTTTACGGTTATTTATGCTGGTACCAACAGATGCCAGTACCACCACAAATTACCCCTGCAGATGTATGGGTTGACTCCGTCCCCTGGTGCATGGACTTACGGTCTAATTTGTTATTTTTTGTCTGGGATTTTTTTTCTGTTTTTCTTTGAATGGAGAACAGCAGCGAGATCAGATTGCCTGTTTTTATTGGTTTTCATTCTCAAAATTACTCATATTTGTGTTTATACTGCACTAAATACAGGAGAGCTGCTTTCGTATAATGTCGCCAATTTTCTGCAAATGCTACTCATTGTATTCGCTTAATTATCCGGCGGCTTTGATGCTTCTTGTGATCTGCCTTTCCTCTTAATAATAACATTTATAAGAGATGAAGATAAAGAGAAAACAACAATAATAATAATAATAATAATAATAATAATAATAATAATAATAATAATAATAATAATAATAATAATAATAATAATAATAATATGGAATATTATCCTAGTTTTGCACGAAGCCCAATTTGTTTAGCAATGGTCTTAATTGGCAACGATCATAGACTGACGTTCATATATCTTTTATATCATATATACATATATATACATATATATATATATATATATATATATATATATATATATATATATATATATATATATATATACATATATATATATAGATATATATACATATATATATATATATATGTGTAATTTTTTTTGAAGGCTTGCCAAAGCATTCCGTTCAGGAGACCAATCATCACCATAAAAGATTTTTTCTTACAAATATTATTTATTCAAATTAAGGAGTTTTTTCCTACACGTGTTTCACTACCAAGCAGGTACTTGCTTGGCAGATCATCAGGGAAATTAAGTATCTGGAATAAGGGTTTCAGCAACCGACAATACACAATGTGGCGTTGCATTAATTGAGGTCACTTAAGAAGAGAAGAAAAAAAGAAAAAAGTACAAAGATAAAAAGGAAACATAGAAAATGTCTTAGAAAAGTAGCTTGTGCAGTATTTCTGCTACTAATCCAACCAGCAAATAATTAGTCCCAAATGCATTAAAAAACAAAAAAAAAAAACAGAACAATGTGTGAGAATACACCTTCTCGTCTGGCGGCACAAAAAATCACATATAAATGCTCTGTACCCTGTAATCGAGTATCATCGAGCTTGTTTTTATTGGCCTAATCCCAGTCTTCACTGAATAATCTATTTTCTAAGTGAAAAATCTAAATTTATATATATATATATATATGTCATGTTCTAACAACGTTCGTTGAACACTGTCTATAAGTCTACTGTCTGTGCCTGCTTAGTTTAGGCATAAATAAAACCTTATTCTCTTTTCTTTCCGTGGTAATTTTTCGTGGCCGTGTGGTTAGAACGCTTTCTTGCAGAGTACTAGGGTGATTCTGCTACTGGGTTTGAATCTGGCGACTGTTCGAAATTATCATCTCCTACACTGATGATAGCAAAATCTTGAAACGCCGACGTATGTAGGTAAAAATAATTTAATATGTACTTTACTAAATATTGTTATCAGCCCCTGTGGATATAAAAATAAATTGTCACGTGGCTATATGCCATGTTCAGACAACGTTCGTTGAACACTGAAGATAAGTCTACTGTCTGTGTCCGCTTTGTTTAGGCATAAATAGAACTTAATTCATGTTCTTAACGTGATAATTTTTCGTAGCTCTGTGGTTAGAAAGCTTGCTAGCGGAGTCTAGAGTGATTCTGTAACTGGGTTCAAATCATACGACCATCTTAAATTATCATCTCCTTTGCTGATTAGAACCCGTAGCTTCCCTCCACCCCACCCGCTCCAAAAAAATAAGATTCTACTTTTTTAGGCGATTACGTGTGAGCACCCTGAAAACAAAGCCAATTATTTTAGAATTTAAAGCGGGGGATTAGTTTTGCATATTAATTTAACGTAAAATGATCCCCCATTTCTGGGCCATTATAACTTTTTGAGGTACTTCACTAATTGTTTTTTATCTCTAACGGTAAGTCCGAGTGACAAAGTAATAAAACCATGCGAAATCACATTGAAAAGTAAAACGCAGAATTTATCTCCCATAGCAAAAAAAATGGTTAACAGTCCTGAGTCCTAAAACGTTACAATGGCCTGAAAATGGGGGATCATTTTACATTAAATTGGGCAGCACTTTTCATGGTCACCACCAATCACAAACAAGGATTTTTTTTGTCTGCTCTGAATATTTTAAAAATGAAAAAAAACTTTTTTTACGATTTAAATATTTGCCGATTTTGTAATATAGTTTTCTTTTTGGTTTATTTTTACTTTTCAAAATAGAATTAACGTTAAAGTGTGGTAGCTGTTCTCATACTATACTTTATCTTTTCTGTCCTCGGTCAGTGAAGGAGAAATCCTTCTAGACTGAAGCTATTTTTATTTGTTGTCCCAAGCAAAGTGTCCCTTTTGGGGAAAGCAGGATTTTCCCCACATTAAAAACCGACCTTGTTCTAACTCTTCCATCGTAGGAAGGCAAGTAAATATTACAATTTTTTTTTTTACATGCGGAAAACTTTCTTACTTTTTTAAAAGTTCGATCAAATATAAATTCAATAAACTTTTAAAATAAAATACCCATGTTTTAGTCAAGTAACACTCCTGTAGCAGCGTGAACTGTAGCTTCGCTGATGTGTTGACATATGTTGCGTCTTAGAAAAGGTGATTCATGCTGACAATTAAATAAACGTTGGAAAACTAGTAAAAATAGATAAAAACATGAATGCTGACCTAAATGGTAAAAGTGCAGAATAGTTAACAGTCGAGACATCGTAAACAAAAAAACAAAAAAACAAATGCCTTATACCAAACGCAGTAGAATTTAATTATCTCTCGACCTGTATACTTTATATACATGCTGAAACTGTTTTTAAGTTTTTCTTTCAGTTAGTTAACAGTCGAGACATCGTAAACAAACAAAAAAACAAAAAACAAATGCCTTATACCAAACGCAGTAGAATTTAATTATCTCTCGACCTGTATACTTTATATACATGCTGAAACTGTTTTTAAGTTTTTTCTTTCAGTTTTTTTAGCTATATTTACAACATGCGAGAAATAAGTGGTTACTTGGCGCTTAACTGTTAAGGTCTTCATTCCTGAAAAATTGTAAAAAAAAGTATGACTACCACTAACCTTAAGTTTCGGAGTGCAACTTGGACTTAGGGTTAGTGGTAAGATAAGTCATTTTGTTTACAACCTTTCAGTTAAACGAAAAGCGGCCATTTTTTTCTCCTGTGTGTAAAGACCACTTTGAGCAACATAATATTTTGAAATAAATAACTAACTTAAAGACAGTTTCAACACATTAAAAGGATACAGGTCAGTAGATAATTAAATTCGTTTGAATGAGTCGTTTGTTTTGCTATTGTTTTTTTTTTACAATTTCTAGATTGTTAACTATTATGCACTTTTACCAAGTGAGTAAATACTTATTTTAAATTGGGGTGGGGGTGGGAGCTTAACCCTATTTAAAACTATAGACAAGAGACACCTCCCCCGCCCAAGAATAGTTATAAAAAAAGGCTGAAAGAAACAAAAAGTAAACAAATACATATTAAAAAAGGAAATAAAAGCTACTTTTCTACCTGTCTGTATAAGTTTGTTTGTTTTAAAGTATTTTGAAGCACTTTTATTTAAATTCCCAAATTTTTACACTTTTATTGTCATTAAGGGTATGCGAGTACAACAGGGCTATGTATTTTACTGGTAGGAATTTTTCTTCAGCGCACCTCACACACTTCATTCACTCATGCATAGAGATTTATACTGTAGTGATGTGATAATGAAATGGTTTGGATTATATGTAGTCATACCCTTAATGACAATAAAAGTGTAAAAATTTGGGAATTTCCTTGCTTTTGGAAATTTAGTGTATATGAATTTTCATCTTAACCCTCTTAAGGGAATATGATTTCAGTATACTAGCATTTTTCATGGAATGTCACTACTTTTGTAAAGGCTATGCCTCAATGCAATGCCTTCTCATAAGGTTTTTTTGAATTTTCTGGAAAACTAAGGTATATGGTAAACTGAAATTAAAATGCCATCAACTAGACCCTAGAACCTCTATCTCTGCCAAAAATCAGCTTAATCCATCAAATAGTTGATGAGATATAGGGTGGCACATACGTACGTACGTACGTACGTACACACAGATAACATGATTTCATGATTGAACTTTCTGGATCTCTGGGTTGCCTTGACTAATGATGCTGAAATTCTACACACTTATAGAACCTATCAAATAAAGATTTTGTGCAAAGTTTTAACTAATTTGGTTTATTGGTTTTTGAGTTATGATTGATCAAAGAAATGAGATTTTCAGCATAGGCCATTCTTGTAGTCTATTAAGGGATAGAGCGCTCTCGCGCCTCCCTTGATTTTTATCTGCAATTGCTGTTGTGTGTGTTAAACAAAATCTCCAGATTTTACAGAAAAAAACGCTAGCCACGAGATCAACATTTTACTTGCTAGATTTCTAATTTCTCATGGCTGTGTGGTTAGTATGCTTGCTTGCGGAGTCTAGGGTGATTCTGTTACTGGGTACGAATTCTACGACTTTCTGTAATTATAATTTCCTACACTGATGATAGCAAAAGCTTGAAACACCCGCGTATGTAGGCAAACATAATTCAATATTTACTAAAATACATATTGTTATAAGCTCTTTTAAGAAATTCAAGTTGAGCCCTGTTAGTGGAGTTAAAAATAGACTGCCACGTAGCTATACGCAATGTTCTGACAACGTTCGTTGAACACTCTCGATAAGTCTACTGTCTGTGAAGGCTTTGTTTAAGCATTAATAAAACTTAATTCCCGTTCTTTATGCAGTAAATGTTCGTGTCCGTTTGGTTAGAACCCTTGCTTGCGGAGTCTAAGGTGATTCTGTAACTTGGTTTGAATCTTGCGACCGTCTGAAATTATCATCTCCTACACTGATGATTGCTAAAGCTTTAAACGCCGGCGTATGTAGGTAAAAATACGGATATGCATAATATGGTTAAAAACATCAAAACCAAAAACAGATCACAATATTGGAATCCTACCATTAAACATATCCATAGGACACAGACACGGATTAGGAATAACTCTAACATCACAGTTCCGGCGGATAAAACTTTAAACACATACTCCATGAATATGGAAACATACAACAACCTAATCCTGAAGGAACTGAATAAAAACTACAAGACCGTAGGGAACGGGGTATTACAGGATATTAACTTGGCCGCTCTTAAGATCTGCTCTGAGATTGGTATGGAAGGTAATGTTGAGATCTATACCCCTAAATGCCCTCGTTTCACTCTTAAGGATCATAAGCCAGATTTTAGTAATAACCCATCCATTAGACTGATCTCGCCGTGTATTTCAGACATGGGTGTAATCAGCAAAAAAATACTAGACAGAATATTGCCAGGAATTAAACGCAGAACTCAATTGAATCTGTGGACCTCATCAGAAGAAGTGCTAAGTTGGTATAAAGAATTACACATTACTAATCAAAGTAAATTTATCATGTTTGATATAGATTCATACTATCCCTCCATATCCTCTACTTTACTTGAAAAGGCGCTTACCATGGCTAGAAACGAATCCAACATTACAAACTTAGAGATGGATATAATTAGACTAGCCAGAAGGACACTAATATCCTACAATGATAAGTTATGGACTAGAAAGGATAGGGAAAACAATTTCGATATTACTATGGGGGAACCAGACTCAGCGCAGGTTACTGACCTGGTAGGGATATATATCCTCAGAGAAATTTGTATGAAAATACCTGAACTGGCGGGCGGTCTATATAGGGACGACGCTTTATTCTTTGTCAACACAAGTATAAGGAATCTTGAAACTAAGAAGAAAAAACTCAATATATTCTTCAGCTCTATACAACTTAGCATAACTATAGATATAAACTACCGGAGGGTCAATTTTTTGGATATTACGCTTGATCTATGCAACAACACATATGAACCTTATCACAAGCCCAACCACACACTCTACTATATCGACGCTAAATCGAATCACCCACCGATGGTGAAAAGAGCCATTATTCCTGCAATATCGAGTAGGATATCTAAGCTGTCCAAGAATCAACAAATATTCGACAGCAGTAAGCAATTCTACAATGAAGCTTTAAACAGATCAGGATACAAGGAAAAAATTAATTACCTTGTGCCTCCTTCGGTTGGGAATGGGGGACTAAACGGGAGACCGATTGCCTCTCGATCAATGGTTTCATATAATAGGGCAATGGGCAAGGCTAGATATAGGAGACCTGGTGTATCCCACGGTAATGTAAACCAGGTAAGGAGGGAACCGGTTGATGATAATATTCGTGAAGTTGGAAGTAACGAATTGAACTCACATGCTACCCAAACCGGGGGGGAAGGTAGGAAGAAAAATAGGAGAAGGGCCACTACATGGTTCAACCCCCCCCCCCTATAGCCAGCATATTAAGACTAATATCCCAAAGATTTTTTATAGCATAGTGGAAAAAAACTTTCCAAGGGATAGCAGATTGGGGGGAATCATTAACAAAAATACTGTAAAACTGTCTTATTCAACCTGTAGAAATATAGCCACATCCATCATAGGATATAATAATTCTAAGATAACTAAAACAAGGGAAGCCATGTTCTCTTCTGGTGTTGATCCCAGTAACACCAGTTCAGTGAGAACCTCCATTATAAATAACCATAGTAGTAGAACATCTAGCAGCGGCCCAGCACACAACTGTAACTGCAGAGCTTCTAACATCTGTCCACTGGGGGGGGGGGAACTGTAGAGTTTCAAGCATTGTCTACAAATGCGATGTGATAACAGAGAGTAGTAGGAAATTATATATCGGTTCAACCGGGGGTGAGTTCAAAGATAGATTCAGAAACCACATGAGTTCCTTCAGGGGAGGCCAAAGGGAAGACATAGATAGGCCTAACACTTCTGTTGGCCGTTTTGTGAGAAACCTCATTGCTAGGCAAGACCCTTTCGAACTGAAATGGTCAATTTTGGGGAGGGCTAACAAATATAAACCGAACAAAAAGAAGAGATGCAACCTATGTGCATTGGAGTCGTACCACATCATGACATCTAGAGATAATTTACTGAACGCTAGGCAGGAAATACTACAATGCTGTCTGCATAGAAACCGTTACCTGTTATCAAGCCTAAAACCTGGATAGGAGGGGAATTGGGGGAAGTATAAACTTACAGCAGAGATAGGCAGGATGGACACTTCCTGAGGCAATCTGGGGCAATAATTAGTGTATAATATGGAGGATGAGAATTAGTAACACGTACTTATGCTAAGATATGTCTTGATTCAATTATTAGCGGATACTCGAGACTTAGGTCGGAATAAGGCCCAGTGATAGTCAACTATAGTAAATACTTATTCAGCGGAATAGAGGGGGGGAATTTTGTTACATATAAAAAGATAGTGGAATAATAAATAATAAATCACAATTTATTCTCAGAAATAGATATATTATACGAAATGCATTGGGAATTTCAAGTAATTTTAAGTGAAAAATAAGAAATAGTAACCTGGATGCTATCACTATTTAATTAAATTAGGTTAAATTAAATTAGTTTTTAATTAGACTAAAATAAATAAAACAATTTGGTGGCAGGAATGGGGGAAAAATAATTAAGGAAAAAATAATTTTTAAAACATGCATGCCGACACGGACTTAATTTCTAAAAATAGAAACAATTGGATTTTTATAAAAAGTATTTTGTACGGGATTTAAAATTAGTAATAATAAAGTCTCCTGTCATTTAACGAGTAAGAGTGATATTTTACCGTAAAGTTGACAAAAAAATAAACCGGTCCATTAAAAAAAGTTTGTTTTTTTTTCAAAATAGAAAATAGATTTCTGATAACGATATTCCGTAGTAACATTTATTTATGGAATATAGAATAATATTCTCCACAGACAGTTGCAAACAGACACAGCCGTTAAGGAAATATTTTAAATGATTTAAAATAATAACTAGATTTTTGTAGAAGGCCTTTTTATAATAACAGTTTATTTTTGATATATGAATAATCTTTTAAAAACAAATTCTGCGGGATGGGCTTTTTTCGCTTCGTTAAACAACAAAACGATAATAATTCGGCAGTTAATTAAATGAAGGATATTTTCCCAAAATGTAAAATGACGTCCCAGACACTAGATAATTAATTTCTATAAGGAATAGGTTTAATAATAAATATTTTTAGAAACAGTATTTTGAATAAATAGTTTCTATATTAAGATTTTTTCTTAATGTAAGGGAGTTTTTCTGCGGGATTGACATTCAACTCGTCGTGTGTTTGTTTCGAAGGGTAATAAATCAACAACTGAAATAAGTCTCTTTGAACTCGGACGAACATTTGTGTTGACTTTTCTTTGTGAGAAGTTGGATTTAGAATTCCCATACTATCATTGGATTGGAATGGTAACCTGTGAGCGGTATCTTGAATGATTTAGTTCTTTTGTTTTCTTGTGGGGGGGGGGGGGTTTATTCATCATTGTACCGGCCGACGTGAAAGTGTATTATCGCACATTGTTCCGGTTTTATGGTTTTATTGAATGTATTTGGGACCGATTATTTGCTTGTTGCCTTGGTGGAAGAAATAATGCACGAGCTACTGTTCTAAGACTTTTCTAGGACTTTCGTTTTTTTATCGTTGTTCTTCCTTGCTTTTTAAGTTTGACTTTTATTTTAATTTTTATTTTTTTCCTCTTCTCTTCTTAAGTGACCTCAACTATTACAACGCCACATTGTGTTTTGTCGGCAGTTGAAACCAGTATTCCAGACATTTAATTTCCCTGATGATCTGCCAAGCAAGTAACTGCTTGGTAGTGAAACACGTGTAGGAAAAAACATTTAGTTTGAATAAATAGTATTTGTAAGAAAAAATATCTTTAATGGTGATCATTGGTGTCCTGAAAGGAATGCTTTGGTAAGCCTTCATAAAATCACATATTATATATATATATATATATATATATATATATATATATATATATATATATATATATATATATATATATATATATATTTATTTATTTATTTGTGAGTAGTTATAAAAAAATATCCATTTAAGTATATACTTATATACTCTTTATAATATCCGAAAATGTTTCAAGCTCAGTGAATTTTTATTACAAGCTTCAGAGCATATATACTTTATTGTTACATTCCAAAGACCATAGGAAAAATCAATCAAACATAATTTTCATTTATTATTACAATTTTTTTATTTTCATATTTCGGTGAATACCTGTATTTCTTCTTCATATCATATTTCTGTATTCTGTATTTCTGTATTTATTCTTCATCTATATATTTCTTTTTTATTTAGTTGTGAAACGCACGTAAGATATACAAAAGTTATTAAATTTGGAAAAAATAAATTTTAAAAATTTCGTTTGCTAGACGAAGGAGAAATACAGGTATTCACCTAAATATGATAATAAGGAAATTGTAAGAATAAATAAAAATCATGGTTTTGGATTGATTTTTCCTATAGTCATTGGAATGCAACTATATATATATATATATATATATATATATATATATATATACTAGCTTGTTTTGCCAGTACACTATCGCTTTGCAAAGTTTGCTACTTAGAACCAACATTTTAAATAATGAACGTTTCATTCATAAGTTTCTTGTAAACACGGGGCAAAAACTTTCTCATTTATTTATATGAATAGATAAATATTTATATTTTAGTAATTTTGAATACAAATTTATTCAACTTTTAAATAATGAAGAAATGAATAGAAAGAAGAAATCAATTCGCCTGACGATGATGTGTGTGGGGGGGCTTTTTTTAAACGATATAAACCAAATTTGGCGTCGCGAGAGAGAGAGAATGCGGAGAATGGGAGAGAGTGAGAGAGAGTGGGCAAGAAGAAGAGGGAATGAGAGAGAGTTAAAGAGTGGGGGAAGGAAAGGCGTTCAGAGAAAGCAGCCATGTATTCTCTATCTCTATGACTCTTATGCGTCATATATATTTCTTTCTAGTTAACTAAGGTATATTAGTTTCATTTAAATTACCTTGTTAAAACAACATTAGCAAGGTAACTTTCCTTGAAAATGAATGAGCATATTTTAAGAAAGGTTTCGTAATTCATCCGTTTTTTATTATTATTATTATTATTATTATTATTATTATTATTATTATTATTATTATTATTATTATTATTAAATCACTTTAATTAATTAACTGTGAATATCGACGAAATTATTGCATATATTGTTTTGACTGTGTAAAGGAGCCGAAAGGAAAACACGAACTCGGAGTTTAGAGAAAACAAGTCTATTGAAAAAAGTATGATACAACAGAGAACAAGAGTGGTTGTACGTCAGTCTTGACTGCCAGTATAGATTGGTGTGGTTCCAGGTATTTAATTCCCTCCCACGCAGGAATATGTGACACAAGGTCGGAAAGTGGGGGAAGAGTCAAGCCAGCGCCCCTAACGAAGGAGCACTCTGGCCTAGCAAAAATAGCCTGGGCAACCCCGTCGGCATTCCCTGGTAAGGGCGCCTCAGGCAGCAAGCAATAAACTTACTCCTCCCCAAAGAGGGAAGGCAAAGCCTGGGAAGGTGCACCTCCTAGGAAAACCCAGGACAATATACCTCAGCCCGGCAGATAAAAGGCCACCGAAATGGCCCAGTTCCTGCCGGACTGATTGTCGAGAACGAATTCTCGACTGGTATTACCCCATCCCGACGTCCTCAATCAACCGAAGTTAATGAGAGACTGAACAGGATGGGGCGGATCCAGGTATTTAATCGCTTCCCACAAAGCAATATGTGACACAAGGTCGGAAAGTGGGGAGATCAAGCCTGCCAGCGCCCCTAAAGAAGGAGCACTCTGGCCTATCAAAAATAGCCTGGGCAACCCCGTCGGCATTCCCCGGTAAGGGCGCCTCAGGCAGCAAGCAATAAACTTACCCCTCCCCAAAGAGGGAAGGCAAGGCCTGGGAGGGTGCACCTCCTAGGTAAAACCCAGGACAATATACCTCAGCCCGGCAGATAAAAGGCCAACTAAATGGCCCAGTTCCTGCCGGACTGATTGTCGAGAACGAATCCTCGACTGGTATTACCCCATCCCGACGTCCTCACTCAACCGAAATTAAGGAGAGACTGAACAGGATGGGGCGAGGCCCAGGTATTTAATCGCTTCCCACAAAGCAATATGTGACACAAGGTCGGAAAGTGGGGAGATCAAGCCAGCCAGCGCCCCTAAAGAAGGAGCACTCTGGCCTATCAAAAATAGCCTGGGCAACCCCGTCGGCATTCCCCGGTAAGGGCGCCTCAGGCAGCAAGCAATAAACTTACCCCTCCCCAAAGAGGGAAGGCAAGGCCTGGGAGGGTGCACCTCCTAGGAAAACCCAGGACAATATACCTCAGCCCGGCAGATAAAAGGCCAACTAAATGGCCCAGTTCCTGCCGGACTGATTGTCGAGAACGAATCCTCGACTGGTATTACCCCATCCCGACGTCCTCAATCAACCGAAGTTAATGAGAGACTGAGCAGGATGGGGCGAGGCCCAGGTATTTAATCGCTTCCCACAAAGCAATATGTGACACAAGGTCGGAAAGTGGGGAGATCAAGCCAGCCAGCGCCCCTAAAGGAGGAGCACTCTGGCCTATCAAAAATAGCCTGGGCAACCCCGTCGGCATTCCCCGGTAAGGGCGCCTCAGGCAGCAAGCAATAAACTTACCCCTCCCCAAAGAGGGAAGGCAAGGCCTGGGAGGGTGCACCTCCTAGGAAAACACAGGACAATATACCTCAGCCCGGCAGATAAAAGGCCAACTAAATGGCCCAGTTCCTGCCGGACTGATTGTCGAGAACGAATCCTCGACTGGTATTACCCCATCCCGACGTCCTCAATCAACCGAAGTTAATGAGAGACTGAGCAGGATGGGGCGAGGCCCAACACTGAGAAGCAGATGCTCACAGTATTTATGGTGCGTGGAAGAGTCCAAGTAGTCCGTATAGGTAAAGTACTATAAGATCCCCTCCCAAACTTAACCTCCGCAGGTGTATTAGTATCGTCTCCTTTTAAAATTGATAACGATAAGATCCGGAGACTTCCGTTTCCTTTTAGACTGTGGCTTTTCTGGGACTGCTTGTATGTCGGAAGTATCGTATATGGTATCCATAACTTCTTCATGGGGATTGCTCTCTGTGTCATCCGACAGTCGTTTCCTAATATGATTTAGTTGTCTCTTATGCGATAACTTAGGGCCTTGGATTATGCAAACCATATTTCCAATTCTCGCCATTTTTTTTACTAAATTCAAGCACTTTCACCGTTTGTAGAACAGAGGAGTATTAGGGCTGAATAATTCTGTTAAAAGATTAACAGCTTCAGCAAAAGCCAGGTTGCTCGTTTTTCGGGGTAAAATAAAGTCCACGAATTTAGTGTGTTCGGTGGTCCCTAATTTTCGGAGCTGTATGCGAACTTTTTGAGAGTCTGCCCAATTTTCACAATCTATTTTGTATAGATCCTCATACCTTCTGAAATATGAAGCAACGGTTTTATCCTCGTCTGGGGAATAACTGAAATTGTCTATTCAAACGACATTCTGGGAAAAATCATATTCGTTCTCAGCATTTGACCCCTTTGCGATATTGCTTGCATTAATACTTCAATCTTTTTTGTTCTAGAAGTTTTTCGTCGGCTTTTTGTTGTTCCAGTAGAAGCTTTTAAAATCTTCATTCATTTTTAAGTAGTCTTTCTTCAGCTTTTTGTAGCCTTTTGTCTGCTTCTTTTTTGTTGCAGAAGTCTTACTTCAGCTTTTTTTTTTTGTTCTAGTTTCTGTTGCATTGATACTTCAAGAATTCTGCTTTAAAATCTTCCATGTTTAAAATGTGTCTTTATAGAATGCGGCTTTTAGAAGTTCTTTCTTTTGTTTGACGCTGCTAATGCAATCTTGATTGTAAAAAGAGAAAGAGTATAAAACGTTTTTTTCTTCGACCAACAATAAAAAATCACTTTTTTTCTCTTTTTTAGTACCCTTTTCACGTAACCGTAGAATTTACGGCCAACATTTTAGTCAACAAAAAAAATAAGGTTTTAATTTTTTTTCTTTCGGTGGGAGGACTTCTCCTTTTTTTAGAGAAAAGAAAATAACATGTATTCCCTATTTTTTAAATTAACATAGTGCCGGAATAATAATCTAAAATCACTGACCTTTCTTCTTTGAGAGAAAATAAGTTGGTCTTTTACGTGTTTTTTTTTTCTTTTTTGTCCGCCAGTAAAGTCAGTTTTTAGAACTAGGTTGAATTTGCCGTTGATTTCTCCACTTTGTTTTTTAAGGTTATCAAAAAAACTTAATATACTTCGTCACCAGTTGTGGCGTCCACTTTAAGGTTCTCAAGAATCCCTTACTGTACCTCGTCGCCAGTTGTTGTGACCCTGTAAATAAGCCGGAGGGAAAACACGAACTCGGAGTTTAGAGAAAACAAGTACATTGAAAAAAGTATTATACAACAGAGAACAAAGGTGGTTGCATGTCTGTCTTGACTGCCAGTATAGACTGGTGTGAGCCCAACACTGAGAGACATGCAACATTAAATAATTAAACCAGAAGAAAAAAAAATTTTCTCCGACTGTGTAGAGAGTCCTATCAAAACAAAATGGCTGCCAGATGTAGGATTCTCTACACAGTCGGAGAAAAAAAAATTTTTCTTCTGGTTTAATTATTTTTGACAAAGGGAGGTCTCTTTTCCCGAAATATTAAATAGTGATTTTTAATCACCCGGACATCACACGAACAACTAAAAACACTCTTGCTGTTATGTAAGATTTTAGAAAAAAAGGAAAAATAAATAGTAAGTCATATTTCGTATTCGATTTATTGTTATTGTTTTTGTTCCTTACAACTTGCATCTTACCCGGAATTTGCATTGCCCACAGCCTTTCAAAAACTTACTACTAATATATATATATATATATATATATATATATATATATATATATATATATATATATATATATATATATATATATATATATATATATATGGTAAAATGCACGATATGTCATGAAACTGAAATACCGTGATAGACAAAATGTGTGAAAAAAACAAACGGAAAAGAGATTTAAATACAGGAGAAAAACTAGAAATGAGAGATTTGACCGGTTTCGTTCGTATTTCTGAAGACGTTAATTTATATATATATATATATATATATATATATATATATATATATATATATATGTCATGTTCTAACAACGTTCGTTGAACACTGTCTATAAGTCTACTGTCTGTGCCTGCTTAGTTTAGGCATAAATAAAACCTTATTCTCTTTTCTTTCCGTGGTAATTTTTCGTGGCCGTGTGGTTAGAACGCTTTCTTGCAGAGTACTAGGGTGATTCTGCTACTGGGTTTGAATCTGGCGACTGTTCGAAATTATCATCTCCTACACTGATGATAGCAAAATCTTGAAACGCTGACGTATGTAGGTAAAAATAATTTAATGTGTACTTTACTAAATATTGTTATCAGCCCCTGTGGATATAAAAATAAATTGTCACGTAGCTATATGCCATGTTCAGACAACGTTCGTTGAACACTGAAGATAAGTCTACTGTCTGTGTCCGCTTTGTTTAGGCATAAATAGAACTTAATTCATGTTCTTAACGTGATAATTTTTCGTAGCTCTGTGGTTAGAATGCTTGCTAGCGGAGTCTAGGGTGATTCTGTAACTGGGTTCAAATCGTACGACCATCTTAAATTATCATCTCCTTTGCTGATTAGAACCCGTAACTTCCCTCCACCCCACCCGCTCCAAAAAAATAAGATTCTACTTTTTTAGGCGATTACGTGTGAGCACCCTGAAAACAAAGCCAATTATTTTAGAATTTAAAGTGGGGGATTAGTTTTGCATATTAATTTAACGTAAAATGATCCCCCATTTCTGTGCCATTATAACTTTTTGAGGTACTTCACTAATTTTTTTTTATCTCTAACGAGTGACAAAGTAATAAAACCACGCGAAATCACATTAAAAAGTAAAACGCAGAATTTATCTCCCATAGCAAAAAAAAATGGTTAACAGTCCTGAGTCCTAAAACGTTACAATGGCCTGAAAATGGGGGATCATTTTACATTAAATTGGGCAGCACTTTTCATGGCCACCACCAATCACAAGGATATTTTTTGTCTGCTCTGAATATTTTAAAAATGAAAAAAAACTTTTTTTACGATTTAAATATTTGCCGATTTTATAATATAGTTTTCTTTTCGGTTTATTTTTACTTTTCAAAATAGAATTAACGTTAAAGTGTGGTAGCTGTTCTCATACTATACTTTATCTTTTCTGTCCTCGGTCAGTGAAGGAGAAATCCTTCTAGACTAAAGCAATTTTTATTTGTTGTCCCAAGCAAAGTGTCCCTTTTGGGGGGGGGGGGGAGCAGGATTTTCCCCACATTAAAAACCGACCTTGTTCTAACTCTTCCATCATGGGAAGGCAAGTAAATATTACAATTTTTTTTTTACATGCGGAAAACTTTCTTACTTTTTTAAAAGTTCGATCAAATATAAATTCAATAAACTTTTAAAATAAAATATCCATGTTTTAGTCAAGTAACACTCCTGTAGCAGCGTGAACTGTAGCTTCGCTGATGTGTTGACATATGTTGCGTCTTAGAAAAGGTGATTCATGCTGACAATTAAATAAACGTTGGAAAACTAGTAAAAATAGATAAAAACATGAATGTTGACCTAAATGGTAAAAGTGCAGAATAGTTAACAGTCGAGACATCGTAAACAAAAAAACAAAAAAACAAATGCCATATACCAAACGCAGTAGAATTTAATTATCTCTCGACCTGTATACTTTATATACATGCTGAAACTGTTTTTAAGTTTTTCTTTCAGTTAGTTAACAGTCGAGACATCGTAAACAAACAAAAAAACAAAAAAACAAAAAACAAATGCCTTATACCAAACGCAGTAGAATTTAATTATCTCTCGACCTGTATACTTTATATACATGCTGAAACTGTTTTTAAGTTTTTTCTTTCAGTTTTTTTAGCTATATTTACAACACGCGAGAAATAAGTGGTTACTTGGCGCTTAACTGTTAAGGTCTTCATTCCTGAAAAATTGTAAAAAAAAGTATGACTACCACTAGCCTTAAGTTTGGGAGTGCAACTTGGACTTAGGGTTAGTGGTAAGATAAGTCATTTTGTTTATAACCTTTCAGTTAAACGAAAAGCGGACATTTTTTTCTCCTGTGTGTAAAGACCACTTTGAACAACATAATATTTTGAAATAAATAACTAACTTAAAGACAGTTTCAACACATTAAAAGGATACAGGTCAGTAGATAATTAAATTCGTTTGAATGAGTCGTTTGTTTTGCTATTGTTTTTTTTTACAATTTCTAGATTGTTAACTATTATGCACTTTTACCAAGTGAGTAAATACTTATTTTAAATTGGGGTGGGGGTGGGAGCTTAACTCTATTTAAAACTATAGACAATAGACACCTCCCCCGCCCAAGAATAGTTATAAAAAAAGGCTGAAAGAAACAAAATGTAAACAAATACATATTAAAAAAGGAAATAAAAGCTACTTTTCTACCTGTCTGTATAAGTTTGTTTGTTTTAAAGTATTTTGAAGCACTTTTATTTAAATTCCCAAATTTTTACACTTTTATTATCATTTAGGGTATGCGAGCACAACAGGGCTATGTATTTTACTGGTAGGAATTTTTCTTCAGCGCACCTCACACACTTCATTCACTCATGCATAGAGATTTATACTGTAGTGATGTGATAATGAAATGGTTTGGATTATATGTAGTCATACCCTTAATGACAATAAAAGTGTAAAAATTTGGGAATTTCCTTGCTTTTGTAAATTTAGTGTATATGAATTTTCATTTTAACCCTATTAAGGGCATATGATTTCAGTATACTGGCATTTTTCATGGAATGTCACTACTTTTGTAAAGGCTATGCCTCAATGCAATGCCTTCTCATAAGGTGTTTTTGAATTTTCTGGAAAACTAAGGTATATGGTAAACTGAAATTAAAATGCCATCAACTAGACCCTAGAACCTCTATCTCTGCCAAAAATCAGCTTAATCCATCAAATAGTTGATGAGATACAGGGTGGCACATACGTATGTACGTACGTAGTACACACAGTTAACATGATTTCATGATTGAACTTTCTGGATCTCTGGGTTGCCTTGACTAATGATGCTGAAATTCTACACACTTATAGAACCTATCAAATAAACATTTTGTGCAAAGTTTTAACTAATTTGGTTTATTGGTTTTTGAGTTATGATTGATCAAAGAAATGAGATTTCCAGCATAGGCCATTCTTGTAGTCTATTAAGGGATAGAGCGCTCTCGCGCCTCCCTTGATTTTTATCTGCAATTGCTGTTGTGTGTGTCAAACAAAATCTCCAGATTTTACAGAAAAAAACGCTAGCCACGAGATCAACATTTTACTTGCTAGATTTCTAATTTCTCATGGCTGTGTGGTTAGTATGCTTGCTTGCGGAGTCTAGGGTGATTCTGTTACTGGGTACGAATTCTACGACTTTCTGTAATTATAATTTCCTACACTGATGATAGCAAAAGCTTGAAACACCCGCGTATGTAGGCAAACATAATTCAATATTTACTAAAATACATATTCTTATAAGCTCTTTTAAGAAATTCAAGTTGAGCCCTGTTAGTGGAGTTAAAAATAGACTGCCACGTAGCTATACGCAATGTTCTGACAACGTTCGTTGAACACTTTCAATAAGTCTACTGTCTGTGAAGGCTTTGTTTAAGCATTAATAAAACTTAATTCCCGTTCTTTATGCAGTAAATGCTCGTGTCCGTTTGGTTAGAACCCTTGCTTGCGGAGTCTAAGGTGATTCTGTAACTGGGTTTGAATCTTGCAACCGTCTGAAATTATCATCTCCTACACTGATGATTGCAAAAGCTTTAAACGCCGGCGTATGTAGGTAAAAATAATTTAATATTTACTTTAAATAAATATTATTATAAATATATATATATTGTATATATATATATATATATATATATATATATATATATATATATATATATATATATATATATATATATATATATATATATTTATTTGTGAGTAGTTATAAAAAAATATCCATTTAAGTATATACTTATATACTCTTTATAATATCCGAAAATGTTTCAAGCTCAGTGAATTTTTATTACAAGCTTCAGAGCATATATACTTTATTGTTACATTCCAAAGACCATAGGAAAAATCAATCAAACATAATTTTCATTTATTATTACAATTTTTTTATTTTCATATTTCGGTGAATACCTGTATTTCTTCTTCATATCATATTTCTGTATTCTGTATTTCTGTATTTATTCTTCATCTATATATTTCTTTTTTATTTAGTTGTGAAACGCACGTAAGATATACAAAAGTTATTAAATTTGGAAAAAATAAATTTTAAAAATTTCGTTTGCTAGACGAAGGAGAAATACAGGTATTCACCTAAATATGATAATAAGGAAATTGTAAGAATAAATAAAAATCATGGTTTTGGATTGATTTTTCCTATAGTCATTGGAATGCAACTACATATATATATATATATATATATATATATATATATATATATATATATATATATACTAGCTTGTTTTGCCAGTACACTATCGCTTTGCAAAGTTTGCTACTTAGAACCAACATTTTAAATAATGAACGTTTCATTCATAAGTTTCTTGTAAACACGGGGCAAAAACTTTCTCATTTATTTATATGAATAGATAAATATTTATATTTTAGTAATTTTGAATACAAATTTATTCAACTTTTAAATAATGAAGAAATGAATAGAAAGAAGAAATCAATTCGCCTGAGCGATGATGTGTGTGTGGGGGGAGGGGGCTTTTTTAAACGATATAAACAAAATTTGGCGTCGCGAGAGAGAGAGAATGCGGGGAATGGGAGAGAGTGAGAGAGAGTGGGCAAGAAGAAGAGGGAATGAGAGAGAGTTAAAGAGTGGGGGAAGGAAAGGCGTTCAGAGAAAGCAGCCATGTATTCCCTATCTCTATGACTCTTATGCGTCATATATATTTCTTTCTAGCTAACTAAGGTATATTAGTTTCATTTAAATTACCTTGTTAAAACAAGATTAGCAAGGTAACTTTCCTTGAAAATGAATGAGCATATTTTAAGAAAGGTTTTCGTAATTCATCCGTTTTTTATTATTATTATTATTATTATTATTATTAAATCACTTTAATTAATTAACTGTGAATATCGACGAGATTATTGCATATATTGTTTTGACTGTGTAAAGGAGCCGAAAGGAAAACACGAACTCGGAGTTTAGAGAAAACAAGTCTATTGAAAAAAAGTATGATACAACAGAGAACAAGAGTGGTTGTACGTCAGTCTTGATTGCCAGTAGAGACTGGTGTGGTTCCAGGTATTTAATTCCCTCTCACGCAGGAATATGTGACACAAGGTCTGAAAGTGGGGGAAGAGTAAAGCCAGCGCCCCACTCTGGCCTAGCAAAACTAGCCTGGGCAACCCCATCGGCATTCCCTGGTAAGGGCGCCTCAGGCAGCAAGCAATAAACTTACTCCTCCCCAAAGAGGGAAGGCAAAGCCTGGAGGGTGCACCTCCTAGGAAAACCCAGGACAATATACCTCAGCCCGGCAGATAAAAGGCCACCGAAATGGCCCAGTTCCTGCCGGACTGATTGTCGAGAACGAATTCTCGACTGGTATTACCCCCATCCCGACGTCCTCAATCAACCGAAGTTAATGAGAGACTGAACAGGATGGGGCGGATCCAGGTATTTAATCGCTTCCCACAAAGCAATATGTGACACAAGGTCGGAAAGTGGGGAGATCAAGCCAGCCAGCGCCCCTAAAGAAGGAGCACTCTGGCCTATCAAAAATAGCCTGGGCAACCCCGTCGGCATTCCCCGGTAAGGGCGCCTCAGGCAGCAAGCAATAAACTTACCCCTCCCCAAAGAGGGAAGGCAAGGCCTGGGAGGGTGCACCTCCTAGGAAAACACAGGACAATATACCTCAGCCCGGCAGATAAAAGGCCAACTAAATGGCCCAGTTCCTGCCGGACTGATTGTCGAGAACGAATCCTCGACTGGTATTACCCCATCCCGACGTCCTCACTCAACCGAAATTAAGGAGAGACTGAACAGGATGGGGCGAGGCCCAACACTGAGAAGCAGATGCTCACAGTATTTATGGTGCGTGGAAGAGTCCAAGTAGTCCGTATAGGTAAAGTACTATAAGATCCCCTCCCAAACTTAACCTCCGCATGAGTATTAGTATCGTCTCCTTTTAAAATTGATAACGATAAGATCCGGAGACTTCCGTTTCCTTTTAGACTGTGGCTTTTCTGGGACTGCTTGTATGTCGGAAGTATCGTATATGGTATCCATAACTTCTTCATGGGGATTGCTCTCTGTGTCATCCGACAGTCGTTTCCTAATATGATTTAGTTGTCTCTTATGCGATAACTTAGGGCCTTGGATTATGCAAACCATATTTCCAATTCTCGCCATTTTTTTTACTAAATTCAAGCACTTTCACCGTTTGTAGAACAGAGGAGTCTTAGGGCTGAATAATTCTGTTAAAAGATTAACAGCTTCAGCAAAAGCCAGGTTGCTCGTTTTTCGAGGTAAAATAAAGTCCACGAATTTAGTGTGTTCGGTGGTCCCTAATTTTCGGAGCTGTATGCGAACTTTTTGAGAGTCTGTCCAATTTTCACAATCTATTTTGTATAGATCCTCATACCTTCTGAAATATGAAGCAACGGTTTTATCCTCGTCTGGGGAATAACTGAAATTGTCTATTCAAACGACATTCTGAGAAAAATCATATTCGTTCTCAGCATTTGACCCCTTTGCGATATTGCTTGCATTAATACTTCAATCTTTTTTGTTCTAGAAGTTTTTCGTCGGCTTTTTGTTGTTCCAGTAGAAGCTTTTAAAATCTTCATTCATTTTTTAGTAGTCTTTCTTCAGCTTTTTGTAGCCTTTCGTCTGCTTCTTTTTTGTTGCAGAAGTCTTACTTCAGCTTCTTTTTTGTTCTAGTTGCTGTTGCATTGATACTTCAAGAATTCTGTTATATTACTTTAAAATCTTCCATGTTTAAAATGTGTCTTTATAGAATGCGGCTTTTAGAAGTTCTTTCTTTTGTATGACGCTGATAATGCAATCTTGATTGTAAAAAGAGAAAGAGTATAAAACGTTTTTTCTTCGACCAACAATAAAAAATCACTTTTTTTCTCTTTTTTAGTACCCTTTTCACGTAACCGTAGAATTTACGGCCAACATTTTAGTCAACAAAAAAAATAAGATTTTAATTTTTTTCTTTCGGTGGCAGGACTTCTCCTTTTTTGAGAGAAAATAAAATAACATGTATTCCCTATTTTTTAAATTAACATAGTGCCGGGATAATAATCTAAAATCACTGACCTTTGAGAGAAAATAAGTTGGTCTTTTACGTGTTTTTTTTTCTTTTTTGTCCGTCAGTAAAGTCAGTTTTTAGAACTAGGACGTTGTCGGGTGAATTTGCCGTTGATTTCTCCACGTTTGTTTTTTAAGGTTATCAAAAAACTTAATATACTTCGTCACCAGTTGTGGCGTCCACTTTAAGGTTCTCAAGAATCCCTTACTGTACCTCGTCGCCAGTTGTTGTGACCCTGTAAATAAGCCGGGAGGAAAACACGAACTCGGAGCTTAGAGAAAACAAGTACATTGAAAAAAGTATTATACAACAGAGAACAAAGGTGGTTGTATGTCTGTCTTGACTGCCAGTATAGACTGGTGTGAGCCCAACACTGAGAGACAGCGCTCCCAGTATTTATGGGGAAGAGTCGAAGTAGTCCGTATATGTAAGGTACCATAACATATATAGGAGAAATAAGACAATAAAATTGCAAATGAATAATACCAAACATTAATTTATCATAGACTGTTTAAATATAGTTATGCAAATTAGACAGATATATTAATGTCTATGGGTCTTTCGTCATTACTATATATATATATATATATATATATATATATATATATATATATATATATATATATATATATCGCATTTCAAAGTATTGTGTTGTATTGTTTATTTAAATAACACTAACACGTTTGATGGTACTATAGGAGTGATAAATGTAAAAAAAAATTGTTATTTATTTAAATATATTATTTTAGGTTCCACAAAATGAAAGCATAAAGGAAGGACAGTCAATGTTTGCTTGTTTGTGTGTTATGTATGTTAACAGTTAGAACATTCAAATAAGTTTCAATAAGGGTTTTAAAAAATTCAGAGAATCTAAAGACACAATTGAAATGTTTCTTCGATTTCATCTGGGGTTTCTAGGGACAATTATCGGTTAGGTTCTAAAATAACTGAAATATATTAGAACGTAAAGAAACGAAATCACTTTTTTAATAGATTTTCTCCGTTTCATAAAACAAAAATTAAATTAAAGAAAGAATGTATTTATAAAAAAAAAGAGGTTTAAACATTTAAATTAGTATTTTTATTGATATTTTTAAGATTTAAAATAATTAAATAAAAACAATTTATCCAGTATTATTTAAAGCAATTTGCCGTTTTACAACTGTCTGTGTAATAAACGCAGCGTCCAGACTAAATCAACGTAATTTATAAGAAAATTCGGTTCTAATTTTATATTATGTTTGTATTAAAAAACACAATATTTCACATTTTAAGAAAAACAACAATTTTTTTTCGTGATTTTCAAATGTTCGCCTATAAATTGATTCGGGATATAACTTCAAACAGTTTACAAATTAGCAGAGAACAGCGTCTCTTTAACTGATAAAAAAACGTTGAAAATCTATTATATAAAGGGTTGATGTTCTGTGTGTATGTCTAGCTAAAACACTAAAACTACAAAACAAACACCAACAAAGTTGGTATTTTCTTGCCCTGATGAATAATATCTAAATAAATTAAAAGATTATTCATTCTTTGACTCTAAACTGGCGCAGATTTACTCAGGAGGTCTCTTTTCCAGCAACTAACTAAAGGGAAGTAACTGTGATTTTTTTTCAAGGGGTTATTTCTCTTACGCCGACTCATTCTTAAAGGAATCTATAAAAGTGTGGGTGTGTGTGTGTGTGTGTGTGTGTGTGTGTGTGTGTGTGTGTGTGTGTGTGTGTGTGTGTGTGTGTGTGTGTGTGTGTGTGTGTGTGTGTGTGTGTGTGTGTGTGTGTCCAGAGAGAGTAATCGGCTGGCCGGAGAAGAAAGAGGGGGTGGGGAGAGAGGAGGAAACGGAGGAGGGGTAAAGAGAGAGAAGTTTTATTAGAAATATGTTACACTTTTACACCGGGCAACACCGGGTAGCCCTGCTAGTGTTAGATAAAAAAAATTAAAAAACTTGTTTGTTTTCTGTAAAATTTGAAGTATTATTTTTAATACAATAACAAATCTGCATCAGAGGATTGTTACCAAATATTAAATTAAATTAAATGTTAAGCAATAAATATAGTATTAGTTTTAAAGTTTATGTTTTTTTTCTTTCGTTGGGGGTGGCATAGTACAGTTTCGGTGGCACACACCTGAATGGTAAAGTTTACAAACAAAATAAATAATGTGCTCACACTGTTGCCTAGAATACATATTCCATAATTCACAGCATATACATATTATTGACACTCACGCAGCGAACTGAAATTGTTTAAAAATGTATTACTTAATACAACTCCAAATTTGAGGTAGATCAATTCTTTTCTCTATTAATTATTTTGTATCTAACTTATGTTTAAAGATTTTGGGGGCGTAATAATAAAGTTTACAAAAAAAATTATGTACCCATATTACTCACAAGTTTCCCAAGAATATATATTCAAAAATTCATAATAATCGGTTTATAAAAACGAAAAATATTATTATAGTAAAATATATATGCACTCTCTAAATGGTAACATTTACAAAAAAAAATGTGCCCATGTTACTCACCGTGTTGCCTAAAATATACATTCCATAATTCATAATGATACGTTCAATGGTTTAGGAAATAATCAAACACATGGATATATATAAATATATACACACACACACACACATATATATATATATATATATATATATATATATATAGAGAGAGAGAGAGAGAGAGAGAGAGAGAGAGAGAGAGAAAGAGAGAGAGGGGGATAGAGAGAGGGGGGGAGAAAGTTATGTGTGTGTATATATTTATATATTCATATGTACAGAATAATATCATTAACTAATGAACGGACCATTATTGATTTTGGAATATCTATTCTAGGTAACATGGGCAGATTATTATTTTTTTTTAATTTCAAGTTTTACGGGGGTGCATATATATATATATATATATATATATATATATATATATATATATATATATATATATAATTTGAAAATATATGTTACATATCTCTAGAAACGTACCGCGGTTTCATCCAGATGGGCTGACTTTTTTACATTTTTTTTTGTTAATCTCTACGCCCAGTGGAATCGTTGGCGTTCTGAATGAAGTAAAACCACGATGAGAAATGGCGTTATATCGATAATAAAAAAAAACAGTGCATTCCCGGAAAGTCTCTCTGGAAAAAATATGTTGGTTGGGAATTAATTTATTTTATTTATTATCTATAGTTTTTATTTTATTCTAGTAAGTGTTTTATTTATTTATTCTCTTGGAGCTTTGTATTTTTATTTTTATTTAAGGTGTTTGTAGATCGTTGCAGATAACAGTGTGTTGGAAAATGAAAATACAAAGCAGGGGCGGTTGAATACGTCGTTTAAAGGTGGTAATATAGAAGTCTCTTCTTGATGGTGATACCGGATTTTAATTTATGTATCGGATTTATTATTTATTTTATTTATAGTTTTGTGTTTTTTTTAAGTGTTATTTTGTTTGGTGTGTTATTTACATATTTTTAATTGGTTATTTCGTAAAGGATCATCTTGAACGAAAATAAAGGAGCTGGCGTCTGAATATACCGTTAAAAACGGTGCGTTGTTGACGTGTCACTTTTAAAATAAGTACTGGGTTAGGATTGAAATAATATATGGATTTTAATCGTAGTTGAGTTATATTAAAATTGATTAAATTATTTATGATGGGTGTTGTCTGTTTTACTGCTTCAAAGGTGTGTTTATATTTAGCGATAACTGAGTGGTATAATTTATTGATTAGGCTCTGTGTGGGATTATTTGTTATGTAATGGCTGGAGGATATATTTTGTCAGTGAAAGGTTTCATCTAGGGGTATCTAATGTTTTGATTGTCATTATCATATGCATTCGTGTTGTGTTTATGTATTTTGTTAATTTTGTTGGCTTTAACTAATAAGGTTTATGAATCTATTATATGTCTATTACTTCACTCAAAGTTGCTATCTGAATGCGAAACTAAAAGCAGAGCTAATTCCTTTCAAATGCAACAGTTTGTGTGTATAGTTTTAGGGTGTCATTTTTCTAAATTTGTTTGAGTCCACTATATTAATTAATGTATTAATGATGTTTTAAAACTAGACTAATTATCACTAGGTAGTGTTATCCGGGTAACGATTATTTATTCATTAGTTGTTGTCTAGGATTTGATAGTGTTTTCCAATAAAGAATCTTCATTTTATTTTTACAGAAAACTGGATAGGTTCTTACCATTTACCCTTTTAAGTTATCTTCGGCTTCTAACCCTATTATTATGTATTCGCGGATTTGCTTGAGTTAGTGTATTATTCAACTTTCTGTTGTAGGTTTATAAATTCTTGAATCGGGGCTGGCTACCCCCATTTCTGCTAGGTTAGTAGACCCCTGGGTAGTGTTAGCCAGAAAGAGGTTCGTTTCCCAACAAAATGGCTGCCAGATGTAGGATTCTCTACACAGTCGGAAAAAAAAATTTCTTCTGGTTTAATTATTTTTGACAAAGGGAAGTCTCTTTTCCCGAAATATTAAATAGTGATTTTTAATCACCCGGACATCACACGAACAGCTAAAAACACTCTTGCTGTTATGTAAGATTTTAGAAAAAAAGGAAAAATAAATAGTAAGTCATATTTCGTATTCGATTTATTGTTATTGTTTTTGTTCCTTACAACTTGCATCTTACCCGGAATTTGCATTGCCCACAGCCTTTCAAAAACTTACTACTAATATATATATATATATATATATGGTAAAATGCACGATATGTCATGAAACTGAAATACCGTGATAGACAAAATGTGTGAAAAAAACAAACGGAAAAGAGATTTAAATACAGGAGAAAAACTAGAAACGAGAGATTTGACCGGTTTCGTTCGTATTTCTGAAGACGTTTGTTGATACGAACGAAACCGGTCAAATCTCTTGTTTCTTGTTTTTTCTCCTGTATTTAAATTTGTTTTCCGTTCGTCTTTTTTTCATATATATATATATATATATATATATATATATATATATATTATTGCAACAGAAACAAAAAGACACAACGAATATTATTATGGCTGATGATTGATATTCAATTTTCCTGTTTTAATAATGTTTTACTATCTGTATGGCGTATATTTAGCTAGTTCAATGGAAATCATGGTAACTCGGAATTCCAGAAAGCCAGAAGATTCTACGGAAGCCGATAACACTCAAGGAAGAAAAGTCAATACGATTAACAAATCGATTTCATTGCCGTCAATTTTCGATTCAATGAATTTTGGAGTAGAACCAATATGATTGCGCCAAAAATAAAATTTAAAAAGATAAAAATGCTTTCGATTATTATGAATTACAGATCTTTTTTTTCTATTGTTATCATAATCTTAGTCGAAGGAACGAGTTAAATCTTCGACGTTTTTTAAAGGGTTTTTATGCCCAAAGTTCAGGTGAGTTCAAATAATCTCACGTTTCTAACAGATTTGTTGATTTTACTTATTTGTACTAGCCGAAGGACCCGTCTATGTCGGGGTTCTCAAGTTTTCTTCAATTTTATAGCCAAGATTAGAAGTTAAGAACATAAAACGAGTTGTCGGTGTGAATTGAAGAGTCGCTTGCTGGAGACGGGAGATCGCTATTTTATTTGAGTCGGCCGTATCTGGGTCTATCTGACTGAGCTGGTTTGGAATGAAGGAGAAGAAAGTAAGGTCACCAGGTTCCAAGTAAAATACTAACATCTTTCATTAAAGCAGGAACATGAGCATGTAAGGCAAGTTTGTTCGGCAGGCAGGCTAAGGCTAAAGACAGAATATTGAGTTCTGGAGTTCAATCTCGTCTTGCTGTTTCCTGGCAAAGAATGAAAACCTGTTTTTAGCGCCGTATGTCCACGCCGTTTCGTTCAGGAACTGGACTATACCTTCCCACCAACGAGGTGAATGGAACAGAAATTGGCTGAAAGTTGCACACATGCGCAGAAATGTTCGAATTGCTCAGTGTAGTTCTACGTGAGTTTTAACCTGCCTGTTTTAGACAACCGAACTACCACTAAACATTACGCAAGAGATTTGCGTGTTCATACAAAATAAATAGATCTTCGTCATTCAACTGTTACAAACATCTGTTACATATTTTCATCCATTTTAATTTTTGTTTTAGATATTCAGGTTTATGATGATAATCAATATTGACTAGAAAATAACTGGAACTCTATAGCAAAAGAAAATTTTCTAGTGGGAGATGGTGAAATAAAATCATGCACAGACTTAAAAGAATAGTTCGTATCAAACGAAGTAGGCTCAGTCCTATGTAATACTTCAACTATGTACCCCAGACCGTTTATCCTGAAAAATCTTCGTAGAGCCATTTTGATAGCCTACACTGCTTAGCGCATCCCGGAACTGGAGCGTCTATAAAACTGGTTACATCCAGATATTTTGGGCCGAATTTAGATAAAACTATCAAGCAATTCTGTACAGAATGTGTTGTATGTCAACAAGCTTACGTTCACAGACACACTAAATCTGCTGTCCAGAATTTTGCATTGTCATCTGCACGTTTCCAAACAGTGCATATTGATATTGTCGGTCTATTACCCTTAACTCACAATGATCCGGACCCGTATCTTAGTCTATATAGATATCTACTGACCTGTATCGATCGTGCAACTCGCTAGATTGAAGTACAGCCTATGACTGAAATAACTGCACAGTCGGTAGCATGGATATCTAGATTCGGAGTTCCGCTGCATGTTGTAACTGATAGAGGTAGTCAATTTGAGAGCAAATTATTCCAGGAATTAGCCAAGGTGATGGGTTTTTACCGATTAAGAACGACAGCGTATCTTCCTCAACGCAACGGATTGATAGAAAGAGCACATCGTACGCTAAAAGCAGCGATAATGGATAGGAAAGAATCATGGATGAACACGATACCTATAATTCTACTTGGTATGCGCAGTACTCCTAATGAATCAGGCTGTTCACCTTTTACATATGTTATTGGAGCACCAATATCGATCCTTCATTACTTAGTACACAGAACGGGTGTAGAAAGAGAACCCCAGTAAATCAAAAATACATACGTGATTTGCGTGAATCGATGTCCCAATTTGATGCACTCAAGTGCGATAAAGGACATCACCATGTAAATACAAAACCCTTAATACGAAAAACTCTACTTTGCTGTGAGAAAGTATGGCTTAAAGTTGATCGAGTGAGAAACCCATTAGAAGTGCCTTATTCGGGTCCTTATAAAGTTCTGACATGATCAGCCAAACATTTTCAGATCGATATGAGCAATGGTACTCATACTCATGTATCAATAGATAGGTTAAAACCTTATATAGAACCAACTAACGATGACAAAACTAAAACTACTAAGAAATAACAAGAAGATGCGTGCACAACTAACGAGGAAAATATTCAAACAAATACCGCTGACAAAGTCGATAAATAAATTACTCGTAAAACATATGAGTCTTGATCTGGAAGAAAAGTTACATGGAAGAAAAATACGAATTCTTTTATTTTTAATAACTATTTAGTAGTGCAACGAATTATAATATAGCAAAGGAATAGATATAGGTATAAGAATAATGGGAAAACAAAAGTAAGGAAATTATAAAAACTAGGGTACTGCCTATCGATAAGCTTCGCTTACTAGTGCGGGACTATTATGGCAGATCAATTGATCGATGAGACGAACGGGCATTGAAGGAGGGTGCTAGCTTAGTTACTCCTTTTATTTCTAGGGTTGTTCGGTTTACTATCTCCTCTTCTTTCCTCTTCTTTTCTCTTCTTCCTCTTCTTTTCATTACTTTCTTTTTTCTTAGAAGAGGGAATCACCTTGCGGTCGGTTGCTAATAAAATAAGTACATACATATGTTGGCCAAAGTTTGAACTCAGTGAAAAGTGTTTACACATATTTTTAATCTGACGGTATCAAGTAGGTGACAAATGAAACTTTAAAAAAACAGTGAATGGTCAAAAGAAATCAGAGTTCGCTGGCGACACCGAACGACTCGCCTCGGCTCTCGATGAAGACAGCAATAACAAGAAACACCCGACTTGAGTGCGAAGCCCAGCTTGAACGAGTCAATGCAACGTTTCACAAAAATAAATGCGGCACTCTCTTCTTCTTCGGTTCGTTTCTTTGAACGAGTCAATACAACGTTTGACCAAAATAAATACGGCACTTTCTTCTTCTTCTTCTTCTTCTTCCGTTCGTTTTTTGAACGAGTCAACACATGAACGAGTCAATGCAACGTTTCACCAAAATAAATGCGGCACTCTCTTCTTCGGTTCGCTTCTTTGAACGAGTCAACACAACGTTTCACCAAAATAAATGCGGCACTTTCTTCTTCTTCGGTTCGCGTCCACCTCCCAACGCATCTCCCAAAATCACGTTTTGTCGTGCTCCGTATAGTAGCGACATCTCACACAGGCTTATGAGCTACGTCAAAGCAACCCGCTGCCGTTTCCTCTTAAAACAAATTAAATTAAACTTTTCGCAAGTGAGTGTTTCCGGGTTCGCGCCCGCAGCCCTCCTCTGCACAAGCAAAAACCAAACGTCTTCTCTTCGATCGCCGCGGACAAGTGTCTTGGTTCACAGCAGTCGGCTGCCTTCCCTGCTCTCCGCTACACAGCATCCACTCTTTAAACACGCCTGCTGTCTCCCCAATAACAGCTTAACCTAAGTATGTAAACACGCATACACGATGCAAAAACTTTTTCAACCTTCAACAAACTTTATCGTTTATATTTTACATTTATGTAAAATTGTTGCTATTTAAATGTGTTATTTTTACTTTACAGCTCTCCTTTTTTATTACCAACATTCTATTGTTAAAAGTTAGCACTTGCTAACTGGTGATCCATTCCAAACATACTTTTTTTTATCGAGCCGGTCTCGTCCCAATTTAGCTACACAAATATTAATTGTTTAGTGTGGTGCTTGGCAATCCATAAAAACGCGACCGTCGTCTAAAATACCCAATTAAAAACCGGGAATCAAGACAACCACAAAACTATATGGTTATTTGCCCTTTCTATACGTGACCCATCTCGAGTTTTATGTATTTTCTAAGCCTTCTTTGCTACGCGTCTCTGCACTGCTGAAAGCTGAAAGTATTCTTCTGAGATCCAACGGTTGAATAGAAAAAAAGTCAACATACAGAAGACAGGAACAGTGAGTCACTTACAGGTCAGTAAGCGAACACGCTATTACGCTCTGCTTCCCCTTGCCTCTATTATTACCGCTATCTTGAGAGCTTCTACGCTTTTCAAAATGATTGAGCTTATTGAAAAAAATTACATGCGGCAGAGAAGCGAGTGCATTGGAAGCCTAGTCTAACACTAATATTTATTTTTATTATTTGCTCGATAATTCCCGTTTCTCAATGCTCAATACTGAACGACCTGAAGAAGAAAACGTGTAAATAAAAGCGTAGAAGCTCTCAAGATAGCGGTAATATATATATATATATATATATATATATATATAAGCATACCTAAATTTATATATATGCACCCCTAAATGTTAAAGTTTACAAAAAAGTGCCAATGTTGCTCACGGTGTTGCCTAGAATATATATTCCAAAATTCTTAATGATCCGTTCATTAGTAATATGTATATATATATATATATATATATATATATATATATATATATATATTATTCATAATAATCATATTTATAATTTTTGTTTCAAGGATATAAAGAGGGATAGTATTACGGATATTGAAGAAAATCCTAATACGACATTGTAAATATTGTAAATAAAGCATAAATATCTATTGCATAACTATTTTTAAAACAGTTCATCATCACCATCAGGGTCTTTTTTATTTCACTTCCGGTGGAGGAACCCCTCCCTGTTTTTTTCCACCATGTTATATCTCTGGCTAGGCGTGGCCAAGTAGGACCTAGTTGACTATCGAGGTCGTCTCTCCGCCGGGTTTTTGGCCTTCCTCTAGGTCTTTTCCATTGCCTCGGGGTCTATTTTGTCGCTCTATATATCAACATGTTGTCTGTATATCTCGAAAGGTGACCTGCCCATCTATGTTTTACCATTCGTATGGTGGTGATGATGTTATTTACACCAGTTTTCTGTCTGATCCAGGTGTTTCTTTATCTATCATGTAAAGTGATGCCGAGCATAATGCGTCCCATTTTGTATTGTGCCACTCTTAGCTTTTCTATTGCTGCATTATTAATTGCCCATGTTTCACTACCATATGTCATAAAAGGCATCATGTATTCATTGAACACTTTTTGCTTAATGTTCATTGTGGACTTTCTACTCTTCATAATGTTGTCTACTTTGGAATCTATATAACAGTACATAATAAATTAATGTTTGGAGTTATTCATTTGTAATTTTATTGTCCTATTTTTTCATATATATGCAATAGTTTTGTCAATATTTACAGTAGTTAATTAAAGTGATTTAATAAAAATGGATTAATTATTAAACCTTTATAAAATATTTGCTGATCCTATGTTCACTTTTGAATAATAATTTTGGTTTTTTATATCTATTCTTTATATATTTCTGTTAAGGCTACCTAACAAAAAAAAATCGAGTTATTTCTCTTGGACCAAAGAAAAGAGTGATCGTCCTTGGATAAAATAAATGTCGTCTGCCTGAACAGGAAAACGTAAACAGAACGGCTCTCACGAAAACAAGCGTCTCGCGTTTAGCGGTTTTTCTCATTTGAATTTAATCAGTGTGTTTGTTAAATAAATCTATTAACGGTTCTACTTCGTACTTCTTTCATTTTTTTAGTTGTAATTGAACCGATAACGTATAAACATCCAAACGTAACAGTTTAGAATCACGGTAACGAAAATGTACACTTACAAAGATGAATTGCACCATACAGCAATTACGTTTGATGGAATTATTTTCAGAGAGATTCTCAACACCTGCGCCATCGCTTTCGGAAACAATGCTTTCGACATCGGCAGAATCAGTTGCACAAGCAATTACGGAATTTCATTACGACCCAATAGCTAAATTGACGTTCTGTACGTGGTTTTCACGCTTTGAGGACCTTTTCCGTGTGGAATTCAAGAAACAAGCTGACGACTGGAAAGTCAGACTCTTGCTACGGAAGCTTGGGACGTCGGAACACGATCGGTATGCAAACTACATACTACCTAAACACCCACGTTACTACAACTTCGCGACACGGTGGAGACTCTGAGGCAGATTTACGGTGAGCAGATTTCGTTACTTAATATGCGTTTCAATTGTTTCAGCATAACGAAGTCTGATCTCACCGATTTCTCAACTTATGCAGGCATTGTGAACAAAGAATGTGAATGTTTTAAAATATCTTCCATCACGGACGCTAAATTCAAATGATTAATTTTTGTGTGTGGTTTGAGATCGGCGGAAGAGACACACATTCGCACACGGATTTTGTCAAAAATAGAGCAAAATCCAGAAATTACATTGCAACAAGTTGTCGTGGAATGCCTGCGTCTCGTGAATCTAAATCATGATTCAACTGTGGGGCAACAAACAACAGCATCTACGGTTAACACAGTCCCAAAACAACGTCAATCCACCTCACGACTTCAACATCTGTCAAGCCCCCCCCAACCGCTTGCTGGAACTGTGGCAGCTTGCATTTTGCACGAAACTGTACATTCAAGACACACTGCTGTCGCAGCTGCAATCAAGTGGGACATAAAGAGGGATTTTGCATCTCTCAAGGACAAAAACCAACTCATAATAGACAAACCTCACATAACAGACACCGACAACATCACAAAACAAACACAAACAGTCTGGTAGCAACTTTTCTTACAAACCAAAAATCAAATCAAAAATATGTTGCAGTGCAATTGAATGGCCATCCTGTTCAACTGCAGGTGGATACTGCCTCCGATATTACACTTATATCACAAAAACTATGGGAAACCATAGGCCAGCCTTCGTGTACACCAACAAGTCAGGTAGCACAAAGTGCTTCCGGTTACTGTGTTCGCGTCACGGGTCAATTACTCTTTACCATTAAAATGAAGGACAAAACGGTGTCGGGTACCGTATACATAGCAAACTCATGCCATAATTTGCTGGGACTTAACTTTATCGAGTTACTAGGTCTTCTCGACATTCCACTCAACTGGATATGTGAGGTGGTATTCAGATCGTCACCTCAGAACAGTAAATACATCATGAAACAATTTTCTCTAGTCTTCACAAACAACTTGGGAGGCAGAGGCCACACTGTCCCTTAAACCATTTTCTAAGCTTGTTTTCCGACCCAAACGCCCAGTGCCATATGCTGCATTGCCACTGGTGGACCAGGAACTTAAACGATTTGAGGAAATGAAGGTCATTATACCGTTAACATATTCACGGTGGGCATCACCTATTGTGGTAATAAAGAAAGCCGATGGTTCAATTCGGTTATGTGCTGATTTTTCAACTGGCCTCAACACAATACGAGAGGATCACCAATACCCATTGCCAATCCCAGATGATCTCTTCACCATACTTAATGGTGGCACGTTTTTTTCAAAATCGGACCTCACAGATGCTTATCTGCAAATCGAAGTGGCAGAAATCTCCAGGGAGCTGCTTACTATTAACACACACCGTGGGATATTCCAATTCACTAGTTTACCTTTTTGGGTAAAAACAGCCCCTACAATATTTCAGCAGATCATGGACACAATGCTCACTTGCGTGGAAGGTGCAACTGCATACTTGGATGACATCATTGTTGTTGGGCAATCCAACCAGCAGTTGACAAAACAGATAAGCACGGTCCTAACTCGCATCCAAGACTTTGGTTTTCAGCTCCGGCCTGAAAAGTGCAACTTTTATTTACCTTCCATAAAATACTTGGGATTTATTTTTGATCGTCAATCTTGTCGTCCTGATCCTGCTAATGTGGCAGCCATTCAACACATGCCATCCCCATCGGACGTTAGCAGTCTATGCGCATTTCTCGGATTGGTAAGCTACTACGGTAGTTTCTTGCCTTCACTCCATCAAATCAAATCACCACTCAACAAACGGTTAACAAAAGATGCAAAATGGTCCTGGCTCGTGGTCTGTCAGAAATCATTTAACAAAATCAAAGCACTCATTAACTCTGACCTACTGCTCTCGCATTTTGATCCAAATAAGAAAATAGTCGTGACAGCGGATGCATCAAATCATGGCGTGGGAGCAGTGATCTCGCATATATTCACAGATGGAACTGATCAAGCTAACATGCATGCAGCCAGATCCATGACACCCGCTGAACGCAATTACAGTCAAGTGGAAAAAGAAGCACTGGCACAGATTCTTGCTGCGAAGAAATGTCATAAGATATTGTTCGGGCGTCACTTTACACTTCTGACAGTCACTACTTTCAATATTTGGCTCAAAAAGGGTATTCCAGTATATTCAGCCAGTCGATTACAACGGTGGGCAATCATTCTACTGGGGTACGATTTTGATATACAGTACCGCCGGACAACAGAATTCGGCCAAGCTGATGCCTTGTCACGACTCATCAGTGCACAATCAGTTCCAGACGACGTCACTGTCATTGCTGCCATCAGCATCGAGGACGATTTTCATTGATGGTTGTTTGATGTTTGCAGATCGTGTTGTTGTTCCCACTACGCTCAGGCAAGCAGTCCTTAAACAGTTACATTCGGGGCATCCAGGCATTAATCGAATGAAATCACTAGCCCGCAGTGTGGTCTATCGGCCTAACATTGACACAGATACTGGGCGTACTGTCAAATGCTGTATCCAGTGTATGGAAGCGCAGAAGAATCCACCTAGGATTGTTGATTCTTGCTGGAAATACCCAGAGCGACCATGGTCCAGCATACACATAGACTTTGCTGGCCCTATCAATGACCTTAGTTTTCTGGTGGTTGTGGGTGCCCATTCCAAATGGCCAGAAGTTTTTTTAATGCAACAGACTGACACTCAGTCTACGGTAACAGTACTCACGCGGCTATTTAGTCAACACGGCTTGCCCGAGACTTTACTCTTAGACAACGGATCACAATTCACTTCTGAGTCATTCCAACAATTCTGCAAATCGCGGTGCATAACACACGTCCAGTCGCCACCCTATCATCCTCAATCCAATGGGCGAGCCGAAAGGTTTGTAGACACATTCAAACGGGCACTACTCAAAGCAAAGGGGAGGGAACAACAGAGGAGATACTACATGCTTTCCTCCTTTCATATCGAATAACACCAAATGATGCTGTGAAGAATGATCTGTCTCCAGAAGAAGCACTCATGGGACGAAAACTCCGTACCACACTGGACGCTTTACTGCCCCAGAGACAAAGGCAACAACCAAGCCCTAACAAAACAAAAGCATTTTTAGTTGGCACACCAGTGTTTGCTCGAAATTACAAACCTGGCAAGCCAAACTGGGTACCGGGCATCATCCGCAAAATAAATGGACAATTCCTATATGATGTTCAAGTCGGGAGTCAATTCTGGGCACGGCACAAAAACCAGTTACGTCCCAGATACACTGGAGACAACAGAACTACCATTCTGTTCGATCTGTTAATGGGCACATTTGAACTGCCATCTCCATCACTTCCCATGCAGAAAAATACAAATTGGAATTACGGAAGACATCACAGGAGTTGGTCAAAGTGCAGTCGCACTCGAGTAAAGCATCTCCAAGAGAGAGAGAGATACTAGCAGGATCCGTGTCAAAGTGTTGCCCGGGGAAAATATGATAAAAAATCCAGAAGAAATATAAAAAGTGTAACCTTTTTCACCGCTTAAGAAAAAGCAGGAAAAGGAAGCTAATCTGAGAAACAGCCGGGCTGTGTTATATTTGGAAAAAAAGGGAAAAAGGGGGGAAATTACCCCCACCTACTACGATGGGTGTGATAGTACAATAGTGTTTATAAAACTCTTTTCACTATTTTCATTGACAAATGAAAACAAAAGTTTAGTAACACTGGTTTGTCCAACTAAAGAAAAGAAAACGATTCATATTTTGGTATAATTGTAGATTAACGTCCTCCGATAACTCCCCCCTCCCCCAAGAAAATAAAATTAGATTCTTTTTTAGGCGATTTCGTGTGAACACCATGAAAAACTTTGTAAAAAGAAGAGAAAAAAAAGATTATTTTCGAATTTAAAGGGGGATAAGTTTCGTATATAAATTCAATGTAAAATAACTTCCTTATTCCGGCCCAGTCTATCGTTTTTTTTTCTTTCTATGGGAGCTAAATTTGCTGCGTTTATTTATATATATTTTTTGGGGACTACCTATAAAAAATGTAACTTTATCACCGCTAAAGAAAAGCAGGAAAAAGAAACTAATTCGATAAGCAGACGGGCTGTGTTATATTTAGAAAAAAGGAGGATGAATTCTCCCCCTACTACAATGAGTGGGATATTAAAGTAGTATTTATAAACCTCTTTTCACTATTCTCATTGACAAATGAAAACAAAAGTTTAGTAACACTGATTTGTCCAACCTACCCTCCAAAAATTAGATTCTCATATTTTATGCGATTACGTGTGAATACCATAAAAAACTTGTTTAAAAGAAGAAAAAAGGGATTATTTTAGAAGTGAAAGGGAGGATAATTTTTTCTTTTTAAGTTAGAAAAAAATATTAGTTTGCTTGAAACTGTGGTGAACCAAAATGAGACTAGAGCGAACGCTAGAAAGCAAATGGTGTTAATTTCAACCCCCTTTCTTTTTCTGCGTGGTTGATACGCTTTCTTTTTCTCTGACTAAAGAAAGGGAAGTCTCGTGGAAACGCGTTAACTAATGACTTTGGCCAATCAGAGACCGACACGTCAGTTGACCAACGCAAACCTTTTTTTACTTGTTGATTTGACTGTCTAAAAATAATGTTTTCTTTCTTTCTTTAACCCTTCGCCATTTTTAGTCCCCATGTGGTCAATTGATATACCCTTCTGCTACTTATATCTTATATTCTCTTCTAACGCAAATAGGTCACAAATGACTAAGTAACCCAAAATATTGTTTTAGGTTAATTTTTCAACTATATTTCTAACAGAAAACATATTCCGTAAATGCGAACAACTGCTGCTACTTTCTTTTTAGTAGTAAACGTGCACACATATATGTGCGTAAACGTGTCAACCCATGTTACACTCCAATTAAAAAAGAAGTTATCTTTTGTTTCACAATTTAAATAAAGAAAAACTTTGACTAAAACCTTTTGTATTACTTTCTTGCAAAAATATTACTTACACAAACAATCTGAGCCAATATTGTATCTTTTCTACTTCTTAAAACAGTTATATTTCATGTCAAACTCTTACAAAACGACAATTTCGTACACCTACACAAATAAATCTTGTTTAAGTTATTTTTCATTCATGTGACATAAGGTCGTTTTAATGCGTTTTTTTATAGTCAGGTTTATTTTTTATGCCTATCTTTTAAGCAGTCATTCCCACTTCTCATTGTTAGAGGCAAATATGAGCACACATTACAGTTTGTTGTGAACCAAAAGGAAAACAGAATGACTTTTTACAAATAATGGTGTACCCTGTTTGCAGAACAGCACTCTTTTTAACAAAACCGGATGTTAATCTTTTAATAGCTTTGGTGCATGTGGCAGAGATAGGTACGATTTTGTCTCTCTACATGCATCTTCCTTTTTCTGACGACCAATGAAGTGTCATTGAGGTGTCAGATCAGTAGTAGCTGACAAGCTGTATGCAAGAGATGCGTTTTTATTTCACTCTAGTCACTGTGTTAGTGGGCATAGCGGTCGACAGTGGCGACCGAGTATCGGATCTGGTGGCCTCTGGTTGCTAGTGTCGATGCATCTGTGGACAATGTATGGTAAGCAAGGACGTTCATTTATGTTATCTATTGCAATGCAGAGTGAAGATAACAATATTGCATTGGTGCATGTGAAACGACACTCAATGCCTACAGATGATGACCTCCATCAACAGCTTGGAGCAACTATTGGTCCTTGTTGACCTCGATGTCAAGAGTAATTTGAAATTCTCCAGGAACATGAAGTGCTCCAAATTTACGAAAAGGACCCGGATCAAAAGCAGACGATATCGACATCTCCATGTTGGACGCTTTGTTCAAGGGCAAATTGTTTACCAATAATAATAACAGCAGCAGCAGCAACTTTCTGACTCTGTGCTTCTAGAGCCTGGCGAGTACAATCAGCATCAGCAGCAGCTCACTTCTCCCTGCAACTCTGTTTCTTGCTACATACCAAATACCACTACACGAACCATCATCATCATACACTGCAACAATCCGACCCTTATCCACTTCAAAATGGGTGGTGACATTCCACTACTGCTATTAGTAAATAGATATGAGACAAGCGAATGTGAAAATGATACAAGCTTGTATAAGCTACTCTCTTTCTTTCTCCGTTCGTTCAGCTTACTTTTTCTTCTTCTTCCCTTTTAATTTCTTCCTTCTTTTGTACTGAAAGGAATGTGCTTCACTAAAATCAATTTCTTTGTCTGAGGTCTACGCAGAAGCAGCGGGCATCCCCAAAATATTTTTTTTTAATCTTATTTCACATAAACGTGTTGACTCGACATTTTCAACCAATGAAAATGATTCCCGCTCGTTCAAAACGATAAACTTGAGCCAATGTAAAATGCCAAATTCTAATAAAAATAGATCGATGAGACGAACGGGCATTGAAAGAACGTGTTAGCCTGCTTAGTTACCCTTTTTCTTTCTAGGTTCGTTCGGCTTACTCTCTCCTCTTCTTTCCTCTTTTTCCTTTTCTTTTTATTTCTTTCTTCTTGAAGAGGGGATCACCTTGCGGTCAGTTGCTCGTAAAAATAAGTTATAACAGATGTGGCCAAAGTGTGAACTCTCAAGAAAAGTGTTCACACATGTTTTGAACAAGTGGGTGAGAAATAAACTTTTATAAAACCAGCGAATTATCGGAGAAAGATTAGTGTTCCTGACGACAACGGAATAACTCGCCTCGCTATCAACGAAGACACCAACTACAACAAATGCACCCGACTTGAAGTGCGAACCCCAGCATCCACTTTTAAGCACGTCTGCTGTTTTCCCACAATAACAGCTTAACCAAGAAAACACACACGCACGCACAAACTTTAAAGACAAATATAACGCTCGTGTCGTTTCAAACATTTTTTATCCTTCACAAACTTTATTGTTAAATTTTACATTTTTGTCAAATTTTTTCTACATAAAAGTTTTATTTTTTTACTTTACAGTTTCTCTTTTTTATTAACAATATTATATTGTTAAAAGTTAGCACTCGCTAACTGGTGATCCTTGCCAATCATATATGTTGTTATCGAATCGATCCCAATTTACCTACACAAAATTAATTGTTTAGTGTGGTGCTTGGTAATCCCTAAAGACATGACCGTCGTTTAAAATACCAGACTCCAAAAAGGGAACCAAGACACCCCACAAACTTGCCAACCAAAGACCAGAGTTATATTGACTGACACACCTATGCGCCTCAACTTCGTGAATCCTTCGCCATTTTCTACATCAAAAAAAAGAAGAACAACAACCAGCGCCCAACCAAAGCCGTAGTTGCACCTCAAAAAGAACAACTTGTATAAAGCTGAATATTCCTAAAGTACTTCTGCTCTTTCTACAATTAAAGCTTAGACAAACGGAGAAAGAAAGTGAGTAGCTTGTAAAAACTAGTATCTTTTTTCATATTCACTAGTCTCGCATAAGAATTTATTAATCTAGCACAGTATTATTGTAAGCAACATCATCTTTCTGGTCTTATTTAAAACTAGCAGCAGCAATCCTACCCTCTACGACTAGCAGAAGTATCGCCATCTTTTACTCCAACGTCTCTTTTCTAGAGACATATTCATGTCTAATGAGATTTTAAAAACAAAAAACACTCTTATCTTTATCGGATACCCGAGTTCATCTTATTTAATTTTGTTGTCACATTCATCACACGTCATCCATTTTTTTTTTCAGGAATTGTGGTATGCTAGCAAACAACCGGCCATTGCCTACCCGTGACCTTCGTTAAGAAGGTCTGTGCACCGAGTCAGATTTATTTGCCGACGTCACGGCGGTTAGTTGACGCTAAACAGATAAAGAAGATGCTTCAAAGAAAAAGATTCTTACACGCCAACACATGGACATAGGACTGAGGTCATTTCCATCTGAAATTATTTCATCTTTGATCTAGTAATTGTTTGGTATTTAAAAAGGGACATTCATGATTCTGTTAATGTCGGTTTAATGGTTGGAAATCTCATAGTTATTTGAAGGTAAAACTATGAAAAAAACTCATATACTAAAATTCAAGATGGTTGACAAACCTGTCTTGATAGAAAAAGCGTAAATAAAGAACTATTTGCTTTTCTCTAAATTTTTAAATATTTTTTACGCAATAACAAGTCTGCATAACATAAAACGTTTTGTTTGTCCTGATACAAAATGAACTTTTATGCTTACCTGTCGACCTTCATAAAATAATATCAACTAGAAATTCAGTTCAAACTTGTTTCTTTTTATATAAAAAAATCTTTATTTTTTTGTGCCAAAACGTCTTTTATGTGTGTAATAAAATTCTAAAACAGTTCAAATATGTTTGATGCTAGAAAAAAACTGACTAAAACATTGAATTAAAGTTCTGAACACTTTAAAAATAATTTTATTTCAGGACAAGAAATGCAATTTAAAACAAGTAAAATTGACAATAAAATAACGTTTATATATTTATTTCCAAATAATTTTGCATTTTTTTATAACACTTACAAAATTAATTATTTAATTAGTTTTTAATTATTTATCGTTTTCATTTTTTATATTATTTATCGTTTATTTTTTTTGTTCCTTATGCAAAGGTTGGAAGGGTCTTAACCGTTTTTCTTTGTTTTTTGTTGTCCCACTTATCACTTTCAATGAATTGGCACACACACACACGCATATATATATATATATATATATATATATATATATATATATATATATATATATATATATATATGTATTGTATTAGTTTCTGTAGATGTAAATCCGTTGAAACTCAAGTGTTTATAAAAAGTGCTCAATAACAAGTAGAGCTGTTCTTAAGTATAAATTTTTATTTATACAAACATTATTGGTTACATATGTACATACATGTTTCGGTTGTACTCTTCACAGAGAGTGAACCTCTTCAGACCAAAGTAGATAGAGAAGTGAGATGGATTTGGAAAACTTTCCCTTTAAATAAATCTTTTTTGGGTATAGGCTATTTTTTATAAATTAGTATCGGATTACATACTTTACTTGTTAACTCTTTCAATTAGTTTTATCTTTTTTTATTCTTTTTTTCATTACCTGCCTTCTTATTCTTTCCTTTTTCTATTGTTTTATTACCTACTTAGCCTGGATTCCTTTCTTCTATATTTAACACTTCAAAGTTTTAATCTATTTACAAACCTATTCAAGCATAAATATCTGATCTTCATATAAAATACACACATGTGCACAAATTAATTGATACATATGTAAATAAACAGACACAAATATATACACAAATATCCATACACAGATATACACATATATTCATTTTCAAGCATAAATATCTGTTCAATATATAAAATACACATGTGCGCACAAATCAATAGATACACAAGTAAATACATAAACACATAAATAAATATATATATATATATATATATATATATATATATATATATATATATATCCATACACATATATACATTTAGTCTTAATATTAAAAAAAAAAGACTAAATGTATATATGCTTCTACAGAATTTGAACTGAACCAAGCCGATATTTGCCGAACTAAACCTAAAACTTGGGTTAGGGTTAGTTTAGGGTTTAAAAAAACAAACAAATAAAAAACAATTCGGCTCAAATTCTGTAAAAGTACTTTTATTTATTTATTTTACATTAACTTCCATCGTTGATTTGTTCATTTCTTTCATGATTATACTGCATCCATCTGTAAGGAGAACCGACTTATCTCCCCTTGACCTAACTCGGCCTGACATTAAATCTAAGACGTTCAACACGCGACACCCTAAAAGAGCTCATTTTTTTTCCGTACGAAGCAATATAACACGAATAATAATCATCAAAGAATCGCGAGAAGGGCTGTAGTATTTAAATCGAATGATCTTACAAACAAAGTTATCATAAGTCAAGTTTATCTGCGCAACCATCAATTCAAAATGAAGTCACAGCTGGTAGAAAGAAAAAAATAAAGTTAAGTATATTTATCTATTTCCCACTGAAGCAAGGTTATACATGGCGTCAGTTTATAGTGGGGAATCCAGCGTCCCAAAGGGGGTGGGGTAAATCGTGATGGTTATAAAGTAGTCTGGATCAGCCCTGTTGGTATTCCTTCGTAGGGGCGCCTCAGGTGACCGGCAATAATCACCCCCCCCCCTTCCTGGTAGGATAGTCACTTGAGACCTAGCAGAACATTACTCTGATATTAGTCCGAACGTCGGAAAATTGGTTAAGTAAAAAAAAAATAAAGTTCAGTGTTATAAAAAAAAAAAGTAAAAACAACGTTGACCTTTTGGCGAGGAACAAAGTGCATTTTGGGGAGCTGGACCCCTCCCTCCTCCATTAAAAACCGACCTTGTGTCTAACTCTGCCCTCGTGAGGAGGCAAGTAAATAGGGCAATGCCTCTGAAAAAATTGCAGTGTCGGAAACTAACTTAACTTATCAAACTTCGCCAATCGTTAACGAAAATAAACCACTGGACTAAACAACTTTTCAACGAGTTGTGAAGCGTTTAATAACAAAGTAAATGGGCATAAAGGCCATTGAACCCGACTTCCGCAAGTTGTAAACCAATTGTTTTTATATTTAAAACTTCTCAGATTTATAATGAAAGGTTTTCTTTTTCTTAAATCTTTCGAGAGAGATTTTTTAAATTTTATTTATAAAATATTAAATACTTGTTGTATATATTTTTTTGGTGCAATTTTACTTATAGGCCGATGCAGTTAATTATTTTCATGTAAAAGCATTATTTTGTACTTACTCAGTCATATTTTATCTCTCACGCCCCGAAAAAGAATTTAAAAATATCAAGCAGAACTTTAATTAGAACGATTTTTCCATTTTCATAAGGGCGATATGAAATGTAGAATCTGACATTTTCGGAGTGGCCGGCTAGCGAACTAAGGGCAGATAAGTGTCGCGAAATTGGGTCCCCTAGGTAGGCACGTCGTGGAAAGTATCCCGTTGAACAAATTAAAAATAATTATTTAATTTTCTATTTTTTTTATTTATTACATATATATTTTATTATCTATATTTGGTCGCTGTTACCATGTAAATATGAAAAAAACAAAAAAAACAAAAAAATTATATCGTGGAAAGTATCCCGGTGAACAAAGTAAAAATAATTATTTAATTTTCTATTTTTTTTATTTAATAAATATATATTTTATTACTATTGCTTATGTGTTTCTTTCTTTTTATAATTCTAAAAATAAAAACGGAGTTAATGCCCTTGTCTATTCTACCGACCGCTCACAGCCCAAAATGTCGGCTCGCTCACAAATACAAGTTGTACATCGAAATGGAAAAATCGTTCTAATTAAAGTTCTGCTTGATATTTTTAAATTCTTTTTCGTGGCGTGAGAGATAAAATATGACTGAGTAAGTCCAAAATAATGCTTTTACATGAAAATAATTAACTGCATCGGCCTATAAGTAAAATTGCACCATTTTTTTCAATATCGTGTGTCGTGACTGTTTATTTTTGCTATCCCGTAGCATCGCCCGTATTTTATTTATTTTGTCATTTCTTCGCTTATAGTAGTTTAGTATTATATTTACGAGAAAAAAAATAGTAACAAATATAACATGTACCAATCCATAGTGCCCTCTTGGGGGTGAATTGGATTCCCGGTGATATAAACTGACGTCATCATGTCTAATCTTGCTGTAGTAGAAATAGGCGAGTAATTAAACCGGTGTTGCGAACCAACCTTTTTTTTTTTTTTGTCTTTCTCGCATGTAAATTATTTCTTTTGTTTCTTTAAATTTTTGTTTTGACTGTTTCAGAGTTCAATTCGACAACATGTCTACATCATCTTGTACTGCGACGGATATTCGCCATGTAACTGCATTCGACTGGCAAAAACGTGGGAAAAACTGCGAGGTCTGCGCTAAGAAAAATCTCGTTAACCCGATTAATGTCTATTGTAAAACGTGCGACAAATACTTTTGTCACTGTTGTCTGATTTGTCATCAAGAATTCACGAATGGCCACATGACAACCCAGCGCTTTACCATCTGTGGAACCGGCACAGAACAATTACAACGCACCCGAGAAGAAGAAGCAGGGCCCCTGGAAAAAAAAGCCGGGTCGGAACCATCGAGTTATGCCGAAGTTGGGTCATCATCCGAATCTAAAAAACAATGTATTCAAGAAAACACCACTACCGCTGTTTCTTCAGTTGAGGTTAGTTCAGAAAAACATCAGGGACCCCTAGAAAACGCAACAGCTTGCTGTGGGCAACAGTCCATTGCTGCAGAAATGAATAAAAAACAGAATCTGCCAACACCGATATTTGAAGAATCAAAACAATGGTGTTTAAGTGAAGTGACAACCGATACTTATATTACCGGAATAACGATCACAGACGAAGGAGATCTTTTTATGTGTGACGCGGGTAACTTGAAAGTATTCGGCTATAATCTTGAAGGGTTACTTCTTTGCCAGTGCCAAATACCACATGCGCCTATCGACATTTGTTCCGTTACTTCCTGGAAGCTTGCAACCGTGTCGCTTGTCAAACAGGCCGTCTATTTTCTAGAATGGAATCCTGATTGCAAAACTTTGACTTTAACAGCTACCATCCCTACAGGTAAAAAACTCTATTGTTCACTTTGCAAAAGTGGCGAATCTTTCTTGTTGGCCTGTGACTGCTTCACCAATGTCGACATCTTGAATTTCGATGGTGAACTTCTCAGCAGTGTTTTCACGGGTCGATACCTACTGTTAGTCAGTACCTTCATCCACCGAATATTCCCTGGTCAGACGACGTGCAGGTTTTGGATGCTGGACTACAATTCCCAAGTGATTTCCGACTGTACATTAAATGGCTTACGATTGAGCTCACAATGTCTTCAACGTCAGAATGAAACTCGTACTGACGACATTCTTATGGATAAATCGGGTCTTGTCTACGGCTGCACACTTGACAAGGTGTACTACTGCGTGCCGAATGAAGAGAGTTTAAAAAGTTTAATTTCCTTTGAGAGCCGTCTGCTGACAGATGCAAGAATGTGTTGGGCACCATTGCAGACCCACTTGATCATCTGTCTAGAGACTTCGGAAAATTATATGATTAAGATTTTCAAAAAATCCTGAGTAAAAAAAAAAAAAAATCCCTATGAATTGGAACGGTACGACTTTTTTGATCGGCTTTCTTCTGTTGTTGATATTGTTTTCCTCGATTCTTTCTAGAATCAGGTACTTACAGTAGGGAACCAAGTGAGCGCTTCTGTATTGTTGGAGCAGATGTAATTTTCATTTTAGAAGAGTCTGTTGAAAGGGGAGATAATTCAAACTGTCTTTTTTTTTTTGTAACTATAACCCGTAAGGAAAATCCAGAGAATTAGTAAGAAAATAATTTTTTTAAAAAAAGGGAACTTATGCAGTTTACAGACTGGGCTGAAATAATAACGGTATAATTTAGAAAGCCATTGTTAAATGGGGATGGGGAGTTGATTAACTATTCTGTACTTTCACCTAACAATTTAATAAACAGAATAGTTAATCAACCTCCACCTCCTCATATTAAGAATGGTTTTCTAAATTATAACATTATTTCAGTCCGGTCTGTAAACTGCATAAGTAGCCTTCTTTTAATTTATTTTCTTACTAATTCTCTGGATTTTCCTTACGGATTATGGTTACAAAAAAAAAAAAGTTTCAATTATCTCCCCTTTCAACAGACTCTTCTAAATTAGAGATGAGATGAAAATTTCATTTGACCCAATGATACAGAAGCCTCACCAAGTGATAGTGTTGCCATGGAACCAACGGGGTTCGAACTTGGCACACCCAGGTCATTCTGCAGCATTATTTACTTCACCTCTGCCACCACCAAACGGTTTCCGAAGAATCGATTTCCCAAAAGAAATATATTGATTATTTTTTTATAATTGCACACTTTCCATGTCTTATTTTTATTTTTGCACTTTAGGGGTACTGTTAAACCACACAGGCCAGGTACTCACAGTATCTAGTCATAAAAAGATAAAAATTTCACTCCAATCTATTCTATATACGATTAAAAATTTATGATGTTTTTTGGAGTTTGTCTGTTCATACGCAAATAGAAACATGTGATTGATTGACAAAAAAGGAATAGGCAGAGTACACATTACTAAGGCAGTAGTTTTCACGATGTCAATACCCAAGTTCGAATCTCATAGGTCTAAAGAATTTTTTTAAAACTATGTGTTTTACAAATTTAAAGAAATTAACATACCAATAAAAACATTACATAAATATTTATTTTATAATCTACAAAAAAGTAGACATAACAGGTATTCGACATTAGTTCAAAGCAAATTATTTTTGCTTAAAAACATAATTTGTAACATTTTTTGCCAATAAAAACGATACATCAATACATTACTTGTAGTTACTTACCCTCCCATCCAAATACTAAGAAGCGTATTTTTTTCATTAAATTTCACAAATATTTTTCTTTATATTAGCTTAAAAGCTTTAGAAGCTGGATAAAGGTGGAAATTGACATACCCAGGTAGTGTACCACCACCGCTCAAGGAGCGAGTATAAACTAGTACTAATAAACCCTAATAATTTATTTTTTTAATAAAATGTGACCATTTTTATACGCACGCCCAACATCATGTGCATGTCCATTGTTCAGCAATGGAAAATTCAGAGATTGCTTAATTGGGATATAAATGAGATAAACGTAAAACCTTAACCTCCCCCTCGACCAGGTTACTCGGGTGTCCTCCGTATGACTCGAATAACTTGGAAATGTTTCGTTGTAACTTGAAGAGTTACTTCTTTACACGTGACTCATCCCATTTTCACATCGGCAAATTATTTCTCTTTTTTATTTATAAAGTTAGTTAAACTAAGTTTAGTTCCAAATTATTTCTCTTTTTTATTTATAAAGTTAGTTAAACTAAGTTTAGTTCCAAATTATTTCTCTTTTTTATTTATAAAGTTAGTTAAACTAAGTTTAGTTCCAAATTATTTCTCTTTTTTATTTATAAAGTTAGTTAAACTAAGTTTAGTTCCAAATTAAAATGTGAAGTTTTGCAGTTGTCTTTTCTTGATTTTGAAAGAAAATAATGGTGAATTTAATAGTTGGGTAAAGTGTTGAAACACTTTTCAAAATGTGTTCTCATTTGTATCAGAGTGAGATTCTTACCTTTTTAAGATTACAGAATAGTGCACTTAAAGTACTGTTTTGTTTATTTATTTTTTGCATTTGTTTAAATTATAATTTAAGGATTCTTATTAATCATGAAACAATTAAAAGTTATTTTTAGAAAGTGTATTTTTAAAATAGGTGCAAGTTTAGAATTCGACTCACATAAAAAAAATGGAAGTGACGGAAAGCATATATCGTATACCATAAATCACGTAAATTGATCAAGATTTTTTTTTTACAAAAGAAAATCAAATTTTATGGGTAAATGAGGATCGTCAATATATCGTCGACATTGTGTTTGCCGACCAAAAGAGATAACGCCAACTTGGCGGGCAAACACAATGTCCAATATGGCGTCGATATATCGACGATCCTCGTTTACCCATAAATGTTATTTTCTTATGTAAAAAAAAACAAAAAAAACTGCTTGATCAATTTACGTGATTTTTGTAATATAATATATGCTTTCGGTCACAGGTACGTACATAAAAATATTTCTATTTTTTTTTCATGTCGGTCGAAGTCTAAACTTACACCTAAAAATATTCTAATTGCTATTCATCATCATATTTTAACATTGTTTTACATGCTGACATGTGTTTGACAGCTTTAATAAATTGACTTCAAAACTAACCTATCTCCGGCCAGGTCTTTATTTATACCTCTTTCTCTCAAGTCTATTTTTATCATTTCCTCCCATGTTTTTCTTGGCCTTCACCTGCGAACTGGACCTTCTATCTTAACTGTTCTACATCTACCGACATCTTTCAACGTGGCCATACCATCGAAGTCTCCTGTTTTGCACACATCTTCCTATGCTGTCCAGATTTAATCATCCTTTGAGGTCATCAGAACTAAGCCTTTGGGACTCGCATTACACATCTATCGTATCATTCTCATATTATTTCTCTCCATGCAACGCATGTCCTCAACCCTCACTTGCCAGGTTTCAAATCTGATAGTGATTTGAAGATAAAACTACAAAAACTCGTTTAAACTAAAATTCAAGATGGATGACAAACCTGTCTTGATAGGAAAATATTAAATAAAAAAACAAATACTTGCTTGTTTTACCTAAAGTTCAAAATATTTTTTGAAGAAGTGTGTATAACATAAAACGTTTTGTTTGTTCTGATACAAAATTCTAATTTATTTTCGAACGCATATAAAATTTAACTTTTATGTCCACACTTTTTTTTTTTTAACAATTTGTTAGCAATAAAATATTATCTACTAGAAATTCTGTTAAAACTTGTTTTTTATAAAAAGAATGTTCAAAGTTTATTTTTTGTGCCAAAAAGTTCTTTGTGTTTAATAAAATTCCAAAACAGTTCAAATATGTTCCGTGCTAGAAAAAAGACAACGATTAAAACATTAAATTTAAGTTACACTTTGAACACTTTAAAAAGAATTATATTTCAGGACAAGAAATACAATTTAAACAAAAAATTTTATATATTTATTTCCAAATAGTTTTTCACTTTTATTACACTTACAAAATTCATTATTTATTTATTGTTTTCATTTTTTAAATTATTTATCGCTTGTTCGTTTAATTACTGTATTTTTGTTTGCTAAATTCATAATTACAGTTTCTTGGCCTTATAAATGTAAATAGTATTTTTTTTTTTTTTCACAAATAATTTAAAGTATAGTATCGGTTCTGAAACTACACGTTATCTTTTCTGTCCTCGGTCAGTGAAGGAGAAATCTTTCTAGATTGAGACAATTTAAATTTTTGTCCCAATTCCGTGCCCCCCCCCCCCACCTTTTTTGGAGCTGGATTTCCCCACATTAAAAATCGACCTTGTGTCTAACTCTGCCCTCATGAAGGAGCAAGTAAACAAGAACACACGTAATTACATATACATCTTAACTAACAATATTTTCTACAAAGGAAATAGGTTGATATTGAACTTTTAAAAAAGTATAATCGGCTTTGCTTGACTTTGCATGTTTTTATTTTAATAGCTTCTGTAAAGAAAATTGTTTTCAGATTGTTCAATCAAAATAATTAAACAAATTTTAGTCACTAAAATCAATTAAACAATGTTTATTTACTTTAATGCACAAACAACACACAACTTTTCTTTTTTTTGATTAATTCTTGTTTTTTTTTAAATTAATATCGAATAAGTTCAGTTTCAGTATAAATCAGATTGTTTTTTTTTCTTTTTTTATTCGTTTTCTAATACTTTTTACAAAAGCTACCATTAATTATTGACATGTTTCGCTTGCACCAAGATGGATGAATTTATTTTCGATCGAACAAGCTTTCTTAATGAAGGTCATGCCTGTGCACATCAAGTGATAATGAGAGCACTTTAATTTAATTCTGTTTGACTGAGATCAGAGGGGAGTTGCGGAAGCCACAGAAAAACGGCTGGATCAGAATCAAGACGCCATAGATGGGCGGGGCAAAAGGTGGTGATCATGCCCATATAAGCAAGCCTTCGATAGTCTGACTCTTTGACTGCAGGCCTAAGAGTCAGTCGGAGAAACCGTCTGAAAGTGAAAATCTGACCAAAGCCCAGACTTTACGCTTACTCTCCAAGCCACACTATCGACTGCCAACAAAAACTTTCGTTAATACCTGAATCAGTGTCACACACAAACAGCAGTGGGAAGGGTTTGAACTTATATTTTCTCTGATTTTTATTATACATATAAATTGTTTCTTTTAGACTCGAGTTGATCCTTATTCTTTTTGATAACGTCTATGATGCTATCACTTTGAACTATCTTTTCACTAGCCATACAGTCCCGGCATGTCAACTGACCTTGCCTGAGATCAAAAACACGTGGTAGGGCAAGTGATTATTGCAGACTACATCCAACCTTACTTGGACCTCAAACCGAAACACTCCGAAGACAAAGAGGTCCCAATGGGGAGGCTCAATGTCATAAATTATCCATAAGGAAAATAGATACCAACAACGTGGGTTGTTAAGCCCAATACATAAGCATATAGTATGCTCCCTACTGCTAATTATGCTTAGGTCTGTTATTGATTAATTAAATAATTATTAATCTTCTTTATTATTATAATTTAGTTTCATTTTATTTCAATAGTCCTGAAATAGTTATATTTAAAGTGATCTTTTGTATAAACTAGAAGTGGTAATTTCAGGTATTTATTTAGGAAGCAGAACTAAATTTACATCCCAACTAAGGTCCCATCACATAAAATTAATAGAGTATTTGGAGTCCAATATAGTCATGGTTATATTAATTTTCATTTAGTAGGCATATGTTATGTTCATTTCAATTAATGATGCTGAGCTGAAATCTATCCTTAAGTATCTAATAGCATTTTCAGAAAAGTGTACTGCAAATAATGTCAAGTTATAAGACTATTGTAAAAATAAGCCCTAGATCTAAATACAATAGAATAAAATAAATTCTATTTTATCTAAATTAGCCCAAATTGGTTGTATCTGAATTTCCTTTCAGTGTAGGCAGGAGGAGATGATTTCAGATTTTCTATTTAGAAGATTAAAATCAATTTTTATCATAGCTAAGACTTTAGACATGCAAAAATTGCAATATTTAAAGCCTGGTTAATAGGAAATAGCTCTTTTGAAGATTGACCATTCTATATGATGTGAGGTTTGTCTGTGCTTAAGGTTCCATGTGCTTTGACAGCAAAATGGAATTAACATATTTATCATGAGTAAAAGAAACTATTGTGTCGAGATTCCACGTTTAATTAGTGTAGCGGTAAAGTATGTAAAAGTATTTTATCTGTTATTATTGGTTGTTATTAATATTACTGCTAATATTGCTTGTTCTAGTTATTATTATTATCATTATTATTATCATTATTATTATTATTATTACTATTATTATTATTACCAGATGTGACACACTTGTAAGTCACATCCTTATATTTACAATTATTAGCAAGATTTGTAAGTCACATCCCTATATTTACAATTATTAGCAAGATTTGTAAGTCACATCCTATATTTACAATTATTAGCAAGATTTGTAAATAAAATCCCATATTTACAATTATTAGCAAGATTTGTAAGTCACATCCTATATTTACAATTATTAGCAAGATTTGTAAATAAAATCCCTATATTTACAATTATTAGCAAGATTTGTAAATAAAATCCCTATATTTACAATTATTAGCAAGATTTGTAAATAAAATCCAAGTAAAAATGTAAGAAACGTGTCAAGATATTTTTGTAAATTTATTTCATAATAAAGAAAAAATCCATTATAAAAAGAACAAAAAAATCAGTTCCTCTCATTAAAAGTTGGTTTTATTGCTCAAGAAAATAAACAAAAACATTTCAAATTTAAAAAAAAAAAAAATCATTAATTTACAATCTTAAGTATAGATTTCTATTTTGAGAGAGGGAGGACATATATATATAGTGTATACCTCGTATCAATAGAAAAAAATAACCAGAGTTCTCAATTGTAATACAAGAGCAGTATGTGTTTTGTTACATACTATACAATGAGGATTCCACTGAATGGTACACGGGTTTCACAAAATCAGTCCTTTCCTGGTTCAAAAACTATGGATTAAGAAATCCGGGTCTCATTAGATGGAATCTTAATTGTATGTTATGTAAATAAAACGTACATACATACATATAAGATGGACAAGAAAGAAGATAATAGCGATATCATGTGCTTTCCTAGGTTTCATTAATATTTTTTAGCTCACGAAATTGTACATGTTTTTTCAAGTGCATAAAACGGACGAAATTTCAACTTGCACAGGAGTTATCCCCCCCTTCAACGAATTTTTTTTTTTTTTTTTAAGTCATCAATATTATGTTAAATTTAATTTTGATCATTTTTTTTTACCACAGGGTGCACAATAAAATTATTCTTTCTTTGGTTTAAGAGAACAAATGAAGCATAATATTTGACTTTTTCCTTTAATTCAAGTCCAGAAATTATTTTCTTTTCTATTCAGCAACATTTGAATAAGTGTCATTATTGTAACCTTAACATTAGTCACTTTTAAATCTGATAAAAAAAAAAAGGCTGATTAGTTTGATATTATTACTTTCTTTCTTCAAAATTATACTATTACTTCTATTCATTGTATTTGATATTATTACTTTCTTTCTTCAATATTATACTATTACTTCTATTCATTGTATTTGATATTATTACTTTCTTTCTTCAATATTATACTATTACTTCTATTCATTGTATTTGATATTATTACTTTCTTTCTTCAATATTATACTATTACTTCTATTCATTGTATTTGATATTATTACTTTCTTTCTTCAATATTATACTATTACTTCTATTCATTGTATTTGTAGCAGTCACATGATTGAAATCCATTCTGTTGTATTTACACATCATCTCTCGCGTATACGTTGTAGTTTTGCCGTGGGCGTTAGGAACCTACTGTGCATGCTCAGCTTTTCCTAATTTCCGTTCAAATCAGTTCGCGGACAAACGCAAGCCAGTTCAAGTCTAGACCTTAATGTAGACAGACGTACATTTTCTCTCACCTCTCATCACCATGACGAGAGGCGGGAACGAACCAAAGGCAAGTTACAAACAGTGGACTCTATATTACCTTCGTACTATAATACACGCATGTCGAACCAACTTGCCTTACATGTTCCTGTTAAATAAAGCTGATTTTATTGTAGAGAAGATGTTGGTATTTTTATATTGAACTCTGGTGACTTTTTCTTCTTCATTCCAAGCCATCTCAGTCAGTCAGTACATACATGGCCGACGAAACAAAATGGCTATCTTCCATCTCGACATTCAACATACACCAACCACTCTACAATGGTTTTACTCCAATTTTCATGTTTTGATGTTTAGTTTGAAAGCTGTCTATCTTGTTAGTGTCTTGTTTACTGCCCTATATTTCAGATTTGTTATGTAAACAAATATATTAACAATATACACACATTGGAAGTTCTTATCTTCAGTTTATCCGCTTCGGATAGTGGTGCACTTGACTGGAATTATTGAGATCCAGATGTGTTAAAACTCCTCATGTACACTCAAATAAAGGATTTTGGAAAGAAATAATTTCTGCCTTGAATTAAAAACCAAAAATTAAGTTTTTATTATTTTATTTTTTTTTATGTTTCTAAACCAAATGAAAAACCTCATTTTTTCATGCAATTGTGTGGTGAAAAAGAAAAAAATGTTGTTTTTTTTCATATTCGAGTCTCTGGTTAAAGAAAGGCCTGAGCCAACCCGTATCACTATGGTTTAGGAGGCTCAAACCAACCAGGGTCTCTGATTTGTCTTTGGGGCTAAAACCAACTTTGGTCAGGAGGTTCAAGCGAAAAGGGAGATAATTCCTAGAAGTCTTAGTTCCTTCCATTTTACTAAAACTAAATGCCGAAAATTCTTCATTGACAATAAATAACTACAAAACAAGAACATCGACAGTCTTTTCTTTGTGTTCAAAAAATCTTTATTGCTCCAGAAAGTATTTTTGCAGTTCCTGTCAACAAACAGTAATTCGTGCCTTTTTTTGTAGAAAAAAAAAGAAAAGAAAAAAGCAAATAAAAAATAAGTCTTATTCTTTGTTTTTTGGGGAGTTGTTTTTTTTTTTATCGTATATGTTTTAGTTTTTATTTTCATCTTCAGTTTAATCGTTCAGCCTATATAGACAGCAGAGGGTAACAATGTCTAGTTGGTTAAACTGAGCAGTTATCTAACGATATGAGCAAATGAAATATCAATAGACGACTAACCGATCAGTTTGGAAATGTATTCCTGCAAACCATTGACTAACAGCAAACATAGACGGTAAAAAGGCTGCCATTGAGATGCGATACTTTAGAATCTGAGTGTTTTGCGTAAAGATTGACTGACCCATTATGCAAATCAACAAACTTTATGTTATTTACCCACAGGTTTGGTCAGGTTTCAAGATCATCAAGTTTAACCAAGTAATTCAAAGAAAGGTACAAGAAACAAGGTGGGAGATCACAGGATAGGCTGGACCATAGGCCAAGACACTAGAATGGCAGATGAGTAGGGGTCATGGAAAAATAGTGGTTAGAGCATCTACGTTGAACTGAAACCCTAACCTCACATATCTATCAAAATTCTAGGATAGGTAAATATCACTGATCGTAAAATACATCTTGTAGATGCTCCAAGGTCGGTCAGCAGTGATGAACGGGTTTCACTGCAGGTTTCTGGTTTTAAATCATCAGACCCACTCTACTAGTAACCAAAGCATTTCTAAATAGAAAAATGCCTCCTCCTTGAATGTGACGTCATGGACAAACTCACCAGGCAAAAAGAAAGAAAAAAACTGGTTGGGGGAGATCAGGAGATATTCCAGCAACAGGCAGAGAAGGAAAGGAGATTTTAAAATGTGAGGTCATCAAGTTGACACTGGCAATTCTAAAGCGGACAGTATTCCTTCATCTCAATGGACAAAACAAACTATTTAAATATTTCGGGGTGTGGGCCGGGATCATTTTAGTATGGATATCTGTTCGTTCTTGTGACTCGGAAGTTTCGTAACTTTAAAGAAAATCAAAAAAACAAAAACAAAATAATTTTTTTTAAACATTAGAGAGGCTTCACCCTCAAACGGTTGGGAAATAGGACAGGTTGTCACAGCCACGGACTTTCATTCCACTTGGAGGGTTCTTGTAGATATAAGTGTAGAGTTCTTCGATTGGCAATTCAGGGTCAGACTTTGCTGCCGTGACAGCTACATCGACTTCTTTACGAACTTCGAGGTCAATTTTCTAGAGAAAAAAAGAAACAATTGAAAAATCATTAACAAATTTGCCAGAATAAAAAGTCTGGAAAATCTTCCTTTTTCTCTGGCTCACACTAAGTTTACTTTATTCTCTCTCTCTCTCTCCAAATTAATAACGGTCTTTTTTTTCTCTTGGCTTTTACTTACCTCCTGAAGAAGGTATAAATTTTACCGGAACTTCATAGGCATTATCTAAAGCCTATATTTTACATGAAAAAAAAGTTTCCGTCATTAATATTATATATTTATATAGTTGGAACATTTCTTGCGTTAGCAGTAAAACAAATCAACACAATAGAAGAAAAATACATTTCTGATCAAAATTGTATGGTTAACTAATTTGCATATTGCTTTACGAAAGGACATCTCATTAATTAACTATTCGTTTTTATTGTTTTCTAAAAAAAAAAAAAAACATTACCAAATTGGCCAACCACCAGAATAAAAGTCTGGAAATGTTTTTTTTTCTCTGACCCAAACTAAGTTAATTTATTCATTTGTAATGCCCTCCAAATTAATAATGGCTTTTTTTCCTCTTGATTTTTACATACCTTAACAAGGTATACATTTTAACAAAGTGACATATGCATTGAATATAAAGCCTATTTCACATTAGAACATTTTTCAGTAATTTATATCATATTAAAATAGCTGACTGGTTTGCCTGGTGGACGATCGTGCATAGGGGTGGCTTTGTTTATAACTTACAATTTAGAAGTGGATCACAACTTGTTCAAAATCAAGTCCCCCAGAAGTAATACCTTTGATCACATATTCTAAGCATTTATCCACAAAATAAAACACTATTCCAAAACAGAACTGTCATCCTATTCGGTTTAACGTCCATTTTACATGCTGACATATGTTGGACAGCTTTAAGATATTGACTTCAAAATTAATCTATCTCTGGACAGGTCTTTATTTATCCCTCTTTATCTCAAGTCAATTTTTATCACTTCCTTCCGTGTTTTCCTTGGCCTTCCCCTGTGAACTGGACCTTCTATATTAACTGTTCTACATCTACTGACCCAAGAACAATCATCTATTCTTTCAACATGACAATACAATCAAAGCCTCCTGTTCTGCACACATCTCCCTATACTATCCAGATAAAATCTTTCTTTGAGATCATCAAAACTAAGCCTGTCTTTAAGTTCACATAACACATCCATCGTATCATTTGCATATTATTTCATTCAATATGTTATATTAAAATCAAAGCAATCTTTGATTTAAGAACCAATAAAAATAGTTAATAAAATGTCCTTTTGCAAAACAATATGCAAATTAACCTTGACTTAGATCGCATGTATATCAGAAAGATAGGTTCCTTTTGTTGTGTGAAGTTAAAAAGAGCGTTTTAATCTCACTGTTAGTTATATAGACAACAGGTGGACATATAGAGCGACAGAATGGACCACGAGGCAATGAAAAAGACGAGAGGAAGACCAAAAACCTGGTGGAGAGATGACCTCAACAGCCAATTGGGTCCTACTTGGTCATGCCTAGTCGAGGATATAACAAGGTGGAAAGAAACCAGGATGGGGTTCTTCCTCCAGGAGTGATTAAAAAAAACTCTTGATGATGATGTTAATGTGAGAAATGGCACAACTTTATAAATAAGAAATAAATACAAATTTCCATGCATAATATAGAGAAATAAATATTCCCTTCAGTTGCATATTTTTTTTACTTAATTTAAAGCTTACTTTAAATTTCTTAATGAATTAATTAAATTTAAATTAATTTTTTTTTTAATAAAACTAAAAAAACATCAACAACAGAATATTTGGTAAATGTTCACAGAATTATCTTCATTTTTTGGATTATTAATTAAGTACCCAGTTTTCAGATGAGAACACTTTTTAAAAATTACTTGTTCTATATTTGTGGGGTTGAGGGCAGTTTGCTAACTACTTGGTATTTTTATTGCAGAGAGATGCGTAAATAAAGTGATTGAAGTTAATCGCCTAAGTGAGCGAATCATACTGTTGAAGTTGACAATTTTCACACCTATATCTGTTTATGCACCACAATGTAAGGGAGGTGAAGTGCTCTTTAGCCTTGGTCGGCAATCACCTAGAGATGGTGTCTCGTATACTATGTGTTCTGTTGTTCATCCTCCCAAGATAGAAAAAATATGCTACCAGAGGAAGCATATATTTGCTAATATACTTAACATATAATGATTATCCCTATTTTTTATTTAAATTCCAGCGTTTTGAAAACTGGTTTCATAGTTATCAATTACAAAAAAACCTGTACTCAGCAAATTAAATGTTTTCATTGATTATAAACTTGTTTTTTGACCAGTTTTCATTCTATAGATATTTTAGCAAACTAAGGAAATCCAGAAATAATATTCAATTTTAATGTTCCTACTTGATCTGGAAATTTAGTGTCGCAGGAGATTTCAAAAACTAAATCTATTACTGTTATTACTATCATATTTTCCGTCTTCGTGTCTCCTGTTGAGGCTAGATGTTTTGTGAATAACTTCCAACTTTTCCTGTCTGTTGCCATTTCGTTTGTGCCACCCTCTAGGATTAGGTCGTCATAAACTGATCCCCTCTGTGTCTGAAGTCATCTACCGCGCGGCCTTTTGGCCATCAATATTGATATGGTTTCCGTTTTGGAATGTTTCAGGTGACTGACAACAGTTGACGTGGCCATACTAGTTCTCATAGAAGGCTTTACAGTGAGACCAGCAAGTTTCTCCATCCAATGTGCTGCAGCCAGGATCATGTCGTTTTGACATTTCATCATCGACAACATCTCGCAGTTGTACAAGAGGACAGGTCGGACACATGTGCTATATGTTGCCTCTCTCATATATCATGGAATCCCTGCATTTTGTAAAATTGTCGATAGTTGCCTGAAGACTAACAATGCAGCACATATACATAGTTTTTTGGCCAGGATCAAAGTGTAGTATCTGTTCCAATGGATACTGCACCCCTGTCCTGTGCAGTTCTAGGAGGTCCACTCTTCCAGGCTTTGCCTTCTCACCCTTTGAGAGGGGGTTAGTTTATTACTAATCACCTGAGGCGCCCCTACCGGGGAATGCCGACGGGGCTGCCCAGGCAATTTTTAAATAGCCAGAGTGCTCAAATTCTCGAGCGCTGGTATTTTTCCACTTTCCCGGCCTTGTGTCACACATTACCTTGTGGGCGGTAGATAAATATCTACATAGTTTTATAGTAGTGTCAATTCGCCCACTGAAATCAATTGTGTTGCAAAGGTAGGTATCAACAGAATAAATATTACACTAACCTCCCCACCCTGAATTGAGGTGAATTTATTGAGAAATTGTATTTTTTGCTAATAGATGTTTTAACAAGTTGACGAATCAGATTAAGAAGAGCAATAGCATAAAACATCTTAAAATTGAAATCAATGAATTTAGAAATAATGAAAAAAAAAAAGAATTATGTGGACGTTGGGAACTATCAGATGAAATATTTAACAAAATTTGCTCTAGTATTAATAGTGTATCTAATATATAAACTTATCTTGTCAGATCAAAATAGCAATTTGATTTTCATTTTAACTTTCAGATAAGGATATGAGTTATCTCCCTTAGACTTTGAGCTTTTTTTTTCATTTCTTCCTGACAAGGACATTAAATTTTAAAATTTGGGTCTGAATGTGAAAATCGGAAAATATAATTTTATATCTTAGATTGGAAATACTTCACAACCTTATTTATTTGTTATGCTTTTTTGAGTATCTCCCTTTTTAAATATATGTTCAATTCAACACTGCATGGAGGATTTTCACTTGATATACAGATCAAATTCTGACAAAAATTTCAGCTGATAATTCCCAAAATTCCGACCCTTAATTCCACCTTTTACCATTATAATAATGAAATCAATGTATAACGTGCTCAGGTGAATTACAACTTATCAAAAATGCATGTACATTGTGTGCATATGTTTTCGGCGAATTTCGCGATGCATGAAGATTTGAAAGGATGCAGTTTCTGATGCAGGCAGTTTGTTCCATGCTTCACCAATTGTGAGCATGAAAAAAAATGTTTCCGAAAGTGATAGGAGCTGTACTGTTTCCTAATTTTGTAGGCATGTCCACGTGGGTTAGACACATGGAGATATAGGAAACATAATTTCACTCTGATTACGACCTCTACCAAGAAGGTTACGTTTTACTCCTGCGTTTGTGTTAGAAATTTCACATAAGTACTATTGATTGAATCTAAACATTTTACCAGATATCTATCCTTTAACTTTTAACAATATGACTAGGACGTAGAAATGTTGCAGTTTCCGAGTGCTATTACCAACAAATTCACAGATGCTTTTGGGGAAAAAAAAAAATTAATTTTACATTACCTTCAATTCATCGAGAACAGCCAAGTTCTTGGAGAGCATTCGTTCCTTCAGAGCCGAAATAGGATCACGTTTCTCACGAACTTCCTGGATTTCTGCACGTGTACGATAACTGTTTAAAGAGTATAAAGAAAGAAACAAATACATTTATTTTGCGATAAAATAAAAACACATATATATATATATATATATATATATATATATATATATAACATATAAAGTAAAATTATTCGGATTCTCAATTTCTGTCATCATATGTTCCTTCCTACAAAGTCAACATTTCATTCTGAATAGCCATTTTATATTTTAGAACGTTGGTTCATATTTTTTTAAGGATAATAAAATGTAATTCGAGTTAATTCCTTCCAGAAAATAATTTATTCAGTCGGATTTATTTTCGTATAGAGACCTGGAATCTCGAACAAAATATCCGGTTTGCAAACCTACAATTGTTTAAAGAGTAGATAGGTTCTGCCTATCGCCGGCCTTTGCACTCCTTCTTTGTCTATTAGCCAGGCGCAGAGGTACCAGCACTGGGACGCCTCAAAACACCCAGTGCCTGGCCTTGTTTCCTTACTAGGACAATGAACACCGTCTCTCTTTCTCTCTATTTGGGCAACTTGAGGAAAGTTTTTTTGTCACTAAGTCTGGGTCGCTCTTGTTCCGACAGGTTGAGGGTACAGGTTAGACAGCTTGTCTGGCTGCTGTTTCCGACTGACAGGACAGGAGCCCAAACTCTTAGGTAGTGCTAAGAACGGTTGCTCCATCATCAGTTGCATAATACCATGGGTAGTTGTACGTGCCATGTCGCGCATGGAAAGGGACCCTACAGTTATCTCCGATGGGCTTTCCCGAGGCCACAACCACCATGGACCAGGTCGCGACTAATGGACTGGTTGTGTGAGCTTATTGGATCCTAACAAGCACCCACCTTGCCCTTCCCACTTTATATCAAAACAAACATGGCATTGCAAAATAATAAAATCAAACCTAAACCAGACATCCAACAAAAAAATGTTCACCTCCGCCCTTGAGGCTCACATTCACAAATATCCGGAGACTTAGAACCAACATCAACGACGTAGAAACCTTTCTCCTGACAAACTCCCCAGATATCCTAGCATTAAGTAACACAAACCTTCAATCCTCAATCTCCTCTCACCACTTTGACATGACTGACTACCTCCCACTCTACCGTAAAGACTCTGACAAACATGCACGGGCTAGGAGTTTATGTTCAGAACACACTCCCCCTGATAAGAGAACATAGGTTAGAATCAGATGACCAAAACTACATGTGCTTAAGATTGACGTTACATCACAGCGTCAGTTACTTATATTTCTTATACCATTTCCCTTTGACCCAGGACTGTACCCTGCTAAACTCTGTCTCTGAAAGTATAGATAGAGCACTCTCATTTGACTCGAATGCCCAGATACATGTATTTGGGGATTTTAATTCTGACTGGCTGGGATTCTCCAGCCTTACTGACGCAGCCGGCAACTCTATGTATAATTTCTCCTTAGCTCACTCCCTCTCTCAGACTGTCGATTTCCCGACACGCATCTCCATCGAGTAGACCAGCAAGCCTCATTTCTCGACCTGTTCTTGACCTCACTGCCTGAGGCTTGTGTGACGAAAGCTCATAACCCACTCGGAATGCTGATCACATTGTGCTAATAATTCATATCACCCTAAAAACTCGTCCAAAAACTGATGAGCAGTGGCTCAAAACAACAAGATACTACGAGCAGGCTGATTTTGAGTCCATTAGAGATCACATCAGTGACGCCCCATGGAGGGAAACCTTCTCACTCCCTGCTGATCAGTGTGCAAATGGGTTAACTGAATGGGTCAAAGCAGGCATTGAAGCCTATGTCCCCATGCGAAAATTCTTTAGCAAGCCCCACTCTCCCCAATAGTTCACCTCAAAATGTGCAGCTGCCATTGCTGACAGGCAGCAAGCATCCCGTAAATTTTGCCGCCATAAGTCAGCTACTAATAGACAGAAATTTATAGAGTCAACAAATAATTGTAAGGCCGTGATAGGTGAAGCAAAGAGAAGGCATACTGAGTTAACAAAAAAACGCATTCAGTCACAGAAACTAGGTATTTGCGATTTCTGGAAAATCTACAATAGTGTGGTAAACAATGGTCAATCAACGATTCCCCCACTATCAAACCACAATGATGTCATTTACACGGCAACTGATAAGGCTGAACTACTTGCCAAGCGTTTCACTTCAAACTCCACTTTGGAGGCTGTAGTGGATTGAGGGCATAAATGGTTGGTAACTTTTAATGCCACAAAGACAAAGCTCCTTTCTTTCAATAACTACAAAAAAACCTCTGCAACCACCGATTGTCATGGCAAATAACACCCTACCTGAGAGTTCAACATTCAAACTCCTCGGCCTAACATTCACAGGTAACATGAATTGGAACAAATACATTGAAGACATTGCTAAGGCTGCAGCAAAAAAGGTGGGCTCCCTCTACCGTGCTAGTAAACTCCTCACACCTGACATTATCCTGTATCTCTACAAAGCCACCATCCGCCCATGCAAGGAGTATTGTTGCCACATCTGGGCTGGTGCATCATCTACTAGTCTCTCCCTCTGAGACAAGGTCCAAAAAAGAGTCGCCAACTTAATAGGTCCCTCACTATCAACCAAGCTCCAGCCCCTGTCCTATCGCCGCAATGTTGGCTACTCTGGTGCCCCCTCGACATAAATACACTAGACCAACTCGACAATCAGCTAAATCCCATCCATTCACTGTGGAGGTCCCCAGTAGCTTCTTTCCTCGTGCTGCTGCTCCCTGTTTCCCCGACAGTACCGACATACAGATGGTTTAAAACTAATGTAAACAGACATCTTGCTACACTGCACCCAACTTGGGGTGACACCCAAAACCTACACCCTAATTCTCAGTAACCCCTTACGTCTACAGTGGTAGCCTGCCTTGTTTGGGGTGAAATATGTTTTTAAAAAAAATATATATATATATATATATAATAATAATAATAATAATCCAGGTAAAACATCCACAGGGTAGTAATCCAAAGAATTTTAACCGGGTTTATAAAAACACATTCAGTTGTATGTACCTCCCTCCCCTACTCTCCGTCTGGACCGCAAATGACTTCTTTCTTTATTTCTATCTATCTATCTATCCTTTTTAATTCTACCTTTCTTTTCTACTTTATATTTTATATTAATATTTTTTATTATTTTTTGTTTTTGAACTTTAATAGTTACTTCCTTGCCATAATTAAAAAAAAACCATCAAAACAAATTGCAAGGGTATATTGACTTAAAAAAGCTTCCCATTATTGAGTTGAGACCAGATTGCATGACAATTGACTATCAAGCCTCAATATTTATTGTATGCTCTTCAGAGATGCGAGTATTGATTTACTCCTCTCCAGGAGTTAGGCACAAGGCCAGTTTTTATCTTACTCCCACAAGTAAGATGTGACTCAAGGTCGGGTCGGGAAAGTGGGGTTTAAAAATTGCCTGGGCAGCCCCGTCGGCATTCCCCGGTAGGGGCGCCTCAGGCAGTAAGCAATAAACTTACTCCTCCCCAAAGAGGGGAGGCGAAGCCTGGGAGGGTGGACCTCCTAGAACTGCACAGGACAGACCCATAGACCGGCGTAAATCAAGCCCCTAAGGCCAAGACAATACCAATCTATGGGGTGAAGTATCCATCGGAACAGATACTACACTTTGATCTTAGCCAAAAGGCGTTATTTAACCCCTACCCACAATAGGAATATGTGACACAAGGTCGGAAAGTGGGATTTGAAAAGCCAGCGCTCGAGAAGGTGAGCACTCTGGCCATTAAAAATTGCCTGGGCAGCCCCGTCGGCTTTCCCCGGTAGGGGCGCCTCAGGCAGTAAGCAATTAACTTACTCCTCCCCAAAGAGGGGAGGTAAAGCCTGGGAGGGTGGACCTCCTAGAACTGCACAGGATAGATCAGACCCATAGACCGGCAGAAATTAAGCCCCGAAGGCCAAGACAATACCGATCTATGAAGTGCAGTATCCATTGGAACAGATACTACACTTTGATCTTAGCCAAAAGGCCAAGAGATGTGAGTATCCAATGGCAAAATATAGCTTAAATCGAGATAAATTTCCCAAGCTGGGATTTATGCCCCCCACCCCCTCTGTATGTATGGGTTTGTGTAGAGAGAGAGAGGATAATGTAAAAAACAATAACTTGAAAACAACTTTGATGTGCTACTGAGGAGTAGTAAAAACATTTAAAATAATTTGAAAAACGTTTGATTAGCGAAATATCAATCTTTATAAAGAAGAAAGTCAAAATTAAGAGAAAGACACAGAGTGCTCATGTGTAAGTGGAAGAGACAGGAAGTCTTTTTTTGATGAAACAAAAGTCTCTCCTACCCCAATCATGAAGTCTTTGCAGCAAAATGAACATTTTCAGTTTTCAGAGAGAACTGTCGTAAGAGGGAAAAGGAAGGCAAGAAAAGATGGAGAGAAGTGTGAGTAGGTATTGGTATGATGTTGCATCGCACACCCACTAAATAGGTAATCAGTGTTTTCGATTTCGTGAGCGAGTGTCATCTGCCTAATTCAAGAGCCTAAACTTTTAAATCTGGTCATTATAATGGTAAGTAAAAATTATTTCATGATTCTCTAGTGTATTATGATTATTTAGATGCATATTTTGTAGTGTTTTGTTATACATGTAAAATTCTATGCCATTTGTTACACATTTGCAACATCATTTATTTTTGTTCAACAAATTTTTTTTTTTTTTCCAAAAATCGTTTATGCTACTTTATATTACCCTTATGAAACGTTTTTAACTTGATAACATTTTTTTCAAACCAATATAAAAAATAAAGTATTTAAGGGTTAAAACAAACTAAAGGAATTATTATTATATTAACCACAATATTCAAAATAAGGACAGGAAGACGTAAAGATTGATGGAAGTGAGAATGATTTTAGCTTACATTTTTACTTGACGGTCATGAAGATAAAAACATACCCTCATTAATCAGCACCATCATATTTGGTTTAAGATATGTTTCACGTGTCGGACAGTTTTTACAAATTGACTTCCAAACTAACCTATCCCTGGCCAGGTCTTAATTTATTTCTTATTCTCTAAAGCCCATCCTTATTACTTCCTCCTATGTATTTCATAGCTAACTAACCCTGAGACCTCAATTGTTCTACATATACTAACCCAAGAACTCTCATCCATTCTTTCAACATGAACATACCATCAAAGTCTCCTGTTCAGCACACATCTTCCTATACTGTTCAGATTTAATCTTCCTCTGAGATCATCACATCTAAACCTGTCTTTAAGACTCACATTATACATCCATCGTATCATTCTCATATCATTTCTCTCCATTAAACAGGTCCCCAACCCTCACTCGCCAGGTTTCATTTTCATACATCATCATATGTGATAAGACTCTTCCCTTGGTCGACAGTGGTAATGCTCTGCTGGTTAGTAATGACAGAAATTTCCTGAACTTAATGCATCCACTCCTAACTCTTACAATCATACTAGTACCTGCTCATCTGAGTTTCATTAGTATCACCAAGGTAACAAAACTTCTGGAAACCCTCAATAGTTTCGCCATCAAAATATACTTTCTTCACAACTGAGTTCTCATACATCTCCATTGTCTTACACTTCTTGCACACAAACCGACTATCATCCCTCAATCTATCTGTAATTCCATTGGACTTCTTGTGTATACATTAATTACAAATACTGCAAACATTTGAGTTGTACCAAAATCTTTTTCCACAAACTTTTTTTGAGTCTTTCCAACACTACAACCACCGATAATCATTTTGGTTTTGATAAAATTAATTCTGAGACTTTTACTTTCCATAGCATACCTTCAAGTCTTTAACCAAACAAGTGGACTTCCATTGTTTCACCGGCAAGTACTAAATCATCAGCATACAGCATCTCTTCCGACAACCCATACGAAACTCCTGGACAACGTTTCTGAGACACAGTTAACCCTAAGTATGAGGTAATGGTTGATAATGGGATCGGGACAAAGACCGTAAATTGAGCATTACCTCACTTTACAAAGGTGACAGTTGAAACGATTTCATTGAGTAGAGAATACATTTTTAGAACAATACAATAACATGAGGTTTAATGCAGGAGGACACGGAGTTCCTCATTCATTTCCGGGTTACGCCAGGTATTGTAGCTAATAATTAATAAAAATTAATGTTTTTATTCATAGGCAACTGATGTTCAAAAGATGTGAGTACTTTGCTTACCTTGTTCCTGGATCACTCATACTGTGTCCACTGTATCGGTAGGTGACGCACTCCAACAGAATAGGACCCTGTTTAAGAGCATAACGACGTGCAAATCGGGTTGCTTCTCTCACAGCCAGCACATCCATACCATCAACCTATTTGAAATTTTTAATTAAAAAAATATATTATTGCCAAATTTATTGGGATAGGGAAATTTGGCACTGTTTTACCAAGAACCAGATGATTCAAAAAAACACAATTAAAAAAAAGGACACATTTATTCGACATAGCTTTGCTGTAAATTTAGTGGTCGTTGGTTAAAACTGAGTTATCATTAGAAAATAAAGCTCCTTCTCAACCCATAAGGTTTATAAATTAGATGCTTATTCCTGGTGAGAGGAACCTAGTCTGTCGTCAGCTAGGTTGGTACCCATTTATACACCTGGGTTATGTTACTTTTGTTCAGAAGAAAAGACAAGTCTTGGTTAGGGGACTTTGAAATTTACTTTGTGCTTTTGTCCCTTCCAGATCAAATTTAATCATTAATCAATCTAGCAATAGTGTATCACCTCGTTAATGCTAACCTCTTTTCTGACCAACAGTATGGATTTAGGCAAGCACATTCTACTGCAAATATCCTAACGGTCATCTCTGAATGCATTTACCATACACTGGACAATGCTAGGGTAGCAGCGCTTGATATAACCAAAGCCTTTGACAAGGTCTGGCATGAAGGTCTTCGCATAAAAATTTGTACGGTATTACTGAAGGAATATTTAATATAATCAGTACCTTCTTAGCATAAAAGAAAGATCCAGGTTATCTTTGATGGCCGTACATCTAAACAAAATGACATTAATACGGGTGCACTCCAGGGGTCGATCCTTGGGCCATTATTATTCCTGATTTTTATAAACGACCTCTCTGATACAATTGTGTCAGAGATGGGTATATTTGCTGACGACACCAGGCTCTATTCTCAACATGTGGGCAAAACAAACACACATACCCAAGGCAATGGCCAATCCTTAGAAAATAACCTCTAGTATGTAGTTGAATGGGGATGTAAATGGATGGTAACATTTAATGCTCCTAAGACAAAGCTCCTTTCCTTCAACAATTATAATAAACCTTTCCAAACACTGATTGCCATGGCTAACTGAGAGTCCATCGTTCCAACTCTTTGGCCTAACATTCACAGGTAACATGAATTGGAACAAATACATAGAAGACATTGCCAAGGCTGCTACAAAGAAGGTTGGCTCCCTTTACCTGGCTTGGAAACTTCTCACACCTGACATTATCCTATATCTCTACAAAGCCACCATTCGTCCATGTATGGAGTATTGTTGTCATATCTGGGATGATGCACCAATTACTAGTCTCTCCCTCTTAGACAGGGTCCAAAAAAAGCCTCTAATCTAATAGGTCCCACACAAGCTACCAAGCTCCTGTCCCATTGCCACAATGTTGCATCCCTGTGCTTGTTTTACAAATACTTCTGACCGACTCGTCGATCAGCAAAATCTCACCCCTTTACTTTAGAGATCCCCAGATGCCGGAAGGCTTTCTACTCTAATAGCTTCTTTCCTCACATTGCTAGCCTTTGGAATTCCCTCCATACCCCTCTGTTTCCCTGACTGTACCAACATGCAGAAGTTTAAATGTTATGTAAACAAACATCTCTCTACACAACTCCCTACTTAGAATTCCCCCGTAGGTATGACCCTTAATTAACAGCAGGTCCTTATGTCTCGGCGACAATTGCCTTGTTTGGGGGTTGAATGAAAGTAAAAATAAAATTAAAAAAGAATTCTGTCTTCTGAATTTTTGTTCGGTTTCCAACTTTGGTCCCTCTCATATCAACCAAATGTTTCTGATTGCGATTTATGGAACAAATTGGAAATGGATGAAGCAATTTACGATTCTAACGGCATGAAAAAAAATATAAAAAGGCAGACGACATTGAAGCATATGAATGCAAAACTAGGTTAAGATAGGATTAACATTTTTTACCCCACCCCAAAAAAAGTTGAGAAAACTTCCTAAAAAAATAAAAATAAAAATAATAATAAAGTTGATTCACTTACTGGTTTGAAGAAAATTATTAAAGCCATTTTTAACACAGAGAAAGGGGATAATTGACCCTAACCTTAAGTCAGGGAAAAAAATGAAAAAGTGATTTCATTTAATGTTGATACTAATTGACTGTTCGGTGACGGCTCAGCTATTCCTGATCTGTTCTGTAAATCGCAATCGAAAACATTCGGGTTGATATGGGGTCTTCTCCTATAGAAGTATCAAAAAATTAAAAAGGTAGAAACAACATGAAACAAATGACAATAATACGGTACCCAAATGCCAGGAATGTAATCGCCACGTGTGTAGTACTCTGTGGAAGCAGCTGCTCTGTCAACACTTGTTCCCATGCCATAGCCGTTGTTCTCACATACAAAAATAGCTGGAACATTCCACAATTTCGAAATGTTGTAGGCTTCAAACAATTGACCTTGGTTAGCGGCCCCATCTCCATACAAGGAAATACAAATATTTGGTTTCTTCTGATATTTGAAAGCAAATGCAATGCCAGCACCAAGAGGAACCTGTGGAAAGAAAAGAAATATAGAGATAGATATATAGGAATAGAGATATCTTTATCGTTATAAAGTTAGGTATGTTTATGTTTATACATTTGTATGTATGAGATTAACTCAAACTAATTAATCGATCATTATGAATTTTGGAAAACAGCTGCTAGGCGTAAGGGATCGTAATGTGGGCTGTATTTAGTTTTAATTTAGTTTAGGGAGTGAAAGCCCTTTGCTACAATTCAACTACCTCTGAATTTTGTGCAATTTTAACAATAGGTATTAGACATCAATTAATAAATATTTCCCAAACTTCAGTTCCTTTGGAGTATTTTAAAGGGTTTTAGGGGGCGTAATATGGAAAATTCAAATATATAAGATTTGCATTGAATTTGATCCATAGTCAATAAACACCAATTAAGCAAGATTCCCTGAATTTCAATTTCTTCTTAATAGCCCTTAAGCTTTAGACATTTTCTAGAATCAAAATTATTAAATGGATTTTGATCAAAATTAGAATAAGGATTCTAGACATAAGGTTTAGTGTTTTTATAACTTGATTTTAATCTTCGTGAGGGGACATAAAAGTGGTGAAAAATTTCTGTTCGGGGAATTTATTTAACCAATCTGGGGACAGGTATTCTTCTGGTAGATATGTGTATGTGGATATGAATTTTAAATTATTTATCGTTGAATACTGTTTATAAAGCCTTCTAGATATGTCTGCAAAAACATAAACAGATCTTAATTTTCTTCCTGTCACCATGATTAGGTTGGCCATATAGTTTTAGGAGTTCAGACAAAAGTTAAAAGGTTGACTTAGATCCGAGGTTCGAATCGTGTGACTGGCAGAACAATCATTCTCCACACTGATGAAAAGGATGAAACACATGTGTATGTGGATAAGAATATATATATATATATATAGTGTATTTAGGCAGCATTTTCTCATTTATGCAAACATTGTTAAAAATAACAGGATTCGTCTGTTTAATTATACCTTTTTTATTTTCTCAATATTTCTGATTGTCTTTTTTTGTATTAAAAATCAAAAAAATTAATAAATGTCCCATAGGTGTCACAAACCTTTTCGATTATTTGTCGAATCATCCTGTGTCAAAAGCAAATGAACAAAAAAGCTGGAGAAAGAAGAGAATTTTTTTAAAAGACGGCAGAGAAACGTGCAGAGAACGTTTTTTGCATTGCTCTAGGAAAGTCGTTGACGATTTAAATTCAGCGAATCGCATTACGTCAAGCATTTTAAAATGTTGCCACTGTTTTATACACAATGTTATTAATTGTAGGTTATTGTGTTTTTATGTAGATAGCTTCTAGTATTTTTAATTTATTCAAATTGTTTTCGGAATGTATTATTTTAGTGTTATTAACTAGGATTTGTCTTAAATCAGAGAGAGGGCAGTTAGAGTTTACAAGATGTATGGTGAAACAGCAGAATAGGGTAGTGGTTGTAAAACCAATGTAGCTATTAGCTTTATTATTATTATGGGAGTTACATTCTGCTAAAGGGCATTTAAACTTATAATAACATTGGTTCTTTCTAGTCGTTTTGGGGTTGGGGAAGAATTATTTTTTACTACAAGATTATGGGTTTTAAATTTCTTATAGTAAATAATGAGTCTGATTTTATTATTATTGTCAATTGGGGACATGTATCTGTGTACAATATTTTTCATGGCTTTTTCTTCTAATCTTAAGTTTAGTTGCATTTGATTACAATAGTATATGTTAATATAGTTTGAGTTGTGATGTTGAATATTATTATTATTATTATTATGTTTCGAATTATTAATTTTATTTGATCATCAACAATATAATTAGGGAAATAAAATAATTTTAATACAAAAAAAATTGAAAAAATAAAAAAGGTATAATTAAACAGACGAATTCTGTTATTTTTAACAATGTTTGCATAAATTATATATATATATATATGAATGAAAGAAAAGAGAGGGTGTGTGGTTGAGTTGATTATTATTGTATGTTTGTTTGCATATTTGGTTTCTCTTTTCTTTCATTCACCCTTAACGATACCTATAAAACATTAACTCAAATCTTCTTATTTAAAAAAAAAACCTACTCCTGAAGATGACCAAGAAGGTCGAAAGCGCTGGAAAAAATGGCCGAATTAAGAACAATCGGTGAAATACTCTACAGACTGCCACCTGAAACCAGAAGGATTGCTCGACGGTTTGAGAAGATTTACAAACGCGAAAGTTCTGTGATGTTCAACAACGCTTGCTTGGATATATATATATAAAGAATGGTAGTTTGCTTGAAGCATTGCTGGGAATAGTAGTAGTATGTTTTAAAAAGGCTGTGGGCAATGCAAAGTGCCAGGTAGGTTGTGAGCTGGAAGGAATAAAAATAATAATTCGAAATGTGACTTACTATTTATTTTTTCTTTAAATCTTACATAACAGCAAGTGTGGTGTTAGCTGTTTGTGTGTTGTCCGGATGATTATTAAAAATCATTTATTTAATATTTCAGGAAAAAAGAAACTTCCCTTTGTCAAAAATAATAAACACTATATATATATATATATATATATATATATATATATATATATGGGCAACAAACTTAAAAGTCTGGCCAAAGTGCATAAAGCATCAGTCTTAAATCAAACAACTCATTCATACAAAAAGAAATAGGAAAATATATGTTCTAAGGAGTTTATTTATTGTAAATGGATATACAAATACCGGAAGTGTACATTCTGTGTCTGAGAAATTAATGAACTTCCAAATTTTCAATCAGATAATCTTGACCTTTTTAACACCTGAACTTAACTTATTTTATCAACTTGTCAGTTCTTGATCAATGGGTATATTGTTAAAAGGTCACAAGTTTCTCATTCGTAAGGATGTGCATCCAAGTCTGGCACAGCTTACATGGTTGAGATTATCAGCTTACAAAAGTGTTAATTCCGTAGAATTAAAACAATGTCTACCCCATGCTGTTGCAGCGACGTCTTTGGCGATTTGGTCACGCTGCTCTTCGTCAAGCAGGAAAATTGATCTGATACAATATCCTCCCACTTCCACTATCCAATTAGCAAAAACGTATTGGTGGACAGCTAAAAACCTGAGCAACTACCATCAAGGATGATCTCTAAAAAAATCTCCCACCCGCAAGCTGTTGGTCTTTGTCGATGGAATATGGACTGGCTTGCCATCTCAGCAGAACTCATGCAGGATCATCGTGCATGGGCTGTTTTGGTTAGAGATGCTGTGTGGGTGCAGGAGGAAGCCAGCTAAATCTGCCCAGGGTGAATGTTAGTGGAACTTAAAATAGATGGAAATGTGGTCTGCAATGCATTATATTTCACTTGTTTAATACAATTTACCTACCTGGGCTCCTACGATCCCGTTTCCACCAAAAAAGTTATGATTATACATATGCATCGAACCACCTTTTCCCTGAGCACATCCAGTTTGACGACCTGGGAAAGAAGGAAATAAATGCTTCATATATGCATGCTACACAGTCAATATTATAATATGTCTGCTATAAATGTAAGTAAATATATACATTATCTGTATACTAGCAGAACCCCGTAGGGATTCCACAGTTGGTTTCTTAGCGTTTTCTGTTTATTGTTTATGTAAAAATACTTGTCAGCTAAATATATTATTAAATAAATAAAGCAAATGTTTTAATTCATTTATTTTAACAATTTAAATCTTTTCAAATAAATAGTCTCTTTTTTACAATAAAAATAAGACATCTGAAAAATCGTTATTTGCTTCTGCATGGCCATTTCTTTTTGTAGTTTGTAGCACCATGTTCTTCAGAACACAAAAATTTAATTTGAGTTAATTGCTTTCTAAAATAAAGTGGTAAGACACAAATATGAAGAAATAAATTGGATGAAAACGATTTTGTAGATCAACAATAATAATTATTTATTACATAAATAACAACTGAAAAAGAATTACTTTGAAAATGAGAACATAATTAATTGTATGTCGCTGAGTGAATGGCCATTGAATATTTCCATGTTCTCGGTAAGTGAATGAAAGGACAGATAATTCTGCTTCCCAAAATGCTGTTTTGATTAAGGTAGATAACAAAGCATACAACATGCTAGTGTTCTGTAAATTATAAGTTAGAAATTCAAATTATTAAAGAATGCTTAGAAATTCCTAAAATGATCTTTCGTCAGTTTGAATTTCTTCAAAAACAAACCTGTAAGTTCTGCTAAGACTCCCACCAGGGAAACTCCCCTCATGTAAGTCCAACCATGTGCACGGTAGGCAGTGATGACAGCATCATCTTTTTCAATGGCATTTTCCATTCCGACACAACAAGCTTCCTGTAATGCAAAAAAAAATAAAAACAAAAAAAAAAAAGGGAAAATGTACTTGGTTGTTTTAATAGGCTTTATGGCATATCAACCTTTTTTTTTGAGTCATTTAATGACGTAATTATTTTGTTTTAAATCGAAAAGGAGAAAAAAGAATTAAAAGAAAAATACATCAATACTAATCAATCTGACAGTGGCTTTGTTGCTGTCAGACTACTGGTCTGTTCAGTCCTAAGAGGGCCACCCTCCCAGGCTTTAGCTTTTCTCTGAAAAGTAGTTAGTTTATTGCTAATCGCCTGAGGCGCCCCACCGGGGAATGCAGATGGGGCTGCTCGGGCATTTTTTGTAGGTCAGAGTACGCATATCTTAGTGCGCTGGCTTCTCAAAACCACACTTGACCTTGTGTCTAACCTCCTGGCAAGGAGATAAATAATATGCCTGATAGACTCTCTCCTTGGTCAACAGTGCTAATGCTCTGCTATTTAGTAATGGCAAAGGTTCTCTGAACTTACTCCATCCACTCCTAACTCTTGCTATCACACTAGCACCAGCTCCTCCTTGTGCTCCAATAGTATCAAAAAGTTAACAAAACTTCTGAAAAGCGTCAATAGCTTCACCATCCACATATTCTTTGCCACATCTGAGTTCTCATCCATCTCTATTGTTTTAAACTTCTTGCACACAAACTTGTTATTCTCTCTCAACCTACCAGTAATTCTACTGCACTTCTTGTGTACCCAATGCTTACAAGTACCACAAACAATTGAGAAATCTGAAATAAAAAAGACAAACTGTCTACCTGTCCAGAGTAGAGATGGCAGAAACCTCTGATGACTTTAGACTTGTACAGGTTGCCGGCAGCAGTCTCCATGCGACGTATAGTCTGCATTTGTCTGTAATAATTGAGGGCATCTTCTCTTGTTAGGTTGACCGTCGTAGCTGGGCCAGCATCAAGCTTATGTAATTTAAAAGGCTGAAAGGGGGGAAAAAATAGAAAAATAAAAAGATTAAAATCAGTAGAGCAGATTAAAAAGGAAGTAAAATAAAAATGAACTATAATAATTACCATTATAATATCTATCCATATAAATATTATAATATCTATCCATATAAATATTATATCTATCCATATAAATATTATAATATCTATCCATATAAATATTATAATATCTATCCATATAATAAAATTGAAAGACATACCGTCTGTCTGTGGCAATTTGCGTTCAAACATAACTTTGATATGTTATAATTTTAAACAATTTTATTTAATTAGCGTAAGTAATTCAATTACATTTCACAAAAATCCGATTAAAAAATAATCTGAAAAATGACCATCATGCAACTGTTTAAAAAAATATCTATTTCGTTGTATTCGGAAGTGACTTTCAAAATAAAGAACAAGCCTCAATAAACAAACAACATAAGACTCGATCACCACTGAAGCATAGCGAACTACTATGGCATGTAACTTTCCAATTAAATGTTTTGAAATATGAATCGCATAATTGTTTCTGATGATTCCTGTGAAGGTAAATATATACAGCTTTAGTTAGATGAAATGATCGTAAATAAATACATATGATTTCCATTGGTGTTGGCTACATAATACGTCTTTTGTATTGGGGGGGGGGGATGCTTAAGTGGGCAAACATCCTAAATGGTAAAGTTGCCCCCCCCCCCCAAAAAAAATAATAATAATTATGTACCCATATTACTCACCGTGTTGCCCAGAAGCTGCATCCCATAATTTAGAATAGATGATAAGTTAATTGGTTTAGGAGTTTACCTCACACATACATATTGATGCTCACGCATGAGCGCATCAGTCCAGTTAAAATTTTAATTGGGGAGTGAGTGAGCACACACCCTAAATGGTAAAGTTTACAAAATAAATAATGTATTGCCTAGAATTTATATATTCCATAATTCTTAATGATCGGCACATTAGTTTAAGAGTGAATCTTATATATATATATATATATATATAAGAGTGAATCTTATATATATATATATATATATATATATATATATATATATACACACACACACATAACTAAATTTATATAGAGATATAGGTAATAACGAATTTTATATATATTTAAAGTTTTTAGCTATACAAATCAATTATATCTAACATAAGAGTTTAAAAGTTGAACCTAAATAGCATTTAAGCTGACATATCAAACGTTGATTCTGACTAGCCAATTTTTATTTTTAATTGTACCATGTTATTGGCACTATAAGAAGTTTATTTTTTTTAAATTATGTAGTCACACCTGGACAACTGGTAAAAATGGAAAAAATAAAAAAATCAGCAAGAGGAATAACTCATATTTTTAGTTGAAATATATAAAAACAAGAGTTGTCTCTCTTATCACTAAAATTGTATTTCTTTTTCTGTATAAGTTTTAAAATGTGCAAACAAATAAAAATTAAAAACCAAAATGACTTTATTGCATCCTAGGCAGGTACAACTGTAAATAAAATGATATAAACATTAGAACAGCCTAAGCAAATTAACCTGCGTTTCGATGTTAGTACATATCTACGGGACTGTAAAATCAACTAAATATTAAATTGTCCCAACGAAATCAGACAACATAAAACAGAGAATTGTCAGTAAAAATTAACTTTCTTCCAAGGTCGTAGCTGTCAAGGTGGTGGAGAAATATGTTTTAAACATGTCATTATCACCAACCAGTAAAGATCACGCTCTCTCCGCATACCCTTACACATTGGAAGAACATAGGTGTCAATCACATACATGCATAAACACACGCCACACACATAAAACTTTCTCACACGCCCAGACAATACGTATACTCGAATCTATAGAAGGCAAACTTAACCTAGATTAAGATACACACACACACACACACTCCCATTGGTTTGATATGGATGGAAAACCAATCACCTCCACATACATTTCACCATCTATTAAATGTTTACATACACAAATTATAGGAAAACAATTTGAAATAGGACACACACAAATTTACTCATTACACATGCAATTATACTTCTGAATTAATAAAATTATAAGCAGGTTTAAGAAAAAAAATCTATCAAACTGCAAAGTCATTTAAATTTTCTACTATATTTAAGTGAGGTTTACTAGATAAATTCATACTCAGACACGTTTATTAGAAGATTTAATTGGTTTTCTTAAGCCTATTGGTTTTATACTAAAAAACATATGTATTTTCAAAACTCCTATTTCAAGAAGTTATAAAATCATAATCTTACCAAACAAAATTCTGTAAAAATAATATATATCACATACATGCATCAAAGAGTATATCCACAAACCATATCACGATTACAAAAGCATGCAAATTAACGTTAAAATCAAACAAGCTGCTCAGTGTGATAAAACGGTATTGGAATTCTAAAAGTTAATTATTCATCCTTACCAATGTATTAAAATAGTGGAAGTGAAACAGATATTATTAAATATGTTATGCATTAATAACAATTTAATTACTAAATATAATCTAGTCTGATTGACTTTCTAAATTCTACAGTCCACGCAACCTTTCACTGTAGTTTATAAATTTAAATTACCTATTAATTAGTTAGCCTAATGCCTAATTTAATTACAATTATTAAAGTATTTTAAGTAATATTAGTTGTATACTTAGCCGTGGATATTTTAATTGCTGTTATACTAGAAACTAAGTTTATTAGTTTCCTTATTCCTTATGGAAATGGTTATTACTATATTTATCCAGGATGAACTGTTTGAAGTGTCTACAGCTAATACCTATTTCATCCCTTTGATTCAGTAGTTTATCTTTATCAGGGAACGTAATAATAGCCAGTTTTTCATTAAGACAAAGAAAATAGGTGGGGTTGTGTAGTTCATTGAAGCTTTCTTCAAGACACTCCATTTTAGTAAAAGTACTTTATTATTATATCTTATAGACCTATACACACACACACATATATATATATATATATATATATATGTTTATGAGAAAAAGCAAGAGTCAATGACCCCCTCCCCCCATGGAAAGAGAGATCGAATTAAACCCGACTGCCAAGTCGGTTGATGAGTCCAATGAGTGAGATGAGGAGGATGAAATACCCTTGGCCCAACTTCAGAAATGACTGAGAGAGAATAAGTTAACTAAAAATGTTGAAGAATTGCCCCTGAAGTTACGATTGAGGAGAGCAAAACGCCCCACAACAGAATAGTAGGAAGGGCAAGTAAAAAATAGTTAGAGATTTGGGGACAGCCGTGTGCAGGGAGGGTCCCAGGCATAGGTGGTGCTGGTGGTGGTTGTGACGCGGACCGTTCTCTTGGATGTCACCCTGGAGATAAACAGACAGATAAGGATAGAGGGAGATGCATAACTGAGACCGATGGGGGTCATCGTGGCTAGATTCAAATGGTTGATCACGTTAGTTGTAGATTTACAGCCGTACAAGTTGTTGTTGAAACGATTAAGCGGGGAAGTAACAAGGTTAGTGAGAGTTGAATGTAGATAATCGATAAATATTCGCACAACCAGGAATATGTTCGATTGTGGTGCTCCTTACGAAGGGGCACAGAAGTAATGATAAACGAATGGAGAGATATGAGATCCTATCTAAGAGGGGTAGAGTTAATGCGGACGAGATCAGTGTTACCGATAGTAGGAAAGACACGCGATGTGAGAATAATCACAAAGAAATTGGAAGCGATAGAGAAGAACTAAAAGAGTTACAGTCGCATGCAGCCAGAGAAGGTGTATCGATATCGAACGTCACCAGGCTCGAGTTAGGCAAGAATAGCGCTAGTCTGAGGGAATTGTTTTCCCAGGTACGGGCATTTAGAGGAGAGGTGACCAATATAACCGACGCAATGGCAGCAGGGGTATGTGAACCAGACGGGTTTGTACAGAGGTAATTTCAGTGGTTGACACTGACGAATAGGTGTACCAGACATGGCAGCCATTTATGATGCTGTTGGAGCATGTGCGTGCACAGTTGGATATGTTGTCGCTGGGACACCTGTCGCCGAGCATAGTAACCCCGGGAGGGTTGAGAGAAGTGCTGTTAAGGATACAGACTAGGTTACCCCATCGTTTGAGATTGCCTGTCAACCCCACTGAACAGTTATGGGAGTATTATCATGCGTTAGGATGTGTTACATAATTGGAAGGTAGAAACCTAGTAGCTTTGAAAAATTGAAAGCTCAATTAAGCCTAGTAGAAAAAGAAAATTCACGTTGGAAAGAGGATATGGGTACCATAGTAGCTTGGTCGGTGGTAGTGATAATTTTTAAAAAATGATGAGGTTAGCATTTGCAGCAAGGAGGGTGCTGGAAAGACGTAGAAAAAGGTAAGGTAACCCAGGAACACTGACAACAGAGCACCTGGGCGAAGCAGGGATAAGATTAAGTGCACTTTATCAAAATCATGATCGAGTGCATGAATTGCAACCTTGACGGAAATCCAGGTGGAGACCCCACCCGCAGAGAGCTTGCCAAAGGGGACCGGCGAGACGTCAAGGCCTGCTCTAAATGCAAGAACACTAAAGAAATGAATATTGATTCCGACGAGAAGAGAATGGTGTAGTAACTGTAAAGGGCACTGAGAGCACTGATTTATTAGTGGAAAAAAAACAACTTTTCATTGCATGTTTAAGTCATTGATTTTATCGCTATTCTCTTCCAACACAAAAACTATAAAATGTAGGCATGCACACACCCATACATACACATCCGACACCTGAAGAAGCCAGGCGCTATTGCATGCTGAACGAAACATTAGTTGACAAATTTTTTGTTTTTCCTTAGTTCTCTCTGTTTTTTTTTTATTATATCTATTTTTCTGTTTCTGGACGACAGGCTTAAAAAAAGGTGTCAATTACAAGTAAATGACAAGAGATAAAGGAGATGGATGTGACAATGTTGAGCGGACCTACGGAAGAGGGAGCCAAAATACACACTAATATAAATTAGGAGTGGGCCTACGAAGGTCAGCGATCAGAGTATCGCGCTAGTGTGAACTAACCGGAAAAGGCATAGATATCTTCATTAAAACCAAAAACTGATAAAGGTAGACAACGGCGTCAGACTGTCTAGAATTTCAGCTTCGATTGTCACAGTGTATCGAGGTAGCGATCAATGCATAGTGCAGATGTCGGTCAGGAGAAATAAGATTTGATAGATGAACAGAAATATTGTGGAGTCGGGTGTCACTGTGTCTGAGCTTGGTTGGAAAGAATATCACTCTCTGTGGCCAGACGAAAGACAGGTGTGATTTGGACCGATAAAGCCACCCAAGCTACTCCCCAACGAGTTGATTTCGGTGGACGTAGGTTAAGAGAACTTACAGCCATGGGTGGAATTACATTTTATCGGTTATCTACGGACCGAGAAATCCAAACACAACAGAGACAGGGTAGACACATTTCTTTTCTTTCTTTGTTCTCTGATTAAATTCTATTGGGAGAGAGGGTGAGCGTAATTTAAGAGAACCTACGACCACTGGTGGAATTACATTTTCTTGGTTATCAGTGAGCGGTAAGGTATGGGGAGGGGGGGGGGGCTATTGTGAATACCAATTACCCAAGGAAAGAGAATGAAGACATTTCTTTTCTTTGTTCGCTGACTGAGTGCTGTTAGGGTGGGTTGGGGCCACGCACAACTGATATAAGTCGACACGTAACAGGCTTCAGGGACTCGTTTTTGCTCACCATCGGTGTCCACGTTGGTGGGAGACGGACCCCCTCCCCCCTCCCACGGACCTGGTGTTGGGGAATTTGCCGGACTGAGACACATAGTTAGAAGAGACTCGCCCTTGCTCCCCTACCGAATCCATGTCGCTCTGAGATTGACCCCCCCCCCCCCCCCCGCCGGACTTAGACAAGCTCGCAAAGTTAACTAAAAATCGTCAATTAACAATTAGAGTGTGGGTCCAAAAACACACAGTTCTTGACTTGAAATTATACAAGTTTTCTTTTGTTTACTATTCTCTTTACTAAATAATTATTCTTCTAAAAAAACCCAACATACGAGTTGTTGAAGACTTTATTTTCTTTCTATTATTTAACTTTTTCTGCTTGAAATCACCCTTTGCTTCGCAGCAGTACTAAGTTGCTGACCCAATCAGGATAATTACCCACTGATCAATCAATCACAACATGGGAATGTGGTGATCGCTGGACCAGGCTTTACGACATCTGCGGCCTTCATCAGAGCGGCTACTTTTCCCAAACAGTACCGGGTGACCAACCGAACTCAGGAACGGCCAAATTGGTGACGTCACTCACTTAGCTGAGAGGTGAGATACATATATACAAACATATACACACACACCTAACATTTAACCTTTATTAGTAGATAGAAATTCTACATAAATTATTTCCAAATAAATTAAAATTTTGTGGAAGCAACTTTATAACAACGTTTGGATAGTTGCTTTTTGATAACAACTGATTACATTAAGCAAACACTATTAATGTAGCATTCCCAGTTTATTTTTTTTATTTTACATTATTGTTATTTAATCACAGTAGTTATAAAGAGCTTAATAAATGGAGTTCAAAACTGTTTGAATTATGTAAATATCCCTAATGGTTCAAAAGTTATAAGAATTCAAATCTCAGAAATTTGGGGTTCAAAATTGACATTATATGAAATCACAAGAAATTCATTAATTTTTTCATTGTTTCTCTAGTTTTGGGACGATTTGATAGAATTTGACATTTTTATGTAAAGTTGTATGTTCTTTCTGATTCTGTACTTAAATTGTATGTATCTCTATGCTGTATATAAGTGTTTTTTGGTTTTTTTTAAGAAATCGAGCGATGGATAAACATGTGATGTATACACTTTTCTTTTGTTGGAACCACACTACTCTCTCTCATATATATATATATATATATATATATATATATACACTACCACTACTAAAACTGTGGACGTTGTTATCTTGTATGCTTGTTTGTCTCCGTGCATAATGGATAATGTTGCTAAACAAAGTTTTAAGAAACCAGGCAAATCCTTTATAACGTCACAAAAGGATGACATCATCCAGTAAAACAGGTTGAAGATATCAGGAAGAGATCCTGTATAGACGTAATAGAGGCTGAAGTAAAAAAAAGGATGATGTCATCCATTAACACAGGACATAGCTGTAATTTATAATTAACTGAACAAATCAATCATCTCTCTTAGCTATCTATGTATTTCTCTCATCCCTCTCACTATGTTGATTCAACCACTCTAATATTTCTTAATGTCTCTGATAGCATTTAGAGAAAGAATGACTTTCTTTCAGCATAACCATCTAATTTACATACGTGTGTCAGTACACATCACAAACACGTATGTAAATTAGATGGCAAAATAATAAATCTATATAAGAATAATAAAATTAATAATCCTTCGCTCTATAATAAAGACCAATGTGAATTGAAATTTATATATATATAGAAGGTCCTAGTACCCCCATTATCCAGGAGATGATCACTGAAGCAATCCGTAAAATGGGAGCTGATAAAGCAGCTGGGCCATCTGGTATAGTTGCTGAGATGCTCAAACCAACCGGTGAACTAGGGGCCAGTTTGGTGCATGAACTGATTGAAGCCATCATCAGAGAAGGATGCATACCTAAGGAATGGGAAGACAGCATTATAGTAAGTCTGTACAAAGGTAAAGGTGATGCATTAAACAGAGGTAACTACCGTGGACTCAAGCTCATTGATCAGGTCATGAAAGTCCTGGAAAGAATTGTTCAACAGCTGATCAGACAACAAATACAGATTGCTGATATGCAATTTGGCTTCATGCCCGGTAGGAGCACCACAGATGCAATTTTCATCATACGCCAAGTCACGGAGAAACATCTAGCAGCAAACAAACCACTGTACATGGCATTTGTAGATTTGGAGAAAGCTTTTGACCGTGTCCCCAGAAGGGTCATCTGGTGGGCCCTGCGAAAGCTGGGTGTTACTGAGTGGTTGGTTCAGGTGATAACATCTATGTACACCAATGTATGTAGTCGGGTACGAGTCGGTAACAGCTACAGCGACGAATTTGAGGTTAGAGTAGGCGTCCATCAGGGATCTGTCCCCTTCTATTCATCATTGTACTCGAGGCTCTATCACTGGAATTCCATACTGGCTGCCCGTGGGAGCTGCTATATGCCGATGACCTAGCGATCATTGATACTTCACTTCAGTCACTCAAGGAACGTCTGGATAGATGGAAGAATAGCATGGAGGAGAAAGGTCTCAGAGTCAACATGGGTAAAACTAAGGTCATGATCGCAGGTCCAAACCTCAGCTTACTACAGAAAACAGGAAAATACCCGCGTGCTGTATGTCTGAAAGGAACTGGCAGCAACTCAATCATCTGCACTCACTGTTCAGGTTGGGTCCACAAAAGGTGCAGTGGCATAAAGGGCTCTCTCAAAGCAGATCCTCACTTTAAGTGCTTTCGTTGCACCGGCACGGCAAGACCAATAGATGGCAGACCACTGACGGAGATGGATACTGGTGATAACAAGCTGGAAGTAGTGACAGACTTTTGTTATCTTGGAGATGTGCTGTCATCAGGTGGAGGCTGTGAACTCGCGGCAGCTACACGTTGCAAGTGTGCCTGGAAAAAGTTTAGAGAGCTGCTACCAATCCTGACAAACAAACACCTGCCAACAACTACGAGAGGGCGTGTATACTCCTCATGTGTCAGAAGTGTGCTGTTGTATGGCTCAGAAACTTGGGCTGTCTCTGCTGGCATACTAAGGAAGCTGCACCGTAATGACAGGGCAATGGTCAGATGGATCTGTTTGGTGAGGCCTGAACAGTACGTTTCTTTTGAATCCCTGCTCTCACAGGTCGACTTGAAAAGCCTTGCGGACATCATGCGAAAGAACAGACTGCGTTGGTTGGGTCACATTGAGCGTAGCGATGGCTGGATTGCTAAAGTCCGACAGTTGAATGTGCCAGCAGAGAACATCACCACTGGCAGACCCAAGTTGACTTGGGAGGACGTAGTCAAACGTGATAGGAAGGCCATGGGTATGGATTCCATCAAGCCTTGCCAAAGACAGGAGTGGAGAGGAAGACTTAGATTTCGAGACTAGACAATCAGGCCCCACCCTTTTCAGAGGATTAATTGTGGCCTGATTCAACAAATAAACCGGTTGATGATGATGATGATATATATATAAGATGTACTTTCTTCCCATCATACAAGTAAATGTATTTCTCTCTCCATTCTATCATGGGAGTAAAAGACTTGCCAGACGGAACGATTTCAAGTATTTAGGGGAAGAGAGAAAGTAAATTGCAAATCAGATCCCCCCTCACTGCCGTCTGAAATGAATTTGGAAAGAAATCCTTCACTCTACACTCTATTTCCATAATAAGATGTGTTCTTTTTTTTCCTTTCTTCTTTCTATACTAATTGATACATTGTTTTTCTTTTTAACCTTTTCTTTCTTTCTTATTTCTTTTTTAAACTTCACCGATTCAGATGTTATTTTATATGAATGTTAGTGTCAACACTGGCGAAGTGTCTTAATGAAAAACTGGCTATTATTACGTTCCCTGATAAGTTGTAAGATTAAATGACAGACTTTAAAACATGTTTACAAAGTTTTGGGGAAAAAAAGACTATTTCAAAAGGCAAGCGAGGGAGGCCCTACAATTCTTTTTTCTTTCTTGCTGACATTTGTTTACATAAAATAACTTTTAATTTTCAAGTTCGTTTTTTCCAAAAGTGAAAGTTTGAGTACCTTATAATTTTTTAAGGAAATTCTGTTTAGTTTACTCGACCGTGTTTCCACATCAACAGGTCAAAGAAGAAAATACAACTTTCTGGTCGTAGTTTAAGGTGTGTTCTGATTGGTTGTACAATTTCAAGAATATTGATAAAGATTGGCTGCTTTAACTTTGAAAAAAAAAAAAAACTAACATGTAAAATTAAGTCTAAAACAAAATTCATATTTTGCATTTTCGGCTGTACCTAATTATCTTATTGAAATTTTTAAAAAAAACCATTAGAATGACTTACATCGGAAAGCAAATATCAAGTCAGACACCCTTGCCGACTGAAATGAATTCGAGAAGAAATCCTATACTCTAAATAAAAAGTAAACAGTGTTTTTTCTTTAGGTCATCGTCAGAAATGATGATAACTTATACAGGGTGGTGCAAAAGTCGCGCATTGGTTTGTTTAGGTGATAGAAACTAGGCTTTTCTGATAAATAATACATTTACTTGGTAATTTTGTTGCAGTAGTTTTTAAAAATAATATCCTTTAAATGGCCACCATTTTCAGCCTCACAAAGACGGGCTCTAGTTAGGGCATTTTCCATTACACTCCTTAGAATAACTGGCTCTAGTTCTTGGATTTCATGTCTGATATTGCTTTTAAGCTCTTGAATCGTTGTAGGCTTGTTCACATATACCCTTTCCTTAAGATAACCCCAAAGGAAAAAGTCAGGGGCTGTTAAATCCGGTGAACGTGAAGGCCAGTTAAAATTAAAAAATCTGCTAATTAAGCGCTCGCCAAACAATCCTGCAAAAGTCACGCATTAGTTTGAATCAGTTGTTACTGATTCAAACTAATGCGTGACTTTTGCGCCACCCTGTATATGATGTAATTCTATGATTTTATATGAATATTAGTGTGAACACTAGGGAAGCATAATTAATTTTTTTCATCAATTTTTATGGAGGGTGTACTCTAGTTAAGCCATTTTTGTATTTTCATTTTCTGAAATGTGAAAAAAAAAAGAAACATTAAAAAGGAGAAAACTGACCTGAATGTCAAAGGTTGCACTATCAGCAACGGCTGAATACAGTCGAGCGGCAACACCAAGAACACCAGAGAACTGAAAAAAGAAGACAAAATAATTAGTAACATTCGAATGAAAATGTTTGATTGAAAAAATAAATAAAATAAGCAACCGAATTTTTATAGCTCTTTAGAAAAATAAATTTATTGTACTATAATTGTTTCAGAAATAAAATAAAATGAGTATTTTTTTTAATTTCATGAATTTTTTTCCCTTTTAATACTGTTTTCGTTTTGGCTTGTCGATTTTCTGGTAAATCAACCTTTTTGAGGTTATTTGATGCTGAAGCCCAACACCTTTCATTAGCGATTCATTGTATATGATTAATTAAACGCACGTTGCTACTTAACCCATATTTGGTGAAAGCGGGGTTCTGGTTTACATGTTTCATTCCTACTGTTTCTTTGTATCAATACAAAAAAATGAATTCTGATCTGAACTAAATATTTTTTGAATTAGAACATATTCAAAATCGATTCTTGATGTGATAATAACCATCTCAATAGTACGGCAAATATTAATAACGAAACAGAAATTAAAATTAAGGCTTGATACACGCATGTAGTATAAGTCTCACATTTTCGCTGACTTTACTTTATATATTAGACCAACATTTTTTTTTGGGTGGGAGGGGATATTTAATGATAAAGCACAACACTTTTTGTTAGTGAATCATTGTATATGATTAATTCAACACAAGTTTCTATTTTACTATATTTCTCGGGGGGGGGGGGGGGGGATACATTTCCAAAAAGTATTTGTGTTAAATCTAAATGAAATCTCCAAGGAGTTCAACTCTCGTCCGTTCTATAGTCTGTGAGCGTATCCATTTAGCCAATCATGCATTCCCACCGTTTTGAAGAGAAAGGCAGGGGTTGCAATAATAATATTGTGTAATTTACACGAGTTCAGCTAATTACCTTTGCCAAGAAGGTTATATTTTCAGTGAAGTTTGTTGGTTTGTCACTATATGCACAGCCTAGCATCCACATCGCTTGACCAATCATCACCAAACTTGGTCAAAATATTGGTCATAGTTTAACTTAGAACTGATTTAATTTTGAGATATTTAGGTCAAAGGTACAGGTTATGAAAAAGGTTAAAGTCACACTTTTGGCAAAAACTTTGGTTCTGTTCATCATAGAGACTTGCTACTTGGGCCATATTGTAGTCAATCAAGTTCCACATCTTATATGACAATCTTTGGTGATGGTCGAAATTTTGACAGAATTTCAACTTTCGATTTTTTCAAATTTAATGTACGGATCCGATGCAGATAATTTGCAAGGGCAGATAATCACGTAATTTTTAAGAAACAAATTTTCTAAAAATGGATGTCAACCGGTTGAATATGGAGGATATAATTTATTTATGTAGTGATGTCACTACATAAATAATCTTTTATATAAAATATAAATTACTAAGATCCAAATCTATTTATTTTTTTTAATGACCATATTTCATTTTTTAAATATTTTGACCAGACCACTGCTGGAAACACCTCTGGAAATCTTTTAGAATGGTATTAATCTCTGATGTCGCGTTAGATTCAGCAGGTGTTTGGAGAAGATGCGATGGGTGTAACACAATTTAAGGAGTGGTTCAACCGATTAAAAAATGGCCACACATCAGCGGAGAGTGACCAGCATTCTGACAGGCCCAAAACTGCTCGGAGTGCAGCTGTTGTTGAAAGGGTGCGAAAAAAAGATAATGCGGAATGCGACGGCGGAGATGAACACCATTCCAAAAGAAGACTTCCAGATGTGTTTCCGGCAGTGGATGAATCAATGGGTTAAGTGTGTGCAAGCACAAGGGACCTACTTTGAAGGGGATTAGGGTCCCAACCCCGTCACGTATTTAAAATATTTTTTCTGTCCTAAGGTCGGATACGTTTTAGACAGGCCTCGTATATATATATTCGATTTTGTGTCTTAACTTATACTTCAACATTTATGATCATTGAAAAATAAGTATTTTTCAATTATTATAAATGTTTTAAAATTACATACAAATACAATCACCTGTATAGGTTTTTGTATCGATTTTCAAGAATAGTTAACAGAAAAAAGGGTGAAAGAAACAAATATGCAACAAATAAATGTTACCAAACGCAATAAAAGTTACTTTTCTACCTAACTGTATAAGTTGTTGTGTTTTAAAGTATCTTAAAGTGCTTTTATAAACATTTTTTTATCGAAGCCTCGATAATCGCCCAAAAATCTAAAATTAATCAAAAATACAGCTAATGACAATATACGGAACTTCTGCTGAATAGGGATGAGCCGAAATTTATTTGTTTTCATTTTAGAAGAGCTACAATAGTTTAAGGGGCCGGCAACTCTCTTTTTAGTATATAATTTCTAATTTCTCCGAAAATGGACGTGAATGCCCTGAATATGAGCGATTTCTTTCTGAATTCTATCTATAGTTTAAAAAAAATAAAAACAAGAGAAAAATTAATTGTTTAAACTGAAAAAAAAAGTAAATAATGTGTTAAACAAAACACGATAACTGTTCGTTTTGAAATTAAAAAACATACTGTTGATATTCCCAAATTTTCTTTTCTTCAATAAATGTTCTATTAATATACTGTTGAGTTTCAAAAATTTTAATTTCTTCGATAAATGTTCTATTAATATATTGTTGATTTTCACAAATTTTAATTTCTTCGATAAATGTTCTATTAATATATTGTTGATTTTCACAAATTTTAATTTCTTCGATAAATGTTCTATTAATATATTGTTGATTTTCACAAATTTTAATTTCTTCGATAAATGTTCTATTAATATATTGTTGATTTTCACAAATTTTAATTTCTTCAATAAATGTTCTATTAATTAATTGAATTTGCATTACTTCTTATTTAAAAAAATTCATATTTTCCATTTTTGGAGAAATTACGTACTTAAAAGTGAAAAAGAGAGTTGTCATCCCCTTACACTATTGGCGTTATTCTAAAATCAAAACAAATACATTTCGGCTCGTCCCTATTCTGCAGAAGTACCAAATATAGAGATCAGTTGAAAATAAAATTTTCAACCGATTCGTGACAGTTACTAGCTGTATTTTTGTTTAATTTTACATTTTTGCATTATTAAACATACGACATCGAGGCTTCACATCGAGTAAAATCCGGCTTCTTGTTGAATTCGTCTCCGAATGCAACGATAAAAAAAATACTTTAAAACAAAAAAGAAATAGGCAAGTAGGTAGAAAAGTATCTTTTATTGCCTTTGGTAACATTTATTTGTTTCTTTCACCTCTTATTTCCTGTTAACTATTATTCTTGAAAATCGTCGTTTTTGTAATGTTGATGACTGAAAACAAGTTGAACTAACTTGACCCTCGGGCCTGGCACAGACCATCGAACTTGCTTTACAATAAGTTAAATCAAGAAAAGTAACTTATCTTGCCTTTGGTAACATTTACTTGTTCCCTATTTGTCCCCCCCCCCCCGTTTTGTTGGCTCTTCTAATAAATGCTCGAGACGAGTATGGTTCTGTTAGTTCCTAGGAGGCCATCCTCCTAGGCATTATTTCCTCCTACCGATGACTTCAGGCGACCTTGCCGACGGGACAGATCAAGGAAATCTTTGCAACTATCCAAACTGCCTCCCTTGGGGGGGGGGGGGGCATGATTTCCTCATATTAAATAGACCTAATGTCACATATACTCTCCGTAGGAAGAATGGTAAATATTACCCGGTTTTCAGGCTACGATCAAAGTGCAGTGTCTGTTGTTCCGTCCTTGGTCGGAGGAGAAATCCTTCTAGACGAAGGAAATTAGAATTTTTATTCCCAATTAATTAAGAGTGCTACCTTTTAGTGGGAGCTCGATTTTCGTACGTTAAAAAAAAATGACCTTGTAACTACCCCCCTCCCCACTGCTTTGATGTCCGGATTAAATTTCCGAATTACCGTAATTTGGTATTTCTGCAGTTTACGAACCGTGCTGAGATAATAACGTTATTATTTTGAAACCCACTCTCAACATTGGGGGGGGGGGCTTTGTTAACTATTCTGGACTTTCACCTAACAGTTTAATAAACAAAATATACCGTCAGAATTCAATTTAACTGGAAAATCTTATCTAAAAAAAAATAGCACAGTCCGTAAACTGCAAAAGTACCGGTAATTTAAACGCCAATAAATATATATATATATATTTAAGATCATGAATTTCAAAACCATATATAATTATTTTTTTAAAGATAATCTACTTTCAAAAGTAGAAGTTAAACAAACAAAATTATTTGTATGAAGCAATAACACAAGACTGTCACTGCAGGTGTCAGTCATTTCAAATGCATTTTAATATTTAACAATACGATAAGAAGCAAAGAGATTAAAATAATTCATGAAAAATGCAAGCATAAATAAGGAAGAAAACTTTTAACAATAATCATTTAAAAACAAAATAATTTATTTTCAAAATATCGAACTTAGAGGTGACCGTCATAACCGGATACTTCCGGTGCCACAACCCGGTTAGGGATTTTACGATAAAAATGGTATGGCATATCTATAAATTAAAACAATTATAAGTATGTACAAGATCGACTTTTAGGAAGAACTGAGAAATGAGTTCGTTAAATTTTAATAGAGAATCAAGAAGAAAACAATTTATATTTTGAGGGAAAAGAAGGGGTTGGAGTAAAAAGTGACCTTGAGGTAAAAAGGTCAGCGAAAAGCATTGCTGACCAAAAAAACCGTACCAATCAATTAAAAAGAGAAAGGGCGTTAATTATGAAGATAAGTAAATAAAAAATAGTTTACTTACCTTTAATTTAGTCCCCGTGGAGACTATTTGACTGACTAACATGGTGACAAAATCCAGAAAAGCTATATGATCACCGGCCGAGATGTCGTCACAAGGAAACTACAAGGAACAAACAACAACAGTTTTTTTTTTTGAGTGGGCTGAACCGAAAAACGAAACGAAACTTCTTTCTTATAAAACGAAACGAAATAGAAATATCGTTCGTCCGCGATTTTATTTTTAATTGTTAAGCTAAAATTATTCTGTTCTAAGATTTTCCAAAAGCATATTAAAAAAAAAAACTTTTAGTGTAGAATTTATAAACAAATACGTAGCTAAATGTAAATTATCCGCCATAACAATGTTAGAATTTATTTTCTGATAAGAAATACAATTTAAGACCAACAAACAATTTTATTACAAATGTATTTCAATGTATACTATAATCGAGCTAAAAAATAAAAAAAATTGTAAAAGTTTAAACAAACTAAAAAAAATAAAACTAAGTAAAGAGACAAGACGTTTTTTTGTTTTTTTTTAGTTAATAATTATGAAAAATAAACTTATTGTAATTTTGTAATTAATTTTTAAAAGAATATTGTAAATAATTATATTTTATCATCACTTTTTAATAAATAATAACGTACAAAATAATTCGCTCTTTTATTTATTGTCTATCTCCATTCCCGCATTTTCAAATTCCAATTTTCTTTTTATGCGAAATACTAAAACGCGAACTTCCGTTTACGCGTTTTTGCTATTATGCGATGTTGGACTAAAGTCTTTCTTAAAGTGTAAATTCATAAAAACTATAAGATTTTAGCTCATTTCAAAAGTGCTCACCATGTTTGTGTCCCGTTAGGCTTTGGCATGCAATCATCAAAATAGTATATATAGTCATTTTTAATCGTACTATTTGCTCATACGCGAAAGCCGAAATAGAAAGTAATTGTTTACTTTTCCCTGCATTCGGTGAGAAAAAGAATTTTACTATATTTCCCATGCAAATTCTTGCAGAAGACATATATTGTAGAAAATAGGAAGAGCAGCTGAAGACGAAGAACGGTTATTACAGGGAATTTATACCAGTGGAGGAAGGCGTTCAATTCTTATAAAAACCTTCCTCACTACTAGAGAGTACAAATTCCCACCTTCCGACCTTGTGTCACATTCTACTTTGTGGGACGTAGATAAATAGGAGTCGTCAATTGGTCACCACACTAAAGAGGGGGTCGCGAAGGAAGTTTTTATTTTTTTCGCAACCTCACTCTTCGACTTGGTTACCCTCTGATTTTTTTTTTTTTAGACAATATTTACCATTTATTATATAATCATAATTAATAATAGTTAACTGAAATATTTTAGGTTTTATTTTCCAAATATGAGAGGACAGAAGTATAAAACTTGTTTTGGTAAAAATAATAAAATATACGTTGGTGAAGGTAAGCGAAGGGCTATTACCCTAAAAGAAAAGCTCGAGGTTATAAAACGTTTCGAGCGCAATGAAAGGACGTGCGACATCGTCCGTGCAACTGGTATAAAAGAGTCAACTTTACGGACAATTCGAGACAATGCCGGAAAAATTAAGGCGAGTATTGATGCAGGAACCAGCCTTAGTGCCAGCAAATCGGTCAGAACGCGACCGAAACCCATCAAAGAAATGGAGCAGATTCTACGTGTTTGGATTGAGGGCCAAACGAAAAGCCCGTCTGAGATCAGCTTCTCGGTTATAAAACAGAAGGCCTTGTCGATTTACAACAACCTGAGGAGAAAGTGTGACAATCCCTCGGACATGCCACCTTTTAGTGCCAGTCCGCCATGGTTCACAGGTTTCAGAAATCGCCACGTCTTTCATGATGTAAGTTGGTTTTGTTGAGTTTGTCCTTTAACGTTTCCAAAATAATTTCTATCTCAATTGGGTGCTCTTATCGATCCCGAACCAGTTTTCGTGGCGTTCGATTCGGAAGCGTTCGGCTGTTCTACGCAAACGCCCGGGAGTTGACGAGCCGATTTGTACCAGACGACATTTTTGATACGGTGCTGCGTTCTATGATAATGTTTTGCTTGTTTTTGGTTAGGGTTACAGTTAGGGTAAGGATTTTTGGTAAATTTATAGAAGTGCACTCCTCATATTTCGCCCCCTAAATAAAAAAGTTTTTACTTTTGGGGGCAAATTACATGTAAACAGCCTAAAAAAATATCTGCTATGAAAAAAAATTATGAAAATTTTTCTTATTTTAGGAGGGGTGGGGGATCACTTTCCTATATAAGTTATACGCCCCAAATAAAATCTAAAATAACCTTTTTTGTGAATATTTCTTTCAACACGTGTTCGCTAGGGTGCGATTCTAAGTGGCCAAGAAATGCGTGCTCACTTTACGTATAACTTATATAGGAAAGTGATCCCCCACCTATCCTAAAATAAGAAAAATTTTCATAATTTTTTTTCATAGCGGATATTTGTTATGGCTGTTTACATGTAATTTGCCAAAAAAAGTAGAATTTTTATTTATTTAGAGGGAAAAATGTGAGGGGTTAGATTCCGTGGCCAAGAAATGGGGGCTCACTTTACGTATAACTTATATAGGAAAGTGATCCCTCACCCCCTCCTAAAATCTAAAATAAGAAAAATTTTCATAGCGGATATTTGTTATGGCTGTTTACATGTAATTTGCCAAAAAAAGTAGAATTTGTATTTATTTTTACCTTATTTAGAGGGGAAAATGTGAGGGGTGAGATTTCCGTGGTCAAGAAATGGGGGCTCACTTTACGTATAATTTATATAGGAAAGTGATCCCCCCTCCTAAAATCTAAAATAAGAACATTTTTCATTTTTTTTTTTCATAGCAGATATTTTTTTAGGCTGTTTACATGTAATTTGCCCAAAAAAGTAGAAACTTCTTTTTTTAGGGGGCGAAATACGAGGGGTGCACTTTTATAAATTTACCGGATTTTTTTAAAGAAACAACAAAGAAAATTAAACATTTACATGATTTTTTTAAAAGAAACAACACGAAAAAAAACATAGCGAGGTTACTGTTATAAAATGAATACTGTATTTTTATTTACATGGAATTTTTTTGAAGAAACAAAAAAAAAAAACGTACCAAAATTACTTTTATCACGACATATTTTTTAAATTTTATTATTTATTTTAGCTCTTGTAGAGATCGAATACACGGGCGACATTTATTTTAGAAGAGTGCTAATGGTGTAAGGGGCAGTAACTCTCTTTTTTTAGTACTCAATGTCTCAGAAAATGGAAAATATCCATTTTTTAAATAAGAAGTCATGCAAATTCAATTAATAGAACATTTTTCGAAGACCCGATCTATACAAGAGCCAATATCTGCGATAATTTAATATTTTAAACTATACAAAAATATAAAAATCTGTTAATCAAAACAATAGGACTGTTCGTTTTGCTGGTTTTGAAATGGAAAAATATACTGTTGATTTTCCTAAATTCTATTTTCTTCAATAAATGTTCTATCAATATACTGTTGATTTTCTCAAATTGTTATTTCTTCGAAAAATGTTCTATTAATTGAATTTGCATGACTTCTTATTTAAAAAATGGATATTTCCCATTTTCGGAGACATTACATACAAAAAAAGAGAGTTACTGCCCCTTACACCATTAGCACTCTTCTAAAATAAATATCGCTCGTGTATTCGATCTCTACAAGAGCCTTTATTTTTACTTGCTCGCGATGATACTGCAGTGCAAAGCTGTTCGTAATTCATTTTGGGTTTATTTTCTTCAATAAAACTTCCTGACAAAAAAAAAACGTCTTCGAAAGCACTTATTTTCACTTTGTAACAAAGTTATCGGCTGCTCGCTGCTTCGGCTCGTCGACACTCGGGCGATTGCGTAGGACAGCCGAACGATTCCGAGTCGAACGTCACGAAAGCTGGTTCAGGATCGATATCAGTACCCTCAATTTCTTTCACTCTTTATGGAGTAAGCGTTACTATTGGTGACATAAATTATTTTAAAGGAAATAATACAGTTGAGAAATAAGTAAAAAAAAACATCGGAACATAATGTGATACAAAAATTGTGTATAGGCGATAAATATTGTTTCCTGTTGTTTTTGTTAAATATTAGTAAATTTGGAAAAATTTCTAGTTCAAATCTAATTAGTTTTACGCATTTAAGCTTAAGAAGACGTTAGTCGCTAATGGAGTTCTAGAAGAGAGAAAGGTTAGAGCAGAAATGGTATATACAAAAAATGGGAGCGATACTAAGTATTAATGAAACGAACGGAAGTCTTATAGTTGAATTTATATATATATATATATATATATATATATATATATATATGTGGTGGTCGTCATGCCTTTTTTTGGTGATAACTTCCTCCACAAATAAAAATAAAAATAATAAGAAGAAGACTTACATGCAAAACCAACGGAAGTTTATTCACTGAAATAAACCATTAACAAATATAACATATTTCCTTTTGTAATGAGTTCAGAAGTCCTTTCTTTAGTTTCAGGGTAAGTAAAAAGGAGAATGTCTTTTGTTTTGTTGAAATGCTCATATGTTATAAAATGTTAAGAGAGGCAATAGGTAATGTTCGCCTGTGAAATTGTATGAAGCGCGCGAAAGGTGAAATGGAAGAGTGATAGTAAGACGCGTGTAACCTCCGAATGAAGAGTCAGTTGAGAGAGAGGGTTTGATGTTTGTGTGTGCTTAAATACTATTTGGATAGGCTCCAGCGAGCTTAAGGAGAAAAGTTTAGAAAAATGTCTTTGGAGAAATCCCATTGGACAGAAATATCACGTGGTGTGCTCCCTACTACGTCCGCTCGTTTTGAGTTGATTTAATATATAAGGCCACGCCGGAATTTGCGTGGGCGTTATTTTTTATTTTTCACGCGCCAATACAATTATATCCACACTGCGCGCCTAAATTGTATTCATCCCAAACAACAATTTTTATCCGAATCTTAACCGTGTCAACTGGCACATATATACAAACATCATTTTTATAAATATTTTGAAAATGAGACTTCGGTAAACTGAACTGAAACCACCACTTAGCACTAGTAACTTTCCAATATAAAAACAACAAAAACATAAAATTAAAGTATGTATAAAAATATTTCGCAAGAGTTTTATTTAAAAAAATAAATAAACATAAAAATAAAAAATCTTGTTAATTAATTATGTTGTTGTTTTTTTTTATCAATAAATAATTTAACTACAAGATTTCAGTTCGTTTCATTAATATCGCTCCCATTTTTTTGTATATACCATTTCTGCCCCAACTTCCGTTTCTTCAAGGACTATAGAAAAATGGGGTGAAGTTCATTTCTAATACATAAAACAACTTTATTAAGTCTTCCTCGTTAGTACATACAAAAAAGAAAGGGGTTAGTATGTCCATAAGTATGAACGAAGGCAAACCTAAAGGAATTTCCCGTTATTATATTTTCCCAGTGGGGAAAAGAGAATTGTTCATGATATTGAATGTTTGTACACCGGCTACAGTGTCAGGACGCGTCCATGTGTGTATGTGCGTCTGTACACCGGTGTTGAAAGTCAGTTCACATGTAAGCTGTTATGTGTGTGTTATATTAAGTCCACATGTATAAGGCAGTAGCCATTTTGGCTTCTCAGTACTTCTGTGTTGGAGTGGCCAGAGCTAGGTAGCCCGGTGTAGTAGTTGTCTACATGTTGAGAGAGGCAAGAAAAAGAGAGAGTGAGTGGATATTAATTCCACGTGTATGCGGCAGTAGCCATTTTGGCTTCTTGTCGAAGTCGAACCCAGGGCCAAAGACTCGGGAAAAGGTCTGTTGCGTCCCCAGAGAGGAGTACGTGTGTTTGGCAGTGCCAAAGAAGGAAAGAGAGAGAAGAGGCATCTCGTGTGGTATAAGAAAAAGAGAAAGGGCGGATGGCGCTCAAGTGTTTATATAGGTATGCTAGCCATCCGAGATTCGCCTAAGAGAAGACCGCTGATTGGTCAAGCCAAGGAGGAAGTAGATTGCTTGAACCAATCAGCAGGCAACCAAGAAGTCATTGATATTTAAATAATATGGTGACTTCTAGGAAACTGCTACAGGACTATTAGCGAGTATTTACAGATTTCAAGCGTCTTTTTCTTAAGCTGACATGCATAAAACTAATTAGATTTTGATATAACTTGGTTAAAAGTTATAACAACAAAAATTACCAGAGTGTAAGGTCTTTAAAAGAGGATGGTTTATTATAACGTATATCTTGTACAAAACAATAGCACTACCGGTAATCCAATAGGATTAACCTAATACACTCGAATACCGTTGAATATAGTCCACCATACATACTACTGTTCGTAGTATATATATACTGCAGACTAGTACACTTATCAGTCTTAAGGGGAGCCAGGTATCCGATCACAACAGATTTTAACTCAAAATTGTTCCAAATTTATTAATATTTAACAAAAATAATAACAGGAAACAATATTTATCGCCGATACACAATTTTTGTATCACATTATGTTCCAAAAGCAATAATAGGACAATGCAATTACAAATGAATAACAGCAAACATTTCTTATGAAATTGCAGACCCTGTTGTAGTTTGGGATTAACACAAAAGAAAAAGAAGATTAATTTATTATGAACTGTTTTTAAAATAGTCATGCAAATTAGGCCTTTCGTTTGTACTATATATACAGTATTTAATATGTTGTATTATTGATTTAAATAACAGTAAGTCATTTTGATGGTAATATAGGAGTGATAAGTGAAAGCAACCTTCTCATTTATTCATTTAGAAGATTAGTTTAGTCACATTTCTTTGTGCACCTTTCAATTTTAATATTATATCCTAATTCTGTGATCTGATGTCCAAGTTTGCACGAACATCTGCTTCCTGTAAAATCTATTATTATACTAAAGCTGAGTTAATCAACGTTTGTTTCCCTAAGGCTTTTTTCCAATATATTTTAATCACACAAAATGCATGATAAAAATAATTTGTCAGTTTTGAAAAACTTCCATTGTAATTGTTCTAATTAGCCATAATTTGCAAATACCTTCTAAAATGACCCAACTCTCACTTTCTATCTATCACTTTTACCCTCTCTCACTATATGTTGTTTGACGACCTCCCCACTCTTATTTGATGTGTTTTCTATTATTATCGATTCTGCCTCTCTCTCCTTTTCTTTGTCTGTCTCTCTCTTAAGTTTTGAATTTTGATTTTCATTTTTATATTTAACTGGCTTTGCAAACTCACTTTTTTTCTGATTCCAACAATTTAACCCAAGCTCAAGTAAAATACATAGTCAAGCAACCAATCTTTTTAATTTCCTTTAAAAAAGAGGATGCTTTTTCGTATTTATCGAATAATACAAACATTTAGATGTTCATGCAGTGGTGTGGCGGAGCACAGAACCAGTGAATGTACAGAAATGCTCAAAATCATGTTAGAATTAACAGCAAATTTAGTGACAGCTTTTATGTTTAAGTAGGAGTACATCAAAGTTATGTACTGAGTACATTGCTTTTAATTTGTGTCTTCTAAGCATTGTCTAGGGATTTTCATAATGCTTCCTTGTGTAACAATGGAAGGTCTACTTGTTTGTTGGAGAAATGTTATGAAATATAAAGGTTAGAGAGTGAATGTTACCAAGATCAAAGAGAGTATCAGTGGTTGTAGTGTTGGAAAGCCTTCGGAAAGAGGAAATTTCCCCTGCTCAGTTTATGGCAAGGTCCAGGCTGAGAGAAGTCAGTCAGTTGCAGAGAGTGAAATGAAAATGGTCCAGCGCTCTTAGTAGCCACGGCTACTACTTTTTCTCATCAACCCATCATGTCAACCCAATATTTCGATCTACTTGCATGACATTTTTATTAAAATTATCATCCTGAAGAAGTCTTATAAATAAAGACGAAACGTTGATGAATATATAAAAAATATCTCTTGGTTTTTCCTTTTTCATTTCCCATTACGTCGGATTACTCTCATCCTTCCTTTCTCATACATATATATATATATATATATATATTTAAGTGAAATATTTTTAAAAATCAACACATCGTGCAATTTAAATGAAAAAATCATTTTTTTATTTATTTTTTTTTTTTTGTAAGCTTTCGGTGTAGAACAACTTTGTCAGGCGAGACTGTCTTATAGTGTTTTTTTCTTCTTCTTCTTCTTCTTCTTCTTCCTCATTTTGGTGGTATTAACCCCGAGGGGTCGAATCACGGTAAAGGCAGAAGGGCATGTCAAGTTCTAGAAGACATTAGGATAAGTATAGTCCGGTCGATGTTATGCGCAGATTGGCGCTTTTTGAGTAAGGAAATTGACAACATCTTTGAAGCACGCATGAAAATGTATTTAAGTGGAATAATTTTGAAAATCAACAGATCGTGCAATTTAAATGGAAAAAATTATTTATTTAATTTTTTTGCACATAACATCAACATTAACATTTAAATCGCACGATGTGTTGATTTTCAAAAATATTTCACTTAAATACATTTTCATGCTTGTCTCAAAGATGTTGTCAATTTCCTTACTATATATATATATATATATATATATATGAGAGGAAGAGAGAAAGAACAAGTGAACTCCCATCCCTAGGCAAATGGTGTGGACTATTTCCCCCAATAATAATGTGCATTCATAAAACTATTACATAATTGTGTACGAACGACGCGTATTTCTAATAGCATGAATACATATAGATTATATAAATTTCTATAAGTTAACACAAAAGTTTATTTTTCCGTTCAATAGTGTATGACTAAAGCTCTTAACATGACATCATGTAAACCTTAGTTATTCTTAAAAACATTCCATTTTTCTTTCGAAAACACTTTTTTTACAAACAATTGTTTCTGCCCATTTCAACAACAAATATTTTCATGATATACATAAAATCACAGATGTTCGTGAGGAGGTTTCATCAGTGTATGAAATTCTACAGTCAGGAGTAAGGATGAAGAAAAGGAGAAGGAAATGAGAAAAAGGATTCAATGCAAATAATTGCGTTGGTTAAAAATAATTAGTAGTAATATGCTAACTTTTGGAGTGTGATTTTTATCGATTGAATATGAACACTAAACAAGAGAGAAAAACAGATATCATGAACGTTAATATACAAAAAAACATGGTTAAATAAATTGAATTTTTAGTGAAAGGTAAATATGTTTAAATCAAATGAATCTTGGATGTGTTTTAATTTTTTTTTCAGCCTGACTGTGAAATCTTATTCACTGATGAACCGTCGTGAACATCAGTGATGTTATGCATATCATCAAAATATATGTTCTTGAAATTGGCAGAAACAATTGTTTATAAATAATGTATTTTTGAAGGAAATATGGAATGTTTCTCTGAATAACTAAGGCTTACATGATGTTATATATAATAAAAACTTTAAGTTAAAGAACCGATACAATTGCGATTACATCGCAGAAGATTACATAATACAAAATTTATTTATTAATTAATAAATCAGATCTTCATAATCTCCATGATATATTAAATACTGCAGATAAAAATAAGCTCAATGGTTAACAAGTTATGTCGAACAGAGCTTTCATATTATAATGTGTAGATTACAAAATTTCATCGTCTTTTGTCTGATAGTTTTCAGATGATAAACTGACTTTTGGCCAAATATCTTCCCATCCCCACCTATTTAGCGGTCTCGTTTTTCAAAACTTGATATGTCTGGAACCGTGTCGGGGATCAAAGATCTGCAGAAAACGTCATAGAATTTTTGTCAAGTAATTTTTACATAGGGTGATATCGGACGATCATACAATCTTTTGAGGAGGGTGGGTTTTTTTTTTGTTTGTTTTCTTGACGAATTAAGATAATGAATTCTTCTTCTTCTTTCTTGTGCCAGCTCCCTCAAAGCTGCAGCTCGGTCTTGGCAAGCCAGGTTCTCGTCTCGTCATCAAGGTCCGCTATGCCCTGCTCGCCATTGGGTGGTTTGAACAGCGGGCATTCCTCTATGACGTGTGTAACTGTCTGTTCTGGGTGGCCACATTCACAGGCAGCACCCTCTCTCAGACCCCAGTCTCTCATTGTGGCAGAAAAACGGCCCACACCAGTTCTCAGGCGGTTCAGATTGGTCCATTGCCTTCGTGGCAGCTCAGCCCCTGGTATGACGTCTGGGTCGGTGATGAACATGTGCAGTCGGTGTTGGTCAGCTTGCTGCCAATCTTCCCTCCAGCGGTTCTTGGTCCACATCTGCTTTGAGGTGGTGTCTGGGACGGTTTCCAGAAGCTGATGCGCGTGCTGGGAGAGTGCGTAGCGTGATTTGAGGCGTACTGGTGGAGGAGGTTTGCTCATGATGTCATGGAGCAGATGTCTCTTGTCGATCTTGGCCTTGCGTGACAGTGCCAGGACAGTCGCTTCTCGTCGGATAGCGGGTGGGGCAATACCGGAGAGTATCGGTAGTTGGTTCGCCGGCGTGGCGCGGAGTGTCCCAGAGACTGTGCGCATGGCGGTGTTTAGAGCTGCGTCCACTTTCTTGGTGTGGGTACTTCGGCACCAAACCGGGGCGCAGTACTCGGCCGCTGAGAAAACCAGTGCTTGGGTGGATATCCGCAGGGTCTTGGTTGCAGCTCCCCATGTAGTACCGGCCAGACGACGAATAAATGAATTTAGAAGCATGTTCTCGTCCTTCTAAGCCACAGGAAATCCGATGAAACTTCCTGATATTTGCATATAGGTTTTGAAACAGGACATTAACTATTATTTGTTGTTGCTGAATGAATTTTAATCATAAAGTAAAAAAAAAACCTAGAGATCACACAAAATTCGAGATGGGAAGCATTGTTCTCTTTGATTCCCTGTAAAATCAGTGTAACATAAAATCAACGAGATGTTTGATGTGCAGAAGCGGTGCCAAATTAAACAAAATGTGTTAGTCCGCATTTTTAATATTAAAAAAAATTGTGCAACCACTTCTTGTGTGTATGTGTGTTTCTCGCCTCTACGTGACTTACACATTATTGTTTTCATTATTTAATATTAATCGATTATTTATTGAAATCAAAAATTCAATAGTGTAAAGTACAAAAATAACTTTTTTTAAATCATATTAAAAAAATTATTTAATTACGAGATTAAATCAACCACAATGCATTCCGGTTTCTTCGTAAACAAGTCAGCCATTTTAATCTTTAGTTAATAGTTTAAAAAAATTATTATTTGGTGACAGGAAATTTTAAATGAATTTGGAAGCATTTAAACTGTCAAATAGAAAGTCATTTCTGTCTTTACAATTCTTAACAAATCCTCATATGTTAAACAAGCAAAAAACTACCCGCATTTCGGCTGCTATTTATCTAGCTCTAAGGATTCTTAAATATATATATATATATATATATATATATATATATATAGTGTTATAATGGAATAATTCCAGGAAGAAATCCGGGTAAGAGAGCTCAATGTGGTAAACAGAGCAATAATAACGTAAAATATAATAACACGAAATTACATGATTGTCGATGCAATAATTTATTTCAACCTTGCGGTTTTATTCAAGCATCCAACTTAACAATTACATTTTTGATACTGATAGAAAATTGAATTATCCTCGGCACTTCAAATACAATCAGAGGGAGTAGTGGTAGCAGCCAGTCTGAACACCCAACATAGAGCGAGTAGGAATTAACATCTTATATTTAACTAAATTAATCTAAGGGGATCTTATGGTTTTTTTTGTTTATTTTTATTAAATAATAACGTCTGAGTTAAGCGCACATATTCTTTCTACATATCCGAACTGGTGACATACGCCTCCATACATACGCACACATATACCTATTCTTAACATCACACACACACAATTATTGGCAAGCCTGAAATTCAGCTTAACCAAGGCCACCGATATTTTTCACCCGGCAAACGAAACGAGCGAGTCTCGTGTCATCAGCCGATTGACACTTCACGTGCCCTATTTCTCTAGATACGCGCGTCAGAATTACTTTGAAAATTAAAAATACTCTGATTTTAACAAATTCATCTTACATTAGTTTATAATCTATGGAAGCCTATAATTAATTCTAATCTAATATTGTCTAGTGATAATATTATACACTTAATTTAATTCGCTATCTTATTTTAAGTAAATAACATCTGCATACATCCCCACATATATACACATCTATCTCTACACACACATACATGTATACATACATATACACACACATACATATATACTTACATCTACACACACATATATATATACACACATACACACATATACATATATATATATACACATACCCACATACGTACACACACATACATACATATATACCCCCATACCTACTACCTTGAATTAAAATTTTTTTAAGACATCGAAGATAAATGTGTTTCGTCTTTAAGTATTCATTAAAGAACATCCCTACTAAGTGAATGCATACCTACACATATACACACACAAACATATGCACATACACACACATACACACATATACATATACACACCTATATACGCACATGCACACATAGCCTCAGATGTGCAAAATAGAGATACATATATATGTATACATAGACATACACAAATGCACACCCGTACACATACCCATATACATACTCAGTCATACGCGTACGTACACACATACCTATACTCATATACTCGCACATGCCCATACATGCACACATACACCTGCACCCATGTATACACATATATACCTATATACACATACATATATACAAAATAACATATACGGCCTGGAAAGTTTTAAATTGCACATACATACCCATAAGTAAAATAATACATACGGCCTGGAAAGTTTTAATAACCGGGGTAAGATTTTAATTAAATATACGCATACATTGATAAGGCAAATATGCAGTACATACATACACACACACACATACACACACACACATACATGCTAGCACATACACAAACACATGCATGCATGTACACATATATATACATACAAAAACAAATGTACTTATATATACGTTCCTATTCTTATCATACATACATATACACTAATGCCCGCATACACGCGCATCCGCACGCGCATGCATACATAGCAAATATAAGGCTATCTTATTTCAAATAAGTACTCTGAAAATATAAGGCTATCTTATTTCAAATAAGTACTCTGAATACACGAAAATCTTAAGGTACACTCGTATATGCATACATCCGAAAAACAACTATAACCAATGTCACCAGATCAGTAATTACATGTTCATAACAGATATTAATGTAAATATTTATGGGGGTTTACCGTAACTGATCTATTTGGTATCTAACCGTTACAAGTCTAGAGGTCTATCAGATTGTTAGATATTGGTAATTTTAAATTTGCATTTATGTCTGCATTTCGCCATCAATTCATCGCGTTTGTTTAAAAGATTATTGCGGTCGTATTTTAGGATTCTTATTTTCTCCTCTAAACATAAATTGCATCTCTGCCTAAATCCATTTGGGATATCCGAAAAGCATAGTATTGACCACGAAACCACCGGGGACCGGTTCTCATTTTTCAGAAGCCACCATTGTTTCGCTAATTCTGTTTTGTTCTTGAGATCTGGGTTGTTAAAAGAGTGTTTGTGGTCATAAAAGTGTATATATATATGTGTGTGTAGATGTAAGTATATATGTATGTGTGTGTATATGTATGTATACATGTATGTGTGTGTAGAGATAGATGTGTATATATGTGGGGATGTATGCAGATGTTATTTACTTAAAATAAGATAGCGAATTAAATTAAGTGTATAATATTATCACTAGACAATATTAGATTAGAATTAATTATAGGCTTCCATAGATTATAAACTAATGTAAGATGAATTTGTTAAAATCAGAGTATTTTTAATTTTCAAAGTAATTCTGACGCGCGTATCTAGAGAAATAGGGCACGTGAAGTGTCAATCGGCTGATGACACGAGACTCGCTCGTTTCGTTTGCCGGGTGAAAAATATCGGTGGCCTTGGTTAAGCTGAATTTCAGGCTTGCCAAAAATTGTGTGTGTGTGATGTTAAGAATAGGTATATGTGTGCGTATGTATGGAGGCGTATGTCACCAGTTCGGATATGTAGAAAGAATATGTGCGCTTAACTCAGACGTTATTATTTAATAAAAATAAACAAAAAAAACCATAAGATCCCCTTAGATTAATTTAGTTAAATATAAGATGTTAATTCCTACTCGCTCTATGTTGGGTGTTCAGACTGGCTGCTACCACTACTCCCTCTGATTGTATTTGAAGTGCCGAGGATAATTCAATTTTCTATCAGTATCAAAAATGTAATTGTTAAGTTGGATGCTTGAATAAAACCGCAAGGTTGAAATAAATTATTGCATCGACAATCATGTAATTTCGTGTTATTATATTTTACGTTATATATATATATATATATATACTTATTTATTATAGGCCAAAATAAACTACCCGCCATCCGGCGGCTATTACTCTAGCTCTAAGTATTCTTTATATATATATATATATATATATATATATATAGTATAAATTTTTATTTATACTATATATATATATATATATATATATAGTATAAATTTTTATTTATACTATATATATATATATATATATATAGTATAAATTTTTATTTATACTATATATATATATATATATGTAGTATAAATTTTTATTTATACTATATATATATATATATATATATATATATATATGTAGTATAAATTTTTATTTATACTATATATATATATATATATATATAGTATAAATTTTTATTTATACTATATATATATATATATAGTATAAATTTTTATTTATACAACCATCGTTGGTTACATAATATTTTTGCCCTTGAGGGGAGGGATAATATGATGTATGAGATAGGAATGAGTTATTCGACAGTAATAGGCTATTATTGAAATGTTTATATATTATTTAGTGACCTAAAGATACGAATGTTTGTAAGTATTAATAGGAATGAACGATGTAAAAGTTTGATGATAGAAATACAGGTATATATAGATATATATGTTTGTATGTGTGTAAAGATATGTAAGTAGGATATAAATGTGTCTAGATATATACGTACGTGTATATATGGTTACAAGGATAAGCCTTTTTTGTATGTGTAGATTTATGCGTATGTAAGAGTTTTATATTTTTTTATAAATATTCTTTGTATGTATGCATATATTCATAGGCGGGTTTACATGTAACGGTATGTAGTTATATATATATAATATATATATATATATATATATATATATATATATATATATATATATATAAATATTTATAAATAAATATTAAATTATTTATACCTACAGACGCTAGCGTTTCAAGCTTATTGCTCTCATCAGTGCAGGGAAGTAACAATTTCAGACGGTCGGGAGGCGCGAACCCGGTACACAGAGTCAGCCATATCTGCTCAGCCCACAGAAACTGTCACGTAATTTAGGGAAATTAAGATCTATATGTACCTAGAAACGGGCACAGATAGAAGACTAGTCGAGAATGTTCGACGAACGTATTCGGAACTTTGCATTAGAGCTTTTTGACAGTCTATTTTTAACTTCCCCGAGAGTGCTCAACTTTAATTTCTTAAAGGGGCTTAGTATAATATTTATTAATAAATATTAAATTATTTATACCTACAGACGCTAGCGTTTCAAGCTTATTGCTCTCATCAGTGCAGGGAAGTAACAATTTCAGACGGTATGGGTAGATGTTTATATATGCCTATGTGTATCTAGTATGCGTATATAAATAATAAATATGTATAAACAGTGTTTATAGTGAATTAACTCAATAACCGTTAGAATATTGAGCAGAAAAAGGTAAATATATTTATTTATATATGGAATACATTATACTGTGCCAACCAGTATGTATATATGTGTCTGTATGTATATATATATGTATATATATATATATTTATATTTTTGTGGGTGTGTGTGTATATGTTTGTGTATATGTATAGGTATGTACTTGTTGTATGCAGATATATGCGCTTATATGCTAAACAATAATAAAGAAATTATAAACACATCCCAACATAGAAAATATACTAAAAGAAGAAAGATTTCTGATCTCATTTAAATTCCTCGTTTTGGTCTGAAAAGGTTGACTCTTTATGAAGAATACAACCGAAACATGTATGCACATATGTAACCAACAATGTTTGTATAAATAAAAAAATATACTAAAGAACAGCTCTACTTGTTATTGAGCACTTTTTATAAACACTGGAGTCTCAACAAATTAACATCAACAGAAACTAATATAATACATGTACCATATATATATATAGAGAGAGAGAGAGAGAATGGTAGTTTGCTTGAAGCATTGCTGGGAATAGTAGTAGTATGTTTAAGAAAGCTCAGGGCAATGCAGAGTGCCGGGTAGGTTGTAAGCTGGAAGGAACAAAAATAGTAAATCGAAGTGGGAGACTTACTATTTTTTTTTTTTTTAAATCTTACATAACAGCAAGTGCGGTGTCGGCTGTTTGTGTGTTGTCCGGATGATGATTAAAATCTGTGAATAACGTTATTCAAGTAGCTTTTTAAAATTTTTTAGCTTTGCAACTTGAGAAATATTATTATTATTTATTAACACAATAACAATATTGTTTCCGGTTTGGAATGATGCTTGAGATAGCTTTATGTCGAAAGTCCTTGGTAGTGCTGTCGGTTTCGTTTGGTGAATTCTCTACACAGACGGATTTTTCCTTTGGTGTTTATTATTTTTGACAAAGGGAAGATTTTCCGAAAATATTAAATAAATGATTTTTAATAATTATCCGGACAACACACAAACAGCTGATACCACACTTGCTGTTATGTAAGATTTTTAAAAAAATAAATAGTAAGTCCCTCACTTCGATTTACTATTTTTGTTCCTTCCAGCTTACAACCTACTCAGCACTCTGCATTGCCCTCAGCCTTCTTAACATATTACTACACACACACACATATATATATATATATATATATATATATATATATATATATATTTTAAAGAAAGAAAGATGAAGATAAAAAATTGTACAAAATTACATAAAGTTACATAAATTAATACAAATTTTATTACATCGAAAGTTCAGATGCAAGGAGTTACATTAATCCTTAAACCATGGTTTTTCAAAGATAAAACTCTTCTCGTCAGAGGATAAATCTGGTAATATGGTATTTATAACAATTAAATATTACCTAGTTCCATTTCACTTTGAAAAATTGAAGAATAAAAAAACAAAAAGTTATTATTTATTCCTTTTTGACCCCGTTGGATCCGGTTCTATTCTCTTTAGTCGCCAAAACTCCCTACCCTAAGCAGAATATTTAAGATGATATATAAAACTTTTGAAACATTTCTCTGCCAGGGAAGCCAGGAATTGAAGGCAGATATGAACTTTTCCACATAACGCCTTTCAACAGACAATCTTAACCTCGGATTTGCCGAATTGAATATTTAAAATACCAATACAGGATTTTTACTTGTAACTCCACGGAAATATACTATAACGGAGTACGAATCTATATGGACCAAGTGAGATATTTTTAACCCTCCACCTTTTATTTGTTAAAAAACTTTCTTCAATTCTACAAACTGTTACTTTTACTATTAACTATCTACGCCATAACGTCCCTTTCGTCTTCAAAAATCACCTCGCAATACTGCTAATTTTTTACTTCCCGGCCTTTTATTTCTTTATCCCCAACTTTTTTTTTTTTTAATTTTTTTTTTTATTCTTCAATTTTTCAAAGTGAAATGGAACTAGGTAATATTTAATTGTTATAAATACCATATTACCAGATTTATCCTCTGACAAGAAGAGTTTTATCTTTGAAAAACCATGGTTTAAGGATTAATGTAACTCCTTGCATCTGAACTTTCGATGTAATAAAATTTGTATTAATTTATGTAACTTTATGTAATTTTGTACAATTTTTTATCTTCATCTTTCTTTCTTTAAAATTGATTGCTCTACTCAACGTATTGAGCTTTATTTTATCGAGATAGATCACTCTACGATATTTCGCTTATCGTTAATTCTATTATCATTAGTATATATATATATATATATATATATTAGGCCAAAATAAACTACCCGCCATATCCAGCGACTATTACTCTAGCTCTAAGTATTTTTTAAATGTATAACTTACATTACATATCTTTAATATAAATATATTGGAATTTTAAAAACAAATAGCTTTCATTTAAATTACCTCCCTTGAAAATTAATGAACATAGTATTTTAAGAAAGGTTTTTGTAATTTATCTGTTTTATTATTGAATCACTTTAATTAATTACTGTTAATAATGACAAAACTATTGTGGGAGGAGTGGGAACAGTTCTCATTGGCTGATGGCGTGTCTTTAAAAGAAAGGTCGAAGATTGTCACAAAAATATGGAAGGAAAGATTTTTGCAATGTAGATGTGGGTAAATGAATGCTTCTAAGGAGGCGATCCGACACATCCGGAGTCAGGTCAGGGTTACTGTCTAAGACGATATGATGCAGAACTCAAAATCAGCAGTGAGGACAGTGCATCACTGAAGACCACCCTTGATGCATCTAAAAAACGTAGTTTGCGATTGGTTGCATATACATAGGAAAATAGAACAATAAAATGACAAATGAATAACATAAAACATTGATTTATTATAAACTGTTTAAAAATAGTTGTGCAAAGTAGGCAGATAAATAGCTGTGTTTGGGACTTTGCTCTCTACTATATATACAGTATCTCAAAAAACTATATTGTATTATTGATTTTAATAACAGTGAGCCGTTTTGGTGGTAATATAGGTGTGATAAATGAAATAAGTTTTTCATTTATTCATTTAGATAGAAGATTGAAAGATTTGGAAGCCATTTACATCCAATAATTTTAGAAATAGAGTTCCACTATTTGCGATCAGGAACACCTACCTCCAGAATTTCTCCTATGACTGAAAATACTCTAAACAACATCCGTATATCTTTTCAGAATGTTGCAAAACTTATTAAGAACCTTGATGCCAGCAAGGCAAATGGCCGTAACAACATTCCAGTCATTGTATTTGAAGATCTGCAACTGCAATTATCCCCATATCCTTACAAAGCTGTGCGATCGTTGCTTGAAGGAGAAATGCTTTCCATCTCCTTAGAAAACTTTTATCGGTCTGTTCAGTATTTAAAAATACTGGAGATCAGTCTTCTGTATCTCAGTACAGGACGATCGGTCTTCTGTACATCATGAGTAAGCTGTTTGAATCTGTGATAATTTGAGAAGTTACCAATCACATCAGCAAAACCAATCTACTCAGTGACAAGCAATATGGATTTCATCCTGCATTTTTGGAAATAGATTAATAAATCTTACAGTTATGAGGTGCTTCTTGGTAATAATAGTTATAGTTGCTAATTTACTAATTAATGGATTTTACTAACTAGTCCCTCCCTTTCTTCGAAATATTTTAAGTAATTTATATTCATAGATCAATACCTGAAATACTGACTGTAATATCGCATAGGATCAGTGCATCTATCAATGGGAATTCGTTTCTAGTGCAATAGCTCTTGATATATCATAGACATTCGATAGAGTTTGGCACAAGGGTTTGCTTCACAAGCTTGTCAACTATGACATTTCTGGAAATGTCCTCTCAACTCTCAAATCCTTTCTCTCTGTCAGGTTTATAAAAGTAATTGTTGACAGGCAGAAGTCTGAAGCACATAGTCTCAACACCGACATGCCTCAAGGATATATTATGGGTCGAACTCTCTTCCTAATCTTCATCAATGGTCTTCTAGATCATATTCTGAGATCTATGGCAGCACTTCAAAGAGTGTTGGTGATTCTCTTTTCTGACCTGGAGCATGTGGTGCAATGGGAAAAAATGGGTTGTTACTTTTAACACCTCTAAAAGCAAGCTTCTCTTTTCCCACTAATGCTAAGATCCCCATTTTGCCTCAGTTGAAATGAATGACCCTATCTTTGAGGAAGACCCTTGTTTTGATAAGCTACTAGGACTGATTTTCATTCCAGACCTGAAATGGAAGACTTACATCAAATCTGTTGCCAAGGTTACTGGAAAAATAGTTGGAGTATTCTACGCTTCAGAAAGCACCTGACTCCTGGTGTACTCCTCTATCTGTATAAAAGTCAGATCCTCCCTAAGTAATTTGATCAGTAAAAAAGTGGAGAAAAACGGGTGGTGAGTATTACGAACAAGTGCCAAAAGTCATATACTCCCTAAGATGGAGTACTACTCCCACATCTGGGGAGGTGCCACTCAGAGCACGCTATCTTGCCTTGACAGAGTACAGAATCGAGTTTGCAATCTAGTGGGGAATTATCTCTTTTCTTCCCTTTAGCCTCTTTATCATGGAAGAGACTTTTTCTAGTTTTTCTCTATTCTATCAGTATTTTCATGGTAGGTGCTCGACTGGTTCCCTCCTGTAAAACATCCACAGCAAAAACTCTGCAACTCCAACCACTGCCAAGGCATTTCCTTTCTTCCTCTGCACATTAAAAACCAAATGGTACTTCCATAAACAGTGAGTTTTTTTCAAAAAATTTCTCATCTGTGGAACACAATACCATGGGGCTGCTTCTCAGCTGACTACAACATGGTCGTCTTCAAGTCAAATGTCAACAAATACCTGTCGAGCCATCCTCTTAAGTAATCAGATTCATTCTATCCGACCTATCGTTCCCAATCCTGTCATAGTATTGTTCATCATCCAATCAACAATCTCATTAATTCTTATCCTAGAGTTGCGTTTGGTCTTGGTAAGTGATGACTCAGCATAAAAAACAATTACTCTAACAAGATTTTAATGACTAAACCAAAAATAATTAAATTTAACATTTGAAATCTGATTTAAAAAAAAAAAAATTGGTTAAATTTACGGTACTGATATCGATCCTGACCCAGTTTTTGTGAGGTTCGACTCGGAAGCGTTCGTCTGTCCTACGCAAACGCCCGAGTGTTGACGAGCCGAATGGTACCAGATGATAATTTTGATATGGTGCTGCATCCTGTGATTGTAAGTTATCTTTTCAAGAAATTTTCTAAAAGAAACAACAAAAAAAACAAAACAAGCAAAACATAGCGAAGTTACTGTTATCAAATAAATTTTTATTTTTATTTTAATACGTTGCAGCGTCCTATAATTTTTAGTTATAGTTGCAAGAAATGTTTAAACAACAAAACAAATAAAACAAGCAAAACAGAGCGAAATTACTGTTATCAAATAAATATTTTTAACCCTAACCCTAACAACAAAAAAAACAAAACAAGCAAAACATTATTATCATAGGACGCAGCACCGTATCAAAATTGTCATCTGGTACAAATCGGCTCGTCAACTCTCGAGCGTTTGCGTAGGACAGCCGAACGCTTCCGAGTCGAACCTCACGAAAACTGGTTCAGGATCGATATCGGTACCAAAATTACAAACGGCATTATTAAAAGAAAAATTAAGCAAAAATGTAAGTAAAAAGACTTCAAGAGAACGCTGAGTAGGTTCAGCTTGTTCTGTATATATTCAAACGAATGTTATAATCAACAGCAGCAAATTGAAGTATTAGTATTGTTTGCAAGCAAGATGATAACTATGACAAATTAGAAAAGTTGTAGGTAATTCGAGAAGCAATAATAAAATGTATGCTGCCTTTTTTTATCACATGGGCACCCGAGTGAATAAATTAAAACGATCTTTTTTTAATTTTTTCTTAACAAAATTTGTTATTTTTTTTTTTTTTTAACTATTTGGTTACATTGATATTTTAATGACCAAAGGATACTGTAATAATTAAATTTAAATTTCAAAATCCTATTTAAAAAATACTTTCAAAACAACAAAATAAGTCGAAAGTACTTATGAGATTTAAATTTTAATATTTCATCAGACGTCCGATCAATTATAGTTTTTAAATAACATATTCTCTCATTGAATTATTTTTTAAAAAATGTAAATATTTTCTTACAAGAGTAAATTAAGAAAAAAAGACAAAAATGAAAGTAAAAAGATTTTCAGGCAACGCCAGGCAGCTAATCCTCCACTCTATAATAAAGATCAATGTGTATTTATATATATATATATATATATATATATATATATATATATATATATATATATATATATATATTAGTATGTTTTTAAAATGCTGTGGGCAATGCAAATTCTGGGTAAGATGTAAGCTGGAAGGAACAAAAATAATAAATCGAATTCGAAATGTGACTTACTATTTATTTTTTCTTAAAATCTTACATAACAGCAAGTGTGGTGTTAGCTGTTTGTGCAGAGAATCTGCACAGACGGAGTTTTCCTCTGGTGTTTATTATTTTTGACAAAGGGAAGTTTCTTTTCCCGAAATATTAAATAAATGATTTTTATAATCATCCGGACATCACACAAATAGCTAACACAACACTTACTGTTATGTAAGATGTTAAGGAAAAATAAATAGTAAGTCACATTTCGAATTCGATTTATTATTTTTGTTCCTTTCAGCTTACATCTTACCCGGAATTTGCATTGCCCACAGCCTTTTAAAAACATACTACTACTATTCCCAGAAATGCTTCAAGGAAACTACCATTCTCTATTATATATATATATATATATATATATATATATATATATATATATATATATATATCTCGTCAGACACAAAAGTTAGCTATTTAAAAAAAATGCCTGACGAATCCATTTTAAGTATTTAGGGGAATTGAGAAAGCAAATAGCAATTCAGACACCCATTCCCTTCGATCTATTTCCATAATCAGATGTGTTGTTTCTTTTTCTTTTCTTTTTTTGCTTTTAAACCGATTTATACGCTTCTTTTCTTTTCTTTTCTTTTTTTTAAACTTTACATTTCAAAACGTTTTCTTTCTTATTTTCTTTTCTATAACTTCGCGCCGATGAATATGAATATGAATATTAATACGAACACTGAGGTTATTTTTTCCCCGTTATTTTATATGTTGGGTGTACACTGTACACTCGTTAAAAATAAATCATATTACTTAAAATTGTTACACTTTTGGTACTCCGTATGATTTGTAACTGAAGAAACTAAATTATTCGCTGAGAGTTATCTCCCCTGAAACATTTTCCATGAACACCGGTTTGGGAGAGACAGAAAAAGATTGTTGTTATTTTTCGTTAATGTTTTTACCTTCTTAATAATTATTTTTGACATGTCTTTAAAATATAAAATTAATGTTTTACCTGGATTATATGAAGTTGAAAAGAAAAATAATAGGACACTCGATCTGATGGGAATACAAGCTCGAAATGTTTAAACGAAAAATTCTTGGTTTTTGTTATTGGCGTCTCTTTTTCAGCAAGCACTAATCCTGTTAGTGTTCTGGCAAAAATATATAATTTACGAACGATGGCAGCTCGTCGGAGTTACACGGCTGCTTTCAAGTTAAAAGTGGTCGCTTATGCAAAGGAGATGGGCAACAGGGCGGCGAGTAACCTCTTCTGCGTCAACGAAAAACAGATTCGATACTGGAAGAAGCAGGAGGACCTTCTGATGATGTGTCATAAGTCGAAGAAGGCCAACCGCGGGGGTGCAGCTCGCTGGGCCCTCCTCGAGGAGGTTCTCGCCGCGTGGGTGCTCGAACAGGTCGCCATCACCGGACGCACCGGACTCAGTTCTAAGCTGATCCAGCAGAAGGCCAAAGCGATCGCCCGTGAGAGAAACATCCAAGATTTCATAGGCACGCCGTCTTGGTGTTTCCGATTTCTTAGAAGGAAAAAACTCTTGTTTACCAACGGTCGGGGCGGCCAAAACATGGTCACGGCAGGAAATATTATGCAAGCCTCACCTAACAACAACGATAGGACTGAATACGATTTGTCTTCGATGGTATTTGATTCTCACCCTCCATTTCTTTTTTCTTTTTTTGTATGTCGGTAAATATTTAGGTGGCAATAATGCAGTATGTTTAACAGAGTAGAAATCGAGGGGAAAAAACGGTGCTACGGTACGAAACGGGTACCCAGATTTTTCGTCTGCAAACAGGAAGTCGCGTCATATTAAAGGCACCGCTTTTTTGTTCCCTTCCCCAAAAATACCGAGCGGAAAACTTTTTTCAAAAATACCGGCAACGAAAGAATCTTTTTTTTCATGAAACAAGTAATATATTAAAAAAATAAACAATGGAATGATGTTTTTGAACGACGGAATGTGATTTTTTTTTTCCTTGGTTGATATGTCCATGTTGCAAAATGAGTTACTAAATCACTGTGTTCCCCCCCCCCCCCCCCCAACAGGTAGAGTTAGTCGGGAGGAATTTTTTTTATTTTTTATTCATTCATTTTTGTTTATTTGTTATTTACTTAAAGAAACCAATAAAATACAAAAAAAAAAACGAAGTACGCGAAAATCAGGGGGGGGGGTCAAAATACCGCTTCTGCTACATTCCTGATATATGGGCTTGGGGGGGGGGGGTAGGAGGGCTTCAAGATACCAATTCTGCGACATTCTCGGTTGACCGGAACTTTTTTGGAAAGGGGACAAAAAAGCGGTGCCTTTAATATGACGCGACTTCCTGTTTGCAGACGAAAAATCTGGGTACCCGTTTCGTACCGTAGCACACCCCCCAAAAAAACAACGGTATTTTCGTTACTATCACACCCGTCGTAGTTTACCCATAAAATAGAAAATAAATTCATGGGGGGGGGGGGGTTACATGTAAACAGCCTGAAAAAATATCTGCAAAAAAGGAATTAATTTTTTTTATATATTTAACGTAAAATGAGCACCCACTTCCGGGCCAGTAAGCGGTAATATTGAGATGTGGAACCAATTTTTTCTGTTCTTTTTTTCCCCAAAAAATATTTTACAGGTAAATCAAAATTTGTGGGTTAACCAAGCTTTTATTTGGGTGTGGTGGGATTTTTTCCCCCTACAATAAAATAATCTGTGGAAACAATATTTAACCAAAAACCAACCGAAAAAGAAACAAAGTTAAACGGTAAATGATGATTTTAAACAGGTTTTAAAAATAAGAACATTTTATATTCTCATTCTACACAAAATAGGTGCAGTGTTACTAGGAAATGAAAAAGAATTTCCCAGGCACTTAGATTATAGAACGCGTATGTCGACATTTAAAGACAACACAAAGAAGTGAATTAAATGCATGTGTGTTTATTCAAAGTTTGCCTTAAAAAACGACAGTACAGTATAAAATAAAGAAACACACAATTAATACATGTCCCAAAACTATTGAACACACATAATTGTTATTTGAATAAGGAAATAGCGTAGAAAATACAAAGGGTTTACTTACAGTCAGTGCATTAGGGCTTCATGGTAGAACCGGGTCTGAGACCTGAGAAAAGGCCAGCCTTCACTTCTGGAAGGGCCAGCCAAAAGAGAGAAGGGGAAATCAGTGAGATTTCTCGAATCTCGCGAGAACTAGGACAAGGTTACAATGTTCTCCGAGATATCGAGAACTGACCCCTTTTCTAAAGGGGAACAGCCTTGAAGAGTGATAACTGTGTCGTCCCTGCAGCACCATCTCACTAGATTTTCATTTACAAAAGGATATTAAAGGAATGAGGGAACAACTTGTGCATTCAAAAGAAATCGGATAAATAGAGGCAAAACAAGGAAACATAACTATGAACAAAAAAACAAACTTGTTCACAAGATTCCTGCAGGGAACCATAGTTCTGGAAATTAAATTTTTGTTTTTGTTCCACAAGGCAAACTACTATAAATGTTCAACTAGGTTAACAAATGTTTTGGCCATTTAACGACCAGATCTAGTTACAGTCTGCTTTTCCGTATCAGGTTCTCGTGAACGTGCAGAAATCTAGCCAGGTAGTATCCAAAAATGCTGGCTTTAGCCTATCTACAGAAATACTTTCATTGGTATCTTTAAAGAGCACCATAAAATATTTGTTGTGCATTTTGAGGATCTTGAAAGGTCCCCTGTAAGCTTACTGCAAATTATGTGTTTTTGTGAAATCAGGCACAAACACATATGTGCACATTTGCATAAATTTAGGCACATAAGTAGGCTTCAAGGTCTGTGCTGGAGGGTTATAGATGAGTGTTGCCATCCTTGTGGTGAGCCGGTTCACAAAACAGGTGAGGTTCATCGCTTTTTGTGGAGGATTGAAGAAGAACTGTCCAGGCAGTCTGAGTGTGATACCATATGCCATCTCTGCCGCTGAACATTTCAGGTCATCCTTTACTGCAGAGTCCCAGAAGGACCAACGTACGGTTTTCTAGCCAATTTGACTGATCCGTCATGGCTCTTGAGGCTGTCTTGAGTGTGCGATGGAATTGTTCCATCAAGTGATTCGATTCTGGATGATACGCTATAGTCTTATTCTCTTGCTTCCTAACAGTTTCATCAGTTGGCAAAAGAGGTCTGACTTGAACTGCCGACCTCTGTGTGTGGGGATGGCAGCAGGAACTCTAAAATAGGCTATTCATCCAGAGACAAAAGTTTTTGCTGTAGTGTCTGCTGTGATGTCAGGCATGCGAGTTCACACCAGCAAGAGAAACGATCCACACATGTCAACAGGTAGCTTTGTCCCTGGCACATTAAGAGTGAGCCTGTGATATCTACATGCAGATGTGCAAAACCTTCATCGGGAGGTGGAAAAGAACCAGGGAGGGTATGGGTGTGTCTTCTGATTTTGGCCTTTTGACATAAAATACAGGATTGCGACCAGTGCCAGATATCGGCTTTCATGCAAGGCCAGAGAAATCTACTGGTGACCAAAGGAATTAAGGCATTAGCTCCAGGATGCGAAAGATTGTGGAGCAAAAAAATTGTCTGCTGTAAGGATTTAGGAACGAAAAGGCGTATTCTTCCAGAGTTGGCGTCGTAAATGACATCAAACTGGGAATTTGAAACACCTATTCTCGACAGCTTCAATGACGTATCCTTGTCATTTAAAAAATTCTGCAATTGTTGGTCGTTTTTCTATTCTTTCACGAATGTTCTGTAATCAATGCACGGGTCCAACAGAAGAGTATTTATGCTGTGAGACATGGTGTCTGCCGGGACGTTGTCAGTTCCTTTGATGAAGCAGACATCCGACATAAATTGTAACAAGTAATCCAGGTGTCTGGTTTCATGTGGTGAATACTTGTCTGAATTCGACTTGAATGCGCCCAGTAAATGTTTGACGTCTATCTGAATTTAGAACGTGCGTCCTGCAAGGGATGTCAAAAGTGGCAAACAGCTGAATAGGCTGCAAGAAGTGTCCTCCAAAATCTCGAGACCTGACCCTTTTTCTAAAGGGACACAGCTCTGAATATTAAAATGAGAATCCTCTTGAAGGGAGATAACTCTGTCATCCCTACAGAGTAAGAATAATGCAATAAAAATGGTTTTATGTTGTTGTTTTAAATAATTTAATGCGGGACCATTTCAACTTAAAGTCTATTTAGTACAACGCATTTAATCTGAAGAAAAACATGTTTGAAATGTTACAAGAAGCATGATTTTCACAAAATGGAGCCTTACGAGATGCCACCATGTTGTTTTTTTTTGTGTCGTTCAAGACAAAAAAGGATTAAAGTGTCTTTTTTTTCCTATTACTATATAATACTAAATTGATTTTAACTTCAAAACGTCCTTAATGTCCTAATCTATAAATATATATATATATATATATATATATATATATATATATATATATATTATCGCTTATACACTAATTGAATTCAAATTTTTTAAGAAACTGTTTGACCCTTCACTCCTTATTTACCAATTAAACAATCAAGGGAGATGCGATTACGCTCTATCCCTTAATAGACTTCAAAAACGACCTATGCTAGAAATCTCATTTCTTTGATCAGTCATAACTCAAAAACCAATAAACCAAATTATTTAAAACTTTGCACACTTATAAGTATGTAGAATGACTACATATCAACCAAGCCATTTCATTATCACATCACTACAGTATAAATCTCTATGCATGAGTGGATGAAGTGTGTGAGGTGCGCTGAAGAAAAATTCCTACCAGTAAAATACATAGTCCTGTTGTGCTCGCATACCCTTAATGACAATAAAAGTGTAAAAATTTGGAAATTCCCTTGCTTTTGTACATTTAGTGTATATGAATTTTCATCTTAACCCTATTAAGGGCACATGATTTCAGTATACTGGCATTTATCATGGAATACACTTAAACACACAAAAAAATCAACACTTTTTGTTCAATAGATCCTTGGCAAATAAAAAAGAAAAAACTAAGTGAGGATACGGATTCTAAAATTTATCTATGCATTTGTTATCGTCATTTTTACTTAGCCAAACACAAGTATTTTCCATCATGGTTGTCGATTTTTTTTGGTAAGTGGTCGTTAATTTCAGAATTTTACCCCCCCCCCCCATGTATATTTAAAACAGAAAAACGAAATAGGATGAGTAAAAAATAAATTTTTCCATCCAAAAATTGAGAAACCAGTTATGTTTCTATTTACTACTAACTGGGGATGGAAGTGGGTGCTTATTTTACCATAAATTTATATAGGAAAGTGATGCCTCACTCCAAAATCTAAACAAAAAAAATGTTTAATTCCTTCTTTGTGGATATTTTTTCGGGCTGTTTACATGTAATCGCCCTCAAAAAGTAGAATTTGAATTTTTTGAGGGAGTAAACTACGCCGGGTCTGATAGTAAAAAAATTGCCCAAAAATATACAATAAATAACTGTTATCAAATGCATTAACAGTTAATTTTTTTATCGACCTGTATAGTTTTAAAGTTCTGTGACTGTAAGTTTTGTTATTTGAATTTTTTTTTTTCATTATTTTCACTTGGCATAACGCGAGTCAATCAAAGATAGCTTAAAAGATAGTAAAAAAAAAGGTACAAATAATCCTACGTCCGGGGGTAGTTGTCAGTCGGATTAGAGTAAACTTTTTTTATCTTTTAAACATGAAACTAGCGATCACCTACCCCCAAAATCGACTGCTATTTTTGATTGACGAATTCGGCTAAGTAAAAGTAACGAAACAAATAGACAGCACTTTTATGTCTGTCACTGCCCGCAACCAATTACAATCAGGCTTTTTGTCACATGGCTCAAATTAACCAGTCAAGGGCAACCATTTTAAATTGAATAAAAACAAATGTAAACTCAGAATATTTTAAAAATTAAAACCGATGTGGCTTTTAAAAAAAATTTTAACCCTTTTTTTACACTTTAAATATTTGTTGATTTTACAATATTTTTTCTTTTCGGTTTATTTTTTAAAAGAAGAAAATATATAAAATCTTTTCATTTTCTCCCTCATAAAAGGCTGTTTTTTTTTTTTCTACTTTTGAAAATAGAATTAAAGTTATTTTTGTTTTTGTTATTTTGTTCAGTTTTGTGACACTGAAGTTTTTACAAAATAAAGATAAACGGTAATGTTTCCTGATTATTTTCTATTTAGTCAAAACGACTAATTATTTAAAAGATTTATTGAATTTATTTTAGAGTGAACTTAAAAAAAAAGTTTTCCACATCTAAAAATAAGAAAATGTGCTTGTTCAAAGCCTGCATTTTTAGTTATATACTGTAAAAATTGGCTTCTGGACCAATAGCACACAAGACAGCAAATTTTCTAATCTAACAAACTTTTAACAGTCATAATTCGGTGGCTAATTGCGCTACCAAAATAAATTTAGTACCATTGTTTATGTTTTGCAAAGATTTATCTGCACACAAAAGTTTTTAGATATAATGAAAATAAAATTTTAGTTTATGATAGCTACTAATGAAAATAACATTTTGGTTTGAGATACAAGCTAATATGGTTATTGAATAAAAGATACTGTGATGTTTGAAGTTCAAATTAGTTCAAATCACAAAAAAAGAAGAAACATCAATTTCCATCTGAAATGGCCACAGGTAGTATAATAAATATTTAACCCCCCCACACACACGCGCACACACACTTTTGTTATTATTTCTTTGGTACTGTTATGTGCTTACCCCCCTCCCTCAATATAAATAATGAACAGTCATATACTAGTTTAATTTCAAGTAATCATTTTTATATTACTTGAAAGTAAAATAATTAAAGAACATTATCGTGGTATCAAATAATTTACTCGTTTAAGCTCACTTATTATTTACAATGAAATAGATTTCAGCATTTTTGTTGTTGTAACAGCATTCACTCTGGTTGAGTTGAGCTGACTTTTTCCCTAGCTTACACTACATCTAAAATCATGACAGCCCATGAATTGCGGTCCTGTGCAAGGTCACACAAGATGGCTAGCCAATTGCAATTCCACCGTTGAAGACCGACCACCTGTGGACCTGAGAGTTTAGCCAAGTCCTCCTTAATGGTTGTTGTCCATGTCCTCAACTGTCCACTGATAGATTTCTGCATTATTCTCAAACAACTTATTTTGTACTATTTTCATGTCATTTTCTTGAATAAAAACAATACGTAACACCTATTAGTAGGGGTGGGACGTAATGGGTGAAAATTTCAGATTCATGCGAGTAGTATTTTTTTGTGTTCATTTATACATAAATAACACTAAACAATCAAACATTTTGAAAATTTTGCAAAATTCAGAAGGTGCCGGCCAAAAATAGCCGTTAGGGCTCCACGGGACTCAAAATCCATCATTTTTCGGTGAAAAAGTGGTTTCATGCGATATTGCAGGTCCTAAACATCCTCAAAAGCTATGAATGGATATAGATCGTTAAATCTGATATAGTACTTTAATTTAGGACCATTTTCAGGCTGTGTAAGGGGTCTCATGAATGTAAAATAGCCAAAAACTATTGGCCTGCACTTTCTGAATTTTGCAAAATTTTCAAAATGTTTGATTATTTAGTGTTATTTATGTATAAATGAACACAAAAAAATACTACTCGCATGAATCTGAAATTTTCACCCATTACGTCCCACCCCTACTATTAACTGAGTCTGGTGATTATTGTAATAAAAACACTGGAATTAAACATGGTTGCACATATGCTGCATAATGAGAGCTGTTGTTTGAATAGAAAAGTTTTAGTGACGCCTAAGGGTCAGAGGTGACCTCAGAACAGAAGTCATCAAGAGCACATGACTTCCAGGCGGAGATTTTCTGTCTTTTGTCTGATATTTAAAACAGGGAAGACGTGTCCAGGGCACTATCTCCAATGTAACTAGGTGTAGCGGGATGAGATATTGCCTATCTATCCGTTTGTCTCTCTCTCTCACACTCGTACGAAAGTAACACCGCTCATGTTTTCTGTGACTGTTCTCTTTTTAATAAACTTTAGTATAAACTAACATCGGCATCCGAGTGGTTTTGTCATCAGACAACCCAGAACCTGGTATCCCGACTGAATTTTTTACGAAGGGCTTCCATCCCCTTTTTACACCCTGCATAAAACTAAATTAAACTAAATATATCTCATATTTGAACCCCTTACGCCTAGCAATTGTTTCAAGATGCGTAATGAGCAGTTAAAATATACTAATATATAAACATATATACATACCTAACTTTATATAAACTCGAATTATGGCCCCTACAGGTCCAAATTCTAGTATATATTAAATATTCAATTGTTTTTAACGCCGGTACATAGTTAAAGCAAAATAAATTGTTTGGGACTTTTAAAATAGTTTCCAACACTACTGATAATGCTTACCATTTAATTTTTTTATTTTTATTATCGGTTATGTTTGAATCAATGTTTTGAAACATGATGTAAATCGTAAATCTATGTTGTCACTCCAAAGCTACAAATATTTTGTTATGGTAATGTTTTAAGCTCTATTTATTAAAAAGTCCAAATAGCTCAGTTGGTAGACCGTCAGGCTGAAGATCTTATTTGTTGGGAATTTATTAATGCAATATTTTCCATTTCTAAAAGTAGTTAAGATCTCTGATATTTTGAAATGAGACAAATTCTGTAATTTATTTATTTATTGCGTTTAAAAAAATTGTGACTACCGGAAAAACTGTGACTAACAGACGGACAGAAAAATCTCTATTTATATAAGATAGAGATATACCACAGACTTTAGAACTACAAAAAACAAATTTTTTGTTAAAATAAATTTTTGAAAGATTTTCTTTTCATTCATCCAAATGATTAATTTTATTTTAAAAAATGTTTAATTTATTAAAACTGTTTGTGGGAGGTTTTTAAATTCTCGATCATTGATATTATATAATTATTGATTTTACTAATCGAAAAAGACAAATGTTGACTGTACATATTCCTATATCATTTTTCTTAAAGTATTTTAAATTCATCTCTTTGCAAATTAACTTTTGGTATGGCTACATGTTGCAAGTCTGCCTGGAAACAGTTTAGAGAGCTGCTACCAATCTTAACAAACAAAGCCTTGCAGACGTGATGGGGCACGTTGAGCACAGCAATGGCTGGATTCTAAAGTCTGACAGTTGAATGTGCCAGCAGAGAAGACCACCACTGACAGACCGAAATTGTCTTGGGAGAACATGGTCAAATGTGATAGGAAAGCCATGGGCATGGATTCCGTCAAGCCTCACCAAAGACAAGAATGGAGAGGAAAACTTAGATCGAGACTAGACAACCAGGCCCACCCTCATCAGAGGATTAATTGTGGCCTGATTCAACAAATAAACCGGTTGATGATGATATGGGATTAAATGGATTGACCATAGTTGAGGGCAGCCCGAAGACTCTCTTTACATTGGCTACTACACAGAATTTAGAGCAGGGCATCACTCCTTTCCCTGGATTACTCCTCTTACCCTTGATCCTCACCTTATAATGTTGAGGGTTTAACAAGAAGCCATCGAGACCTTTTCTTGAGTGTTTGGTATGACTACCGAATATTAAACTCCGGTCTCTCGGCCCATTAACAAACACGCTAATCATGATGTCAAATGAACTGGTTTGGTATGAGAACTCATTATTGTAACTATTGATTACTTCTTTGAACTCCAGGTAAAAATGTTTTTGTTTTTACATTTCAAATTAAAGACTCCTTGTAGCAACAAATTCAATTCACTTTTCAGGTTTTTTTAGTTTTTCTTGTAATAAAATTATTACTTATAAAAACTCATTTTGACTTAATTAAAAATTTGAATTTTTTTTTTTCTGAATTTATGCACTATATCAATTTGGGTCATCCATACATTTTTAAATCAGATTTCATAGAATAAATATTTAAATTAGCATCCATTTGATGACACTAAATCAGTATGGTCAGCCAAAGGGTAGAAACTCTTATCGATGTTGTGTCCCAAAACGAATGAGATGAAATCTTGTCCTTCAACATAATGCCCTCTTCAGAACAGCAGACGAAAGACAAATGGTTTTCTTCACTGCCACCATCCAACCACACTCTGTGGCATGGCTCTAGGCACTGCCTCTCCATAGCACAGCTCTAGGCACTGTCTCTCCATAGCACGGCTCCAGGCACTGCCTCTCCATAGCATGGCTCCAGGCACTGCCTCTCCATAGCACGGCTCTAGGCACTGCCTCTCCATAGCAGGGCTCCAGACACTGCCTCTCCATAGCAGGGCTCCAAGCACTGCCTCTCCATAGCATGGCTCTAGGCACTGCCTCTCCATAGCAGGGCTCTAGGCACTGCCTCTTCATAGCAGGGCTCCAGGCACTGCCTCTCCATAGCAGGGCTCCAGGCACTGCCTCTCCATAGCAGGGCTCCAGGCACTGCCTCTCCATGGCATGGCTCCAGGCACTGCCTCTCCATAGCACGGCTCTAGGCACTGCCTCTCCATAGCACGGCTCTAGGCACTGCCTCTCCATAGCAGGGCTCCAGACACTGCCTCTCCATAGCAGGGCTCCAAGCACTGCCTCTCCATAGCAGGGCTCCAAGCACTGCCTCTCCATAGCACGGCTCTAGGCACTGCCTCTCCATAGCATGGCTCTAGGCACTGCCTCTCCATAGCAGGGCTCTAGGCACTGCCTCTTCATAGCAGGGCTCCAGGCACTGCCTCTTCATAGCAGGGCTCCAGGCACTGCCTCTCCATAGCAGGGCTCCAGGCACTGCCTCTCCATAGCAGGGCTCCAGGCACTGCCTCTCCATAGCAGGGCTCCAGGCACTGCCTCTCTATAACATGGCTCTAGGCACTGCCTCTCCATAGCACGGCTCCAGGCACTGCCCCTTTGTATAGCAAACAATGTGCAATGTGTTGCGCATATGTCGTGGATACATTTGTGCTGCTGCCACTATTATGCTGGCTTAACACTGGTCGAACCGTGTGTCTAACTTTGCTCTCGTAGGGAGGTATGGTAGATAGGACCAATTTATTGAACTTGGAGGAAAATATCTGTCATAAAAATGGTTTCAAGATAGTTTGCGTGCCACTTGTTTGAGTCTTCTATCTGAGGTAAATAAATACTTTGAAGATATTTAAATTTATTACCATTTTATTCATTTTATGTATTTAGTGATTTTATTTTTATTTGTTTTGTGTAGTTATCAACTGGTAACCAAACAAATAAGAGTTCCCAACCAGTGATGAAGACGACCTTGGAGGCAAGAGAAGTGTTGTCGGACATTGAAACTGAATTATCAGAACAAATAGATTTTGAATCAAGTCCAATTGAAACTATAAATGAAATGAAAGAAGAATTTCAAGAAGACCAGTAAGTATACATTTATTTATTTATTATACCTTTTATTTTAATCAATATTCTCATTGAAATTTTGAATAAAAAAATTATTTAATAACGTTCCTAAGATATAAGCTAACATTTCTTATATGAACATTCACTGTCAAATCTTTATTTATATAAAGTTAGGTATTCATATATGTTTATATATTTGTATGTACAGGATTCACTTCTAAACTTATTAACTGATCATTATGAATTTTGGAACACAACTGCGAGGTGTAAGAGGTGGGCTATATTTAGTTTAATGCAAAGGATGTAAAAAGAAGCCCTATGTGAAAATTCAGACAATAGGTATTAAAAACCATTTAATTAATATTCTCCGAATTTCAGTTTCTTTGACGTATTTTAAAGGGATTTTAGGAAGCATAATATCGGCACAACCTCCCATTTGAAAATTAAATTATCTCAGATTTGCATTGAATTTGATCCATAGTCATTAGACACCAATTAAGCAAGATTTCCTGAATTTCAAATTTTTAAGCTTAAACCATATATTTTTTAGACATTTTCTACAATATAAATGATCTAGTGAATTTTGATCAAAATTAGAATAAGGATTCTAGACATAAGGTTTTATATCATATCTTGATGTTAATCATCATAAGGGGACATAAAAGTGGTGCAAAACTGTTCTATTCGAGGAATTTATTTTTCCTATTCTGGGACGAGTATTCTTGTGTATATATATTTGGTATAATGTATAAAAATTGAATTTTATTTAGAAATACTTTTCGCCATTATTAATTTTTTTTAATTAAAACAGTAGTCTGTACTGTTTTAATTTTTTAAGCCAAATTTGCTAGTTTTATATATTTTGTAAAAGTTTGATGTCATGATTTGTTGAAATATTTTCTGTTCATATTTACATTGTCATTTATTAACGAAATACAATTTCTTCCCTTTTTTACTTAAAAAAAAAACGTTTGTTGTTGAAAACTCAATTTGTATAAGAAAAATTGATTCGTCTGATTAGTTTAAACTATGAATTTTATTCCTGTTTTATATATTACTAGCGGGGCTACCCGGCGTTGCTTGGGGTCATTAAAACATATAATTGAAGAAAAATCGTGTGTGTAACATCTTTATATACAAACTTCTATTTCTCCCCCCCCCCACCTTCTCTATAGCCGTCTCTTTATCTTTCTACCTTTCTCTTCCCTGGTCGCCGCATTTCACCGCTACTTTCTAATTTTGCCTTTTGCGAAAGCTGTTCTTTCCCCACAATTTCTCCTACGTTGCCCAGGGCAATAGTATGATATATTTCTATAAAAAGTAACACCTCTATCTGCGCCTTCTATATAGGTAGTTATCTCCACCCCGGTGTTTATGCTATATACGTATCTATCATCACCCCGGTGCGCATACTATATACGTACCTATCGCCGCCCCAGTGCACATACTATATACGTACCTATCGCCGCCCCAGTTCAGATACTATTTAAGTACCTATCGCCGCCCCGTTGCGAATGCTAAATAGTACCTATCGCCGCCCCGGTGTGCATGCTACATAAGTACCTATCGCTGCCCTAGTGGGAATAATTAATATGTACATATTGCCGCATTGGTGCGAATTTCTAAATACGTACCTATCACCACTTTGGTGCGAATGCTAAATACGTACCTATCGCCGGCCAGATGCGAATGCTAAATACGTACCTATAGCCGCCCTGGTGTGAATGCTAAATACATACCTATAGCCGCCCCGGTGCGAATGCTAAATACGTACCTATCACCACCCTGGTGCAAATGCGAAATACATACCTTTCGCCGTTCTGGTGCACGTGCTATATACGTACCTATTGCCGCTCCGGTGCACGTGCTATATATGTACTGATCGCCGCCCCGGTGCGCATGCTATGTACGTACTTATTGCTGCCCATGTGTACATGCTATATACGTAGCTATCGCCACCCCTGAATTCTGAATACGTACCTATCGCCGCCCCGGTGTGGAAGCTAAATATGTACATATCGCCGCCCCGGTACGAATGCTAAATACATACATATCGCCGCCCTAGTGTGATTTCTAAATACGTACCTATCGTGGCTCCTGTGTGAATTCTAAATACGTACCTATCGCCGCCCCGGTGCGGAAGCTAAATACGTACATATCGCCACCCCGGTGCGAATGCGAAATACATACCTATCGCCGCCCCGGTGCGAATGCTAAATACATACCTGTCGCCGCCCCGGTGCGAATGCTAAATACATACCTATCGCCGCCCCGGTGCGAATGCTAAATACATACCTATCGCCGCCCCGGTGTGAATGCTAAATACATACCTATCGCCGCCCCGGTGTGAATGCTAAATACATACCTATCGCCGCCCCGGTGTGAATGCTAAATACGTACCTTTCGCCGCCCCGGTGCGCCTGCTATATACGTACCTACTGCTGCCCCGGTGCGCGTGCTATATATGAACCGATTGCTGCCCCAGTGCGCATGCATAATACATACCTATCACGTACTTATTGCCGCTCATGTGCACATGCTATATACGTACCTATCGCCACCGCTGAATGCTAAATAAGTACCTATCTCCGCCCAGGGATGAATGCTAAATACGTACATATTGCCGCCCAGGTGTTCATACACCATATGTACCTATCACTGCCCCAGTGCGAATACTAAATATGTACATATCGCCACCCCGGTGCGATTGCTGAATACATATCTATCGCAACCCCGGTGCGAATGCTAAATACGTAGCTATAGCCACCCCTATGCACTACTATATAGTACCTATTGCCACCCCGGTACACATACTATATATAAACCTATCGCCGACCCGGTGTGCATACTATATTCGTACCTATCGCGGCTCTGGTGCGCATACTACATACTTACCTATCTCTGCAAGGGTACACATACTATATATGTACCAATCTCCAGCCCAGTTCGCATACGTAAGAACTTATATTTATTCGGCCCTGTCGTGTTAGAAAAACAAAATAGTGTTCATTTATGTATTGTCACTATCATAAATATAAATATTTTTAGTTACAAACAGAAAAAAATACATTTTTTTGCCTCCCCACAAGAAAATTTTTTTTCTATCCTCCCACATACTTAGAAATATTTTTAATTTAAAGGAAAAAAAAAAGAAAAATTTTTGACGCCCTTACACCCCAAAAATTTTGTTCCCCCCATACATAGAAATATTTTTATTTAAAAAAAAAAAAAATAAATAAATTTTTTAGCCCCCTCCCCCGAAAATTTTTTTTCATTCTCCCCATACACATAAATATTTTCAATGAAAAAGATAAAAGACAAAATAAATGTTTTGCCTCCCCCCCAATTTTTTTTATACTCCCGATGCGCATGCTATATACGTATTTATTGCCGCCCATGTGCACATGCTATATACTTCCTATCGCCACCGCTGAATGCTAAATACGTACCTATTGCTGTCGCGGTGCGAATGCTAAATAGGTTTTCAGCGTAGATGCTCTTAAAATATTATCCAAACCTATCACTACAGTAGCTCTATCTAGGACATTGAACAATTTTCTCCCGGACAACGCCGAGTACTTTAAAAATAAAAGAGGCCTCATGAGCACTACTGAAATAACTTAGGTATCCTCTCTCCTACTGATCTGCCAAATAGTCCAAAGGGAAACGAAGATGGCATTAAAATATTTTCCAAACCTATCACTACAGTAGCTCCATTTAGGATATTGAGCACTTTTCTGCCGGACAATGCCGAGTACTTTGAAAATCAAGGAGGCCTCCTGAGCACTACTGAAATCACTCTTATCGATTCCCCCATCCTTTTCAGCATAGATGCTGTTAAAATATTATCCAAACCTATCACTACAGTAGCTCGATCAAGGACATTGAACACTTTTCTCCCGGACAACGCCAAATACTTTGAAAATCAAGGAGGCCTCCTGAGCACTACTGAAATCACTTAGGTATCCCTCCTTTTGATCTGATAAATAGTCCAAAGGGGAACGAAGATGGCGTTAAAATATTTTCCGAACCTATCACTACAGTAGCTCTATCTAGGATATTGAGCACTTTTCTCCCGGACAACACCGAGTAATTTTTAAATCAAGGAGGCCTCATGAGCACTCCTTAAATAACTCTTATCGATTCCCCCATCCTTTTCAGCGTAGATGCTGTTAAAATATTATCCTAACCTATCACTACAGTAGCTCTATCTAGGACATTCAGCAATTTTCTCCCGGACAACGCCGAGTACTTTGAAAATCAAGGAGGCCTCCTGAGCACTACTGAAATCACTTAGGTATCCTCTCTCCTTCTGATCTGCCAAATAGTCCAAAGGGGAACGAAGATGGCGTTAAAATATTTTCCAAACCTATCACTACAGTAGCTCTATCTAGGATATTGAGCACTTTTCTCCCGGACAACGCCGAGTACTTTGATAATCAAAGACGCCTCCTGAGAACTACTGTAATAACTTATATCGATTCCCCCATCCTTTTCAGCGTAGATGCTGTTAAAATATTATCCAAACCTATCACTACAGTAGCTCTATCTAGGACATTGAGCAATTTTCTCCCGGACAACGCCGAGTACTTTGAAAATGAAGGAGGCCTCCTGAGCACTACTGAAATAACTTAGGTATCCTCTCTCCTTCTGATCTGCCAAATAGTCCAAAGGGGAACGAAGATGGCGTTAAAATATTTTCAAAACCTATCACTACAGTATCTCTATTAAGGACATTCAGCACTTTTCTCCCGGACAACGCCGAGTATTTGAAAATCAAAGACGCCTCCTGAGCACTACTGAAATAACTCTTATTGATTCCTCGATCCTTCTGATCTGCGAAATAGTCCAAAGGAGAACGAAGATAACGTTAAAATATTTTCCAAACCTATCACTACAGTAGCTCTATCTAGGACATTGAGCACTTTTCTCCCGGACAACGTCGAGTACTTTGATAATCAAGGAGGCCTCCTGAGGACTACTGAAATCAGATAGGTATCCTCTCTCCTTCTGATCTGCCAAATAGTCCAAAGGGGAACGAAGATAGCGTTAAAATATTTTCCAAACCTATCACTACAGTAGCTCTATCTAGGACATTGAGCGCTTTTCTCCCGGACAACGCTGAGTACTTTGATAACAAAGGAGGCCTCCTGAGGACTACTGAAATCACTTAGGTATCCCTCCTTTTGATCTGCCAAATAGTCCAAAGGGGAACGAAGATGGCTTTAAAATATTTTCCAAACCTATCACTACAGTAGCTCTATCTAGGACATTGAGCACTTTTCTCCCGGACAACACCGAGTATTTGAAAATCAAAGAGGCCTCCTGAGCACTACTGAAATAACTCTTATCGATCCCCTCATCCTTTTCAGCGTAGATGCTGTTAAGATATTATGCAAACCTATCACTACAGTAGGTCTATCTAGGACATTGAGCACTTTTTTCCCGGACAACGCCGAGTACTATGACCTGATATAACCGGACACAATTTAGGGCAAGACCGGGTACATCCAGCAAGGGATTATTGGACAGGTGCGGATGTGATTGAGCAACCCTTGTTTCACTACACACTTATAACGTAGGATTCCTATGTTGTTATTGATTTATCCGGACAGAAGTTATTGGATGATCTGATACAACCGGGCTGAATGTCGGGCAAGACCGGGTACATCCGGCAAGGGATTATGGGATGTTTACAGTGACTCTGCATTTTTATCGGATTAGTACATAAATACATTAGATTATTTCGAATTTACTACATATTAACGTTGAAAAAGTAGTGTAAAATACGAAAAAACTGCTACCTTTTGTCGGAAAGTGGTCCGGTTGACTGTCAGCGAGTGAATCGTTTTTCCATAGACCGGCGGAATGAAGCCAAGACGATTATGGAGTGCATAATCAAAACAGATACTACACTAAACAGAATTAGAGAAAAACGGCATAGGGAGTCTAAAATTCATTGTTGCTCATCAAAACTCATTTAAGAACTTGTTAAATAGTATTATACAATGTTTGTTCAAAGAAAATCATAGTTATTATTACTCGTTAATTTATTAATGTAATTTGAACAGTGTCTAGTGGATAGACCGCTGTTCAGGTGTAGATTGGTTATAAATAGTCCCTTAAATCACATTAAATTTTTGAATTTCGGATGCTTCCTTGGTCTTTTGGCTAAGATCAAAGTGGAGTATCTGTTCTGACTGTCCTGTGCAGTTATGGGAGGTTACCCCCTCCCATGCTTTGCCTCCCCTCTTTGGGGAGGAGTAAGTTTATTGCTTACTGTCTGAGGCGCCCTGCCCAGGCAATTTTTTGAGATTCACCTCACTCTTCCTCTAGAGTGAAATTCCCACCTTCCGACCTTGTGTCACATTCTACTTTGTGGGAAGTAGATAAAGAGGTGACTTTCGGATGTTTCACGGCTTTTTGGCTAAGATCAAAGTGTAGTATCTGTTCTCGGCATTATTGCCTTGAGATCAAGTGTATATCCAGTCCTATCCGATAGGTGTCGATCTTACACTGTCGAATCAAAAATCAGATTATCATTTTATTTTTTAATCCCTTTTCCTTTAGCTCACTTCCTCTCCCCTAAAGTACCGGTTGATATACCCCCAAGGTCGGGATCTGTCTCACCGACGACTCCCCCCAAATTTCGCCTGAGGCGCTGACACCGGCGAATACCGACACTCCCCCTCCCCCAAATTTCGCCTGCCTCACCGGCGTATGCCAATACGCCCCATCCCCAAATTTCGCCTGAGGCGCCCCACAGGCGATCGCTCATACCGCCGAATGCCGACATTTCCCTCCTCCCCTCCCCAGATTGGCCTGAGCCGCCGTATGCCGACATTCCCCCTCCCCAGATTTGGCCTGAGGCGCTCACACCGGCGAATGCCGACACTCCCCCTCCCCCAAATTTTCCCTTAGGCGTCCCACCGGTGTATGCTGATACCCCCCCACCCCTCCCCCAAATTTCACCTGAAGCGCTCACACCGGCGAATGCCGACACCCCCCCGAAAGGAGGAGGGAATGCCTATCATGATAACAGAACGGCCATAGGGAGGGGGGGAATATTAGCGTCTATTAATAATTAAGAAAGAAAGTGTGGGAGGGAGCGGGAAAAAAGAAAGAAAGAAAAAAATGGTTGTAGTGTGAGTGAATTTCTTCCTGCCACTCTCTGACGTCAGGGTACCAACACATACTTCGTCCGGTGGCAGGGTACCCACACATACTTCGTCCGGTTGCAGGGTACTCACACATACTTCGTCAGGTCGAAGTGTACCCACACATACTTCGTCAGGTCGCACGGTACCCACACATACTTTTTCCGGTCGCAGGGTACCCACACATACTTCGTCAGGTCGCAGGGTACCCACACATACTTCGTCAGGTCGCACGGTACCCACCCATACTTTTTCCGGTCGCAGGGTACCCACACATACTTCGTCAGGTCGCAGGGTACCCACACATACTTCGTCAGGTCGCATGGTACCCACACATACTTCGTCCGGTCGCAGCGTACCCAAACATACTTCGTGCGGTCGCAGGGTACCCACACATACTTTGTTAGGTCGCAGAGTACCCAAACATATTTCGGTCAGGCAACAGGGTACCCACAAATACTTCGTGCGGTCGCAGGGTACCTATACATACTTCGTGCGGTCGCAGGGTACCCACACATACTTCGTGCAGTTGCAGGGTACCCACACATACTTCGTCCGGCAGCAGGGTACCCACACACACTTCGTGCGGTCGCAGGGTACCCACACATATTTCGTGCGGTCGCAGGGTACCCACACATATTTTGTGCGGTCGCAGGGTACCTATACATACTTTGTGCGGTCGCAGGGTACCCACACATACTTCGAGCGGTCGCAGGGTACCCACACATACTTTGTCCGGTCGCAGGGTACCCACACATACTTCGTCCGGTCGCAGGGTACCCACACATACTTCGTTCGGTCGCAGGGTACCCACACATACTTCGTGCGGTCGCAGGGTACCCACACATACTTCGTCCGGTCGCAGGGTACCCACACATACTTCGTCCGGTCGCAGGTTACACACACATACTTCGTGCGGTCGCAGGGTACCTATAAATACTTCGTACGTTCGCAGGGTACCCACACATATTCGTGCGGTCGCAGGGTACACACACATACTTCGTGCGGTCGCAGGGTACCCACACATATTTCGTGCGGTCGCAGGGTACCCACACATACTTCGTTCGGTCGCAGGGTACCCACACATACTTCGTGCGGTCGCAGGGTACCCACACATACTTCGTCCGGTCGCAGGGTACCCACACATACTTCGTCCGGTCGCAGGGTACCCACACATACTTCGTCCGGTCGCAGGGTACCTACACATACTTCGTGCGGTCGCAGGGTACCTACACATACTTCGTGCGGTCGCAGGGTACCCACACATACTTCGTGCGGTCGCAGGGTACCTATACATACTGCGTCTGGTCGCAGGGTACCCACACATACTTCGTGCGGTCGCAGGGTACCCACACATACTTTGTCAGGCAGCAGGGTACCCACACATTCTTTGTGCGGTCGCAGGGTACCCACACATACTTCGTGCGGTCGCAGGGTACCCACACATACTTCGTGCGGTCGCAGGGTACCCACACATACTCTGTGCGGTCGCAATGTACCCACACATACTTTGTCCGGTCGCAGGGTACCCACACATACTTCGTGCGGTCGCAGGGTACTTATACATACTTCGTCCGGTCGCAGGGTACCCACACATACTTCGTCCGGTCGCAGGGTACCCACACATACTTCGTGCGGTCGCAGGGTACCTATACATACTTAGTCCGGTCGCAGGGTACCCACACATACTTCGTGCAGTCGCAGGGTACCTATACATACTGCGTCTGGTCGCAGGGTACCCACACATACTTCGTGCGGTCGCAGGGTACCCACACATACTTTGTCAGGCAGCAGGGTACCCACACATTCTTTGTGCGGTCGCAGGGTACCCACACATACTTCGTGCGGTCGCAGGGTACCCACACATACTTCGTCCGGTCGCAGGGTACCCACACATACTTCGTGCGGTTGCAGGGTACCCACGCATACTTCGTCAGGCAGCAGGATACCCACACATACTTCGTGCGGTCGCAGGGTACCCACACATACTCTGTGCGGTCGCAGGGTACCCACACATACTTCGTCCGGTCGCAGGGTACCCACACATACTTCGTGCGGTCGCAGGGTACCTATACATACTTTGTCCGGTCGCAGGGTAACCACACATACTTCGTCCGGTCGCAGGGTACCCACACATACTTCGTGCGGTCGCAGGGTACCTATACATACTTCGTCCGGTCGCAGGGTACCCACACATACTTCGTGCGGTCGCAGGGTACCCACACATACTTCGTCAGGCAGCAGGGTACCCACACATACTTCGTGCGGTCGCAGGGTACCTACACATACTTCGTACGGTCGCAGGGTACCTACACATACTTCGTGAGGTCGCAGGGTACCCACACATACTTCGTCAGGTCGCAGGGTACCCACACATACCCTACCTCTACACTGCTCAAAAAAGGAGGAGATAATGCATGGGATGAGTGCATCATGACAACGGACCCGATACGACCCTACCTCAACACTTCTCAAAAAAGGAGGAGATAATGCATGGGATGAGTGCATCATGACAACGGAACCGATACGACCCTACCTCAACACTTCTCAAAAAAGGAGGAGATAATGCATGGGATGAGGGCATCATGACAACGGAACCGATACGAACCTACCTCAACATTTCTCAAAAAAGGAGGAGGTAATGCATGGGATCAGTGCATCATGACAACGGAACCGATACTACCCTACCTCAACACTTCTCAAGAAAGGAGGAGGTAATGCTCACACCAGCGAATACCGTAACCCCCCCCCCAATTTGGCCTGAAAGGAGGAGGTAATTCCTATCATGATAACAGAACGGCCACAGGGAGGGAGGGGGGAGGAAAATATTAGCGTCTATTAATAATTATGAAAGAAAGTGTGAGAGGGAAAAAAAACTGCCACTCTCTGACGTCATGATGACCTGATATAACCGGACACAATTTAGGTCAAGACCGGGTACATCCGGCAAGGGATTATGGGACAGGTGCGGATGTGATTGAGCAACCCTTGTTTCACTACACACTATTAACGTAGGATTCCTATGTTGTTATTGATGCATCCGGACAGAAGTTATTGGATGATCTGATAGAACCGGACACAATTTAGGGCAAGACCGGGTACATCCGGCAAGGGATTATGGGATGTTTACAATGACTCTGCATTTTTATCGGATTAGTACATAAATACATTAGATTATTTCGAATTTACTACATATTAACGTTGCAATTTCGTGTAAAATACGAAAAAAACTGCTACCTTTTGTCGGAAAGTGGTCCGGTTGACTGTCAGCGAGTGAATCGATTTTTTTAGATATTTTACATCCGGGATTTGTGCGGTCCTGTAGATGTCAACTTTTTGACATGTCGTCGGGTAGTTTTTGAGGAGATACTGGACATACAAACAAACATACAAACAGACAACTGCCCTTTATATAAGAGAAGATTCGAAAGTATATAATGTAGATTTTTTAAAAAGTTTTCGTTTCATATGGACAACATTGTTTATTCAATAAATACTATTTTCTTTTACCTTTTATTTTTGTTAGAAATCCTGTAATTTGTATTTCAGACGTTTTTCCGTCACAGATGATATGTATTCTTGATTGTATCTTTCACGTAAATCTGTTAAAGATTCTGAATGTTTGGATTTCTTTATTTTGTAGCAAAATTAGATGCGCGTGTATAAAAATAATGTGAAAAAATGAATTTTCTGCATAAGGTTAGAATAAAGAGAAATCAGAACGTTCCATTAAGGGGTAAAGAGTAGAATTAGAGTTACGTGTACACGTAGTAAATAATGAGTCGAATTTTATTTACTACAAAAAATGTAAGACCCAAAATCTTGTATTAAAAAACGACTCCTCCCCAACCCATAAAACACTAGAAAGAACCAATGTTATTTATAAGTTTAAATGCCTTTTGGGAGAATGTAAATCCCATAATAATAATAAAGCTAAAAGCTACATTTGTTTTACAACCACTATCCTATCCCTCCGAATCCCCATGCAACTTGTAAACTCTAGCCCAATTTACAAACATTTACAAAAACATAACTGCCCCCATTCCTATGATTAAAGACAAATTTTAGTTAATAACGCGAAAATAATACATTTTGAAACATTTAAAAAAATTTAAATACTCAAAGCTATCTTTATTAAAAGCCAGCAACATACAATTAATAACATTACATATGAAACCAGTAACAACATTTTAAAATACTTAACGTAATACTATTCATCCTGTGATGCTAATTCTGGCGTCCCAGAATTTAAACTGTTAACATTCTTTGTGGCACTGCACTGGTTTGTACTTTTGACATCTGACTTCACATACGTGTTCCTGGCTGCTTTTTGAAATTATCTTCTTTTCTCTGGCATTTTTGTTCATTTTTTTTTGTAACCTGAAGATGATTCAACAAAGAATAAAAAATGTTAGTGATACATATGGAACATACATTGATTTTTTTTTTATTTTGATAGACCAAAAAGGATCATTCAAAATACTGAAAAAAATAAAAAGGTATATGATTATACCTTTTTTATTTTTATTATTTTATTTTTCATATATATATATATATATATAAAAGGAAATTGTAGTTTGCTTGAAGCATTGCTGGTAAATATAAGTGTAAGTTTGTAATCCGAGGCTGGAGCAATGTGATATAGGTACCGAAAGGTAGAACAGATGAACAAAAATAAATGAGAAGAGAAAATAAGAATGGAATCTCAAATCAATTTATTAATATTTCACGTAAAACAGTAAATAAAACAGGCAATCAAAAGTTCCGGAATAAGGTAAACTTAAATTTTCGAGAGCGGGGCCTCTCATTATCAAAAGACCAAAAAAATATGACCGAGTGGTCGAAAAAGGCAAGATGGACTGATGGAATCAACTGTTGACGAAATACCGCAGAGAATTAAAAGTAGATACGCAGAAAAAGAATTAAGATAAGCTGATTGGACATCAATATTAATTATTCCTATCATAATTTAATTATATAATTATTTAGCTAAAGCTTATCATCTTATTAATATTTGTTTATTTATTTGTTGCTTTTCTTGAGGTCACTTAAGGAAAGAAAAAAATAAAGTAAGATAGAGAATAAAAAAATATATATAAAAATATATATATATATTAAGAAAATTTTATATATAAAAGAATAATAATAATAATAATAATAAAAAACAAAAAGACAAAAACAAAAAATAAAAAATAAAAAATAATGAAAATAAAAATTAAAATTAAAAATAAAAATAAAAATAAAATTTGTTGTAACTCGTATTCAAGGTACTTAATTTTTCCCTGATGATCTGCCAAGCAAGTACCTGCTTGGTAGTGAAACACGTGTAGGTAAAAAACTCTTTAATTTGAAAAATGATAAATAAATAATTTTTGAATGAAAAAATCTTTTGTGGTGTTGATTGGGTTCCTGAACGGAATGCTTTGGTAAGCTTTCAAAAAGTCACACATATATATATATATATATATATATATATATATATATATATATATATACATAATTATTTTTTATTTATACAGACATGTACATAATCTGCGACACTGGCATGTCGATATTATCGATCAACAGCTGTCAGAAACTGAGATCTCATCTATTTGATATTGAGCACTCTTTATAAGACCAGTTAAAATTTTTTGGATATTTTATTCTCTGGATGTTTACTTTACCTGGATTACTATATATATATATATATATATATATATATATATATATATATTAATTAAGCAAGCAAGCAACTGTGTGGCTACTTGAGTGTGACAAACTAATGTCTTGTCACGGGGTGGAATATAGTGTTAGTTTTTTTTCTTTTATAATATGAATAAATAAAATAACAATCTATTAATTGGCCGAATTATCTTTCACTTCATTTTTGTCGTAATTTACAGATCAGACTGCAATGTGCCAATGATGGTGAACGAAAGCCAATTATCTGATGTTACACACCAAGAAGCTGATTCGGTTATAATGGATGCATATGAGCCTTCTTTGAAACGATTCCTTGTCGTCCCCGAATATCAGAACAGAATGATGTTGAGCTTAGCGTCGATGTGGAAAGAACAAAAAATGTGTGATGCATCGATTGGAAATGGCACCACCATTATTAAGGTGACTACAATATTGTTATTATCAGACCCTTAATTAGTTTGATCGTTTTTAGGGACCCCCCCCCCCTTTTTTTATACAGTGTCGACTAAGAGAAGAATCTATCAGGCATGTTTACGCAGTGTGATGTACAGAAGTGAAACTTGGTTAGCGAGGATTGAGGACATGTGTTGCATGGAGAGAAATGATATGAGAATGATATGATGGTAGTCTTAAAGACAGGTTTAGTTCTGATGAGCTCAGAGGAAGATTAAATCTGGACAGTATAGGGAGATGTGTGTAGAACAATAGACTTCAATGGTATGACCACATTGAAAGAATGGATGAAAGTTTTTGGGTCAGTAGATGTAGAAAAGTTGAGGTAGCAGGTTCAGTTCACAGGGGAAGACCAAGGAAAACATGTGATAAAAATGGACCTAAAGAATAAGTAAAGACTTGACAAGAGATAGCTTACTTTGGGAGTCCAACGCATGCCAGCATGTAAAACGGGCGTTAAACCGAATATGATGATGCTAGTTGTAAATGCCCAGCATCATCTCGGAGTCTTTTCCTTTAATTTGAGAGAAAAGTGCATTTAGGGAATTGTTATTTATTATGTCTCTTTTATGTTCATCCAGACTTTTCTTAAGTTTGCACTGAGTTTCACCAATATATATTTTATTGAAATGTACCAGGTATTGTCTGGGAGTCTCTTCTCTTAATTTCTTGTAAGAAATATTTGTTCTAATATATGAGAGCAAATAAAGATTTTAAGCTGAAATTACTTGACTGCATCCTGTGCAATGCCTAGTAGGTACAGGTATATATATATATATATATATATATATATATATATATATATAATGTATATAGTAAGTTATGAAAATATATTAATGGCAATTAAGCTACACAGAGGCTTCCGCCTTTCATCTCCATAGGGAATCGTCGGGCATTTTAGTCTAACGATTCCCTACCAGTATGAAATGCGGAAGCTTCTGTGTAGCTTAATTGTCATAAATATATTTTCATAACTTACTACCTAGCTCTACTCACGTATTGACCACTGTTGAAGTAAATACTGAAAATTAATACATAAAAGATTATATCTCCTTATAAAATGTTATGTAGATACATGAAATAATAATAATAATGTGTATATATATATATATATATATATATATATATATATATATATATGATAGTTATGGAATTAATAATCCAACGTAATGAAAATAGGAAAACAAAAAATTGTGGATATGTTTGATCATCCGTCTTTATTCAAAGATTTTCTCAAGATGACTAATTTGAAGAAAAAAAATAAAAGTTAAAATTTTAAAATATATCTATGATGTGAAAAGAATGTTTTTATTCTTTTTTCTGAAGCAAAAACAGACGTTAAAATTTAAAATATGTGGTGCATCTATGAATTGTTATGAATGTTTTTTGTACAAAGTTCTGTTGAGACTGTTGTGTAAAAATAGCTAGCCTGAATCTAAATTTCAATTTTGTTCAGTTAGTATTGTTAGGTTAGTATTAGTTGTTGATTAAAGGAGATAAATTGTAGAAGCAGTTACATTGTTTAATTGTGTCAGAGTTTATGATGAGTGCTGATTCAAGAAGTCTTCAGTGAAATTTATTTCAGTCTAGCTTGTTTAAAGTTAAAGTAATGATCATTTTTGTAATATATAGAAGAACAGTCTGTTTTATGTTCATCCAGCCTTTTCTTAAGCTATACAAACACAGCTGATAACAACATGCATAGTTTCTCTATTGCACATTCACTTTCACAGACTGTTACTTTCCCGACCCGCCTCCCAGATCATGAGGATCAACAAACTTCACTTTTCTGACCTATTCTTGACTACACTGCCCGAGGCTTGTGTGACGGATACCCACAGCCCACTTGTGAATTCTGATCACCTTGTGATAACGGTTGATATCATCCTAAACTTCTGATCCAAAACCGAAGCGTCGTTATTCAAAACAACAAGATACTACTAACAGGCTGACTGATTGGGAATCCCTGGGAGATAACATCAGAGACGCCCCATGGAGTAAAACTTTTTCTCTCCCTACTGAACAGTGTGCAAATGTAGGTAAAAGGATGAGTCAAAGTAAGCATAGAAGCATGTCTCTATGTAAAAATTCTATAGTAAGCCCCACTCTCCATACTAGTTCACTTCGATCTGTGCAGCTGCTATTGCACATAGGTAGCAAGCATTCCGCCAATTCAATTGCCATAAGTCAGCTAAAAATAGCCAAAAATTCATAGCATCAAGAAACCATTGTAAGGGTGTAATAGCCATAGCTAAAAGTAGGTATACAGAGATGACCAGAAAACACATTGAATCGCAGAAATTAGGAACTCGCAATTTCTGGAAAATCTATAATAGTGTGATGAATAATGGCCAATCTACAATTCCCCCACTATCCAACTACCATGATCTCACTTGAAGGCAATGAATAAGGCTGAACTGTTTGCACAGCGGTTCACCTTAAACTCCACCTTGGACTCCACAATTCACTCCCTCCCAAATTTCCACTGGACAGAAGCCGCACTTGATAATCTGATTATAACCCTCCCCATTTCCTGGATATCATAAAAACCTTGACACTTCCAAAGCATGTCGGCCTTATCTTATCCCTGCTATAGTAATTTAAAAAAATGCTCTGCTAAACTGACTCCTGTCTTCTCCAAATTCTATAAAAAATGCCTTGCCGAATCTTGCTTCACTGATAGCTGGAAAATAGCCTCTGTGGTACCACTGTTCAAGAATTCTGGTGAAAGATCTGACCCGCAAAATTATTGCCCCATCAGTCTTCTCCCGCTCTTCTATTTACCACAGGATGACATTCCATTTGTAAAGATTTTTCACTTGTTTGAAGCTTGCATTTATGATTATACATTGAAAATTGGCTTCTGAACCAATAGCACACAAGATGGCAAATTTTCTAATTTCCCACAAACTCAATGGCTAATTTAGTTACCAAAATAAATTTGGTACCATTGTTTATTTTGTAAAGATCTATGTGTTGACCTTAAAAGTGTTTTTGATATAATGGAAATTTTGGTTTGGAATATCTATTATAATATAAACATGTTGTCTATTTTAACAATACTTGATTGACTTGTTTGAAAAATATTACATTTCTCTCTGCAATTTTTTATGGAAAGAATAAGCATTTCTCCTTTTTCTTTAAGTTAAATCCTTTAAAAAATGATGTTATATTTTTTCTGATGCCTGTAAAACACAGACATCAGAAAAAAATATAACTCCCATTTTTTTTTTTACTTACCTTTTTTTTATTAAAAGAATCACCAATTGTCAAGGCCAAAGACTCTTTCCATCACCAACGCTTGAATCCTTGCTTTAGCCCAGTCGAAATGAAAGGTTCTCCCTAGAGGAAACCCCTTGCTTTGATAAGTTCCTAACTTATCAAAATATGTCAACTTACTACAGATGACTGAACACCATCTGTGGGTTTAAATTAATTAACATGCACAATAGAAAGCATGGTGCATCTTTTAAAGCGAGGGAAAGGGGTTAAAAAAAAAACGAAAAAAAAAGAAGTTCAATCAAATAGAAACAACATTAAGCCCGAGGAGATTTTCTCTTTGCTTGCAAAGAGAAGGCCTCAAGGACTTAATATAGATTGTTTCTAGGATCTTGAGATGGTAGGGAGAGTGCGACTTACTAAGAATGGAGAATAAGTCTACTACCATCTCAAGATCCTAGAAGCAATCTATATTAAGTCCTTGAGATCTTCTCTTTGCAAGCAAAAAGAAAATCTCCTCGGGCTTAATGTTGTTTCTATTTGATTGGACTTATTTTTTTTTCAGTGTTTTTTTTAACCCCTTTCCCTCGCTATAATTCTCATAGCATCTTTATTGTATTTTTTACACGATACCTTGATATTTGGCTCCGTTGAGCGAGGTACGAAACCGGTCAGCTGCCCTTTCATCTTCTAATTCTTAATTCATCATGATTAATAAATATTGTCTCTTTCATGCCATTATATATATTATATATATATATATATATATATATATATATATATACATATATATATTCCCCACAATCAGGCATAACATTGCAGCCCATATAAGCTATATATATATATATATATATATATATATATATATATATATATATATATATATATATATATTGAAGTGGTGTTGTGTAGTGTTTACAGGTGCGGACTGTAGGTTTGGTGTGCTGAGTTTGATTGCAAGGGCTGCTGCATCACTTTCACGAATAACCCTGGGAAAGGTATGCATCCATAGTAGGATAGACTAGACCTTCAAACCTTGTTTGTGCAACTAATCAAGGAGAAGGAAAACTATAAAATAACATCAGTCTTTCTCTGCTTATCCCGGCACTCTCATTCGTTCGAGACTTGCCACTTGACTCAAGCAATGCCTGTTCAGGGAAGGTGCGGTTAGAGATTGTGCAAGACTGAATGGAGACCTTTAGAATTAATACTTATAATATTAATACCACTATGGCAGAAAATACTAGCTTGTTGAAAGTTATGAGTGTGTGCATGCCAATGTGGTCGGCTAATTATTTCTGTTGGCAACAACTGAAAAAAATCTGTGTTTGAAGGGAAAGTTATGAAATCTGCAAATTGAAGAGATTAAGAATTATCTACTCACACATCTTACTTACTCAACTTGGCCTTTTGGCTAAGATCAAAGTGTAGTATCTGTTCCGATGGATACTGCACCCCATAGACTGGTATTGTCTTAGCCTTCGGGGGCTTGATTTACGCCGGTCTATGGGTCTGTCCTGTGCAGTTCTAGGAGGTCCACCCTCCCAGGCTTCGCCTCCCCTTTTTGGAGAGGAGTAAGTTTATTGCTTACTACCTGAAGCGCACCTACCGGGGAATGCTGACGGGGCTGTCCAGGCAATTTTTAAACCCCACTTTCCCGACCTGACCTTGGGTCACATCTTACTTGTGGGAGTAAGATAAAAACTGGCCTTGTACCTAACTCCTGGAGAGGAGTAAATCAATACTCACACATCTTACTTGTGGGAGTAAGATAAAAACTGGCCTTGTGCCTAACTCCTGGAGAGGAGTAAATCAATACTCACTAGGAGTTTTCACGAAAGTCATCAATGATTGCTCACTGACAATAAGCAGTGGTGTTTCCCTGGAGTCTGAGTGACCACAAGTCTCCCCAGATTTCCAACACACTCCACTCCTTTTTATAACTGTTATAAATCATTTTGTGTTATCACAACAGCCGCATGCCATTGATTTCTTACTATCAAAAACCGTTGGTCTCTCTAGAATTTCAGTGCTAATAAGCCTCCCTACTTTCCGCACCCTTCCAGTGGAAGTCTGATTGGTGTTCTTCCTCCTAAGTCTTTCCATTCTCTTTGATCCTTCACGGCCATTTTGTGTGGTACCACCTGTATGTGTGTGTGTGTTTTAAGAGGGAGAGGGGGTTATTTATGCGATTTCTGGAAGTTTCAGTTCTTTTGGGCTTGTATGATGTTCTTTCTATATTTTCTCTTCTATTACTATTTTAACTTGCTTGTGACTAATTGGTTATTTGGGTTGGTTTCCACATTCAAAGATTTTACTGAAGATTTTGGCTGTTTTCATCATTATTGTGTGTTGTATGGTCTCAATCTTCCCTTTGATTCCGATTGCTGCAGGACTGCTTCTCTGCTCATTATAACTTGGTTGTCTTCAAATCCAATGTACACAAATTCTTGTCATGGACTGTCCCCAAAAGTAATGAAACGCAGTTCTTACCATTGATCAATGTTAGTACTCCCATAGTGTTCCTCATATTTCGATTGGCAATCATTCTCCGCTCATTAAGCCTTATCCTCGAGTAGCTCTTAGCCTTGATAAGTGGTGACCCTAATAGTAAAAATAAAATTTCTAGTCTTTTTTCCAGGTGTTTTGAAACTGTTCTTAGTGTTTCTACAATTATTATTTACTCACTAGGAGTTTTCACACAGGTCATCAGTGATTGCTCACCGACAACAACCGGTGGTATTCCCTGGAGTCTGAGTGACAACAAGTCTCCCCAGATTTCCAGTATTCTCCACCTCTTTTCGATAGCCACCGCAAATAAACTTGCAGTATCCAACAGCCGTTTACCATTGATTTTTCGCTGGTAAGGACCATCCCCAAAAAGGGGAGGCGAAGCCTGGGAGGGTGGACCTCCTCCTAGAACTGCACAGGACAGACCCATAGACCGGCGTAAATCAAGCCCCCAAAGGCTAAGACAATACCAGTCTATAGGGTGCGGCGGCGGCCCTAATAAATCCAGCATGTCAAGTGTGCACCCAACACATAGCTCTTTCTTTTTGTTTGGTTTCCTTTTTTTGTTTTCTTTTTTAAATAAAATAAAAATAAAGACAATTTTTCATTGATTTCTTATTCTTTTTTATTCTAGATTCATAAAGTTGTCCTGTTGGCCATTTCCCCAACATTATTATCGAGTTCTGAGGTACGAGACGATTGTTTTTTGCGGGTCAACTTTCCAGCCAATATAAGTGAGAATGCAATGAGGGCATTTGCTGAGTACATGTATAATGGCATATTGGATCTCGATCCTCTTACGCTCACTCAGTTGCAGCAAATCTCATACCAACTTGGGATTGAAGAACTCTGTCTACTCTGCGAGACGCACCTTTACTCACAGACTCAAGATACAGAAAATATCATCTTCCCAGAAACATCGCTGTCACATTCTGCTACCCAATCAGACACGTCTTCATTACAAATCTCATTAAACCGTAAACAGAGTTCTGGTCCATTGGGCAAGAAGAGATCTGTATTGTCAAATTCATGGGTACAGAGTTCACAAAGTCCAAACTTTATTCTCCCTGGCCCTGTTGCCGTCAAGGCAGAGCCCCAAGATTCCGTCCAGGGTTATGGTTCAATGGGTCCAACATTCCCAGCACATTCGGAAATTACCACCAACGTGGCCTGGTCTGTTAATGAGCCAGTCTACTCTCAGGGATCTGCTTCTGTGGCTAAAACAAGCAAAATTCCGAAAACATTCCAAGAACGCAGTCAAACATTAGAATTACCAGTCGTTTCTCAAATCAAAAGAGAACACTTGAACCAAAATGTATTAAAATATGGTCAGCATCGCTCAACATTGTCTTCTGAATCTTCAACTTCCACCCGCCTTCCTACAAAATCTGATTGCATCCGTGTGACTACTAACTGTTCTAATCCACGAAAACTATCTTCTGGCCCTTCTCCTGCTATTGGTACAGCTTCTAACCATCAACAAACATTTTCAAAGAGTCAAATGGAAGCTGTAAAAACTCTTTCAACTCTGTCATCATCTTCTGGAAACAAAGTCATCCGACCTACCCATGAACATGCCTCTTTGAAAACTATTGTTGGAAATAACAGTTTTGGGTCGAATTTAAGAAATAAATCTTCAACGTTGCACAAGCCTTATCCAGCGACGCTATTCTCTTCCGAATTAGAGACTCTACCCCATAATATCTCACAGACTGCCAAGATGGAACAGTATATAGATCTCACGTCTTGAAATGTGTGAAAATTAACATTGCGAGAAAAAACAAAATGGTGACTTGTTATTTTATTTTTGACTAACATTGTTTCAGGAAAAATGTTATCCATAGTATGATGGATAGGGTTGGGGATATGTGTTGCATGCAGAGAAATGAATCTCAACAGTATAGGTAGATGTGTGCAGAAGAGTAGACTTTGTTGGTATGGCCACATTGAAAGAATGGATGCAAGTTCTTGGGTAGCCGGGTCACTTGGCAGAGTCTTGAAGGCTTGCATTAAATATCCATCATATCATTCTCATATCATTTCTCTCCATGCAACACATATCCCCAACCCTCACTGGTCAGGCTTTCACTTCCGTACATTCATTACACTTCACACACATACCTAATAGACTCTTCCTTTGGTCAACATCATTAACGCTCTGCTGGTTAATAATGGCAGAAGTTCTCCGAACTAACTCCATCCCCTTTTAATTCTTGTTATTACACCAGCATCAACTCCACCTATCGGTATGCATACTATTTAAATATGAGGGAAACATATTAGCATACATAAGACTCCAAGGTGGGAAACACAAGACAATGTCTCACGCCTGCTCTCCATGTAATCTGATCCAAAAGGTTGACATCAATCAGGTTGCATACAGTTATATCACTTCTTAAGCACTCAAACCATGTCTTTCTCAGTCTACCATGATCTCTAGTGCCTGTGATATCCAGGTGTGTTATGGAGCGCGACAAAATGTAAAATTTGAAGAAAAGGGATATTATTTCCATTAGGCACTCTGGACTTCGAAGAGAAATCTTTTAAAAATGTTAACATTTTTCTAATAAGTTTTGACAAAAAATATATATCTAAATAAAATGTTCAAAGATACAACTTGTTTAAATGACGCATCTTTTGATTATTTATAAACTTCTCATAAATTTTGGTTCAAATTTACTTTCACAAATATTTTTCATGTGTTTTAAAAGCTCTATTAAACTGGAGCAGACACAAACAAAGTTAATTTGCATTGAATAAAATCATTTGCAAAATCACAGATGAGTTATTTTTTTAATATATGGTTCCTTGAATGGGCAAAAGGTGCCTATTTTTATATAATCAAGCTCTGTCTGTCTGTGTGTGTGTGTGTGTGTGTGATAAGTTTTTCTTTGCTCCAAAATTGACATTAAATCACATTATGCTATACCTCTAGAAGAATACCCATCCCAGGACGGGTAAAATTGATTCCTTGAATTTTGCACCACTTTTATATCCCCTTATGAAGATTAAAATCAATATATAATGATACTAAACCTTATGTCTAGAATCCTTATTCTAATTTTGATCAAAATCCATTTCATAATTTTGATTCTAAAAAATGTCTAAAATTTAAAGGATCTTAAAAAGAAATTGAAATTCAGGGAATCTTGTTTAATTGGTGTCTAATGACTATGGATCAAATTTAATACAAATCTGAAATATTTTAATTTTCTAATTATGCCTTCCTAAAAACCTTTTTAAATACTCCAAATAAACTGAAATTTGGGGAGTATTTATTAATCAATGTCTAATACTTATTGTTAAAATTTTAAAAAAATCAGAAGTATCTGAATTTTAATGAAGGGTTTCTACCCACTCTTTACCGCTATAAAACTAAATTAAACTAAATATAGCTCACATTATAACCCCTAGCAGCTGTGTTCCAAAATCCATAATGATTGGTTAATTAGTTTATAAGTGAATGCTGTATATATAAACATATACACACGTATTGAATCAGCACTCATCATAAACTCTGACAAAATTAAACAACGTATTGGTTCTGAAAATGTATCTTTATTAATCGGCAAACTAATACTAACTGAACAAAATTTAAATTTAGATCCAGGCTAACTAGTTTACACCACATTCCCAACAAAACCTTGTGCATAACATTGATAGTTAAAAAAAAAGTACATTCATTTCACTTCATAGATGCATCATACATTTTGAATTTTAATGTCTGTTTGTTCTGAAAAAAGAACAAACATTCTTTCCACACCATAAACACACCACGTATTTTCAAATTTTAACTTCTATGTTTTACTTCAAATCAGTCATCTTGAGAAAGTCTTTGTTTAAAGACGAACATCTAAACAATTTTCAGTTTTTATTTTTCGTTAAGTTAGATTATTAATTCCATGACTACCATTTCTCAGCCATAATGCTAATCTCCCATATCTCCCAAACAGATCCAATCTTGCCGACCAAATCCTTACACTTATCTCTAAACCAGTTTTAATCAGCATACCAATTTGATCACCTCCATAAGTATTCACTATATCTTAGTTAATAATGTTAAATCCCGAATACAAATCATTCAAAAACCCTGCAGAGTTACTTCCCTTAGACCGCTCGGGTGATATCTTTATTTAAATTCCTTGGGGATTGATTTAAATTCCTTTAATGCAGGATTTAAAGTTGAATTTAATTAATGTTGTTCCTTTTAACCTTTTTAATCCTTAAACCCATTTTCTCTCCCTAGTTCCTTTAGAAGACACATCATTAAACCCCAAAACAGTAACGGTCAAATATACGATACTCATAATATTGGCTCACGGGATTTATATAGAAATATATTTTTTTATATCGCTTTAAATCTTCTCCGGTTTAAAACTCAACTGTTACTTTTCACCCTCCCCTTTTTTTTCAAACCTTATTAAACCTTCCTTAAACTAAATTTAAACAAACATACATAACACTCTAAGCAAATAACGCGTCCAAACGAGAGTGACACGTGACTTCACATTTCCAAAACAGATGACAACAGAAGCTGAAGAGAGCCGGATGGCTAAGTCCTGTGCTTGAAACCGACGGTACAAATGTTGTACTAATTTTTCTGTACCAAAATAAATAAATATTACGCTCTTAATTTTTAATTTTTAACTTTAATTCTCAATTAATCGAGCACTCTGCTGGGATTTTTCCTGCTATATTACAAAGAAGTTATATATATATATATATATATATATATATATATATATATGGGTCGTTCAGTTTTAAAGCATTGCTGGGTCAGTATTAAAATTGAAAATAGCCATTATCAATGCAAGATTAATTTATTTTTTTACTTTAATCTTATTAATTTTGGAATAAAATTCTATCATCAGAGTTGACCAGTATTGTCATTTTTTTTTTCATCAAAAAACACAAAAACAAAATTGAACAATCTTTTTTTTCTTTTGTTTTTCTGATGAAATATCCTTGGTATGATGTATCCACGCTGATGTCGTTGGCGGTTATGAATTCAAATTCTGGTTGTCGAACGAAGAAAACATTGGCGTGCTAGAGTTTAATAAAATGGGTCGTTCAGTTTTAAAGCATTGCTGGGTCAGTATTAAAATTGAAAATATAAGCCATTATCAAAACTGCTTTCCTTCTACATGGGTGAAAGCCTCCATCTATTTGAGGTACTTCCTTTGCCTCCCGTTTAGGTTTGATTGAACCTGGGAGGCGTCTGCTACACAAATCCTCTCCCCTGGCAGGAAAGGGGACTTCCTTGTTCTTTCCTGCCTTACAGCTGGTGGAGGAGGGGGCGTTGGTGTTGGTGCTGACTCTTCGGTCACTGCCTTTTCCGGCTCCTTTGCCGCAACGGCTGTTATGGGTGTTTTGGAGAGGGGAGGGGAGTCCTGTACAACGGGGATGTTGGAGTTTGGATGGTTGCAGCAGTTTCACAGTCTGTGGTTTCCTTAATCTTTTTCGCCTTAGAGTCTTTCTCCTTAGGCTTCTGCTCTTCCGGGCCTTCTACCGTCATCCTCTCCTCGTTAGCCGTCGACTCCTCCTCTGACTCCGATGAGTGGTCCGGGAGCTTTCTTATCACCGACGGTGAGGGAACTTGGGCTGGAGCTGCCACTTTCAGGTTGGGATTAGGGATAGTCTTCTTTCCCCTCTTGGAGCCCACAGTGCTCCATGCTGATGCGTCTCCCTCCTTTGACTTCTTCGCCACCACTACTGCTGCTGGAGCTTTGGCTGGCACAGCCGCGGGGGTCTTCAAGGTGTTCTTTTTGGGGCAGTTCTTTTGACATATACCCCGGCGTCTGGTAATGCCAACAATGTGGCCTCCGTCCCTCTACTATGATGGGCATCGTCCAGTCTTCACACTTCAGTTGAGCGGGAATCTTCTGGAATCCTGCGCGCTCCAACCTCATGAGAAATTTGAAATCCCCCGTTAGGATGTTGCGGGAGCCA
>OY744529.1:66069079-66149079 GCA_963556195.1 Sepiola atlantica
TCATTTCTAAAAACTAAGTTGTTGTTTTTCTGTGGTCACGTGATTCTCGTTCCCACGCGCAATCTGGGGACAAAACGACTGACTGATCTCTGACTCAAAAGGTCACGTCAGGTTTCTCCAGATTTGTTATGACTGCTCCTAGATCAAACACTTCTATGACTCATTTCTGAGTCCAGAAACAAAGCCTATTTTTCGAATAACCAAACTAGCTATTTGTTACTAGTTAATCTACCCGTTTGAAATACAGGGCCCGTCATAATATAACACTCCTCTCCACCTTCTCTTTCAAAATTTCTTCCCGGAAGAAATTTACACAAATATCCAAATCCATCACCAACATTTTTTTTTTTTTTAAAAATACACACGCACATATTCATCTAATCATCGGTACACGACCGATTGTTGATCGGGCGTATTGCCGCGATATGGGGGCACAAAAACAGAAACCCCTTTCCTTAACCTGTAAACATAAATGGTCAGCCTCTCAAAATTACAAAAGGTACCGTTTTCCTACCACTGTCTAATTTGGACCATATACTTCGAACATCCCAGTGCCCCGGCGCAAACGTCCGCGAACAATCGCCCATGTCTCTAGCTCCCAGCCCTGTTCATTAAACGTGGAGGACCCCATCCCATGGATCTATCTAGTCGATACGGTATTGAGCGAAATGTCACATCGAATCATCTCTGCTCCCGGAACACGCCGAATGACCAAAAACTAGGCCCAACCTATAATCTTACAATTAAATCCAATTAACACCCGGTACCTCTTTTTTTTTTTTAATCGATCCCCATGGTTCTATCCGCCCGACGCGCGCACCCGAGTCACACCACACCCCAGCTTAACTCCATCCCCACTGGTGTTGAGCAGACACCAATTCTATGCGTTCCCTTCCCGTGTTCCTATCTATGCGGTAAGAGGGTGGGGTATCTTCGCAGCACACTCGTCGGCAACATCCAAAATCCACAAAAAAAATTGGGACCACAATTTCAAAGCTTAACATTTCACACAACTTTCGCACACTCTATCGGCGCAGTTGGGCACACCTGGGTCACAAAAACAACAATTTCCATAACTGACCACCTTCCTTTTCTCGTGGTCCCACAGAATGACCATCACCGTCATTCCTCCCGTTCGCAATTTTAACGTATGCAGGCTTTACCAAAAGCCTCGCCACTAACCCATGGTTACTCTATAAAAGAGAGCATACGAGCAAACGCCGGGAATCCCTCATTGACTTTTCAAGCCTGTACATACTCTGTACACGGGGATTTTTCCCGATAAAATCAACCCTGTCCAAGGGTTTCCGCGATCCGACCCAAACCCACTCTAGCTGCCACCAGCTGCCCGAACCTAATCAACTCAATTCGCCCGGCTGACCCACGTAACATTCAATTTAAGAACTGTTTTTTTTTTTTTCAATTACATTTTTAAATTTCTCCATCCTCTAAATAGTAAAATCTCACTCACTCAAGCATTGGAAATCCGGAATTCTCCATGTAACAAATACATCAAAATACATCAAAAAACATCAAAAAACATCAAAAAAAAATAAAATAAAATTCATTCCACCCAACAACAACAAAAAAATAAAACCAAAACCGACAGAACCAATGGAGAACATATCTCCACAACACAATACAATACAATTCACCACAGCGGGCCGACATCCCGCCAAACTCCGGCCCGAGCGACACCAGATCACCCGTCGCCGCCGACGTCATTTCTCTGCCACCTTCATAGCAGTTTTCAAGGCCCACGGGCGCCCTCTTTCTCTCTCTCTCTCTCTCTCTCTTCCTTTCTAACAAGCATATTCTGACCTCGTGCGCCCATTTTTTTTTTTTTAAACAATCTCTTTTACATTTCACTTCTTCCTCTCTCTCTCTTTTTAAGAAGCATATACATTCTTTCTTTCTTTTTTCTAAACACGCACACCCGTCCTCGCGTGCACATTCTTTTTAAACAATCTCTTTTAACATCTCAACTCCCCTCTCTCTCTCTTTTTAATTGCATACCTCCCTCGTTTCTCCTTTTTCTTTCTTTTTTCGCCCGTCACCGCCCTTCGCCTTCGTCTCCCACCAACACAAACCAGAAAAAAAAAACTACAGCAACAATTCTTAAAACACAATACCAAAAAAAACATAATTACGGCACATCGTCCTTTTCTTTCTAACTAGAATGTACTTTTCTTAACAAAATGTGTCTTTCTTTTTTTTTCTTTCTTTTTTGTGAATCTTAGCAACAAATTCTTAAAACACAACACCAAAAAAACATAATTACGGCAAATCGTCCTTTTCTTTCTAACTAGAATGTACTTTTCTTAACAAAATGTGTCTTTCTTTTTTTTTTTCTTTCTTTTTTTATTTTAATCTAACAATTGTGTGTGCGTGCGTTTTTCTTTCCTCTTCTTTCTTTTTTTTTTTTTTTTTTTTTGTGGATTTTAACAATTAACAAAATCTCTTTCTGCGCAATCTAATAAATGTGTGTGTGCGTGCGTTCTTTCCTCTCTTTCTCTTTCTTTCTTTTTTTTGTGAATCTTAACAATGTCTCCCTCGTGTCTCGTTCCTTTTTTTTTTTCTTTTTCTATTACTTTAACTTCGTAAGAGTTCCTTTTTTTTCTTCTTTTTTTTTTTTTTTAAACTTTATCTATTCCACATAAAAATTACGAGGTACTCACTGTTCGATGACATCACTCTCTCTCTCTCTCTGTCTTCGCTCGCCTCTGGACCCCAAGATTTCCGTTGTAGCAACGCGGTTCGTTTCAACCTATTTCTTGTGGAAATAGCAGGACACGGCAACCAATTATATATATGTTACATACAGGGGGGGGGGGGAGAGAGAGCTCCTTTATTACTTCACGCGGAAATCCTTCCGGACTGAGGCATTTCTTCAAAACCACCTCAGCCGTTCGGATCTCATCCTCTCCGGCCGAAACCAACGCGAAATGTTCACGAGAGGATTAATGGCGATTTCAATCTCTCCCCCCAGCGCCTCCGATGATACAATTTACATTAAATCATTTGAGTAATCATTCTACTCTATAAAATTCGTTCTTATTTTTCTCTTTCTTTTTCTATAAATTCGGACCACAGTCTTAAAGCTTCACTCATCAACTTACGGCATCTCAGCCTTTTTTCAATTACAAATCTTTTAACGGCATCTCAGGCCTTTTTCAATTACGAATATTTTCACGGCATCTCAAGCCTTTTTTTCATTAAACGTCTCTTAGAATTACACGTATCTTAACGTCTTTAAAACAGTTCTCAAACAAATCTCAAATAGATCTCAAAGGTTACCTTGATTTCTTCTGTTCTTTTGGTCCGTGATTCGTCTAGTCTCCGCTGGCTATGTCGTCTTGATCAAAGGAAGAAGCATGTCTCATACAAAAGGAACAAACGAGACATTGATTTTCTTGAGGGGATTTTTCACACAGTTTTATTTATTCTTCAACACACCATTTTCTTACTGCGCGGTTCGGTTGTCATCAGGAGGATTCCGGCTTCGATTTTCTCACATTCGGGCTATTTTCTTTTCTTCTGGGGATATCTTTAGGCCCCCCCACAGTGGGGCCCTGCCCGTTTACCCGGCTACATTTTCGCAACCGATCTGAACACTCTTGCTTCCAGGTTCCGACTCATTTCTAAAAACTAAGTTGTTGTTTTTCTGTGGTCACGTGATTCTCGTTCCCACGCGCAATCTGGGGACAAAACGACTGACTGATCTCTGACTCAAAAGGTCACGTCAGGTTTCTCCAGATTTGTTATGACTGCTCCTAGATCAAACACTTCTATGACTCATTTCTGAGTCCAGAAACAAAGCCTATTTTTCGAATAACCAAACTAGCTATTTGTTACTAGTTAATCTACCCGTTTGAAATACAGGGCCCGTCATAATATAACATATGTATGTATATATGTATATATACATATGTATATATATGTGTATGTATGTATATATGTATATATACATATGTATATATATGTGTATGTATGTATATATGTATATATACATATGTATATATATGTGTATGTATGTATATATGTATATATACATATGTATATATATGTGTATGTATGTATATATGTATATATATATGTGTATATATGTATATATATGTGTATATATGTATATATATGTGTATATATGTATATATATGCATGTATATACGTATATATATGCATGTATATATGTGTATATATGTATATATATGCATCTATATATGTGTATATATGTATATATATGTGTATATATGTATATATATGCATGTATATATGTATATATATGCATGTATATATGTATATATGCATGTATGTATATATATGCATGTATATATATGCATGTATATTATATATATATATGCATGTATATATGTATATATGCATGTATATATATATATGCATGTATATATATATATGCATGTATATATGTATATATGCATGTATATTATATATATATATGCATGTATATATGTATATATGCATGTATATATATATATGCATGTATATATATATATGTATATATATATATGTATATACATTTATGTATCTATGTAAAATAAGGAAAAATCGATGGCTAAAACCTGAAGAAAAAAGGAATAATTGGGCAAAACAACAAAAGACGATTAGTGAAAATATGTCTTAATTCAGGAGTATTTCGGTCAATATTTGACCTCATGATGAATGATTAAAATACAAACAGCGAAAATCATAAGATGGATATATATTACCACTAGGATATAATGAGATCATAGTTCCATTAGGAAAAAAAAAGGATATGATGTTGATAATAAGTTCTGATTGTAATTTAGGCTCTGCTCGCCTAGTTTTTAATTTTTTCATTGCTTTTGCATTTTTTTATATGATTTAAACTGATAGCCACACCACAAACTAATAAGCCGAAACAATTGTATGCTAAATAAAAAAACAAGTTTTGTGAAATGATGTGAATCTTTCCTTCATAACATTGATATGGTATAAAATTAAATTTAAAAAATATTGAAAATTACATAGCTCTGGCCTTACACTATTGAGCTATTACAATTGTTTTATGTTATGAAATTTATATTCGAATATATATAAAAAGTTCTAAATATGAATAGAAATGTATATGTATGTATATGTATATATATATATATATATATATATATATATATATATATATATATATATATGTGTGTGTGTGTGTATGTATTTATTGTGTTAAGCATGGAACATCTAAAATGATATTACTATTCCAAATTGATGATTACATACGATTTTATTCTCCATAACTGTGGGATCTCGTGTCTGTGTACGTTCACTGCACAGGCCATGATCGTCCACTTATTGTCTGCATCTGAATCAGATTCTTGATCTCTACACTGGTTGTAGTGTCAATCATGTGGTCTGTGCTGTAACAAAGAGATTTTCTTTCTAATCAAAGCCACAACTCAAGTATAAAACAAGTAAAAATGTTTTATTTTAAATGGTTACAATGATACTTGGTTTCTCTATCAGACGACAGATTTACAATCAGGACAAACATATCCTCTCACTAAATACAATCTTTCTGTTTCTCAGGTCAGCAGAGACCCAACTACCCCCTCTCTCCCAATTTTGCTTGAATATATATATATAGATATAAATTGGACTACACTTGAAATTAATCAGCTGTTAATCTATGGACATAAAAACTGACTGATCATGAGAGTCCACCAATTGGAATGAACATAACTTTTGTACAATTTCAAGTGGCTCGCAATTACAGTAAGGAACCTCGATTTAAACAGGCAATCCCTTTCTAAGTGGAGAAATCAAATTTTGATTAGTCAAACCCCGAGCCAGATATTTTTTTCCATCAGTCTTATTGTCTGCATGCATTGCAACTATGCACCTCACTAAATATGCAACATTGCACATGTTTTCAACTGTTCATAGTTATTCTCAGATATCCCTCAGTTTTTCCTCCCTCTAAGTCAAACTTCATCATCAGGTTTCCCTGCACCTGCATGATTCATATCAGTTTTGATTTTCCACATTTTAGTACAGTAATATTCTATGTGGGATATGCTAGAGTAGGAAATTTCCACTCAAAATTAAGGTACAATTTAAGTTGATGTGTTCAAGGAAGTGATGTCACATACAGGAAGTCTCGAGTGAGACATGGCAATTAAGCTAATCTAATCTTTGTCTACAAGTTTTGGTCTGAAAGAAACCAGACATGTTTACATTACTCTCACTTCGATTGATGAGAAGCCTAATAATATACAACCGCCGTCTAGAGTAACTAGTACTGTAATACTAATGTATATTATAAAAGGAAAATAAAGCTTTAAGAGAAACCTAGAGAAAATAATGGTGTTTAACTGCTAAGAAGAAAGTAAACAATCTACACACAGCAAGATTTCAATGACAAAGAGAAAGAGAGAAACAAATCAACTCTAGACACTATTGCCAAGTGCTACTACAATGAGACATGTCGACACAGTGCAGCTGTTTATAATGCACAGCATTCAGATGTGTTGTGGTTGAAGAATAAGCTCAATATAGTAATGCTACAATTCGTTCCTTTTGACATATTTAGTTAAATGCGATAGATGAATAGAGTAGATGGTCGGCTTGGGTGATGCTGGCCATGAGAAATTGTCAAATGTTAACAGCAAACCTCACGATCATAAAAGTTGGAGAATTTAACGTTCAAGAATTTTTTTTAAATACTAATGAGTCAGCACTTACCAAGGTCAAAAGCCACTCTAGAATAAATGTTAATGAGATTGTCAGTTGGATGATGAACAATACTATAAAAGGGTTGAAAACGATGGACGGAAAGGGCAAAATTGGATTATTTACAAGGACGGCTCTACAAATATTTGTTAACATTCGGCTTGAAAGAGATCATATTGTAGTCTTCTGGGAAGAAATCCCACAGAAATGTATTCCATAGATGGGAGGCCGTTGGAAAAAAAACATTTGGTTTTAGGTACACAGAGGACATGATTGTCCACTTGTCTTTGTTCAAATCCGATGCTTGATTTCGGCACAGGCTGTAATGTCAATCATCTGGTCTCTGCTCACTACTGTTGCAAAAGGATTTCCCCTCCAAACAAATGCACTGTTTGCTCAATATATATATATATATATATATATATATATATTATTATTATTATTATTATTATTATTATTATTATTTGTATTTATATTAACTAATGCTAAAGATGTTGATGTTTTCACTGAATTTCTATTGGTGACCTAAGTATAAAGTGCTGAACAAGTGACATATTGGAAATCATATATTAAAAAAAACAAGAAAATTAAATATGATTTCTGAACGTCTTTGAAACAATCGTACACCAGACCATTGTTGACATTGAATTCTTGGAGCTAATGTCATAAATCCTTTTATTTATTTAGTTTTTTTTTATGGAAAAAGCGCCAGGCAAGTCATGAACCCACTTGATTTAAGGAGCTAAACAAAAATACTACTTCAAGGTCAAAAACTAGCCAATGATAAGTGTTAGATGGATAGACTCCGACCTAGAACACAGCAATTCTTTCCCCTTTGTCAGAAACATCGCTTATGGAACATAGGGACTAAAGGACAAAATAAGGAAAGTGAGAGTTACGAGGCTGCCGAAAGTAAACACAAGGTCCACTTTCTACTCTCCTAAATTTATAATGTATTCATCACTATTCATTCTAGATATATATATACGACATCAAATGACAGTCCAGTTTTTACTACACAGAGACTACTTGAGAATTATCGGCTGTTTAATCACTGGACATAATAGACACCATGGTCAGTCATATTTTATCTGGAGTAGACATAATTTCTATAGAATCTCAAGTCGTCTGCTTTCTCAGCATGAACCCTCATTTTCAAGAAGTTATTATTTTTTAAAAAAAGATGAACAATTTTTTGGATTGTAACCATAATTAAATATTTGTCCCATTGCAGGCCTGCTGTTTTTAGCTGTTTGGAGCATGTATCTATGCACTCCTACTAAACATGCATCATTGTGCATGTTTACCCCCCCCCCCCCAACCCTATGCGTTTATTTGATGCATTGGTACTTCTTTTTTCTGAAGCTCTGATCTACATAAATTCCCCAAAGATACACATGCAGTTTTGATGAGTTGTAGTGTACCCGAGTACCATATACAATGATTTCATTATTATTATATTAACAGTCATTTTGTTATGATGTTCAAATATGTTGTTCACTTAACAGACACACTAATGGTGTGCTGAATTATTGTATACAGGCAACTTATAGGTGTTAAAGCCCCGCTATGCTAATTACTGTATTAGCCAAGACACGCCCTGTGTGGATATATGGCTTCCCCATTCTCTGCCCCTCTCTATCGTGTTATGTGTATTCCCCACCATAGGGGATCTTGATCCTGCACGTCTATATTCGGAGCTTCATATTCGACTCTTCAGCCACATTTTCGTGCTCATTTATATTATCATTTATAGTGTTCCCACTTTCTTCACTTGGGGTCTCTTTTTATTCTTGACTAGATCTTAATTGGTCTTCATGGGTAACAATGTACCCCACTCCGCAGAGTCGGTGACGTCACCAATTTGGCCGCTCCTGAGTTTGGTTGGTCACCTGGCACTGCTCGGGAAAAGTCGCTGCTCCAATGAAGGCCACAGATGTCGAAAGGCCTGGTCCAGCGATTACCGCACTCCCACGTTGTGATTGATAGATCAGTGGGTAACTATCCGGATTGGGTCAGCAACTTGGTACCACTGCGAAGCGAAGGGTCATTTGAAGCCGAATAATTAAAAGAAAAAGAAAATCTTCAACAACTCGGTCTGTGGGTTTTTTTAAGAAAAAAAAACTTGTTCAATTCCAAGTCAAGATAGCTCTATAATTTCTAACTCTTAACTTTGTGTTTTTGGACCCACACTCTCTTAATACTTCTGGGTGATTTTTAGGTTTTTGGCGAGATCTAGCCCAAATCTAGGAAGAGGGGGTCTCAGAGCGACGTGGATTCGGTGGGCAAGCAAAATGGAGTCTCCAAGGCCTGTTACCCTTCGCCTTATATTGAGAATCAGATGGGCATGGCCCCGCTCCTCTTCTAATGAAATTTAGTCAGAGAACAAAAGAAAAGAATGTTTTTCTCATTATCATTCTCTCTGCCATATTTGGGATTCTCAATCCGCATTTCCAATTTGGGAATGGGTAATCGTATTTTCATCCCGCCCCTCTTTTTTTCTTCTTCTTCATCCGCTTCCATCCCTCACTGTTCCTTAGTGAGAGGAGGAGGGGGGGTCCCCTCCTCGAACTCACTCACAGTGACAGAGAAAATGTAATTTCACTGATGTGCATATGTCCTCTTAACTTACGTCCACCGAGACCAACTTGTCGGCGGCACACATGGTCTGTTATTATCGGTCTAGACCACACCTGTCTCATGTACAGGCCACGACTGGTGTGGACAAGTGACATTTTTTCTAACCAAGCTAGACATTTTGATGCCCGTTCTCACAACCCTTTTGTCCGTTATCAAAAAGAACAACTTATTCGTTTTCCTTCCGTCAATTCTTATTTTTCGGCCAACACCTGGTTTATGCGTCGGACATTATTTTGATACAACAGTGACAATCGATGTGGACCAACCCAGACCTCCCCAACACTGTCATCTGCTGAAAAAGAAAAAACAGGCAGACTATCTCCTCTTATCGATTTTACGTTCAATGAAAATATCAATGTTTTTCTCTGTTAATTCATACTAGCACGGTACACTGGTCGTCGACCTTCGTAGGCTCACTTTTAATTTATACTAGTGGTGTATTTTAGTTTTCATCTTCCGTAGGTCCATTTAACATTGTCACAACAATGTTTTTGCTGCTTTCTGCATATGTTCAAAACGCATGGTGATCGCATCCACACGTTTAAATACTGAAATATTTGCATCATCATTTCTAAATGGTGTTAATTTAAGATTTTGACCGTTTTATTCGTTTTTCCAAATGATTCTATTGGGTTAAAGCCCAAATCTATTTGTAATATGAATTTTTAAAAAAATTTCTACACAGAAACAATAAGCACAATAGATCAATTGAAAGATGTTATTAAAAAAAACAAAAACAACGGCAGACGATTGTTGTTTCTGATGCATATGATGTCACCTCTTGATGGAAACGGATCACATCGTTGATCTGATGCGAGGCGGCCATGAGCATGCAAATGTCTATGTTATACTATTGACCGTCCCTCATCTCCGAAGAGCCATGAACCCGTTGAATATAGAGGAAATGATTCACAAAAAGGAAAAGCGATTGGAAGTGAGATGAGTACAAAGGTGATGAGGAGGCCGCCAAAATCTATTGAACCTCTCCAAACAGATGGCACCTGACAGGTTGTTTGATGTTTGTAGTCAGCTGAAAGTGGCTGAGAGGGCGAGCAGTAGTAGTCATTTCTGCTGATCAGCTGGGTGTAACTTAGACAAAGACCGGATGTTTAGGATTTGCGGTCAGAGGTCAACAAATCTGATTAGATCGGAACAGATGGGGTAGACCCAAGGAGTCAATCAGAGCTCGGCAGAGATAGTAGGCCAGCAGATCAGGTGGAGCAGACGAGTGAACAACAATGATGCCTCGACAGACACATTATCTCAGTTGGGTCCTAGCTGATGCACTAGAACTTAACTATAATATGGATTCTAATGTTTAGTGTCACACACATACATCCAGAGCAAAACTGACTTATACACAATGTATTTGAGTTTGTTGTTTTTTTTCCTGTGTCGCTTTTGTTTTTTTATACTTGTAAACCAGTTCGGCGATAGGCGACATGGCCAGAACGAGAGATGAAGACGAAGAGAAAACTATGGCACACGAACGTTGGGGGTCAGTGATCGTCGAGTGACTGGTATATGGTCTTACATCTATAGCATGTATGGTTGTAAACCGAACAGAAATTCTTCCAAAGTCATGGTGCATTAAAAGTGAATGCTTTTTGGACAATCCGACATATGTCAAATATGTTCATTGCATTTCGTCATCATATTTAACATCTGTTTTACATACTGGCATGCGGTGGACAGCTTTAAGAAATTGACTTCCAAACTAACCTATCTCTGGCTAGGTCTTTATTTGTCCTCCTTTCTCTCAAGTTCATTTTATCACTTCCTCACATATTTTTTTTGGATTCCCCTGTGAATTGGATCTGCTCCTTTGACAGTTCTATATCTACTGACCCAAGAACTCTCATCCATTCTTTCAACGCGGTCAACAGACCATAACGTTTTTTTAATTTAAATATGTATTTCAGTTATTATAGGAAACAGAACCTCTTAGTATATAATTTATATCATTCTATTTATAACAATCTGCCTTTCAGTAAAAATGTCCAAACCAATATCCATAAAATTTTCTTTAAAATTATGGAACACAATTTGGTGTTGTTTATGAATCCCGTTTTCATCGGCACATTCCAGCATGTTATGAAAACTTCGTTTTTTTTGTGTTGAAAACGCTGGCCAATGTTAAAACGCTAGAAACAGGCATCGTATGTTAATTTCAACGAAAAAAATTCAATGAAAATTGGAAAAAATTCACACCAAGGAACAAAACACTCATCGTATGTGGTAAGTTTCATGAATAAATATTTATTTTAGTTTGAAGAAAATATGGTGCAACAGCTGATAGCAAACAGTCTTTTTTTTTTTTAGCAAACAATTTTTTTTTCTCGTCAATTCTTTTTGTACCTTACCGACTAGGTTAGGGTTGAGTACTGTTTCTTTTAGGGTTAGGTGCTATTTCTTTTAGCAAATTTTCTGTGAACTTAAGCACAGACGATGGAAAAGTAGAAGTGTTAGAGGACGTGTTCTCGATAGGGTACACTTTAGCAATGTGCTATAATATGGAGATGAAGGCATTGTTTCTGAATTTCTGACTCCTCATAAATTCACGCAGGTAGCTGTCGATTAGATCTCTGTGATATTTTCATCGCATTTTTCAATTGTCGCTTCCTGCGAATTTCATTGGCTAAGGCTAAACTCTTCCAATTGTTGGCTGCTGCAATTTTCGTCAGCTAAGCATTTTGGCACCTTCCGGTGATTTGCATAACTTGCCGGAATGTGCCGATGACAACGCAGTTTATAAACTGTACCGACAATTTTAGAGCACCGCATAAACTTTTTAATAGGAATACAATTAAAATTACTTTCTTCACAGTTCCTAACTTACAACAAAGAACAATAAGTTCTAACTCAGTAAAAATTAGTATAGCCCCCCCCCCTCTTAAATAATAATCTTGTTCCTTTTAACTCTCAATGTAATTGTATAGATATAAATTTATGTCCATTAAATGACTCCTGTAAATATGATACAGTGGTTTACAAATGTACTGTAATACAGGGCCATAACCAGGACAACAATAGTAATGATTACTATAATAGTAATGATTACTATAATACTAGTGAAGGTGATGGTAGTAATAATGATAATAACTTAGATGTCAATGAACTAAATAACAATAACAGACCATACTATAATTAACTCTCCTACTGAAGAAGCTGTTTACATAGGTTCAATGGCGAGTTTATTAAAAAAATAGAATCTCTAGACACCTTTATACCTTTAATAACAGTCATTTTTCCAGATCAACATCTCTAGCTTATATTTGGGATCTTAAAGATACAAATATAACCAAATATAACCAATTTAAAGTTCCTTAATTATTATCTCGTCACAAAAAACTTTTCTCCTTTTTCCTTATCCTGGTTCATTGCAAAACAAGAGTGGATGAGTGGGCCACTGTTGTTCAAGGTTGGATCGAATATTTTGGCGTTACATGACACAGTCTGCAGTGTGAAGATTCACACTGCAGACTGTGTCATGTAACGCCAACTTTCGTACAATGTGAAGCATTCCAAGACAGTTCACATCAGTTGAATCAACCAAACTACAAAATACGGAAGATCAAAAGACAGCGATCAGGATGACGCATTCAAAAGGGTGGAGTATTCCTGAAAGAAAACGATGAGGAACAGATAACAATATCGGACCTTGTCGCTAAAATGGGAGAATACTTATGAGGTAGTAAATCAATGGCGGCATATAAAAATCAGTACCTCAAGGAAAAGCTGATAAGTTGATAAAAAAAAATCTTTATTTGTGACTCAAGGCCATTGCGGTGTCGCAAACATTGTGACATTTAGGGAAAAACCTGTGACATTCTTTGCGAATACTACAATTCACCTTTGACATATGATGAGGGAGCACAAAAACAAGCAATTCTCAAAACCGCAGCGAAACCCATCAAAGCTGACATCAAGATGACAGTGGCGCCAGTGGAGGATACGTATCCAACAAGAGCGGAACTGAAACTAACGGCGACATTAAACTTCATTCCTGCAAGTTTGCGGTTCTTGTTGCAGCATCTGTTTGTTGGGAAGGATACATCCACAAAGGTTGCTAACATAGAACATGCTGTTGTTCAAACAGTGTGTCCAAGAGCTGTAATTGCATCCTTAGAGCGGGGTCCATCAGTGACATACACCACTTGTACAGTTCAAGATTCTTGATCGATAGACTCAACCATGGGAGTTTCTTCAATATACGCAGAGGTACAAAGGTTGGAAGTGAACGTGGTATGTTCCCTTGCTCCAGATGTCTTAGGCGGTGACATGGACATTCTTGATCAGTCCCTGTTATTTGCCAGAGACAACGTGGATCACAACATTATAACATTGGATGGAAAGGGTATTTTCCATGCGATAGGCCTGATTGCGGCTATCATACCAAGGAAGCAAGTGAGTCACGGCATACCAAGACAAAAAACGACGGACTTGAAACTTGTTGAAATGACGAAGATTGATATTATAGATTACTGTTTTTCAAAGCATGTCAACTTTGGCATTGAATTTCGGTCCCTCTCCACATCTGATGTCTGTGATTGCAGAGTGGACATTTTCTAGGAAACGTCCTTTCGCTTCAACCAGACTACTCTCAGCTGGCAAGGCATGATGCATCTGATGCATAATGCATGCGAATATCCGGGAAAATCATCGGTACAATTTCTCCCATTGATAGACATGAATCAAAGAGTTAAAATCTGTATCCTGTCCACCCTAGATTACCTATGCAATCTTTTGTCAAAACACAACATGCCGACTATCATCACCTTTGATTAACCTCTGTTTTGGAGGCTTCTGAAATAGTGAACACTGTTCCAGATGGTACTTCAATTAAGAATGCGATATTATTGCTTGGCACATTCCATATCATCATGAATGTGTTGGGCGCTATTGGGACGTTTATGGATGGCAGTGGACTCAAGGAGATCATGGAGACAGTATATGGTGAAAATGCTGTCGTACACATGACGAGCAGAAAGGCAGTGCAATGAGTGTTTCATCATCACCTGCTGGTGGATCAGCGTCTCACACGTCAGATTGTTGCAAAAATCTTGGATGGTGGGCCTGGTTTTCAGGACCGCATAGAGGAAGTTGAGCAGCTCTATATGCTGATGTAGACTGATGAATGTGACTTGAATCATTGTTGGAATCAGATTGCATTGGTAGGATTTACAACAGTCTAACTCTGAAAAGAGATGAAGTGGTAAGGGCCTCCAATTAAAACCAGCAAACTAAATAAACTATCAGCACATGCTAGGAATTGCGAGGGCACATGTTGCAGCTGATCCAATGGAGTCTTGGGAACTGCATCTCAGTGCCGATATTTGCAGCTGCTGATCATCCAAATTATCTGAAGTCGGCTGGTCTATATCTCTAGAAGATGTATGCCTTGAAAGATGACAACCTTGCAGTACATAAAAAGTTCCAGTCTGGATTTCACGTAATCAGACGCAGTAGCCAATACTGGGCTGGCCTTGGCTCCGATCTTGTCATCGAGCAAACGCTAATGAACTCACTCAAAAACCAAGGTGGGCTCACACGGAAGAGTGGGATGTCCGAGCACAAGAGAACAGTTTGGGCCATGTCGTCCACTGTGTCATCAGATTATAACCTTGCCATGCAAGAACTTACCGTACGAAATTACACAACAAATGAACAACATAAGGAGTTGTCTGCCTCTCGGGTAAGAAGAGATGAGAGACTTCCGGAAAGTTATGGAATGGATGGGATGTAGCGATGAAATGATGCCATCTGAGTGGGGGTGAAAGGTGGAAGGGAATAAACTTGTTTCAGTGATGACAGACAAAAAGCCGGTAAATTTATAGAAGTGCACCTTTCGTATTTCGACCCCTAAAAAAAAAAGTTTCTACTTTTTTGGGCAAATTACATATAAACAGCCTCAACAAATATCCGCTATGAAAATAAATTATGAAAATTTTTATTATTTTAGATTTTAGGAGGGGGGTTACTTTCCTATAATAAGTTATACGTAAAGTGAGCACGCATTTCTTGGCCACCAAATCTCACCTCTCCTATTTCGACCCCTAAAAAAAAAGTTTCTACTTTTTGGGGGCAAGTTACATGTAAACAGCCATTTTAGATGTTAGGAGGGGATGGGGATCACTTTCCTATATAAGTTATACGTAAAGTGAGCACGCATTTGTTGGCCACCGAATCTCACCACTCGTATTTCAACCCCTAAAAAAAAAAAAAACTTTCTACTTTTTTGGACAAATTACATGTAAACAGCCTCAACAAATAACTGACTGCAGGTAACTTTCTAAGTATTCAGCCATTGCCACAGATGTGTGTGCACACGTTTTGCCCACATGATGCGAGTAGAACGTGGTCTCGTCAGCAAATATACCTATCTCGGACATAATGTCATCAGGGAGGTCGTTTATGAAAAATCAGGAACAACAAAAGGTCGAAAAATCGATCCCTGGGGTACACCTGCATGTATGTCATGTTTGAATGAACGGCTATCGAGAACAACCTGGATCCTTCTTTTAGTTAGGAAAGATCTACTTATATTAAATATTCGTCCAGTAATACCATATGAATTCATTTTTATGAGAAGCTCTTTATGCCAGCTGCACATTTTGAGGTGAACCATTGTGGAGAGTGGGGGCTTGCTGTAGAATTTTCGTATAAGGACCATGTGCTTCAATGCCTGCTTTGACCCATTCGGTTAGCTCAATTTTGCCATTTGTTATTTTAATATAGACAAGTAATTAATATAAATTTCAATTAAAATAAAGTAACTTATTTTAGAGAGGGTATTATCCACTAGTTGGACTGATAGATTAATTATGTTGCTTTTGTAACAATTATATTTTAAATTTATGATTCTACAGATTTACCATCTAAAGAATAGGGGTGATTGGTATATAAACCCTTCACCCCTATTCTTTAGATGTGTAAAAAATATATTTGCATACTCTAAATACTTACCTGTACACTCGTAATTCGTCTCTCCACCTATCTTATCTATATGTACGCTTTTAACTGTTGATATTATCTTCCTGAAATTCATATTCCCTATGATTTCAAATAGTTTTTCTATCATTTAACTATGATCTAGATTCGTAATTTATTTATGTTTAGTTTTAATTTTTATCTTCATTTTAATCATTTGTTTTTCTGATAATATACTTTTTTATCATGCATCATAGATAATTATAAATTAATATTGTATTGTAAATTATTATTTTTTATCCATACGGGTTGTCATGTATCATTTTTAATTTCAATGATCTTTAGTTTTAAATACTTAATGTAACCTTTATATAAAATATTTAATTGCCTTTATGTTTCTTTAAATTTTAGTATAATATAATTTTTTTAAATTTTAAGTCAGCTATTTCAATTCTATATGTGTGTGTGTGTGTGTGTGTGTGTGTTTTAAAGTTTACCAAAACATTTAAACTTTGAAAGGAAAAAAAGTCTTTTGTGGTGATGAATGATTTCGTGAACGAAATGTTTTGGTAAACTTAAAAAAAAAACACATAAAAGCTTGTACCCTGTAATCGAGTATCATCGAGCTTATTTTTATTGGCATAATCCCGGTTTTCACTGAATAAAATATCTTCTAAGTGAAAAATCTATATCTATATATATATATTATATATATATATTCTTTTTCAATTTTGGGGTAGCATTATCTCCCTTTTGTTGTTAATTTGACCTTAATAGGTTTTTAATTGAGGAAATTAATTAATAAAAAGCCATTATTTTTAAACCTGATTCATATTGGATTTTGAATTTCGTTTTGGAGAAATATTAGCAGTTGTTTTTTTGTACCATATAATAGTTGGATTAAACATATTTAACTGATTATAAAATTGCAATTCCAGGATACACTCTAAGAAGACTTCATTTTGGTTTGACTTTGAACAATTAACTGTCATATTATGAAAGCGTATTTAAATATTACCCTTACTTGATTGTTTTTAACGTTACGCCCATCACATTCAATGAGTTAAAACCAACAATCTTGTTCCCAGTATCTTCTGTACTGACTAGATATTTGATAAGAACAATTTTACAAAATTTTAATCTCAGAACTATGTGCCTATGTTTCATCCTTAATTGCTTTCATTTATTTATGTTTTTAAATGAAAGGCCTCTTTTTTAATCTATATGTCTGTTCTTATTAATATAGGTATATGATATACGCTATTAGACTATTTGAATTAATTATTTTCAATTCTTTTTCTTAAATTCTATTCCCTATAATTGTAATATATATATAAAATATATATAATTATATTATATTTTATTTAGCTTATTGAATATTTAATTAAGATATTAAATGTGAATATTTTAAGTTTTATTCAAATTTAATTTTATATTTAATTTAATTTTTTTATATTATAATTTTATTTTAAACTTAAGAGTCTATCTATATATACTTTATTTTATGTCCCCATTCTATTTATTTTCCTGATTTATATTTTATTTTGCTAATTTTATGCTTCTATTCGATTATAGTTTATAATTAAATATTTATTAACTTTATTACTTATAATAATATAAGTCTTATTTTTATTAGTATCCTGATTATAATCAATATACTAAATTAAATATTAAAAACATCATTACTCCGATTATTATGTTACTTATAGATTATTACTATTATTCTTACTTTATTCAATTTGTTATGATACTATATGTCATTATATATTTTAACTATTATTGATTTTCTTTATCTTCACTACAAATTATTTTTAAATTTCACTATTTTAATCTGTACTTTATTTTATTTGTATTATTTGTTTATTATCTTTGATTGTTTACTAGCAGGGTTACTCGGCGTTACCCGAGGTCATAAAAAAACAAAATAGAAAAAAGTTAAATAGTGTGTGTAATATCTTTATATTAAAACTTCTATCTCTCTCTAGCCATCTTTTTATCTTTCTTTTTTACCCCCATTATTTCCCTCCCTCTCCACAGCCCTCTTTCTCCTCCACACAGCTTATTCCTCTTTTGTTTTAATGTGTTCAAAAAAAAAATAATAATCTAATTCATTTACCGGAGCTATCTGTTTTAAATTTAATACTGTAATTTTACATTTATTACTCCTGGACAACACCGAGTAGAAGTAAACACAATGACATTCTTGATGCCAGGTAATCCCCCCCCCCCCCCCCCCACACACACACTCGCTTTCATAATAATATGAAGAGAAATGATGTTGATAATGAAAATAGTCCAAAGAGATTTAAATGTAATACTGTAATTTACATTTATTGCAACCGGACAACTCCAAGTAGAACAAAAGATTTGGAGTATTTAAATGCCTGTATTTACTTGACCTTTATTTACTATGGGTGAGTTATACTATTGTACATTTACTTTTCTTTAAGTCAAACAATTTTGACATATATATATATATATATATATATATATATATATATATATATATTAGATAAGGGATTATAATAAAAATTGGATAAAATGCAATATTTATTAAATCATCAATTGTTCAAAACAAGGGTTATATAAAAAAAAATTTTTTTTATATAACCCTGATGATTCAATAAATATTTCATTTTATCTAATTTTTATTCTCATCACTTATCTACTTCTACTATTGCTCTATCTCGTATATTGAGCATTGACTATTCAAAATAGGATATCATTTATAGATATAATTTTTAGGTTTATTTTCTCACTTCACACACACACATATATATATACCCTTTTAACATTTTGTTATCGGTTTTATTTCAATATATGCATTGATATGGCTTTCTAAAAATACATAATAAATATAGTGTTATGTTTGAGAGAATCCTGTTAAGTTTACTTGGCGATGGCTTCACGTTTTGAAATCGGAAATTGACAAGCAGTGTTTATCAAAAAACACTGCCTCATCATTTTGGCGGAATTTATTTTATTTCACTAGTTTGTAAATATTTCGTTAAGCGAGTTAACAAAATTTCTTTTACCACTAATCCTAAGTCCAAGTGGCAAGGTCGTAGAACCACACGTAATCGCTTAAAAAGTACCCCTTCCCAACAAAAAGTTTGATTTGATTATTTGTAATAAAAATAAATAAATTTTCCAATTATAAAAACCAGTTTGATTTTCTTATGTGTTAATAATGAAAAAAAAAAATGTAAATAAATTAATTTCCTCCTAAACAAAAAATATCAGACCTAAAATATAATGGGTAAGTGTTTTTTTTATGAACACCATTTTTCAATTTCCGATTTCAAAACCGGAAGCCATCACCAAGTAGACTCTTTCTATTCAGCCAGAATACTTATCTGACTGGTAGTCAAAATAAGAACTGCTGTTATAGAGCCGGTATAAAGCAACACACCCTTAGTGATGTGAGACCATCGACTGCATGAAAGTGTCAGAATGAAATAATAACAACTTTTTTTTTCTTCATTTAGACATTTTTTTTTATTCTTATTTTTTTCTCTCTCCCCTGGTTGTTTATCCCAAATACGGAAAGAAAAAAAAGTATCATTCCGTCACGTTTGCTTTCGTTTTTTTTTTAATATAATACATCAAAATCAAATTATTTACAAATATTTACATAAATACGTCACATATATCAAATATAAATATATTGGACATATACTTTTCCCCTTTTTACAAACATTCTTGGTCCCAAGCGTGAAAAGAAAGAATGGGCGGGGGTGGGGGTTGCATATAATTAAAAAATATACTTATGTTTATACAATAATATATACATAATACATTATCTCATACTAAACACACACACACGCACACACACTAAGAAATTTGGCTTGTTTGAATATTTACATGGTTCCAGGGAATGAATATACCATAAAACTGCAGTAAAACGTTCAGATAAACCAAATTATTGTTAGAAAGCTCTATCTGAAAAGATATTGAGCCCTTTATAAAGTCTGCTGTCGTAATTCGATTGTTGCGAAATCAGGTTTCAATGATTTGAAGTTGTTCTTTATATTATTGTTATATCTAAGATAAAATTATCTTGTCGGATTTTAAAAGTTGGACCTAAATAACATTTAAACTGAGAAATGAAACTTTCCTTCTCATGAGCCAATTTTTCATTTGTTATTGTTATACCATGTTATTGGCAATATTTATTTTTTAACTATTTCTTTTCAGTTGATGGGATCAGAGTGTAGTATCTGTTCTAATACTACATTTCAACTTTTCTGTCCTCGGTCAATGAAGGAGAAATCATTCTAAACTGAGGCAATTAAAATTTTTGTCCCCATCCTGAGTGCCCCTTTTTGGAGAGCTGGATTTTCTCCACATTAAAAATTGACCTCGTTTCTAACTGTCCTCATAGGGAGGCAAGTAAATAAGGACAGTAGAATAAAGTTTGTTGTGTTGTGCTAACTTATCAAGATGAAGAACGGTTTAAAATTTTAATTCTTTTCTTAAAAGAAAAAGAATCCCGAAAACGAATCACTTTATTGTACTTGTCAATTAAATATCTATACACTAAGCCACTTCATGTTCGTATGTATGTTATCACCTTTCACACACCATTAAAAATAAATGAGATCATCCGATCAATAGTGATGTGATTAATCTGATGTTACTAAGGTAAAATAATTGACTTTACCCATTTTAAAATGAATTGTTCCCAAATTAAATTATGTTGTCCCATCAACTGAAACAGTACAATTTTTAATAAATAAATTTCGAAAAGGGACATTCGTTTTATTGATTTGAAGAATCTCTTATCACAAAGTAAACGAATGGTTCATATATAGTTAATGTAGGTATTTTCTTAGTAGTCACAAAACTTACAAAATACATGTTACGTCACCTGATGAAACGGCGAAATGTCAAAGTTTTCAGATATTTTCTATTTGTTTACACCTCAATTACTATACAAATAAAAATTTGATATTATTGAACTGTTAGTAATGCTAATAAATTCTTTCATTTATTATTAATTATTATTTACTCTCAGCAATGAAATTTGTTGCCGATAGCAAAATGGCTTCCATTTTAAATTTACATTTGCTTCTGAAAACAAAGATGTATTCGTTCCAAAAAATATTCCAAGCAATATAAAGAATTTTCTGAAGGGAATTAACTTGAATTGCATAGTGTTCTGAAAAAAAAAAAATGACTATTCAGAATGAAACATCGATTTGTCAGATGCAATGCAAAATCGTTGTCTAACTTTGAGAATCCGACTGACTTAATTTTATATATTAGATTTTGGAGGGTGTGGGGTTTTGCTTTGGTGTACAGGGTTGCTAGGATCTTGAATTTCCTACAATCGGAAGAAATCTTTTTTGCTATGAACTGATGATCTCATTTTAATTACCCCATCTTTGAAATGGTTACCCTTTGTATAGGGCCGGAGACAATTGACCAGCCAAAGAGTTTCTCCTGGCACCTAGATTATTATTGTTCAAGTTGGTGGTAGCTATCTTTTCATGGAGATGTAATTGATGGGGGATCATTTAATGACCTCCAAAAAAGCAAATATATTAGTGATGTATCAGTTCAGTATCGGATAGGATCTGTGGAGCCCCGCAAAGACCAAAACCTTGACATGTCAGTGTAAGTCCAACAGGTCATTCTATATGAGATTGTAAACTTACATTCCAGTAAAACTTTTATGAAAAAAAAAAAAAAATTAAAAGTAAAATTAAAAGAATAAATAAAATAAATAGGTATAGAAGATACTTATCAGTTCGACTGCATCTATCGAGCAGATTAAGTATTTGTGTTTTTTTTTTTTGGTAATGTTTTTATACAGGCACTTTAGGCACTCATTTTCCAGTTTGTTTAAAAAAAAAAATTTTTTTTTTTTTTACATTTTCTTCATTCTTGAAAAAAAAAAAAATTCCATAAAGAAAATATTAAAAAAAAAGATCACATGGCTTTGGTTTTTTTCCTAAAAATCTTCCATTTTAACTTCAGGATATTTCATCGTATGAAGGGGGTGGTAAGGAATAGTTTATAGGGGGTGGCACTTGAGGTGCAGGCGTTTCCTCTTCATTATTGTCTTCATCCTCTGGAATTCCATAGCGCCATTCTCTGTACTCAGTACGAACGATCGGAAACAAGAAAACAGTAGTCAGTGCAGACTGGAAAAAAAAAAAAAAAAAAAAATTACTATTTTCAAAAACGGAACATCCAAATTTGTTATTGTAGGTAAAGGGAGATAAGTCTCATGTTTCAAGTGAGTTTACTCCGATTCATTGTTGATTTATAAGACAACTTAGTATTTGTTTTGTCTTTGGGCAGAGCAGGATAAATCATTCTAGACAGAGGCCATTTTCATTTTTTGTTCAATCCAGAGTGTCCCTTTTTTTAAGAGAAGATGGATTTTACCCACACTAAAAACTGGCGTTGTAACTAACTTTGCACTTGTCGAGAGGAAAGTAAATAGACATAATTTGTCTGTATCTGTTGTTGGCTGTCAACATCTTTTAAAACCCTTATGCTTCCCGAAATTCGACAAAACTACACCTGATGCCCCCCCCCCCTCCATAAAGATGCATACATATATTATGACCTACAGTGTTCGTATCCCTGACAATTTTTATATCATCCCATGTATGAGCTGTAGTGCACCTGAGCATTGTTCCCAATAACTTCATTATGATAACCAGTTTGTGTGCAAGAAGTGTAATACAGCAGAAATGGATGAGAAAGTATATTTGGAAGGCAAACCTATTGAGGTTCACCAGAAGTTTTGTTACCCTGATGATACCATTGGAACGGAGGTTCTGGTGCATTTTTTCATATTCTGAAGCATGGAATAAACTGCTTGCATCAGTTGTTGGCTGCCAAGACAACATATCTTTGAAAACCCCTCACACTTCCTGAAATTCGCCATGCCCGCCTTTCTGAACACATAAGTAATTGTACATTATTCTGTGTATTATACATATACTTTTGATGAGTTGCAGTGCACATCAATACTGCACACAATGATTTCCTCATTTTATTATCACATTGACACACGGCATAATCACATTGACATACCGGTTCCTGTTAGATCACCGAAGTTTAGCAACGTTGAGCCTGGCCAGTACTAAATGGGTGACCATTTGGGAACACCAGGTGCTGTATGTGGCTTGGAGAGGATATGGGCACTACTAGGTTCTATCATACTCACAGAAAAGTAAGGACAGATAGAGTATCTGCCTGAATCCCAAGGACATTATGAGAAAACAACCATAACTTATTAACAATCATGGTTTAAGTCTGTAAATATTGTTTTAATTTTATATTGTGCGTAAAAAAAAATATATATATATATATATATAAAATGTTAGTAAAAAAATTTTAAAAATTTATTTTTAAAGATTAAAATTTTTCTGAATGGCACAGAACTATTTTTTCCAGATTTAACTAATAACTGCTAACAACGATAATTCTGATTCAACTAAAACTCTTGATTTGGTGAAATTGAGTTTTGCTCTTGGCAGCTTCTGAGACAAAAAAAAAACAAAAAAAAAAACAAAGAATGAAACAACTGTTTTCACTAAAACATTAAATGTTACTTTTCTACACAAAATGTCTGGAAAACATGAAATTAGAATCGTATTTACTGAAGTTAATTTAAATCGTTACCTTAAGAAGCAACTACAACTATCCTGTTTTAAGAAATTGTTGTCAAGAGTAGTGAAAGATAAGATATTAAAACACAATACATACTGTTACAATAAACATCCAGAAGACGCAATTCCAACCCAAATTAACTTCAATGTGTGGAAGACTGACCTGAAAGAATAAAGAAAGCAAGATTAAGAAATCAGAAGTTGAATAAATAAATGATACACATTTAAAATGGTCTACACAAATACACTTATATTTTAATACTCAATGTACTTCATTGGGACCCTAAATTTTTTAAAATTATGAACTATTGGGTCTGATTAGGTACATTGTATTCTGAAACGTAATTGCATTTATGTAGGCCATTTTAAAAGTTTATCTCATGTATATTTATAAAGCTTTTATAATTTCAAATTATGTATATTTATAAAGCGGTTTTGAAAAAATATTGGTTTTAAGTTCATTTTATCAATATATTTGAACTTGTTTAATTATACATACATATATATATATATATGGAAGCTATATATATATATAAAGTCAGTCAAACCCTCCCTTTGTAAACAAAAGGAATGGCTTTTAGGACTCAATGTGATCAACTTGTGAAACAGTAAAAAATATAATAAAATTACAAATAGCTCAATAAAATTAGTCAGATTGAGCATAGGAGGTCAATATGAAAGAAAATAAGAAAGTCATCATCAGCTGACTGTTTTATCTAGTTTCAGTGTTGTTTTTGAAACGACTACTAGTAAGAATTTAAAAAAAGTTTCCCCCACCCTGCACTAATTTAATTCCTGCTGACACCAAGGGAATGAATATGAAAATTTTTTTTTTTTTTCTTTTACAATAACCAGGTTATAACGAAATCCAATGATGTAAGGTTTGTGTGCCCATCACAGGTTATTCCCAGTTTTATTCAGGAACACGGAGATGGAACTATGACTTTCCTTTATGAGAAAGTCAGAATTACAGCTGTATGAAGTTTTAATTCTTTGAAGTCGATCCCTAACTTACACAACTTCGTGCACCTTATTGAGCTATTCCTGTTGTTCAAAGTATCAGTGGCAGCAAATATGGTTATTACATATCAACTCTTGATTGGACCAAAACTCCAATCAGCAACATCTTTCAGCCAATCAGTGAAAATATTCAGTGCCAAAAACTTTTGCATACTATAAAAACCCAAATACAGCTTTCTTTGTTTCAGTATTTTCTTCCATACCCAATGCATGTGGTTATGTCCTAAAAAGTTAATCTTGGCTCCTGGCCGAAGAGACTTGATAAATGCAATGAAAGACCTTCATGAACAGCACCTGCATACACATACAAACTGTTAAACAAATGCATGTACACAGTTAATCCATACATGTCACCAGCCGAAATGAACACATATACTCATTAAAAAAACAAAAGCATGCTAATACATGCACACACATATTCATGCTTGTTTATTTACACATATATGAACGCACATAGCGCCAGACGAAACAAATATGTATACTCAATTTCTCCTTACAGACAAAATCCCTATCTTTCACCAGAACGTTCTTGGACTCTGAACTCTTGTTCTTTATGAACATTTTATTTTGCAATGTCTTAAGTTGTCAATAAAATTAATTATTTTGTATTTAAAAAAAATAGAAATATTTTTTATACAAATGGTTCACCAATTACCAAGGTCAAAAGCCACTTGAGGATAAAGGTTAGTGAGATTTTCACTTAGATGATGGAACAGTACTATGAAAGGATTGAGAACTATGATTAATTCACAGGATGACATGACAGATATTTGTTGACATTGGACTTGTCGGAGTCCGTAGGGAAACATCCCTGTGGTAACATGGTCCGCAAGTGCAGAGTTCTTCTAAAGAAGTTCCATTTGATTTTAGGTACATAGAGAAAGAAAGACGAGTTCTTTGCTCACAGGAATAACGTTTAAGTTCATAGAGGAAGAAAGCAAAATTCTTTGTAGTGGCGGTAACAACACAAGTTCTTGCTGTGAATGTTTTGCAAGGAGGAATCAGAGACTGGAGCTCAGTCGAGCAGCTACCATAAAAATAACGAGAGAGAAAGAGACTGGAGAACAGAAGAGATAATCCTCTACTACATTGTGAAATCCATTTTGTACTCTCTGAAGAGAAGAAAGAGTGCTTTGAGCGACACCCAACCAAAAGTGGCAGCAGTACTCCATCTTAGGGCATATCTGACTCTTAAACAGGTAGCCGATTGCATCAGGAGTCAAATACTTTCTGGAGCGGTAGAATGATCCAACCATTTTCCCCCAGTAACCTTAGTAACTGTTAGGACACCTAACGAAAACGGGATTTACCTCCCTTGAACCATTTCGGGAGTTAAGAGTTATCGCCCTTGAAAAAGGTAGTATGCCTGGAGAGAAAGTAAACACAGATCACGGCTTCAGACTGTTAATATATCAATCACGTCCAGCGGCCAATTAACTCATTAATTCATTCTGTGTTCAGTTTTAATAAATCTGTTAAACGTTTCTCTTGATAGTTCATCCATTTATTTACAAGTTATTATTTATAATTAACCTAAATTACGAGGTTATAAAAGTAACCATATTGGATGTAAGTCTTATTTCAGATCTCCAGTGAAAGTCAGTCCAGGAAGCTTATCAAAGCAAGAGGCTTCATCTAAGAGAGAGCCTTTCATTTTAATTGAATTAACAGGAATTTGAGCATTGGTGGTGAAAGGAGAGTTTTGGTTTTAGGTGTTAAAAATAACAAGCCACTCCATACCTTATCACATGCTTCAGGTCGGAAGGCAGAGAGGCTTACTTGTCCGAGTTTCAGTCAACAACATCTTATTAAAGACCCTCAAAAATCGTATAACTTCTTTCTTTTTAACCTCTGCTCGTACGATAATATTAAAGTTACCATCATCATATTCACTTTAACATCAGTTTTCCATATTGGCATGTGTTGGACAGCTTTACGAAATCGACTTCCAAACTAACCTATCTCTGGCCAGGTCGTTATTTATCCCTCTTTTCCTCAAGTTCATTTTTATCACTTCATCCCATGGTTTCCTTGGCCTTCCCCCGTGAACTGGACCTGCTACCGTAACTGTTCTACGTCTACTGACCCAAGAACTTTCATCAATTCTTTCAACGTGGCCATACCATCTAAATCTCCTTTTCTGCACACATCTCCAAGTAGGGGTAAAAAAGACTATGTGAATTACATTTTTTAAAAGATCACTTACTTGTCCGATAGCTGCTCCAAAACTCCCACTACCATCAATGATACCAGTGACTGTACACAAAGCCCTCTTATTTTTCTTCAGCGTTCTCTGTTGACCTTTAAGAGAAAAGAAAAAAGTTAATTTATACGACCAACACTTGCCTGTAAGCTGCCAAGTTGTGCAACCACGTTTTTGTTTTTGTATAGCTGAGGGAGAGGAGGGGGGAATCAAAGAAATTGCCACTAATTTTAATTTAAATCATGACCGTTTCAACTATTGTACATTTTGATCACTTACTCTTGACTTTCGCAAAACTGAAGATACATTACCAACAGTTTTTTATGGAAATCATGGATAGACTTGACATTCTGGCTCTGGTTGGCAACTACTCTAGGAAAAAGAAAAAACTCTGAAATAACACCAGTCTTTCTCCGCTTATCCCAGCATTGGTCCCTGCTGTCCCAAACTTCTTTGTTATTGGACTCAACCAATGCCGGTTCAAGAAAGGTGCAGTCAGAGATTGCGCAATACTTGTTTAGCTATAGATTCCTGTGTGTATATAGGAGCATCCATTGGCTCTCGACACTGAAATAAGGATTCATATTTGTAGAGATGAATTGAAGGAAGCGGATATATTGGGTTTGGGGAATAAATTGTGAACGTTTTTTTTTGTTTTTGTTTTTTAATTAAAACATTTTTGAGAAGACAAACATTTAGCACATGTGAAATAAAAATGTTTGATTGTTCTCACAATTACACAAATTACGATTTTTGTTAATTTAATTACTTTTCGGTTTTATTTCAGACCCCTTAAAATGGAATGTCAAGTAAAAAGAACTTCTAGTTTTTGTGATAGCATTAATGCAAACAAAAAGACATACGCACTATAATCTCTCTTAATGTAAGGGAAAGCTCAGTAGCGTAGAGGTAAGATTGTAGTTGCATGTGATCTGGCGATCAGTTTTGAATCTAAGCATAAAAATACTTGCCACAGCCATGATATGGTGTAACATCTGATTGTTGCACTTGAACACACAAAAGAAAAGAACAGGAAAGGAAGAGAAAGTAAAGAAAAAGAAAAGGAAAGGAAAGGAAAAAAAAGAACAGGACAGGAAAGGAAAAAGGACAGGACAGGAAAGGAAAAAGAAAGGACAGGACAGGAAAGGAAAAAGAAAGGACAGGAAAGGAAAAAGAAAGGACAGGAAAGGAAAAAGAAAGGACAGGAAAGGAAAAAGAAAGGACAGGAAAGGAAAAAGAAAGGACAGGAAAGGAAAAAGAAAGGACAGGAAAGGAAAAAGAAAGGACAGGAAAGGACAGGAAAGGACAAAGAAAGGACAAAGAAAGGACAGGAAAGGACAAAGAAAGGACAGGACAGGAAAGGAAAAAGAAAGGACAGGACAGGACAGGAAAAAGAAAAGACAGGACAGGAAAAGGAAAGGACAGGACAGGAAAAAGAAAGGACAGGACAGGAAAAAGAAAGGACAGGACAGGAAAAAGAAAGGACAGGACAGGAAAAAGAAAGGACAGGACAGGAAAAAGAAAGGACAGGACAGGAAAAAGAAAGGACAGGACAGGAAAAAGAAAGGACAGGACAGGAAAAAGAAAGGACAGGACAGGAAAGGAAAAAGACAGAACAGGAAAGGAAAAAGACAGAACAGGAAAGGAAAAAGACAGAACATGAAAGGAAAAAGACAGGAAAAGAAAAGGAAAGAAAAAAGACAGAACAGGAAAGGAAAGGAAAGAAAAAAGACAGGAAAGGAAGGAAAAAAGACAGGAAAGGAAAGAAAAAAGACAGGAAAGGAAAGAAAAAAGACAGGAAAGGAAAGAAAAAAGACAGGAAAGGAAAGAAAAAAGACAGGAAAGGAAAGAAAAAAGACAGGAAAGGAAAGGAAAAAGACAGGAAAGGAAAGGAAAAAGACAGAACAGGAAAGGAAAGAAAAAAGACAGAACAGGAAAGGAAAGAAAAAAGACAGAACAGGAAAGGAAAGGAAAAAGACAGGAAAGGAAAGGAAAGGAAAAAGACAGGAAAGGAAAGGAAAGGAAAAGGAAAGGAAAGGAAAAAGACAGGAAAGGAAAGGGACAGAACAGGAAAGGAAAGGAAAACGACAGAACAGGAAAGGAAAGGAAAAAGACAGAACAGGAAAGGAAAGGAAAAAGACAGAACAGGAAAGGAAAGGAAAAAGACAGAACAGGAAAGGAAAGGAAAAAGACAGAACAGGAAAGGAAAGGAAAAAGACAGAACAGGAAAGGAAAGGAAAAAGATAAAACAGGAAAGGAAAGGAAAAAGACAGGAAAGGAAAAAGACAGGAAAGGAAAAAGACAGGAAAGGAAAAAGACAGGAAAGGAAAAAGACAGGAAAGGAAAAAGACAGAACAGGAAAAAGACAGAACAGGAAAAAGACAGAACAGGAAAGGAAAAAGACAGAACAGGAAAGGAAAAAGACAGAACAGGAAAGGAAAAAGACAGAACAGGAAAGGAAAAAGACAGAACAGGAAAGGAAAAAGACAGAACAGGAAAGGAAAAAGACAGAACAGGAAAGGAAAAAGACAGAACAGGAAAGGAAAAAGACAGAACAGGAAAGGAAAAAGACAGAACAGGAAAGGAAAAAGACAGAACAGGAAAGGAAAAAGACAGAACAGGAAAGGAAAAAGACAGAACAGGAAAGGAAAAAGACAGAAACGGACAAAGCAAGAAAAGGAAAGAAACGGACAAAGCAAGAAAAGGACAGAAACGGACAAAGCAAGAAAAGGACAGAAACGGACAAAGCAAGAAAAGGACAGAAACGGACAAAGCAAGAAAAGGACAGAAACGGACAGAAAAAGAAAAGGGATAGAAAAGGGAAAGGGATAGAAAAGGGGAAGGGATAGAAAAGGGAAAGGGATAGAAAAGGGAAAGGGATAGAAAAGGGAAAGAAAAGGGAAAGGATGGCTTACCCAAGTCAGCAGATATGGCAGAACTGAGGAGGTTTGAAGCACCACCAATAAAAAATCCTGCCACAAAAAGGAGGCCGATTATAACTGATGTTTGCGGGAATGAAAGAACTGTAAAAGGAAAAAGAATTTTGTTGAAAAAAATAATAGATAAATAAATACAGGGTGGGCAAAAATAAGGGTCCTATTTTTAAAAATTTATAACTTTTTTATTTATTGATTTTTTTAAATTTTTTTTTTAGAATAAGTAAAGGACCCCTTCCGAAGCAAGCATGAGCCGTATTAGCCCTAAGGAACGTACCCTCATTTAGAAAACATTATTTTTGCTTAAAAAACTCAAAACAGTGTAAAAAACAATACTTTAGTTTTTGTAAGTTTTAAGAAGTGTTTTTCGGCTAAAATTTGTTTTGTTTATTTCAAAAAATCCCGGAAGGGTCAGTCTACACACACATAAAGTTTGGTGAGTTTAACTTTTATTTTGTGGAAGTTATTCAAATTCAAGTTATTCAAATTTAAAGATAGGACCCTTATTTTGGCCCACCCTGTACATAAAAAATAGATAAATAAATAAATAAATTTAAAAAACTTAAAAAGAACAAACCCAGGATAGTTTGTAATAACAAATACAGCTTTACAAACATTTTTAATTTCACAGAACTAAAGGGGTTGGATGATGAGATGGTTCAAAAAAGATGTACACAATCATTTATAAAAATCTTTAATATTACCAATTTAGTACTATACAATTTTTTAGAAGTCATATTTGTTAATTTTGTTCTTCTATAATATTTTACCTTTTAAGCAGTTTTTTTTTTAATAACATTATTAATAAACTTTTCAAATTTTCATAAAATCATTTTGCGAATATTTTCTATTACTCTGTGGTTCTAAAACAAAGGATCTTTCTTAATTTGAAGGTTTCAGTTACTTACTATTAAAGACGTATAAAACCGGTAGCGAAATAATCATCATCGGAAGAACAACAACTGCTCGATATCCAAGTCGATCCTAAAGGGATAAAAAAAAAAAAAAACAGAAATTTATTCAAAAGTCATTTCGACAAATGAATTGCTTCATAGCAATTTAGAAATTTAAGAAAAAATCTTTGTTTAAAAAAAAAAATGTTTTTTAAATCTTTAAATCTAAAACATTCAACAAAAACAAAAAACTATCTAAAATACAACTAAATGAAAACTAAAAAGATAATTTACAGATATATTATGTACATATTTTGTTTCAGTATTTATCCTCAAACGAGTAGAGCTTAGAAGTAGTAGTATAAAAACATTTGATAAGTACAGGATCCCTTTCCATGCGTGACATGGCACTACAGTTATCTCGATATTATACAACTGTTGATAGATCAGCTTTTGTTAACACTACCTAAGAGTTAGGGCTCCTGTACTACCAGTTGGAAACGGCAGCAAGACAAGCAGTCAGACCTGTAAGAATAAGAGCGGCCCAGACTAGTCATGTGAAACTAAGTAACAAGCAAGTGTCCCCAAGTTGCCCAGATAGACAAAAAAAAACTATATAGAAACGTTCATGTTTCATTCCTGAAGGACTGTCAGGTCAACTGCAAAAAACTGATATTCCACTGTCTCTTTTATAAGCAAATGTTTTATATTCATTTTCTGCTGCTTAAGTGTTTTGCATAGGCCCTAAAAACTAATAGCTTTAATTGATAGAAGATTAATGTAAAATATTTATGTATAAAAGGGAATCTTAGAATGGTAATTTTCACAGTTGGCCTGACAAACTTTTCGTGGAATGAAACACAAACGTTCTACTTGCCATGAATATATTTTTTTATATGATCAATCTCTCTATATATAAAGTTAGGTATTTTTGTGTATCATCATCATCATCATCATCATATTCGGGTTAATGTCCGTTTTACATGCTGGCATTGTTGGATGGCTTTTAGAAATTGACTTCCAAGCATACCTATCTCTAGCCAGATCTTTATTTATCCCTCTTTTTCTCAAATCCATCTTTATCACTTCCTCCCATGTTTTTCTTGGCCTTCCTCTCTGAACTGACCCTGCTATCTCAATTGTTCTACATCTCTCTCCATTCTTTCAACGTGGCCATACCATCAAAGTCTCCTGTTCTGCACTCATCTTCCTATACTGTCCAGATTTAATCTTTCTTTGAGCTCATCAGATCTGAGCCTGTCTTTAAGAGTTGCATTATACATCAATCATATTCTCATATAATTTTTCTCCATGCAATGCATGTCCCCTACCCTCACTGACCAGGTTTCACTTCCATACACATATCCGATAGACTCTTCTCTTGGTCGACAGTGGTAACACTGCTGGTTAGTTATGGCAAAAGTTCCCTGAACTTACTTTATCAACTCCTAATTCTAGCTATCACACTAGCACCTGCTCCACCCTGTGCTCCAATGGTATCACCAAGATAACAAAATTTCTTAACCTCACCATCCACACATTTTCTCCATATCTGAGTTTGCATTTGTCCTTGTTGTCTTACACTTACACACAAACTGGTCATTCCACTGCATTTTTTGTGTATCCAATGCTTACAAGTACCACAGAAAATCGAGTTGCATCCGACTGACTTACCACAAACTGAGCATAGGAATTTGCAACCACTGATCAACACTTTTGTCTTAGTGACATTCACTCTCAGGCCTTTACTTTCCATAGCATTCCTCAAAGTTTTGAACTTGACAAGTAAACCTTCTCTTATTTCACAGGTAAGTACTAAGTCATCATCATACAGCATCTCTTCTAGACAACGCGTGCATAACTCCCTGTACAATGCCTCCAAGACACAGATGAAAAGCAATGGACTCAGTGCAGAGACCTGATGCATTCCCATTTAACATTAAAGCTTTCACTAAATGTGCTGTTCATTCTAACACGACTAAGTATTTTTGTACATTGCTTGAACAACCTTCACTAAACACTCGTTTGCCTCTAGTTTATGCAATGCCCACCAGACAAAATCTCTTGGCACTGTCAAAAGCTTTCTCCAGATCCACAAAATCAAAATACAGGTTCTTCTTACTAAGATACTTCTCTTGCATTTGTCTCAGGATAAATATAGTACCAGTGGTACTATACTCAGGCATGAAACCAAATTTCATTTCATCTATGCTTATCTGACTTCTTATTTGCTATGCAATTATTCTCACAATTACTTCGAGGACCATTAACTTTAAGCTTCTGTAATTAACTCCTAGATAGAGCTTCCCCATTACCTTCCCCTTTACCTTTGTAACAGTTCACAATTATGCTAAGTTCCCAGTCTTTTGGAATTACCTCTTCTATTATGATCTGATTTATCAAGACTGTGATCAACTCAATGCCTGTTTCATCCACAGCCTTCAACATTTCAGCAACAATGCCTGAGGGACCATCAGCATTATCTTTCTTTTACACTGCATCATATACTATTTTTTTCTCAATTCTTATAGCTGGTCCCGATACTGGTTCTGCAACTTCTATTTTTTCTCGGCTCCATGAAAACTCAGTATTCAGTAATCTTTCATAACGGCATTTCCAAGCATCCCTCTTGTCCTGTTCATTTGTTGCCAACACTTTATTGTCATTACGAATGGAGTTATCTCCTACAATATCCATATTTGTCTTTGCCACATGTTTAGCTATCATGAATACTTCATTTCTTGGGTCATTTCTTTGTAGTAAATCTGGCTTGCTTAACCTCATATATATATATATATAGGATAATCTCCTAAACTAATAAATGGATCATTACGAATTTTGGAATATATATTCTAGGCAACATAGTGAGTAATATGGGCTCATTATTTTTTTTGTAAACTTTATTATTTAGGGATTGCACCCACCCAAACAAGCACTAACCCTCAAAATTTTTAAAATAAGTTAGATACAAAAATTTAATCCAGAAAATTGCTCTACATCTAATTTTGAGTTGTACTAATACATTTTTTTGCGTGAGCGTCAATAATGTGTAAAATTCTAAACTATTGAACTTATATATATATATATATATATATATAATATTTTGATCGATAAGTTTATATCAAAATATATATTTGATTGACATGAGCTAAAACAAAGGAGGACCAAATAAAATATAGTTTGTACTTACTGAAATAAATCCACCCAAACATCCACCTAAAAAGAAAGAAAATATTTAAAATTATTTTTCTGTGAAAGATCGACAATGCATTTTATAAATAACAAGTATTTGGTGTCTTTCTATAAGATTATTATGGTACATAACGAAAGCCCGCAGCTTGGGTGAAGAGAAGGATTGATCGCTCAGAAAGATTATTTCAGTAGGTAAGTGGAAGTTAAGGGAATCATGATTTCCGGAGAAAGGAAATTCTGGCTCTTTTTGATCAGACACTCAAACAGGGCAGTCACAAAAAAAGCTCCACATTCCCAGTGGCGTGGTAGGGCTGGCGTACAATGGGAACTAGCATAGCATGGCGGACCAAGCCATCTTTGTGTATCTCTCTCTAACAGTAATCCATCGCTTAAAATATATCTCTCTCTGATCTCTAATTTGTTACTGTCTAAGCTAATAAAACCTCCAGTGAAAAAAAGCCTTATGTGTCTCTGTAAATTGATGGGACGATGATGTTGAGAAAAAAGTGCCAGATGCAGTGTGTATAATGGGATTATACATTCCTCAGAGATGCAACATTACAACACTTAGATATGAAATGTTGTATTGCAAATATGCCTGAAAATATAAAATTACCTAAGTATTATTATAATATATATATATATATATAATTTGTTTTTATTCATACAAACATTATTGGCTACATATGTGCATATATGCATCAGCTGTGATTTTTCAAAATCCAGCTTCTTTGGACCATTGTCGACTGAACTAAGAGGAATATAAAAATTACATTCTTGTATATCGTTTTGGTTGGAAACGAAGGGGGAATAGTGGAGGAGGCAAGGTATATATCCGCTCAGACACAGATTTAGCCATAACGATCAATGAAAAGATAAGAATTTTATCACTAGGAAGACATAAAGGTCGTAAAGTGTGAGTGTGTGAATATGAATGTATATATGCACACGTGTAAGAATCTGTGGGTATGTTAATAATTAACTACGTCCGAGCAGATACATTCCTTGCCTCCCACTTAAACGATATACAAAAATATATTTTTTTTTATTCTCCTCTTTGTTCTATCGACAATGGCCTGAAGAAGCTGGATTTTGAGAAAAAAAAATGAAGTTGTAACATGTATGCACATATGTAGCCAATAATGTTTGTATAAATAAAAAAATATGCTATAATAAAGCTCTACCTGTTATTGAGCACTACCTTATAAACATTGGAGTTTCATTGGATTTACATCTAGGAAACAACAACCATACAAGTACTTATATATATATATATATATCACTTTTTTGCTATCAAACACTTTATTGATTTCCTTTCAACATAACCTCACACACACACACACATATATATATATATATATAAGCTGTACATATTCTGAACTTTCATATTGTTTTGTTTTTGCTATGAAATTTAATAAAATTTTCAGGGATTACAAATTCAATTTTTGCAACTAACAAAATGTTAAAATAGTTGACTTTTTTTTTACGAATAAACTGAATTGAATTGGTTACTTCATGCTATTGCATTTTTGATTTCAATAAATAATGGATTGAGAATCTAGTCTACCCTACCATTTCACCCATAGTGATAGATTCATACCGTTCCCAAGAGTATTAGTTAAAATGATGCAAATAGCTCAGACAGAACTACCATGGCCACAACAAGGTTAAAGATGAAGAACATGTAGAGCGAAGAAGTAACGTACCTATAATTCCACCAATGTCATACCAGATAGAAAGTTCATCGGCTTTAGATTCAGGAAGATCCCAGCTGCGCTTCATATAGAGTGGAAGCCAGAAGAAAAATGAATAGTTCACCAGCTTCAGGCACGCGTAGGACAGAGCACACTGAAAAGAAAGCAAGAAATTTCAAAGAATCAGCAAAGATAGCTTTATACAAAATTGAAATACAATCTTTTTTTTTTTTTTTAATTTTTAAAAATTTATTTATTTATTTATTTTTTTATTCTTCATCCACGTCTTGTTGAAAATTCGACCATACGTCCGTGGTATTTTGCTGAATTAATAAACATTTGTTTCCCTAAGGATTTTTTCTTATTTTGATCACACAAAACATGCTAAAATATTCATTAGTTTTGGGATTGAGTTATGTCTTACAAGGAGGAACTAATGCGAATGTCTTACAAGGAGGAACTAATGCGAATGTCTTACAAGGAGGAACTAATGCGAATGTCTTACAAGGAGGAACTAATGCGAATGTCTTACAAGGAGGAACTAATGCGAATGTCTTACAAGGAGGAACTAATGCGAATGTCTTACAAGGAGGAACTAATGCGAATGTCTTACAAGGAGGAACTAATGCGAATGTCTTACAAGGAGGAACTAATGCGAATGTCTTACAAGGAGGAACTAATGCGAATGTCTTACAAGGAGGAACTAATGCGAATGTCTTACAAGGAGGAATTAATGCGAATGTCTTACAAGGAGGAACTAATGCGAATGTCTTACAAGGAGGAACTAATGCGAATGTCTTACAAGGAGGAACTAATGCGAATGTCTTACAAGGAGGAACTAATGCGAATGTCTTACAAGGAGGAACTAATGCGAATGTCTTACAAGGAGGAACTATTTCTTCTGTCCACAACACAATGTCGGCCATTTATTCAGTGGGGGGGGGGGGACAAGAACTCCCAACGCAATGTCACAAGTCACTTATTTGTACAACAATGCTACACAATGCCGTCAGACAATACTTCCATGAACAGAACTTCTTTGTAAGGTTTCATGTCTATGCAACACAATACCATGGGACTACTTCCCCACAGATTACAATATGGTCACCTTTTAATCCAATGTCAACAGATTGCAGTCATTAACACACCCCAATAAATATTCAAACTGTTCATTCCATCAAGCATTCTCGATCCTCTCATATGGTTCTACGGTGATTCTCCAGATTACCCCCCCATATCTAAAAAAAATTACTATGTACGTACCTGTAAGGTTAAAAAAAATACAGTACACTAAAATGTACGCATATTTATCCAATATTTTTTTTTTTAAACAGTAAATTCAAGTTTTATCGGTAAATGCTTTCTAGCAGACATTACTATGATGGTTACGTGAAATTTAAACTGAAGGGGAGTTAACCAGTGACGATTTAAACATCTCTCAATAAAATAGTGTCCAATAGCTTCCACCGATAAAATTTTGATTTGATTTTTTTTAAAAACAAAAATACTAGATAAATTTGCCTAATTTTTTGTGTACTGTCTTTTTTAAACCTAACAGGTAAGTACATATAGTTTTTGTACTATTTACTTGTTAAGAGCAGTATTACATATAGAGATTAATCTAGAGAATCAGCGGTTCTTCATCTCTCAATTGACAATCATTCCCTCTTATTGACCATTATCCTCAAGTGGCTTTTGGCCTTGATAAGTAGTGACCCACTAGCATAAAAAATATTTGATGAAAATGCATCAAACAAAAGGTAAAAGACAAAACAACATAAAAACGTTCATTTGGTGGAGGAAATTACAAATTTAATGATATGTACTTACTGGTATAACTCCAGGTAGAACTACAGCTTGCCAAATAGAAATCCCTTCTTGCTCCTTAGATTTGGTTTTTTGAAGAGTGCCATCCCCAAGAAGTGGTTCTAATATGGAGGAAAGAAAAAATAAAAGCAATATAATATGATCACGTTTTTCCCTACCTTTGAGTCTCAGTTTAGAAATATATTCACCCAAGCTTAAAAGCCGCTCTCTGCATGGACTTTAGATTTTAATTCTGGCCCATAAAACTAAAGGTTGAGATTAGAATAATAAAATACACATCTTAATGAAGAAACTATTAAAATAAACATTATAAAAAGAAGTCATACATAAGATATATACAGATATAATAAATGTGGTTTATCTTTGGTATTATTGCAGTCACTGCTAATTCTCCTAAAAATAAGATTCTATTTTAGGCAATTACATGTAAACAGCCTGAAGAAGAAGGTGGTGAAAATACCCCCCCCCCCAAAAAAAAACAATATTTTAGACATTATGTTGGGGGATCAGTTTTGCATATAAAATTAATATAACATGGTTTCCCCACTTCCGGACCATGAAGTGGTAATGATCATCAACTTCTAGACCAGATTAGAGATTTCCCTCTTCATTTCTTTGTCCCTGCTTTTATCTCCTTTCTCTCGCAATCCCTTTCTTTTTTTCTTCCTTTCGTTTCTTCTCTCCCCTTTTTTATTACTACCATTAAAATGTCTGTCATTTTTTTATAAGTTCAATTGTATTACATTGCGTGTGTAATTCCACGCCGCTTTCGCATTATTTTGTGTAGTTCGGAAGAATTAATCGAATCAAACATCTTGTTTTGAATATGACCAACATTTTGTGTCTATTTAATTTTTCTGAGAATTTTTTCTAACATTCCGACCAGATTCGAAATGGAACAAACATTTTCAGAAAGTAAGGTTATTGTCTTTGAAAAACTTCAGTAATCTTTCAGGAGAATTATAGACAAAAGAGTAAGAAAAATGATGATCCAATAAAATATAGAAAAACACAAACGAACAGAGATCTTTTATAATGTTGAATTGAAAAATTTTGAATTAGAATGGGGATTTTTATAATATTTAATAAAATCTTTCTCATATATATATATATATATATATATAAAGTTAGGTATGTATTTATTTATATATATTGTCAGGTAGAAAGTGTAGTTGAATTAAGATAAGAAAAAAAACTATATTTCATGAATATTATTCAAAGCGAGCAAAGTCTATTTTGTCGTGTTATAATTTTCTATTTCACTTTAACCACGGCAATCATGAGGGGAAGTTGACTCCTATTTCCTGTCGGCCGACCTTCCCTTCCTTATCTTAACACTTACGCATGCCTTGACCTTAAATCAAAATGCATGTCACCTTTGCATGGTTACTCAAAAAACCCCTGGGACACCTACGTAAACCTATGTAAACACATGACCATAGCTCCATATATATATATGATCAGAGAGGGCATTTTACAGTCAATCGAATGAGGTTTACTGCCAGCATCACCTCGAGGGCATGAAGAAGAAGAAACTGAAAAATGCAGACAGGGATGAGTAAAGGCAATTCGCTCATGCCCCTTTTTGGCCCAGATATTTCTTCTATATTGATATATAGCCGAAAACGAATCCTAAAACACTTAGGAGACAAATTCTCTACATCAAGATCTGTTGCTGACTGGAACATCTTACCTTATCGCCGTGAAATTATGATTACAAATCCTATGTGAGGATTATGTAGCACCAACCGAAACCCCAAAACCCCACACATGTACCTGATTTATGTTTGACTTGTACCTTGGTATCTGCCATCGACTTTTACATCCAAAGATTAGTGTGAATCTTGGACAATTGTATAATTCCTGGACTATTAAACTTTTCAACTTCTGTGGAGAGTCTTGTGCCACTCATCCATGTTTGTAAGTGATTAATACTTTTCTTTCTTGATTTGTCTGGACATGATTTTGTTTATAGATTTTGCTCGTTGCAAGATAACTTTAGATGTTATCCCTTTCCCCTAAAATATTACTTTGTTCTTTTGTTGCTTGTTTCATGCACGTTTGCCACTTTTTCTTATCTTTATATAAATATTTGTTTTGAATTTAACTTGGTGTTCGAGTTGTCTCTTACCTGTTTGTTGTTATTCCTTATCTCTATGTGATGTCTTGAACTGGAGAATCCCCCCCCCCCCATTCTTTTATTAATATCGTGCCCTAGAGACCTACGAGCTACTTCCGGACATATCTACCTTTTTTTTCATTTATCATTGTCACGGGCTCGCCGCTATGGTTCCGACGAAGGCTGTGTGTGACAATATATATCTATCTACAGGATAATTTCCTAAACTAATGAACAGATCACATATTCTAAAAAATATGGTAACATGGGGACATTATTTTTTTGTAAATGTTAACATTTAGAGGGTGCATATATGGCATAAACACGTTGACACACCGGTTCCCATTAGACCACCAAAATTAAGCAACGTTGAGCCTGGCCAGTACTAAATGGGTGACCATTTTGGAATATCAGGTTCTGTATGTGGCCTGGAAAGGACATGGGCCTCACCAGGTTCTATGATGCCCACTGAAAAGTTATGATAGATAAAATATCTGCATGACTCCCGACGATATCCCTTGACGTTATGAGATATGGCTGGATTTTTCTTTTTTTTTCTTTATGAACTGATCATTATGAATTTTAGAATATATATTCTCAGCAACTCGGAGAGCAACATGGGCACATTATTTTTTTTGTAAACTTTACCATTTGGGAGATGCGCCCACCAAAAAAACATTTAAAATAAGATATAAAAAATACACCCCGCCCCACAAATAAAGAAAAAACATTGAAATTTAAAATTAATGCTATATATATTGCTTATACCCGTCCAATATTCTACTACTGATATATATATATATATATATATATATATATCTTATGTATCCATATATAATATTAAAAGGTGATATAATATGTATCGATTTTCAGTATTTACTTCAGCAGTGCTCACTACGTAAGTAGAGCTAGGTAATAAGTTATGAAAATATATTTATGGCAATTAAGCTATACAGAGGCGTTCGTGTTTCATCCCCATAGGGAATCGTCAGGCTAAAGTGCATGGAACACGAATTCCATGCATTTTAGCCTGACAATTCTCTACAGGGATGAAACGTGGACGCCTCCATGTAGCTTAATTGTCATAAATATATTTTCATAACTTAATATATATATATGTTCTGAAACTAATGAACGGATCACTATGAATTTCAAAACAACTGCTAGGCGTGAAATTTTAATATACATCAAATTTCAGTTTCTTTGAAGTATTTTATACGGGTTTTAGTATAGGGGGTGTAATAGGGCACAACCTCCTATTTAAAAATTTAATTTATTCAGATTTGCATTAAATTTTATCCATATTCATTAGACATCAATTAAGCAAGATTCCCTGAATTTTAATTTCTTGAGCTTAAGCCTTAAATTTGACATTTTCTAGACTCAAAATCATAATGGATTTTGATCAAAATTGGAATAAGGATTCTAGATATAAGGTTTAGTATCATTATATATTGATTTTAATCTTTGTAAGGGGGACATAAAAGTGGTGCAAAACTGTTCTGTTTGGGGAATTAGTTTTACCTGTGTTGGGACGGGTTTCTTCTAGTTATATATAAAAATAAGATCCGGAACTGTTTAGAATAAATAAACTTTACAGACAAAAAAAATGAAAGACCACATTTTTAAAATAGTTAAGAAATTAGTTGAAAAGAAAATGTTTTAAAAAAACAAAAATGTTAAAAATTATATTAAAATGTAAAAATGTTTTTTTTAATCTTTGTTTTATTAAAAAAAAAAATGTTTAACTTATTTTTATATTTAAATAGTATAACAATACATAGCATTTTTAACTCTTAATATATTAAACAAATTTTTTTTTCGTAAAAATCAAAAAAGTTTTAAAAATAGATTAAGAGCTAAAATGTTTTTTTTACTATTTAAATATCAAAATAAGTTTAAACATTTTTTAATAATAATAAAAAAAAAAATTCAATTGATTTCCGAACTTTCATTTAATCTTAAAAGACGATTTAAGCAAAAGCCTAATTTTATTAATTTAGAAAAAGCTTCTTCATGAGAATAAAAATCAAATAAATATAAATAAGAAAAAGATAAAAACAAACCATGCAAATTTGGAAATATAAAACGAAAATCAATGGCATCAAACCAAGTAAAACGGACCAAATAAGAATTCAACAGAACATATGCTGATGGTAAACAAATGTGCCATCATTGTAACATCATAACACTAATAAACTGGTGTATAACAATGTGCTATATCACATATCCATTTAACATCCATTTACATGCTGGCATGTGTTGTACGGCTTTACAAAATTGACTTCCAAACTAACCTATCTGGCCAGATCTTTATTCATCCCTCTTTCTCTCAAGTCCATTTTAATCATTTTATCCCATGTTTTCTTTGGGCTTCCCCTATGAACTTAACCTGCTACCTTTACTGTTCTACATCCATCCACTGACTTAAAAACTCTCAGCTATTCTTTCAACATGGTCATACCATCAAAGTCTCCTGTTCGGCACACATCTCCCTATACTATCCAAATTTTATCTTCCCGAGGTCATCAAATCTAAGCCTGTCTTTAAGACTCACATTGCACATCAATTGTGTCATTCTCATTATTTATTCATGCAACACAAGTCTTCAACCCTTACTGGCCAGATTTCACTTCCATACATCAGATTGCGTACACATACCTGATAGACTCTTCCCTTAGTCGACGGTGGTAACATTCTGCTTGTTAGTAATATCATGGTAATAGTAAAATAATAATAGTCACATGATGTTGCATTTTTCTTGGAAACAACAAATATGCTGGTACACATAACAGCTAAATTTTTTTGACATGCGGTAGTAGTAGTAGTAAGCTCTCCTTTCTGTAGTAGTGGCAATAGAGTCTCTCTGTCTCCTTTGTTGTCATGGTGACTAATTGTTGAAGTAAATAAAAACAAAACATCAACAATTTCTGCTTTGGTCTTTTATATTATTATCTTATTTATTTAAAAATTTTTTTACAAATACATAACTCTTTACAAACAGATTGATTCGTATTTTATAGTAATACTAGCAGGGCTACCTGGTGTTGCACGAGGCAAAAGTGTACCATATTTATATTAAAACTTCCTTCTCTCTCTGTTTCCCCCACTCTTTCCTCTCTGCGCAGCCCATTCCTCTCTCTGGACATACATGCACACTTTTATGGATTCCCTGAGGAAGGAGTCGGTGTAAGGGTAATAACTTATTGAAAAAAAAAATTGTGGCATTAAAACATTGCGAATGGCAGTAAACCCTTTGCTTAACTCAGGTTGACAGCTTGACAAAATGCTACGGCTGCTGAGTTATGGGTTAAATCAATGTTGGTTGACACCGGCTTCGCTAAAGGTTAAAAATCGGAACTGCAGGTTAACTTAATAACAACGCGATGAGTAACTATTGCTTTCTTTTGTATATGTATTCATGTTTCTTTTATTTCTCCTGTGAGACTACAACCTCTCTCTCTCTCTCTCTCTCTATTTTTGTCACCGTGAGGGAGAAGAATTCAGTTGGGATTTTATTATTGTACATGACAGTCATGCGAAGCCCAGCTGAGCCGACTCACGTTTTATAAGTTTCATTGGAATGTAAAAATAAGTAAATTATGTATTTTCTATATATAAAGTATATTTGTTCGCTCCTTTTATACAAGCATTAAAATTTCAGCACGACGGCAGATAATTGTTTGGAGTGAATTAATGATGCCTAAAACCCAGCCAAAGCCCTGTCAAGCCTATGGACGGGATTAACCCTTCATTGAAGGGGATGTACCTATCGTTTACCACTGGAGAGCTGGTAGTGCCATATGAGGACGATAAGATTCCTTCCAAAATACATCCCTGCAGTGTAGACACACCAAGTTACACTCCCTACCAAGTGATAACACTACATTGGGTCCAGCCCCAAGACAGTGTTACATTGGTGCCATGACAAAGACATGACCAAGCGAGAAATCCGTGAAACAGCCAGGAGACCTCCCCTTGCAAGTGATAGTATCACATTTTAGCTTCAGCCGAACATACATACACACAATTGCCCTTTATATTATAGATTATTACATATCAGCCTTCCTTTCACTCATTACCCCCAGGATTAGGGATGAAGGAAGAACTCAGAAAAATATGTCTGGATCCGTGAATGGATCCAGACATATTTTTCTGCCAGCCAAAGAGAAAGATTTTACTATCTTTTTCACCACATGTCATTCAATACTTCCTATCTGTACCGCAACTTCCTGAAAATGTCAGCTTAAATTCTACTTAGATGTCTAATGGAAAATTGCTTTTTACTCCTTAGTATCTACATCATTTCAAATAATTCTATGTCATATTTGGATTGACACTAGCTTTTCACATTAAAATTTTATTTTTTATCTAATAAATTTGTAATAAAAAACAAAATAAAAAAAAACAATGGTTAACATTTGGACACAACTTATGTTTGTAAAACTATGGTGAACACCAAAATAATGCAGAGTTCACATTTATCCATGACATCAGTATATGTTCTTTCGCATTCTTCTTAATTGACGCATTGTACTTGGATTACTGCATCTAATTGATTGAACAGATCATAAAAAGAGACACTAAAATGGAATTTTTAGAGTAGGGAGTTAGAAAAAGAAATAACTGAAATATATCATTAGTAGAGAAAAACATAACCAATGGAAACCACACAGTTGATCAAAGACATGCTAAAAATATAAAGCTGGCCAGAGTGCCTGCCAGAGAACAGAATAATCCCCCTCCCCCTCGGACAAAGCTAAAACACAGAGTAAATAAACATGCTCAAGAGGAATTCATGCTCTCAGTCGATCAAACCAGATTCTAAACCCGGTGAATCAACCAATATTAGTTTGAAACCAGTTGAATAGACATATGTATATATAAAAATAAAGAAAATATGCTTGCGTGTAGTTGATAGATAACTAAACATGTTTAGAGAAAAAAAGAAATGAAAAACTCATTTGCAAGAATAAACATGCTAAACGTGTTAGTTTATTAGTTATTGGTCATAATAGAAATGAATAGAACGATGAAATGAAAAATATTAAAAAGAAAGGAAAAAGTTTTAAAAAGGGGTAAAAAAAATCAAAAGGATTTTTTTTTTCAGATTTGAAATGGATGCAATTCAAGCAAAAAACAAATTCCAAGAGACAAGGTGATAAAACATGTGGGTCGGGCGGAACTTACCTCGTTCACCTGATTGAATTGTACTACATCGACCTATAGTAAACAGATTGGGAGAAGGAAGAGTGAAGCATATTTAAAAGAAAACAAGTAGTGAGAGGAAAGCAGAAATATATATATATATATATATATATATATATATATGTATGTAGAATTAGTTTATAGAATAATGGATAAACAAGTCAAAATGCTAGTAGAAATAAGGACACAAATGCAGCATTAAAGTTGGACTAAGATATTTTGGTTGATTCGTTTGACCATATTAAAAAAATAAAAAATTTTGTTACTAAATGAATATGGTCAAACAAATTGACCGAAACATATTAGTCCAGCTTTAATGATGTGTTTGTGTCCTTGTTTCTACTAGCATGTTGACTTGCTTATCCACTATTCCATAAACTAATTTTCCATTTTGTCTGAAATTTTTATTTTAGATTTACTCCATTATATATATATATATATATATATGCACATACACGACTCCACCCACCAAAATGTTTGTTAGTCAATTTAAAAAAGAAAAAAAAAGAAAAAAAAAAGAAAAAAAAAAGAAAAAAAAAAGAAAAAAAAAAGAAAAAAAAAAGAAAAATTTTGTATGTTATTGACTAAGTACCAAATTGTCATAGCTAAAAGAAATTACTTATTAAATTTTTAGAAATTTTCTGTAACATGTAACAAAAAAGCCTCACCCCATCAGCCAAAATAATCCTGTCTACAACATCTTTTCACATATTTTGAGCAAGAAGATCAGTTTGTTAAAATTGTAAGTTTTATTATAGACCCACACAAATATATACATATATATATATATATATATACACACAAACACCTATATTAATTCCTTTAAATCCATATAAAAGTTGGGTTAATAGCTCAATAGCTGTATACATTACAAAAGCTCAAAATATAATAATTTAGTAAATGTTCCGAATTCACACACATGAAACTTGTAAGATTAACATAAAATGATTGTCCTGCTCAAAATTCTGAACATGTAAGCAGGATTAGTTTGGGGGGTGAAGTGAAACTAAACCACCTAAAAGCCTAAAAATTGGAAAAAAAAAATGTTTTCATTATTATCTGAAAATGTGCTGCTTAATAGAATTTAAATAAAAACTTTAGCGAATAAGATGGGTGGGTTATCGTGTTATATGCCTGTCTGAATGCATCCCAGATGGGAGGGAAATAGAGAAGGAAAAAAAAAATAAATAAATAAATAAAAGACTGACAGACAGTCTTTATTGAATTATGTTGAAGAACATCTGTTTTTCCATATCTCTCATTCTTAAAAGTTTTCAGTAGAATAAAAAAGCAACACCCAAAAAATAAAAAAGCCACAAAATAATTAAAAAAAAAGATATTTCAGAGTTATTTATTGCAAGCAAAAAAAAGTACCCGCCATTCAGTGGCTATTAATCTAGCGCTAAGTATTCTTTCTAAATGTATAACTTACATTACATATCTTTAATATAAATATATTGTGATTTTAATACTAATAGTTTTCATTTAAATTACTTCCCTTGAAAATTAATGAACATGGCCTTTTGGCTAAGATCAAAGTGTAGTATCTGTTTCGATGGATACTGCACCCCATAGACTGGTATCGTCTTGGCCTTCGGGACTTGATTTACGCCGGTCTATGGGTTTGTTCTGTGCCGTTCTAGGAGGTCCACCCTCCCAGGCTTCGCCTCCCCTCTTTGGGGAGGAGTAAGTTTATTGCTTACTGCCTGAGGCGCCCCTACGGGGGAATGCCGACGGGGCTGCCAAGGCAATTTTTAAACCCCACTTTCCCGACCCGACCTTGGGTCACATCTTACTTGTGGGAGTAAGATAAAAACTGGCCTTCTGCCTAACTCCTGGAGAGGAGTAAATCAATACTCTTAATATCGACAAAACTATTGTATATATGTTATATATATATATAGGAAAATAGGACAATTACAAATTAATAACACCAGACATTAATTTATTGTATACTTTAAAAAATAGTTATGCAAATTAGACATAGAAATGACTGTTTGAGTCTTTGCTCTCTACTATATGTACATTATTTCAAAAGACTTGAATTATTGATTTAAATAACACTGAGCCATTTTGATGGTAATAAAGGTGTGAATAAATTTAAAAAAATCATATTTATTCATTTAGATAAAACACTATCTGAAAGGATATTGTGCCCCTTGTGTGTGCAAGGTCTGCTGTCTCGATCCAGGTCAGCTCTGATTTTGACAAGTCGATTTTCATGTTATGTATGTACAGATACATTTAGGCAGTATGTTTCTATTTAAGTATTTAACTAAATAAAATTATTCTTTTCATAATACTTTTATTTATTTTTTCGATCCTTTTGATAATTTTATTTATTATTGCCATTAAAAGAAGAGAAAAGATTATTAGTCTTCTGAAATTGGTGGCTATCCAAGTACTTTCAATTCTTCAGGGAAAACTACAAATTCTAAGAATTTTTGATCTTTGAAGAGACCATTAGACCGAAATAATTATTTACTGAAATATGTTAGAAAAAAAATTACCCTATAGATATATATATATATATATATGGAAGATGAAAAAGAAAAACCGAAAATTATTTTTATATCCATCAACGCTTCATCTTTATTTCAAGGCTTTCTCAAGATGACTGATTTGAAGAAAAACAGAAGTCAATATTTGAAAATATATGATGCGTTTATAACGTGATAAGAATGATCCCCCCCCCCCCCCAACGAAACAGACGTTTGGATTCAAAATATGTGGTGTGTTTATGAAGTAGAATAAATGTGTTTGTTTTTTTTAATTATATCGATGTTATGTACAAAGTTTTGTTGGGAATGTGGTATAAAATAACTAGCCTGGATATTCTGTTTGGTTAGTATTAGTTTGCTGATTACGGGAGATAAATTGTAGAAGCCATTACATCTGATTTAAGAAGTCTTCGGCAAGATTTATTTAAAATGAATTTAATTTTAGATGCACCACATATTTTTTTTCTTCAAATCAGTCATCTTGAAGTTTTGAAATAAAAAAGAAACGTTGATGAATATATAAACAATTTTCGGTTTTTCCTTTTCTCATCACATTGGATTATTATTTCCATAATTATCACACACACATACAAATAGAATACAAAATTTATGAAATAATGAATATTTTGTAACCAGTTCTAAAAGAATACACATCAACACTATCATTATGTACATGTGTTTCAGAAATTATACGTATACATCTTAACCTAATTCATCTCATTTATTTAACCTATCATTATGGAAATACTTTTTCTCCATTCTATCCTTCTGCACTTTATTTTAAAATTTGTGTTTGAAATTAGTGCAAACATTTCCATAGGATATTATTTGTACTGGATTTGACAAAGAATTTTTTCATGTACTGATGAGATGTCATAAAATTGTCATTTTTCTACCGTGTTGGGATGGTAATAATAAACTTGAATTTCTGAAACACTTGTACAGAATGATAAATATTGTTGGTAACAGGTTACAAAATATTAATTATGTCATAAAATTTGTATTCCACTGTCTTATAAAATAAGAGCTCTGCCTGTACTTGAAGCTCATAATATCTTATTTTTTTAATAAAATAAAACAGAACTAAACTCTAATATATATATATCTATTAATTTTTACGTACATAAAAGTAATCCATGGACACATGTTTCTGGCTATCAGCCGTCATCAGCATGGCTAACTTAGATAAGGATCGAACCCTCAGTATATAATTTGAAAATTAGTTAAGAAACCAGATAACACGACACAGGATGTTTTTTCAACTAAATGAATTAATTCATTTTTTTTTTTAATCTAAATTTTAGGTTTTATAAGCTTTCTTCAGGGTAATAGACAATTTTTTTTTTCATTATCGAGATCTTACGATGTGCCAAAAATTGCCGATTTTTTCCGGTCTTTTTGAAGAAACTGTTTTTTAATATCTGACTGCCGTAGTGAGATGCCTTGGGATGCTTGTATAAATAACGAGATCAATTTTACTACAGTTGAAGTTTATATATATATATATATATATATATATATATAAATTATTTATAATTATCTTTGAAAAATTCTTAAGATTTACAATTGGGGCACTGAAACAACTTATTTTCTGAAAAAAACTCATTTATTTGTTAATTCATTGTTTAAGAATTTAATAAGGAGGAAAAAAAACATGTAAATAAATGTTTGTGTTTTTAAATAGAAGTTTCTGGAATTAATTGACCTTGAAACAATTGTAAAATGACTTTGCTATGAAGTTCTTAGAGAATTCGTTAAAAAACTATATATATATATATATATATATATATATATATGATAGTAACTCCCTATTTAATAATGTATTACTGAAATATAATTCTTACAAGAAATAAATATAAGAAAGTGTATAACATAGGGTTTTATTTAGAATTCAATATAGGCACCAGCATTCACAACCAGCTTCTCAAGCCCCGCTCCAGTATTTCTTAATGTTTCTGTGAGCATTTAGAGAAAAAAATGACTTTTCAGTGTTGCCATCTAATTTACATACATGTGTCTGTACACAGCACAAACACATATGTAAATTAGATGACAAAATAAGTTTCTTTACATCTATATAAAAATAATATTAGTTCTATATAATAATAATATAATAATGTAGAAGTAAAGAGATGCAAGAAGAATGTCTTGACGTATGTCACAGTTTTTGAATTTTTGAATTAAATCAAAGTAGAATAAGTTAAATAGAGATAGTGGTTGTGATTCAACGGATCACGAGGATGTCTAGTATATCTATATAAATTTAGGTATGTGTAGATGTTTATATATTTGTATGTACAGGATTCACTCCTAAACTAACTAACCGATCATTAAGAATTTTGAAACACAGCTGCTAGATGTAGGGGGTGCTAATGTAGGCTATATTTAGTTTATTTTAGTTTAGTTTTATGCAAACGAGTTAAAAAGGGTCTGGAAGCCTTTCGTAAAAATTTAGATAACTCCGATTTGTGAAATTTTCACAATAGTTATTAGACATCAATTAATAAATATTACCCAGATTTCAGTTGCTTTGGATATAGTATTTTAAAGGGTTTTTAGGGAGCATAATATGGGCACAAACTCCCATTTGAAAATTCAATATTTTCAGATTTACATTAAGTTTGATCCATAGTCATTAGGCATCAATTAAACAAAATTCCTTGAATTTCAATTTCTGAATCTTGAGCTTAAGCCCTAAACTTTAGACATTTTCTAGAATCTAAATCATGGAATGAATTTTGATCAAAATTGGAATAAGGATTCTAGATATAAGGTTTAGTTGTATTATATGTGGATTTTAATCTTCGTAAGACATAAAAAATTAATTTTACCCGTCCTGGGACAGGTATTCGTTTAGTAATATATTTAGTAATAATAAATGTTCCGAATTTACTTAAGTCATACAATACAATTGTTTCTGCTGATTTCAAAACGCATTATTTTTCTTGATAAATAAGAAATTCAAGATATGTTTTAAAAAGGCTTCTTCGGTGAATTTTTATCTCCAATCAAATTAAACACAGAAAATAAAAATCAACAAAAGGATAAATAAGTGAAATGAAGAACAATTTTGATGTTAACGGTTTTGATTTTTTCTGGGTTTAATTTGATTGGAGATCAAAATTCACTGAAGAATCTTTTTGAAAACATCTTGAATTTATTATCAAGAAAAAAAGTGCTTTCAAATTGGCAGAAACAGTAGTATGAATTAAGTAAATTCGGAACATTTATTTAAGTATTATATATCTAGGTTCCTGCTGTTTTTATTTTTTAAATTTTGTATTTTTATTTTGGCATCTATTGTGTTTTCAAATTTTGGAATCCATTTTAATCTTATTTCTTAAAGTTATTTTTTTTTTTCAGATCATTAAAATGGAATGTCAAGTTAAGAAAAATGAACATTTGACACCCCATTGTATTTGCTTTCTACCAACGAAGTATTGAAAATCTTGTTGAATGTTCGGAAGAAGTTGTAAACAACAACAGAGAATACATAATTGATTAGTTTTTTTTATTAAAATTTTTTCAATTTAAATTAAAATAAAAACTGTGGGAACTTAATTATCAACCCAATATAATTATATATATATATATATATATATATATATGACAAAGACATGTTTGCATTGTTTATGCAGATAATTTCTATAATAATTAATAAATTGTTAGCAATTGAATGTGATAGGGATTAGATTATTAAATAAGGATTATTTTGTCATTTTTATCCTGTTAATAATGCAAACAAATCATTAAAAGCTGTAAGCATTATAATAAAAACATATCAGAATATTAGGATTAATAAAACCGGTTAAAATATATATATATATATATATATCAATGCAAGAGAAAATAATTTGCAGTTAGAAAGCATCCAAGTAGTTTTATGCAATTTGCACTAAAGAAAAAGAATTAGTTATAAAAATATGAAAGAGAAAGGTGTAAAGAGGTGTAAAGGGAACATACCGATGGCTATGCTATTACCAAACCGATCTAAATGATATACAAAAAGCATTAAGAAAGCAGAAAAAGTAAAATTAATGTTGGCCTTCGACAAAATGTTAGTCAAGAATTCTGTAACAAAAAAAAAAGTTTAGAAAATCTTTTTATTAGTCTACCCATCCAGACAATAAAGACGTTAGAATATTAGCGACAGGTATGTATTAAAAACTAGCCGTATCTAGCCAGAAGTCTTTAGTTTTTAGTTTTATGTTAGCACATATTTTAATGAAATGTATGAGTGATTCTCTACACCCGGGTCTGTTTTAAATAGTCTGGAATGTGCTTCAAAGTTTAGTATGGATTCTGTTTTGGGCAGGTCCCACCAGACTTACCACTTAAAAATATTGGAAACTATATACATTAAGACCCACCGGTCTTATATAAACAGAAAGAAACATCTTTTGGGTCTTAGAGTTATCTCCTGTTAGTTAGTCTTCCATTATTTATATATCTATCTGAGCAGTAAATATTTAAAGAAACACTCTACTCAAATATGCAATTTATATATATATATATATATATATATATATATATATATATATATAACCCTCAAAGATAAAGGTTTATTAGATGGATAGGTTAACAGTTAAATGATGATGAATACTATGAGAGGATTGAAAATCATATACTACCCACTCAAAACAACCAATTCAAAAAATAGCAATTCTTCCCACTATCAGAAACATCTCTAATGGAATGTGATAAGGTAGAAGGGTAGGTGAAAGTTATGAGGTTGTTGAAAGTAAACTCAAGATCAACTTTCTACTGTTTTAATACAGTTGACACATGTTTATTTCTTTTGTAATTACTGATGTCTCTTTTGCAATGAGTACTATTGGAAAGTTAGACACAAGGCCATTTTATATTGGGAATCCAAATGGGGCATTCTGGCAATAAACCAACCCTCTCTAAAGGAAGAATGGCCTCTTGAAACCCAACTGAAAAGATTTCCGACTTTGATCCTGAACTGAAGGCCTTGGGTAGTCTTCCATTTTGACAGCCAAAATGATTTACAAGTAAATGAAGCAAGCCACAATTCAAAATAACTTACTTTTTATTTTATAGGGTTAACATTATGTTTAGGAATCATAAAAAATGCTGCTCTATTTAAAAACAACTAATTGCAAAAATACCATTTTATTTAATGATTTTGTTGACAAAACAAACAAAAAAAGAACAAGTTATAGCAAGTCTTACACTGAAAAAATATCTCATGTTAGAAATTTAACATGGCTGACATATTGAGCAGGACGTGAAATTAGATAATGCCCAACATTTTTTACAAAATATATAAAAAAAAGTTCTTGTGTCACATTATGAACAGAGTTATCTCTATTTTTCTCCTGCTTAAATTATTTATATCAGTCATGTTACATTTCCAACATGGCGACATGTTTTTACAGCATTTGGTGTGCATGATTTACCTTTCTATAACTGATCAATTCTTGTGAACAAAAACATTAAATAGAATGGTTTCATGCAAAGAGTCGTTCTGAAATAGTACCAAGCAGGATTTCTTTTAGGACCGAAACCATAAAAACATTCATTTTTTTTTAATGCACACAACCAAGCAGATATTTATATTTACGTATAATTCTTCAATCTTTGATTGAAACTTAATTAAATTCTTACATCGATATTTTATATCCAAATATTTTGGTTGTCTATTCTTGAACAGACAGTGTACAACCGTCAAAAATGAAAAAAAAAAAATGCTTTGCCAGTGTTCACACTCGCTATTTATCTAGTTATATTAGTAAAATATTTGTATAAAAAAAAAAATCAGAATTACGTCAGTAATTTAATTTTTCACATATAAATTATCATTCCTGATGACCTAAAGAATAAAAAACACTTGACTTTTTATAGAGTGGGAGATTTTTTTCCAAATTCATTTCAGGCGATGGGGTAAGTCTAAGGTGATCGTCTGACTTGCTATTTGCTTTCTTGCTTCCCCTCACCACTTGAAATGGTTTCATCTGGGGGCTTAAATAACGGCTCGTGTTTTAATGGCTAACTTTTGTGATCGGATAGAAGTACATATATTTATAGACAAATAAATGCACATTGCAGTGGAGGATTATGAGCTAAGGGGCCAGATAAAATTCATGTAACCTTTTCTTATATATTATGAAAACAAGGGAGATAATTCTTTCGTTTTATGTTTTTAAAGTAAAAAAGGAAATAAAAGCAGACATGAATGATGCCCCTTTATTATTATTATTATTAACTTGTAACTAGTAAACTAAATTCGTATGAATCGACATGGTACAACTTTGTTGACCGGCTTGATTCTGGTGTTGGCATTCTTGCAGGAAGGACCACATAATGGTTGCCAACGGCCTTTTGGCTAAGATCAAAGTGTAGTATCTGTTCCGATGGATACTGCACGCCTGTCCTGTGCAGTTCTAGGAGGTCCACCCTCCCAGGCTTCGCCTCCCCTCTTTGGGGAGGAGTAAGTTTATTGCTTACTGCCTGAGGCGCCCCTACCGGGGAATGCCGACGGGGCTGCCCAGGCAATTTTTAAATGGCCAGAGTGCTCACCTCTCGAGCGCTGGCTTTTAACCCCACTTGCTCGACCCGATCTTGGGTCACATCTTACTTGTGGGAGTAAGATAAAACTGGCCTTGTGCCTAACTCCGCGAGGAGTAAATAAACATCCCTAAGTGAAACTGATATTATGGAACCGACTGGATTCGAAGTAGGCACAAGCAGGTCGTCAGTTGACATCGTTATCCACTTGACCACCGTCACCTCCCATACTTAAACTTGTAACTAAAAATTAATTTCAATAAGTCCCTATTCACTTGACTCCACACGAGGGCAAGGTTTTTTTCTTTTTTCATCCAAACTTAGATGTTGCAGAAAGACGTCATGTAACATTAAATGGACAGAATATGATTTTGAGCAAAATGATCTCTTGATTTTTTTCAGCAAAACAGTGAAAATTACCTATCATCTAATGAAGTTATGGGTAATTTTCATCATTATCATGTAAGCAATAAAATGGCTGGCTGTGCACAAAATGCAAATAAGAAATTAAAACAAAAACTCGTCAAGTCTCTTACCTTCAGCATCATTTTCTTCAGGAATATAGATTTCATAGGTATCTTTTAAAAACAAAAAACAAAAACAATTATTAATGTCTTGTTATTCAAACAATTGAAACTTTCTTTTAATAGATGTTAAACTAATGTTATTTCATATTAAATAATAAAGTTTAAAAAAAGGAATAAAACGTCTAACTGAAAAGAAATTGGTATAGAAAGCAGAACGAAAAGAAAACGTCTCATTATAGAAATAGATTGAAGGTGGGGGATATCTGACTTGCTGTTTGCTTTCTCATTTCCCCATAACACCTAAACTGGTTTGTCCAGTAAGTTTTTTTTTTTTTAATATCGCTAACTTTTGTGTGACTGCACGGAACCATATATATATATATATATATATATATATATATAAAAGATAAATGAAAGAAGAGAGATAAAGATGTATGAATGACAAATCTATTTCAACTTCAATTGTTCAATGCAAGGTGTACTCGGTAAAATCATGTTTATTTTTCTTTCCTTAAGCCAAGGCTTTTCAAAGATTAACATATTAGAGGAATTACATAAGTAGTTGTTGAAATAGATTTATCATTCGTATATCTTTAATAATTGCTCTATCTCGTATATTGAGCTTAAACCATTTCACTATATGTTCTATCCTCTAAAAGTATACTTTTAGTTTCATTATTTATATATATATATATATATATATATATTTATATATATATATATATATATATATATATATAGGCGCAACTCCTTTTCGGTTCCACTCTTTTTCTTCCTTGGCTTAAGATACGTGAGACAAATATATTATTTATCCAGTCGTTATTTTCACAAGAGACATTATCAGTGATTGTCATAACAAGCGGTGTTCCCTGGGGTGTGAGTGACAAGTCTCTCTAGAACTCTGCCTCTTACGATAAACATTATAAATCACTTTTAGTTATGGCAACAGCGGTTTACCATAGATTTCTTGCTAAAAATTATCATTATTACTATATTTCATCTTATTAAAGGTATTATATTTTTAAGTAATTATTTTATGTTGTTTTATTTTACCTATTGCTATTATTTCATTGTTATATATCAGTTTATTATATTTTACATTATTAAAAAATGACTTACACATGTTTTTTAATCCTTCACTCTATAATAAAGAACCATGTGTATATATATATATATGTATACACACATGACTTGGTTTAGGTATAAAATATAAAACGATATAATTTTTGGAATAAATATATATGTATAAGCTCTATTTTATACTCAGTATTGAGTGTGTTTTTTTTGTAATTGAAACTCGATTCCTTTGGGGGGATCATTTTGATTTATATAAATTAAATTTACATTGATATAATCTCATATATATATATATATATATAAATAGAGAGAGAGAGAGAAATTTATATAAGATATATATAAGTTAAAGGTTTATATAGTAGCTCAATAGCATCTATTCATACATACCCTAGTTGAATAAATCTGTTAATTTCTTTTTTATGCTGTTACGACTGAAGTATTTTGGAAGAGCTTCACCCTGAAATGTGCAATGGTTCTTGCGCTAATCTAATCCAGAACTACCTTCACACAAAGTAAATGGAATAAAAACAGTCTAAAACCAAAAGTATGCTAACCTGATTCGGGAGCTGAGTCAACAAGGCCGCATAAGTTCATCACACCGAGTCCAAGAAGAAGCGTTGACGTGAGAAGAAAAGCATACTAAAATTGCAAAATGAAAACTTTTTTTTTAATTTAGATAAAAATAAAAAATTTTTTTTTTTTTTTAAATCACAAAATGTTATTAATATAGAAAAAAATATAAAGCGATGTAAAAAAATAAAAAATGTTCAATAACTTAAAGCTGCAATTACATTATTTGATTTATTATTTAAAACTTTCATCGTAACAATCTTCCTAACCGGAATATTTAAAAAAAAACTGAACCGAAAGACATTTTGGCATTTTAAAGGACATGCTGAAAGGAAAAAAAAGACAAAACAGCTAAGCAGAATCAAATATCGATGTGTCAGATATAATGAAATGACGAAACGGCCGTCTGTGCATGACTATATTTTATATATATGCTCCTCTGTGTGTGTGTGTGTGGCATTCTGGCATGGTTAAATGATAATTTCCACTTAGCAGAATGCCATACTCTTCCATAAAAAGAATTGAGTTCTAGGTTAAGAGTACTGTAAATGTGTAAACAAATTAAATACTTCATTTAAGCAATATGATTTCTTTAACATTTAGTAGAATGTTAGCTCAGATAGAAAGACTGGTCATGGTTGAAAATGATCTGGCATCTGGGTTTCCAATCTTTAAGTTGATATGCTTGCTATGTCTAGCCACACTGAGGAGTCATAAAACAACCAAACAGCTGCCTGTGGATGACTAATATAACAGATATATAAATGAAATTATTAGAATAACATAAATCCAACAGGATGAGAGAAAACTCGAAAGACAAAAAGCTAAAAGTGGCATCAACGTTTTGGTCTCATGTTACAAAGGCTTTATTTTATCCTAATAATTTCATTTATATGTATATATCTGTTATAAATTGATTGCATAAATACATGACATGTGCATAATCTATGTTTATGCTAGATTTTCAATATTAAAATAATTAGCAAGCAAGAAAAATATAAAAATAACTGAACAAATTAAAAAAAATTAAAAAAAAAAATGAAGATAAAAAAATTGGAATGATTTTGCGTTGAAACTTACTTCATATCCAATTGGCAGAACAGCTGATGTAACTAAGGCTCCTATAATGTTGCCAACGGACGCACATGAACTCCACAACCCCAAGATAAATCCACGGCTGAAAAAAAAAAAAAAAAAAATTAAAGAATTTATAAGACAAACAAATAAATGTATCTGTATTGTCAGCTATTTCTTTCACATGTCAGAAGGCATTTTTACTATGTAATATGCACAAAATCGCTAATGTAAAAGTCTGTGTTCCAATATCTTTATGTCCAATAGCTATTCCTTTGTGTGTAACACTAGGGGGAGGTAGTATCTATCTTTATAAAGATAGGTATGTTTATATATTTCTATGTACATGATTCACTGCTAATCTAATTAACCGATCATTATGAATTTTGGAACACAGCTGCTAGGCGTAAGGGATCGTAATGTGGGCTGTATTTAGTTTCATGCAAAGGTGTTAAGAAGGGTATGGAAGCCTTTTCTGAAAATTCAGACACCTCAGATTTTTGTGAAATTTTAACAATCGCTATTAAACATTAATAAATATTCCCCAAATTTCAGTTTCTTTGTGGTATGTTAAAGGGATTTTAGGGAGCATAATAAAGGTGTAAGATCCCATTAGAAAATTCAAATATTTCAGATTTGCATTTAATTTTATTTATAGTCATTAGACATTAATTAAGTAAGATTCCCTGAATTTCAATTTCTTAAGAACCCTTAAGGTTCAGTCTTAAATTTTAGACATTAATCATGTAACGAATTTTGATCAAAATTAGAATAAGGATTCTATACATAAAGTTTCGTATCATATTTGATGATGTTTGCATATATTTGAAAATATGCGTAACTAGAAGAATACCCGTCCCAGGACGGGTAAAATTAATTCCCCAAACAGAAGTTTTGCACCACTTTTATATCTCCTTACGAAGATTAAAATCAAGATATCATACAAAACCTCATGTCTAGAATCCTTATTCTAATTTTTGTAGAAAGAGAGAGAGATAACAAAAAAAAATGCGAGTGTTACCTTGTTTTACCAAACCAATAACTCATGATGGCAATGACTGTTGGCCAGCCAACAGATTGACACAAACCATTCGCCACGATAAGAATAACATACAATGCCACATTGTAATAATGAAGATACTCCGTTAGAAAACCAAAGAAATACACCTGGAAAAAAAAGTAAAAATAAGTTAAAATAATGTAAGAAATGTGCGATAAGAAATTGTCTTAATTGTTCAAGTACCGTTAAGTTTCTTCGCTAGTGTATGCTTAACTCTCAAAACCAACAAACACAAAAGGAAATTTTTTTAAAGCAGTTCATCTCTATCGAAATAGAGTCGCTGTCCATCAGAGACCGTTCGTCTGTAGTACAATCTATTCATGTTCTGTATTGTTTGTTTGTCCACGTTTGTTCTTCATTTCTAGTCACCAAATAAGAGAAATAAAAAGAAATACTTACCACTATACCACTGCAGATCATTCCAATTGATAAAACTTTCTTTGGGGAAAATCTAAATACAAAAAAAAAGGAAAAGTTTTAAATATCAAATTAATACTCAGTTTAACTTAATCTCCTTTTTCTTAGGCTTAGGGAATGAAAGTGATATAATTTGGGTTTTTAAAAAAAAACCCAAAATTACCCCCCCCCCCCCCGAAAAACTTAAATTCGTCTACCAGAACGTCATCAATCTACATAAATTTGCAATTTGTAGACAAATCTAATTCATTAATAAATTAGAAAAAGTTAGGGAGGTGACAGTGGATAACGATGCGGACTGACAACTTGGGTGTGCCAAGTTTAAATTTAGTCGGTTCCATAGTACCACCTTAACTTATGGATGTTGGCAACCTCCACGTAGTCCATTTTGTAAGAATGCCAATAACAGAATCAAGTCGGTCAACAAAGTTGTACCATGCTGACTCCTACAAATTTACTTTTTAGAAAAAGTTGATAAAGAAATTCAATTTGTGACAAGGTTTTCCTATTTAAAAATTGAATCTACATGCTGCAAAGAAAAAAAAGAAGATCTTTTTAAACTAGAGAAAAGATATTCTTTACAGAGTTTCATATAACCTGAACAATTTTATGGTAACTGCAATAAGGAAATATAGAAGAAATTATACTTACTTGTCTCCAAGGTAACCAAAATAAATCAGCCCCTGTTTAAAAGAAAAAAAAAAGTGTTATGTCGAAATATATAATTTATATAAAAAAAGGTTACTTCCCTTAGGCTTTTAAAATGGATTATTTCCCTTTATCTGTGTCAGAAAATTACCCCCCTTGCATTCTAAAATGGCCTAATCTGATTGAGCAAAGCAATTCTTTTTGACCAATCATCAGGCACTTCATTTTGGCAGGATGAAGGCAAAAGCAAAGGCCTTCTTTTATCCTCTTTTTTGAATTAGCTTTCACGGAGCCGTCCCATTCAGGCCTTAAAAGGAACCTTTTACAGAAGTTGGACTTTTTATTAAGCTACAAACACACTTATTAGCTTTGCAAAGATATTTCTGACATCAATATTTTCAATAAATATATTAACATTTATCACCGAGATGAGGATTGATAACTTGTATTATTTAGACTACTGTTCTCATCTTGGATGTTATTCTCACGTTTTGGTCGATGTAACCTCTGCAAGGACCTGTGGTGCCACAGATATAAGTGCTGAGTAATAATCATTTCTAAGGGACAGTTTTCGAGGTTGAAGATTCAATCCTCAGTTTGGGCGATACTAAGATTACATTTAAGAATTACTTCAAACTTCTACCCGGTCATGGCTGACGGAATGAGAGCAAGCAAGGATTAAGTAAAGGGTTCTGTTCGAAATTCCGTACAGATTCACAAGTTCGACAAGAAGGTTCGAGGTTACATCGTCTGCAATGTGAGAATAACATCCAAAGTGAGAACAGTAGTCTGAATAATGCAAATTTATCACCGTCTTATGTGCTTTCTTCTGTATCTTTTATTTCAGCTTACTTTCCCAATGTTCTGCGACCGACAACCAAATCATTTCAGAGGATGTCCAAGTATCTGTAGAGAAGCTTCTCTCCATCTTGTCACGTTTATGTTTGAAATAGAATTTGTTTTAAAAAATGTCCACAAATGTTTATAAAGATGTCCTGTCTTCTCTTTGTCTGCTACAATTATATTTGAAATAGCATTTTCAATACAGATTGAAAGGGCTTTAACATTAAGGGTTCCGCAAAAAAAAAAAAAAAAAAAAAAATATATGCATATCTTGCACCCTTCAGTGGAAATACTTTCCCAGGTCGAGATAATGCAAACACTGCCTGTGTTAACTGATTACCCCAACACAGACAACTGTGATGCTGCCTATTCCAAACATCTGAAACAGTGAGGAGAGACATGTCGAGTTATGCAAATTAGTTTTGCCCAATCAGTGAAACGCAAACATCTCTTTGGCTTTCTGTGGGTCCTGTTTGCTGTCCCATTGAAGTCAACACATAAACGGTGCCCTCATCAAGTTTTATTTTCAACAATTTTAAGAATATCAGCGTTTTTGTTACGATGCTCTAATTCAAAATAAGAAAGAGAACCTACTTTATCTGTAAAATCTATTGTGACAGAATAGAGGTGGGCTGATGCAGGAACTTATACTCAGATGCTATTTGTGGTAGGCCGAGTGAGAGTGGAAATATGAAAATTAACTTTTTTTCAGACAATGTTCTTCAGGTGAGTATTGTTGAACTCTAGAATCTGTATGAAATTACAAACTGAACCCTACAGTTTTCATATATATATATATATATATATATATATATATTAGCGACATCTGCTTGATGCCTTCACGTTTTTTCAACAAAATGTTTTGGCCTTTCCTTCTGATGAGTTACACTCATAGAAAAAACAAGAAATATAACTTTGTACTTTAGCTGTCTAAGTGTTAACGAAACGGACCATCAAGAAATGAGTCTTTTTAGAAATTAAATGAATAAAGACATGATACTGGAATCTAGCCATTATATATATATATATATATATATGTAAGGTTAGTGGGAGAGAACACCAGGAGAGTGTTTGATTAAGAAAAATTAAAAAATAAGAACGTAATATTATTTATACATGTAATTACAGAAGATTAAGACAACATCGGTACCAGCAATGTGTGTGCGTGTGTGTTAGATAGAGAGCGAGCGATGTTAATATGAAACTGATATTAGATAGTTAAAAAAATAAAAAAATAAAAAAAAAATAAAAAAAAAATATACATATTAACAATTTATTTTTTATTTTCTTCAACTATCTGAAAATCAACTTCCATATTAACATTAAAAATCTAGTTTATTTTAAATCTCTCTCTCTCATTATATATATATATATATATTGGAATTAACTAACCATATTGGAATTTCAAACCAATTATGTTAATTATTTGTAGCATGAGCATCTACTGAATGAAACCTGTCTTTATTTAAAAGAAAGTTTTCGAAATGAGTGCGTGCACCTTTGCCTGTAAAGCAACAAAGACGAAACAAAAATTCAATAAAATCCTTTTTTTTTCATGAATAACAACTTGCCTGGATTCCCTTGAAGGAGGATGTTTCTAGAAATAAATTTACAAGAGTTCTCCAGTTGTATGTATATCCCCCATCTTGACATTAGGTTTTGCAAGAAGATATCACCGACCTCCCACATTCCGAAATGCTCACCCATCTGTTACTGACCAGGTCTTACACATGTGAAACGTTTGAAAATTAAAAAAGAAAGACATTATAGTGAAACAACTTATTTTAAATGACGGACTTACTTGTATCACAAATACAGAAATTGACATTTGTTACGTATGAGCATAGCCATAATTTTAAGAAAAAAAAAAGGGAAGTTATTTTAGATTTAACATATGCAGAAAGATTGAAATTTAGAAAAAGAAGAAACTTAGCTTAAATAACAACTGCTCTGCTAGGACTTCAAATTTTGAAAATATTCATGAAACCAATCACAGATCAATGTCACAGATTAACAGAGGATACTGGACCAGCTTGAGCAGAGGTCAGAGAATTGAGGAATAAAACAAATAGGCGACTTACAAGAGAATATGAAACCATAAATCCAGTATCCATGTATCCCATAAAAGGATCAGCTTTCATTTGGTTTTTGAAAAGACCACGACAATTCCAGGTCTGGAAATATTTAAAAAAAAAAAAGAAAGAAAAAGAAAAAAAAGAAATAATGAAATTTACAAATAAATTCAAAATCATAAAAAGGAAAAACAATAAAATATTTGGATTATTCTCATCTTGGTTGCTATTTTCACGTTTCGGCCAATGTAAACTGACCTTTTTCAGGGTCATCTTGCGGGACTCTAGAATCTGTATCGAATTTCAAACTGACCCCTTTATTTAATTCATGGGAGTACATTTTTCTAATTCCATCAACCATGATAGAGTAGAAGTCTTCTTAATTCTTAATTATATTCTGACAATACTCCTCTGATGAAACTCGCTTTTTCCTTACAAGCCTTTCCTATAAAAAACGTTTTTAGTTATGAAAGACCCTAATGACCTATAATTTATTACATTTTTCCAGCTCTCGTTAACACTAGCCCAGTCTAATAATACTAAACCAACAGTAATGCAAACAATACATAGGAATCAACTAATTACAAAAATTTATCTCGTCCGATATTTTTTTTATGTATTGGTTCCCCCAGAATGATAACAGTAATTCTTTTTACCATAACCTACTGGACATCATACTGAATCAGAATATGTAAGGTTTGCAAGTATATTTTGGGTAGAAACAGAGTTTTTGTTCGATCCAAACATAAAATATAACATTCCTTTATAAAATAGAAATATATTGAAAATATAGTGTTGATAGCAAATTTTATTAAATTAGCGAGAAAAAAAAAATGTATGAAGAACAATTAAAAGGTTACTTGCGCCAGCTTACGGCTGAAATAATCCTTCGAAGAAGCAGGTTTTAAGGTCTATGCAGAGCATGACTTTTAAACTGGTCACAAATTACGAATAAATGAAGAATAAAATTATGTTCCTACCTCGTTCGGTAAAAGCCATACGGAGGAATTCTGAAAGCATCCCATGTTTGTCCATTCCGAGGAAATCGAGGACTTCACATTACTGAGGGTTTTACGGGTCGCATGGAAGAAAGCATAACTGGAAAAAAAAAGAAATAAAATAAAATAATTATGCAAATATTTTCTAGGGGTCTTTGTCACAATGTAATAAAATATCCATATTATTGTTTTCGGATGTTTCATTACATTGTGGTTATGTTGTCAGTCTCGGTAGCAAGGAGTGAAAATGTTCCGATGCAGTTATTAGATTTTATTTACTCAATTGAATTAAGCTCCAATTCCTTTTTTTTTTTTTTTTAACGTAGTTCACCCCAAACAAGGCAGGCCGCCACTGTAGACGTAAGGGGCTACTGAGAAGAAAGAAAAGGGGAGAAGGTTGGGGGGGGGGGGGTCAACCTAAACTGGGATCTGCGCAGCGAGATGTCTGTTTACATTAATTTTAAATTTCTGCATGTCAGTACTGTCGGGGAAACAGGGAGGGAGTTCCAGAGGCCAGCAGCACGAGGAAAGAAGCTATTTGAGTAGAAAGCTCTCCGGCATCTGGGGACCTAACACTAAGTGACCTGACATATGCACACATGTGTTTATACAAGCTCCTCTTATCGGGTTGAACACTGTCGTTAATGATATTGCCTGTTACTATTTAGTATCATGCAAATCTTTTTGTAAAGAAACAAATGAAGCACTGTCAAGTAGCGGCCGATGTTTATATAAAAGAGTTGTAGATATCATTTACCAACAGTGCCCGTCCTGTGATCTAGTGGTTAGAGCTATCAACTATCAGTTAGAGGGCTGTAGGTTCGAGATGGGTGCTAGTCTAACCACACAGAAAAGTGATGCTGCAGCAAAACTGTCTGTGGATGATTATGGCTATAAACAGACTATATTTATTTTTAAACACAGTGAATGAAAAGGCGAGCTAACTGGTTTCCAACCTCGCTCAAGAGAGCTAAATTTAGGTCAAGATTAAGAGAAAAAAATAATGCGATGAAAATTATATTGAGGGAAAGAGAAAAAAACTTAATCAAGTAGATATGGTCTATTTATAGCCATAATAAAATTTTGTACTACAAAAAAAAACATTTAAAATAAAAAAGAGAAAAAATCGACAGTTAGCTTATAACGCCGATTGGAAACGCTGTAAGTTTAAAAAAAGAGAAAGGATGGACAGTTGGCTTATGAACGCCGGTTGGAGGCGCTGTGAGTTAAAGAAGAAGAAAGAGAAAAATTGGCAGTTAAGCTTATGAACGCTGTGAGTTGACAAGGAGGATTAATATTTATTTGAAATTGATATCAAAGAATTGAACAACAAAGGAGGAGGAGGAGGGGGGGGAGAAAAAAAGGACTAAAAGTATATATATATATATATATAATTAAAAATTTTTTTTAATGGATTCGTCTACACACTTTAAAATGCAGCAACATTTATGTAAGTAACGGATAAATTTTATTAGACAGACGAACAACACAGGTAAGGAGGACCTTTTTCTTTTTTTTAATAACTAATATAAGTTAGCAAAACATTTATACGGAACAAAACTTAGGTTTAGTATACGGAACGTTTATGTTTTTGTCTTTTAAGGGAAGTGGGGTCTGATCAACTCTGCTGGGAAGCCATGAAATTAAATACTGTCTTGTTTTTAAATTCCCTAAACAGTTTTTCATGGTAAACAACTGATGATCCCTTAAATAATGTTAGAAGCAAACTAATATAATAACTGAAAAAGTTAAATTGACTTACATGAGTGATTTTCCACTTAACGACTTGGGACGTAAGGTTTTTTTATTTTTTATTTTTTTAATATAGTTTTAATGATTGAGAAACTTCCAAGACTATATATATATATATATATATATATATCTGACATACAGTTTTAGTAATACATTTTTTAGTAATGTCTAGTAATTAGCAACTATACATATTAGGAAGAAACTTCGGATAATTGATTTCCATCAAATCAAATGTAAAAGGTACAAAAATATAAAAACTAAATTCACAAAAAAAAAATTCTTTCACCATGAATTAGGCGCATTTTAGATATTTAAAAAAATCATGAGTCAATTTGTTTATATTGACTACAGAAAATACTATGACATAATACAATCACAAAGCAAATTCAACATTTTACAAAATCAAATACTTTATGAACAAAATAATGTTCAGAGAAACAATTTTGATAATTGTTACAAAATTTTTTATGTTAATATTAATAAAATCAACTTACATTAACAAGAACATAAAGCCAATAAAATACATGTAAAAGGTGGGAGGGGAATGTAAAACATGATAAATGCTTGGAAAATTGTGCATTAAAAAAATTGGATTCTACTTTTTTTAGGTGATTATGTGTGAACACCTTGATAAACTTAACAGAAAGAAGAAAAAACAATTGCTCTAGAATGTAGAGTGAGGGATCAGTTTTGCATATACATTTAACATAAAATAATCCCTAATTTCTGGGCCATTCTTGTGTTTTAAGGCAGATAACCAATTTTTTTTCTATGAGAGATAAATCTTGTGCAGTTTTTTGAGGTGGTACTGGCCAATAGTGGTTCTACTTTTTAAGCAATCGTGTGGTTTTACGACCTTGCCACTCGGACTTAGAGTTATTGGTAAAAATATTTTAGTTAACTGCTGTAAAACAAAAAATCTAGAATGGCCCAGAAATAAGGGATCATTTTATGTTAATTTTATATATCAAACTAATCACCATTCTAAGTTCTTAAATAATTGTTTGTTTGTTTTTTCTTCTTTCCACTAGATTTTTCAGGGTGTTCATACGTAATCGCCTAAACAAAGTAGTATCTCGTTTTTTAAAATTTAAGTAACAGAACAGAGCACAGATATCTCCCATTATTAAATAAACAAGGGTAATTGTTGTTAAAAAAAATAACTAAGAAAGAGCTTGTTAAAAAAGAAAAATATTTGTCAGGACAAAAGTACCATTTTAGACCAAACCAAAAATCAGTTTTATTCAACATTTGGGTGAATACGGAGCGAAATGGGCAATAAAATTCAACAGTCTCTATAGTACAATTGAAGCTTAAAAAGTATTTACACTTGTTAATTTAATTTTACTTGAGTGATTGACCCCCCTTTCAGATAAAATAATTATCATAAGTAAAATCATGTCAGTTTCTGATATGTATCATTTCAATGTGAAAAGAGAGCATGGGTTTATATTATCTAATATATTTTTTTTTTAATTATTGTTTGTTTGATTCACTTAAGGCAGTTCAAGAACCAGTACTAAATGTTTTGAAATTATCTTAAAATATTTATAAAATAACAATGCTTATACAATTCTCATGATAACAATCAATATTGATAATGCATAATTTTCCAAGCAGTTATCAGATATGTTTTACATTTCCCTCCTTTTTAAATATATTTTATTGGTTTTATGTTCTTGTTAATGTAAGTTAATTTTATTATTAAGATTATAATATGTATTATTGTATCATGAAGAAATAAGCATTTTCTTCATCTCCTGTAAAAAAAAAAAAAAAAAATTGTATATGTAACAAACAACAAATTTTGTAACAATTATCAAAATTGTTTCTCCGAACATTATTTTGTTCATAAAGTATATATAAATTTTTTTTTTAACATATTTCACCCCAAACAAGGCAGGCCGCCACTGTAGACACAAGAGGTTATCGAGAATTAGGATGTAGTTTTTGGGTGTCATCCTAAGTTGAGAGCTGTGTAGCGAGATGTTACTTTACATTAGTTTTAGACCTCTGCATGTTGTTACAGTCGGGGACACCGGGAGCAGGGAGGGAGTTCCAGAGGCCGGCAGCACGAGGAAAGAAGCTATTGGAGTAGATGGCTCTCCAGCATCTGGGGACATCCACAGTGAATGGATGGGATTTAGCTGATTGTCGAGTTGGTCTAGTGTATTTACATCGAGGGGGCACCAGAGCAGTCAGTTCATTAATATGCTTTCTGATTGTATTACGTCATTATATTTTCTGGAATCAAGTAGTCAATATAATCAAATTGATACATGATTTTTGAAATGTCGTGAATAAAGTGATTTTTTTGTGAATTTTGTTCTTTTATATTTTTGTACTTTTTACATTTGATTTGATGGAAATAAATCAATTATTTAAGCTGCTTCCTAATAATATGTATAGTTGTTAATTCTGGACATTATTTTCTTACTGAAGCTTTTCTCTGTAATTATTTAGTAGTGATTTTGGTCTTCACAAATCGTCTGCTTTGAATATTTAAAACATTCAAACCAGTGTTTATTTTTACGTCTGCTCTGAATATTTGCCAATTTTACAATATTTTTTCTTTTCGGTTTAATTTTCTTTACTTTTCAAAATAAAATTAACGTTGAAGTGTTGTATCTGTTCTGATACTATACTTTATCTTTTCTCTTCGGCAAACATTCAGAGCAGATATAAAAATAAACACAGGTTTTTCTTTTTTAAATATCTAAAGACTATTTTTTTTTCAATCTCAAATGGTTGCCATTGATTGTTTTTTTTTTCTTTCATATAACATGTTTATATTTTCTATTAAATATTAAATTGTTGGTACTTCTGCAGTTTACGGACCATACCGAAATAACGCTTTTATTTAGAAACACATTCCTAACATGGGGAGGGAGCTTTGTTAACTATTCTGTACTTTCACCTAATAATTTAACAAACAAAAGATACCATAAAAATTGAACTTGAAAATCCTATTAAAAAATAGCACAGTCCGTAAACTGCAGAAATATCAATTGTTTTTTACGCAAATACACCATGCATGAGTAGGTCAAATTAAACAAAAAATTCCCAACTATATTTCCTTTAAAATCTTTTATGTTGCAAATAGTAATGGTTTACCCAATATTGAGCTTAAAATAATATTTTCTTAAATTTAGTCCAAAGTTCCCCGTTAATTATTTTTAAATTGTTATACTGGTCAAAGTCAAAATGACAAAAAGTTCTGAAATACAAAATAAGCTGCTTTCGTAGACCAGACCCAAAAAGAAGAAATTTGCGTTTATTTATTGTCAGATTTTTTTTTTAACATGACGGCACAGTTTGTGGTTCACACAAACATTTTTTTTTTTGCATTATTGTATCAACACACCATATGCTAGTAAATAAATAAAAAATAATATTTTAATCATATGTTATGCTGGGTGCACAGTAAAAAATGGTGAAAATGAATAGGAAAAAAATAGCACAAAGCAAGAATATAGAACAGTTTTTTTCATTTTGCAAATTATGATTAAAGAATAGCGTTTTTAAGCAGCTTAAAGGACCCCCCCCCCCTAATCCTAACACTAAGTTTGGGTGGCAAGTCCCATTTCTTTCTTAGTTCGGATTTTTTAGGGGGACGTTGCCACACGGACTTAGGGTTAGTGGTAGGATATGTTTTGTTTTATAAGAAACAAATGAAATCAAAGTGTTTATTAAAAATGAAATTGAAATAGACTACACATTAAACATCTAGTGTGGGATATTGCCAAAGAAATTGTCTTTTATATGACGGACAATTTGCACAGTGGATTAAACTGCAAAAATCAAACAAATTAATACAATGGATTAATTAACCGTTTCACCACTTGCAAAATCAGACAAAACTAATCAATAGCAGTAATATTGTCGCTTCCCAACCTAAATGAGGAGCAATAAATCGTCTGCAGTTTTCTGACCTCACAAATTGTTTGATGAATTTAAAATTTAGCTTGAATTATTTTAAAGAAAATACGATTGGGAAATTAATCTTAACTTTTCGTCGACTCTCACATTACGATTAGTTTGTTGATTCTGCTTGATGTTCAGGAGGTTATTCTCCCAGGCATTACATTCTCCTTTCAGGGACAGCGAGGGTATTACATTCCACCCTCACCAGAAAGGAGGTTGGTTTATCGCCGATCAACTGAAGCGGCCTTACTGGGGAAATGCCAACGTGTCTGGTTCAGGCAATTTTTTTTATACGTTGCTCCATATGAGCTCTTGGACATCCTTGCAGTGATCATAGTCTACTCCATATTGACTATGGCATATCAAAACCAGGGTTGCGGAGTCAGTAAGTTTAAGGTTCAACTCCGAGAATTTCAATTGTCACCTGCAGGAATTCCTCTGGTACCGTCGTATAAAAGACCCATTATTATGTTTAATACGTAATATATTTCGATTTTAATAAGCAAACACTTATTTGTTTTTTGGCATTATTTACTGTATCCAACAGATGTGTTTCTACCAGTATTTTGTTTAATTTTCGAATTTTGAGCGATTATCAAGGCTCTTCGTTATGGCAACTATTTTTTTTGTTCTAACTTAATAAGAGTGAACACTAGGTTTGTTTTTAACAACAACAACAAAAAAAAATATTTGTGAAAATTAATATTTTGTATTATTCGGACTACTGTTCTCATTTTTTTTGGATGTTATTCTCACAACGTTTCGGTCGAAGTAACCTCCGACCTTCTTTAGGCACGTCTTGTCGAACTCGAGAATGTTTGTGTCGAACTCTGGGGTTACAACATGGTACAGTTTCGGTGACATTCCCCTAAATGGTAAAGTTTACAAAAAATAGAAATAATAAGTATAGAAAGTATGCAAGTTTAAAATTCGACCGACATGAAATCAAATTTTATAGGTCTAGACGCCATATTGGACATTGTGTTTACCGACCAAGAGAGATAACTCCAACTTGTCCGACAAACATAATGTCCAATATGACGTCGATATATCAACCTTCCTCGTTTACCCATAAAATTTGATTTTCTTTTGCTAAGAAAAACAAAAAAAAATATTTGGTTGGGTATCTTTTACAATACTCAGCAGAGTCGTGAACGGGGTCCAAAAAACGAACAAGAATGGGGTAAAAAAAATAAATATGCAACAAGTTAAGGTGAGCTACGTCGAGAATAGATATTTTACTACTTACCTATGACATTTGTTTGTATTTTTACGTAGTATAAATGGGTTTTTATTAGATGTAAAAAAAAAAATCTTGTTTTTTTTTTTACATGGATTTTCAGTAAAACAAAATGGCGGTATCGGCCTTATGTCCTTACGACCCCCCCCCCCCAATCGCCATTTTTTTTCTCAAGTGTTCGTATGACAAAACTATTGATTTCTAATAAATAACAGTTGGAACGGCTTAAAAATACAAACAAATGTCACAGATAAGTTAGAAAATAACTTTTATCGCCTAAAGTTACTTTTATTTGTTGTATATTTGTTTTTTGAGCGTTTTTACTCTGCTGAGTATTGTAAAAGATACCCACTTGGTTAATTTACATGATTTGTGGTATACGATATGTTTTCCGTCACGGGTACGTACATCATAAAGATATTTCTTAATTTGTCCATGTTATTTGCCGTGTTTCCTAGAATATACATTCTAAAATATATAATGATCCGTTTATTAGCTTAGGAGATTACCCTGTGCATAGAATTATAATTCTATGTACGTACGGTATGTCCGGCTGATTTGTATTACTATTAGAATAATACAAATCAGTTCGACAGTGACTTTCCTTTCGTTGCTGTCGGACTGCTGTACAGTCATAGAAAGCCCACCCTCCCAGACTTTACCATCGGTTATTCGGAAAAGTAACCCAGCCCTGATTTATACACCTAACCTTGTGTCTAACCTGACAAGGAAGTAAATATGCAGTGTTCAATTAATTTTTTTTTAATAAAATACATGCATCACAATAAAAACAAAACAATAACATTAAAGTGCTCAATTGTATGTTCGACAAGAGCTAATATTAATTATTTTATTTAAATACTGTACATTACTGTATCTGCTGGGGATACTCAGGTTTCATCTATCTGGTCATCCTGGATTTAGGAGAAAATCCGGCCTCGATCTCGGGGAGATTAACGACGAATCTTTCTGGTAAACACAAGCCGTATTTTTTCTCCTAAATCTAGGATGAGAGCCGAGTAAATAGTGAATAAAATTCTGAAACTAAAGTATCCAGAATACTTGGATAAGTATATTTCATTTTGATCACAGGGGGTACAATAACATCGTGGGGCTCAGCGAACGTTGTATTTTATACGTTGAACAATAAAAAGAATAGAAATGTTAAGAGTTTCCGGGTTTGGAGCAAGGGTACACCGACACCCCTCAATCATATGTGGGGAAATGTCAGGTGCGCATCGATGGGGGTTAATGACTATAACTGTACATACATTAAAAAAAAATTAATATCACTTTATTTAGACCGTGTTCACCCAATCAATGCCTAGCAGATTCCTGGTCCCACATCCCCCAAAATATAATATTAATGTAATGTAAAAAGTAAAAATAAACAAAGAAACATGGTGTTGTGGGCTTGGCGCAAACGGACAGAGTTCCTGACTCAATCACAGACAACCCAGAGTTTTCGTGATAGTATTGAACTTTATGCCATAAAGTAATAAAAGAAATTTTTTTTTGAAATGAAACATGTAGGCAAATTAAAATTTGAAGCCGAGTAAGTTAAAATAAATAAATATTAAAGCTAAATGACTAAAAACAATAAAAAGCACTGGCCATTTACATTTTTCTAAGGGGGGGGGGGAGGTCAAGATTGGGTATGCTTGTAGATTAACACATTTCGCTAAATCACCTCACCCCTAAAAATGAGATTTTACCTTTTCTTTTAGGCGATTACGCGTGAACATCCTGAAAAACTTGGTGGAAATAACAAAAAAAATAAAAAATAAACACGCAATTATTTTAGAATTTAAAGTGGGGAATCAGCTTCGCATATAAATTTAACGTAAAATGATCCATTTCAAGGCCATTCTAGCGTTTTAGGGAAGTTACATTGGCACATGTTCGTCTTTAACCACTGTCCGTTTTTCACAACTTTTTACTGACCATTTTTCTTTTCTATTTTCGGTGTACACTTATCTATCAGGCTGCTAGAGAATTCCGGCGTTTTTGGAATTTTTTTTCAAAAATCTTACATTTTAGGAGGGGGGATCAGTTTCCAATGTTAATTCAACGTAGACTGACCCCCCTCTTTTTGACCATCTCAATTTTAAAAAAAATCACTTTCGGTATACGATTACCTATCATGTCAATAGAGAATTCCGGGGGTTTTGGAAAGAAATTTAAAAAATTGTGATTTTAAGACGGGGGATCAGTTTTCAATGTAAATTCAACGTGGACTGATCCCCCTCTTTTTAACCATCTCAAATTTTTAAAATTCTTCTTCTGCTTACAATTACCTATCATGTCGCGAGAGAATTCCGGGGTTTTTGGAAAGAAATTTTAAAAAAATGAGATTTTAAGACGTAAAAAGTTGTGAGAAACGAACTATGGTAAAAGACGAACAAGACTGATCCCCCGTCTTAAAATCTCAATTTTTTGAAATTTCTTTCCAAAAACGCCGGAATTCTCGTTACATGATAGGTAATTGTAAGCAGAAGAAGAATTTTAAAAATTTGAGATGGTTAAAAAGAGGGGGATCAGTCCATGTTGAATTTACACTGAAAACTGATCCCCCGTCTTAAAATCACAATTTTTAAAATTTTCTTTCCAAAATCCCGGAATTCTCTATTGACATGATAGGTAATCGTACACCGAGAAAGATTTTTTTAAAAATTGAGATGGTCAAAAAGAGGGGGATCAGTCTACGTTGAATTAACATTGGAAACTGATCCCCCCTCCTAAAATGTAAATTACTTGAAAAAATTCCAAAAACGCCGGAATTCTCTAGCAGCCTGATAGATAAGTGTACACCGAAAAAAGAAAAGAAAAATGGTCAGTAAAAAGTTGTGAAAAACGGACAGTGGTTAAAGACGAACATGTGCCGTTACATTTTTTATGCTGTGGAAAATAAATTCTGTGGGATTTTTTTTTTGGGGGGGGGGGGGGGTCTACCTTTTTGGGCAATTACATGTGGTTAAGTAACCTAAAAAAGCTAAATTGATCCGGTAATAGACGGCCATTTTACGTTAAATTTATATGCGAAATTGACCCCCACTCTAAAGTCTAAAATAATTGTATTTTTGTAGTTCGTCAAGTTTTTCAAGATGGTCACACGTAATCGCCTAAAACGAGGATCTCTTCTTTTTTTTTGGGGGGGGGGGGGTCTAGCGGAGTGTGTTGATCTACAATAACACCAAATTTAAATTTGAAGTTGAGTAAATTAAATTGATACCTAAATGTTAGAGCTAAATTACTAAAAAAAAACAAAAAAAACATAAAACGCACTGATCATTTGAAAACATCTATTTTGAAGAAGACACAAGAAACGTCAACGTTGTTCTGTGCGAGTTACACACTGAAAATAATAAAATAAATATGCGTACAAAACAGTACAAAACAACCAATGAAACATTTGTAAAATTAAAATTTGGTTGGTACTTACCTAAAAAAAGTTAACATAAACACCAGAAAATGTTGAAACGTGTAACCACCGCAAGCCATCTTTGACAGTTTTCTCCGGTGTTTTCTCTATGGGGATGTTGTTTTGTATAGTTTTTTCGTATTTTTACAGTAAAAACAAAATATGCGATTTAAACAAAAAAAAACACTAATATTAATATTCTTTATTATTATTATTATTTTTGTTTAAATCACATAAAATGCGGAAGAAAAATAGTACTATTAAAACTCCGCTCGTAAAAATACGCAAAAAACTATGGAGAGTTGACAGTTTCCCGTTGTTGTTGTTGTTCTTGTTGTTATGGAGTTTCTTTTCGTTTGCGTCACGTGAAAGTAGGAATTAAAAACAAATCTAAAAAAAGGCCCAAAGTCAGCTAATAATACTAGTAATAATAATAGTTTTTAGGTTTCTACTATCGAGGGAAGCCATTATTTGTTTTTTTTCTTTTGGTATGTAAACAGATATTTCGATTACTAGCATTTAAATAATTTAGAACGAATAACACTTGGACTAACGAAATAAACCGCGTTTAAATTGAACAGTGAACGGGCTAAAATTAAAATTTACGACAAAAAGAGGGGAGTCGCTAAGAATAAGCTAGAAAGACAAACTTAGATGTCTGCTAATGGTGAACCTTTTACTTTACTGGGGAAAAAGTGCATCCCGAGGGTCTATATATAGGTTCGACGATGACTTGTCGTGTGACCTCTGAACCGCTTTACTTACTCTACCCCTCTCTCTTTCGTTCTCTCTCTCTCTCTCGCTTTCTTTGTGTGTTTCTCTCTCTCACACACACTCTCTCTCTATTTTCCGGATCCAATTCCCCCTCTTTCTTTCTTTCTTTCTCTGACTGACTTACTGACCAACAGTGCGTATATTTTGATTTCACTACAATTGATCAACGAAAAAAAAGTGACACCAGTAGTGATTAATATTTTTGTAATCACCAAAAATCAATTATCTACTTTAAATAAAAATTTCAGCATTTATTCAATAAATTATATATTCTATAAGAAAAACAAGTTCTCAAATTTAACGGCGCTATTGCACTTTCTTGACTGGAGCAATTTCGTTTCGGTTAATTTGGGGTTGTATTGTCTCCTCTTTTCTTACCGATGTTAAGTCAATTTTGTATAAGATATTAATTAACTCTTTCAGAGCACCCATTTGTACCAGATATTTTAAATTATTTCATATCATTATTTTTATTTCGATTTATTTATTGTAACTATGTTCGCATTGAATGACCGTGTGAGAGACAAAGCAGGGGCTATTCAATTCCTGCAAGAAAATCGTATTTTTCACAAAGCTCGATTAATTATTTTTCAAAACATTCGTTACAATTTTCTAACCCAACCCTAACTTGCAGCAATTCGGACTTAGGGTTAGCAGTAAAAAACATTTTTTTCTTAACTACTCTAAAATCTCCGAATGGCCCGGTAATGGGGGGGGGGGGGTCATTTTACGTTAAATGTATATACTAAACTGATCCCTCACTGATTCAGCGGAGGGTATCAAAAACACTTAAACAGGAAAGCGGAATCCCTACTGACAGCCGTACAAAAAAAACAATGTGATCAGAACGAATTATGTAAAAGCCAAGATAGACAAGAACCAGGAAAAACATTAACGGTAGACTCTGTGGTCAAAGAGACGAAACAGCAAACCACATCATGTGAATACAGCAAACTAGCCCCAAAAGAGGATAAAAACAAATATGACTGTGTCAGGAAGATAATCCACTAGGAATTATGCATTTTGAACATGCAGACAAATGGTAGAGACACAAACCAAAGACAGTATTGTAAAAAGAAAGGCATAACATCCTATGGAACATGGAAATAAAAATGGACAAACTCATCCAAGCCAGAAGATTGGACATGATAATTGTCAACGAGAAGGAAAACACCTGCCAAATAGTAAATTTTGCCGTTCCAGCAGTCAGAGAATGAAGGTAAAGGAGGCAGTACAATTAAGCAAATACATGGAGTTTGCGAGAGAGCTGAAGGGAATATGGAATATGAAGAAAACTACAGTAATACCAATACTTATAGGCGCACTAGGAACAGTTCTAAAAACCTGGAAAAAGACTATGAGAAATTGGAATGAAAGGGAGCATTGACACCATGAAAACAGTTGAAATATTAAGGAAAATTCTTGAGGTCAACGCACATAACCAGATCACACCAACGACAAGTGATTAGAAATGCGCTTGTAGAAAGCAAGGATGTGTGTCAGGCATGGAACCGTCCATCCACAACATTGCCTCTGCAGATGTGCAGCTGCCATTTCTTTAGGTATTCTTGGACAAACCTTGCTCGACTTTGTATGCAGCTGCTGGGTCTTGATGCTCTGAGTATTAGGGGTAAAAAAAACCCTGCAAACTTGCAGTTATAACGAATTGCTACAGTCAACAAGAAGAACTTCATGCAGACCAGACAATCCTGAGGCAAAATCTTTCTGTGTTCTGTGCAGAAAAACTACAAGACCAACACTACTACTACTACTACTACTACTACTACTACTACTACTACTAGTGCTGAAACAAGCATTTTAATGCATTTCGGCAAAAATCAATGTTAGTTTTATTTTGTACTAGCAGGGCTACCCGGTGTTGCCCAGGGCAAAAGTATAACATATTTCTATTGAAACTTCTATCTCTCTCTCCCCCGATCCTCTCTCTTTCTTCTCCGCCCAGCCCATTCCTTTCACTGGACATACATGCACAATTACTCAAGGAATGAGTCGGCTTAAGGGAAATAACTTCTTGAAAAAAAACAGTCAAAGTTACTTTCCTTTAGTTAGTACATCAAATGGCTGGAAAACTGCCACCCCTCTCTGAACAAAATCTGCATCAGTTTAGGGTCAAACAATGAATAATTTTGTCTAAATTTGAGATATTATTCACCGGGGCAACACCTATCAAGACAATACCAATTTTGTGGGCGTTTGTTTTGCAGTTTTAGCTGGACATACAGACATACACAGACAACTGCCATTTATATAATAGATTATTTTATTGGCGGGGCTCTTCTACAGAATGTCCTGATTCAGTATTGTACAACTAACATTTATTTTTGTGGAGTTGAATTAACAAATTAATATTCCCAATTGTCAACGTCGTTCGTCGTCATCCAAACGTCAAAAGTGTGGTCCAAATAAAGGCACTAGACACACCACAAACTGAATATATAACATTGGTTCCAGATGGTGTTTAGGGATCCAATTTAAAACACAGCACTATACAAAGATCAAACATAACTTTTCCGGAGTAAAATCACAATGGTGGTATTGATTCTTTTTAATTACTTTTTTGTTTTACAGCATATCGTGGGGTCTGCATTCACACCAAACATCTATAAGTAGCAAAGACAATGTTGTACTTTATTTTATTTGTAATTTGAAAATTGAAAACTAAAAAAAGGTGCTTATACATCTAAAGACACAGGTGAAAATCGCATTTTTAAATAAAAAACTCTTTGATATACATACATATCAGGCAAAAATAAGTATCCTCGCCAAAAATTAGAAAATATTATCACATAGAATTTTAATTAAAAATAAAAATCAGTTTTATCGTATTTTGCCGATCTGCCATTCATTATTACTTGGTTAAATGACAGACTGATTTATCCCCCTTTGTTTTACGCCATTTCCGCTCTTATCAATGGCGGATCAGAAAAATAAGATAAAACTGATTTATATTTTAAATTAAAATTGTATGCGATAATTTTCCTTAATCTTTGGTGTACACATCTACTTTTTTGTGATACATAAGTATATCAAAGAGATTTCCTGTTAATTTATTTTGAATTGCGATTTTCACCTGTGTAACTGCAATTTTCACCTGTGTCTTTCGCACCTAAAAAAATACTAATACTGATGATAATGTTGGGTTCAGGGCTGGGAGCAGGAGTATACAGGGGTCCTAATGCAAGGTGTACCTGTTTATATATTATAAAATTATTTAAAATATTCACGATTGAATTTATTACTCCTGAATAACGTAGAGTTTCTTTGCTAGTGTTGCAGGGGCGGAAGATGTTGATCCGTCTTACAACGATTCAGCGTCAAAAGAGAAATACGGCCATGGCAAAGATCTATCATCAGCCCCTGCATCATGTCGGAGTCACCACTTGCTTCAGGAGCCGATGATGATCTGTCCTTGCAATTACCGTATTTGTCTTTTGTAAGACCCATCACCATCATCGGCCCATGCAAGACTCATTCTAAATAAAAACGTAATTCCAGACATATAATGTCCAACTTGCTCAAATAACTTATATTTCATACTATTTTCATTTTTTTGTTGTTCTAGATTCTATTGGGTTACTCAAGTTGTATTAAAATCCACTTAAGGTTGTGGGTTCGAATCCAGAAAAGGGAAAATGAATTTGTAGCATTTATTACTATTTAAGAATATATATAATAAGTTAATTTAAAGCGTAGTGTAGGTAGGTTCGTAGGTAGTGCCAACGGTGTTAATACGTACTGTAAATAGCTATTTATTATTCCAGGTTCAAATTTGACCCAGATTCTAGTTGAGTATATCGTAGCGAGTTCAATCGAAAAGAAAACAACAAACATTTAAAAAAAGAAACGTTATAACTGAAAGAGAGTTCAAGGTTCAAGGCCTAACAAAAACAAGAGTTTATATTTGAACATTTTTGTTTATATTATTCGTTTATTTGCATTTATTTCTTTTTCTTTTTTAATTATAAAGCCCTGTACAAAGGTATCAATAAGCGAGTCTGGTGTGTGTAACTCATGCTTTTTTCTCAATATTTAACTTTATTTATAAAAAATATTCTACAGACTGTTCGTTATTCCTTGAAGATCATATTTTGTGAAAGAAAATCTAATGAACTATCCAAGAATAGGACATTGAGAATAGACACCATCTCATCTCTGCATGTACGTTGTGTGCTATGATCCCATGTTTCTCACGTTGAGGATGGTAAACAATTTTATAAGGGATAACCTCTATTTGTGTTTGTGAGCCTGCAATCCGATTTTCATTTTGACGACGTTAGTTTTTTACAAAGAGGTGTAGCCGTTCCCCCACATACTTTCTTTTTTTTTTTTTTTTTAATGGAAATCGCTCCAGACACGGCATGAAGCCACTTGATGTAAAGAGCTAAAAAAATACCACTTCAAGGTAAAACACTAGCCAACGATAAGTGTTATATGGATAGATTTCGACCCAGAAAACAGCAATCCTTCCCCCTTTGTCATAAATATCGCTCATGGAATGCGAGGATGAACGGACAAAATAAGAGAATCGAGAGTTACGAGGCTGTCGAAAGTAAACACAAGGCCCACGTTCTACTCTCTTACAATGTCTGGTATTCCAAAATAGTCGCCCATCTGATACTGACCAGGCTCAACGTTGCTTAACTTCCGTGAGCTAACGAGTACCGGTGTGTACATAATTAAATTGCTAATGCTGGGTTCGTATTAATTAAGGAGAGCTGGAGAAAGAACGTATGTTTAGATAATTATTAGATAGATTAACAAAAAGTAGATTATTAGGGTCTTTCGTAGATAAACAAAAAGTTGTCTAATTTTTATTAAAAGTTTTTTTTTTTCTGTAGTCTATAAAAATCGGGGAAAAACTGTTTCTGGAACGATCTACAAGTTTGACTAGGAGCAAAGTGTAGTATTTGTTCTGATACTACACTTCAACTTTCTGTCCTCGGTCAGCGAAAGAGAAATCGTTCTAGACTGAGGCAATTTTCCCCCAACCCAGAGTGCCTCTTTTGGGGGTAGCTAAATAGGGACAAGTATTTTAGTCGAAGTAAAAGATACTACACATCTTTGATGAGCCCACATCTACTGGAGGCCTCGGTCGGGATGTTTTCAGTAGCGTTATTTTATCAGTTTGACTGCTTACTGAAAATGTAGTTTAAAGAAAAATACATCAAGTCGCTTTTAAAATTATAAACGTAACGTAAACATAAATTGGCTCAAACGTAAATTAAATTTACAGTGTTTTTTTTTTCAATCGTTATTTCATTAAAACTAGATAATTATCTATTTTTTGGTGATTTAAAAAAAATGGTAAAAGTTCAGAATAGTTAATACTCAATAACTCATACCCTCCCAATAAAAAACAACACATAATTTATATCAAACTCATTAGAATGACATTCTCTAACGTTTATAAGGCTTTTTATGTTACTTTTTCTTCTATAAAATTTGTCTTTCACATAATTGACTTCAATGGCTGCCAACAAATGTAGACATGTTGTGGTCGCCATTGAAAGTCGATTGTCGAGAAGACAGATTTTATAGAAGAAAAAGTGTGACAT
>OY744529.1:66154079-66166579 GCA_963556195.1 Sepiola atlantica
TTGCCATAAATATATTTTCATAGCTTACTATATATATATATATATATATATATATATATATATATATATATATATATATAATTATTTATAAATAATATTTTTCAAATTAACCCATATACACATGTGTTTCATGCCAAACCTGCAATCATTACTATGGAAGGAGACAATACCTGCCGGCCACACAGTTCGAACCCTGATACGAAAGTCATACATAACTCAGTAGTCGGAGCGTGTACCGATGTGCCCACTACGCATTGTCTGGAAATGGGGGAGTAAATTAACGTCTTAATGGCAAATTCGGCGGCCATAAGCAAGCCGTCGAAAGCACTCAATAGGCGGGGCCTAGAGTGTTGCATTACGCTGTAAATTATTTTATTTTATTTCCAACAAATTTTCTTTGCTAAAATATTTGATGCATTTTTCATCTCAATTTCTGAAAGTTTTTAAGTTTTTCCAGTGTCTGTTATTGGATCAACTAAGCTAACTATATCAGAATATTTCAAAACTAAAATATCTGGATGTGATGGATGATAGAAAAATGGAAATGGCCCTTTCTCGTTGCAAAAAATGCTACTTTTATTTCTTCACTCCTCCGATATTTATCCAGCACATATCCTAACAAACCAATTCCTATCATACATTGATATGACAAACCCATTAATGTCTTTAAACTCTATATTGTCATGTTTAGTAATTCTAACTAGTTTTCCTCATATTGAGTTAACACAGTTTTTATTTCCACCTTGGTCCGAGACAGGAATAAAAGAATGTCGTTTTGAATTCCTATAATGGTTGTAGAATTATCAAATCTATATTCCAAAATGCCTATTTCGTTTTTTTTTTAATTCATCCATTGAGTAATATACAGTATTTCTGCGGGAAATATTTCCTCTTACAAAATCAAAGAGTTGTGGCGATTATTTGTTCATTATATGGTCATCTTATAACAGTACTATAAGAAATGGAAATAAAAACATTGAACATCCAAATGAAAAAGATTTTAAGAACCCCCCCCCCCCCACACACAAACAATACACATGAAAAGCTACATAAAAAAAACACTAAAGAAATCATTGTCGTGTTATCCAACGAAATATGTCTTAAAGAAGGTTGCTTAAATATGTAGCGATCCGCCTTGTATTGATTTACTCCTCTCCAGGAGTTAGGCACAAGGCCAGTTTTTATCTTACTCCCACAAGTAAGATGTGACCCAAGGTCGGGTCGGGAAAGTGGGGTTTAAAAATTGCCTGGGCAGCCCCGTCGGCATTCCCCGGTAGGGGTGCCTCAGGCAGTAAGCAATAAACTTACTCCTCCCCAAAGAGGGGAGACGAAGCCTGGGAGGGTGGACCTCCTAGAACTGCACAGGACAGACCCATAGACCGGCGTAAATCAAGCCCCAAAGGCCAAGACAATACCAGTCTATGGGGTGCAGTATCCATCGGAACAGATAATACACTTTGATCTTAGCCAAAATCCGCCTTGTAGCGGATCGCTACAAATATACTTCCATAACACCATTTCTTTGTACTTATATCAAAAGATAGTTCCTTTTATTTACAACATTGGGACAACGTTTTACCCTTGATACAATCCATATAATAATACGTATGTACATATGTGTGTATGTACATAATCACCTTTCATACCGATTAAAAAAAATAAGATCGTCCTGTCACCAAATAGTAAATTCAAAAAAATAATTGCTGAGTCGCGAGTATCGCTGTATGTCAACACCTTAGACTTTACCCATTTTAAAATGAATTGTTCCAAAATAGAATAAAATGTCATAAACGGAATTCTGTCACGACCAAAATTATTGATACTGTTTGGACTTTGGGTTAGAATCAAACAAAGACACCATCTACTTCCAAACTCTATGTCCATTTCATTTCCTCCCACTTAAGTCCCACTCCTATTTAAAGATTGACTTGAGTTTTGAACAAACTGGAAAATAGCTGGAGGTCTATTTTTCGAAAGGTTTGGGAGGGTCTTACTAACCTTGTGTTTTTGTTATCCAACCCCCACTATTTTGTTCCAATGGGATTGTAAATTCAAACAACTGGGGATATTTTAAGTAGGATGGCCTATCGAGTAAATACGGTATTGTGGTGACTGCTAATGAGTCTAGTTAAGAATAGGATAGCCAGAGGATGATCACCGCCACCGACACTCCCCAAACCTCTGATTAATTTGTTAAAATTGTATGATGATATTCTTTTGAAAAATCAATAATTCAAAGTATAGTATCTGTTCTGTCCTAAATCAAATACTTGTCTAGTACTTTAGCCTCGTCCTACCGAATGTGGGCATCTCAGTGAGAAGCAATAAAGGAGGAGGTAATGCTGGATATTGTATCTATTTACTTGTCTCACCACGAGGGGAGATTTAGACACAAGCTCGGTTTTTGATGTGGAGAAATCCAGCCCCTTCAAAAAAGGAGAAAAAAAGATGGGAACACAAATACTTGTATAGTCCCTCGGTACTCCCTCATGAATGAGGGCGTCCCAGGCGACATGCAATACCCCCCTCCCTTCCAATAAAATATATTAAATAATAAAATAAAATAAAAGTCTATTTTTTTTAATTAGCCATAGCATTTCCACGAGTCTCGCTAATCTAATATAATTTATGATTACATTTCGTTATCATTGAGATGATTGAACATTTATCAAAATTATTATGTCATATTTAAAAAAAATAGTTATACATAATATAATCTATGTAGATAATTAAAATATTCATATTAAAATAATAATATGAATATTTTAATTATCTACATAAACAATGCATTAGATTATATTTAAAACAGAATCTCATTAATACGTATTATTGAAATAATTCATAATTTTTATTATATATATATATATATATATAAATATATATTTTCAAATGTTATGAAAATAAATATTTTATATTGGACCCTAGCATGATATAAATATGCTCAATATCGGGGATAGAGCATTGTTATAACAAAAGCAATAATAAAACAAAAGTAAAGTTACATACTTTACAAGTTTATTATAATCAAATATTGCAACAAAGAGTAATTTATGAATAAGTCCTTTAATCCATAGATTTTCAAAGAAATAAATCTTTTCCTCAGAAGGATTGAGGACCCTAACTTTAGTTGCTCTAAATGCTGGGAAACTGCTTGCCCACTTGATGGTCGACCACTGAGGTTGGTCAGGACAAGTTGAAGGTAGTTGACTTTTTCTGTTACCTGGGAGATATGCTTTCAGCAGGTGGCGGCTGCAACCTTGCAACCACGACGTGTGTGAAGACTGCTTGGAAGAAGTTCAGGGAGCTGCTGCCAGCTCTCACATCACACCATTTGTCATACAGGACCCATAGTCAAGTGTATAGCATTTGTGTGCGGAGCGCTATGCTCTATGCCAGTGAAATCTAGGCACTAACAGGCTAAACCTTCAACGTCTGCAGTGCAATGACAGGACAATGGTTAGACAGATTTGTAACATCAAACCAAAAAATACTTCCACCATGCGGACAAGTGAGTTACTGGAGAAACTTTGTCTTGCAGACCTCGATCCCATCTTGAGGGAGAGAAGACTCTGCTAGTATGGCCACGTGAACACAACATGCAGTTCAATCAACTGTGCACTAAACCTACAAGTCCCTGGTAGGCGCAAAGATTTCTTGGAGGAAGGTGACAGAGAGAAACCGCAGAGGCTGGAGTCTCTTAAACGCTGACCTTAAGGATCAACTAAAGTGGAGATATGCAGTGAGGACTGCCATGCGTGCAGCTAGCCAGCTGTCTGGTGGGGGGTGGGGGGTCCACTGGTGTGGACATGCCCCCCCAAGAAGAAGAAGAGAAGGAGAAAAAGCAATAAATTACTAAATATTGGTAAATATTATTAATTTGAAAAAAATTTACAGAACAGTTAAGATTCATTTGAAACGCAAAAACTTCATGTATTAATGAGCAGAAAGCCTTTGTATTAATGATGAGTGTCATGATACATAATGAAGAGCTAAAAAAATCATCCATTGGAATGTTGTATTGTAATTATAAAGATATCAGGTTTCAATAAAATGCAAGAATAGTCAACATCAAATATATTTGAAAATTAATATATATATATATAAATGCATCATACTTCGATATTTCTTCCTTGGCAGTTATTTTAAATGTGATAGGGTGAATTCAGCATTAAGTTAATCATACAGAAAAAAAAAGGAAAAAGAAGGAAAGAAAAAGACGCCATACAAAAAAAAAAAACGTTTAGAATTTACAAATAATTAAAAATATTAAAGATTAAAAAAAATTTAACATTCTTTTTTAAAAAAAATGCTAGTAATATAAAGTTGGTGAAATCAATGTATTGAATGTAAAATATAAGTAAAAAAATGTTTAATTTCAAATAGATAGGATGTGGAAGTAAAAAGTATGAAAGGTTAAAAATAAAGTTTGTTACGTATATAATAAATAATACATATAATAAATTTAGGAATCAATTTATTAATTAAGATATAATACAGTATTCAAGAGATCTTATATATATATATATATATATATATATATATATATATATATATATATATATATATATATATATATTAGAAAAATATTTAAAAACATGAAAAAATGATATACAAGAATAGAGTTGAATTATTTAGAAATTACATTTAAAGTTTAAAATTTAAATTTAAAAATTTAAAATTTAAGATTTAAATAAATATAAGTACTGTAATATAAGTAAGTAATATTTGATAAGTTAAATTAAGAATAAGTAAAAATAATTTTTTATTTATTTATCAAAATATGTTAATCTCAGCATTTTGTAAATATGTATGTAAATAAATAAACCAACTTGATTTGTCTATGAAGGCTATCGAAGCTAAAAGAACACTAAATGATAATAATGAAAGCTTTTAATAAATTTGTTTTAATCAACATGCTTAGGTGGAAGTGTCAGAAAGGCATGCATGCATAAAGTATGCGCTAAGTGTCACTATGCAAGTTTGGACATGCCTGTGTTAGTCAACCGAACCACGTACCAATCACTATGCAAGATATTACATGTGAGTACAAAAGAAAAATAGATCATAATCATATAACTGCTACATATATATATATATATATATATATATATATATATATATATATATAGGGGGGGCAAAGACGTTGGATGGAAGTCAAATGTGAGTTTAGGTTGGCGTTCAAACACAGCGACCGGTGGTATAGCCTTATCTAGCCACACTGATGAGTCTAATTAAGACGAAACATATATCTATGTGGATAAACAAATAAAATATTTCTTTAAATATTTAACTGCTACCTTCAAAGATAACGCACTCTGTAGGGAAATATGAAAAGCTTGTTGTTCGTTCCCCTTACCAAGAGGTATGAACACGGTATAGAATGTTAAATAAGTATATTTCGCTTCCATTTCGTAAGGTTTTCTCAGTGGCCAAGAGGGCTAAGATGTTGGATGGAAGTCAAAGGTGACTTTAGTCCAGCGTTCAAACTCAGTGACCGGTGGTATAGCCTTATCTAATCACACTGATGAGTCTTATTAAAACGAAACATCTATATATATGTGGGTAAATAAATATATATACATATGAATTTAGGTAAAAAACGGCACCGGAAAAAATGGTGCAAGTGGATAAATAGGAAAAAATGGCACAATGAAAAAATATAGATGAAAACCTCACTAAGAATTTGTATTAATCTTGGATAGAATATATAAAGGTAAAACATTAAGAAGTTTTTCAAATTAAAAAAAATCTATATATCTATATTTAAAATTAGATGAGGACCCTATGCTAAATCTCCCCCCCCCCCCCCAATGAGATTCTACTTTTTTTGGCAATCACATGTGAACACCTTGTAATACTTGGAAAAAAACCCAATTAATTTAGAATTTATAGTTGGCGATCAGTTTCACATAGACATTTAATGTGATCACCTATTTCTGGGCTAGTGTCTAACCAAACAACGTTTGAAAGCCTTATAACCAGACGTTTTTTTAGAGGAGGAGATTTAAAAAAAAACGCTCCTCCCTTAACCCTACCACTGACTCTAAGTCCGGGTAGCAACACCCCCCCCCCTCACCTCTCTTAACCTTATCAGAAATCCTAAGTCCGGATGGCAACAGCCCCCCCCCCCCAAAAAAAAAAATTGTCCCTTAATACTTCCACTAACTCTATGTCCGGGTAACAACAGCCACTCCCTCCCCTAAAAAAAACTCCCTTAATTCTACCACTAACCTTAAGTTCGGGTGGCAACAGAATCCCCCCCTCCCCAGTAAAAAAAAACTCTCCCTTAACTCTAACAGCAGGTGGTAACTGACCCCCCCCCCAAAAAAAAACAAGAACATGGTTATATCTGTGATTTAAATAAAATGATTACATGTCGTTCAAATGTTTTCATGAATTTATATGCGAAACTGATCTCCCTTTCTAAATTTTAAAATATTTTTTTGCTAAATCTTTTCAGGGTGTTCACATGTAATCGCCTAAAAACATAGGATCTTATTTTTTGGGAAGTGGGGGTTTATCATCTATAATAATACCATTGGGAGAAGTAGCCACTATTTTAAACTATAGATGAAGGAGCCAAGCTCCGTGCCTTCCGAACAATCCTAATTTTCCGATACCAAATTGTTCCTGTTTTGTGCCATTTTTTCCTATTTACACACTTATGCCATTTTTACTTGTGCCATTTCCCCCTACAAAATATCAAAATGGCTGACTTGTGTATGAATGAACCGAAATGCATTATGGTGGAATTTAATTTTGTGTTGAAATAAATCTTTGGGTGTGGGAGAGATACTGACTGATGTTTCTTGCTTAGCTGTGGTGTGTTTGGCAGTCAAAAATAGCAAAATAAAAGGAGTAGATTTTAGCTCGAAGATGAGTTGTGTTTTTGACACCATGTCGTTCGCATATGTTTTGGACGGGTGTTGTTTGTCTCTTGTGGTTGGACTGTTTGGAGTGAAGAGAAGAAAGGAGAACTACTGCTGCTCATGCTCAGAGGAACGTCTCATGTTGTCGGTGAAGAGAAGAAAAGAGAACTACTACTGCTGCTCATGCTAAGAGGAACGTCTCATGTTGTCGGTGAAGAGAAGAAAGGAGAACTACTACTGCTGCTCATGCTAAGAGGAACGTCTCATGTTGTCGGTGAAGAGAAGAAAAGAGAACTACTACTGCTGCTCATGCTCAGACGAACGTCTCATGTTGTCGGTGAAGAGAAGAAAGGAGAACTACTACTGCTGCTCATGCTCAGAGGAACGTCTCATGTTGTCGGTGAAGAGAAGAAAGGAGAACTACTACTGCTGCTCATGCTCAGAGGAACGTCTCATGTTGTCGGTGAAGAGAAGAAAGGAGAACTACTACTGCTGCTCATGCTCAGAGGAACGTCTCATGTTGTCGGTGAAGAGAAGAAAGGAGAACTACTACTGCTGCTCATGCTCAGAGGAACGTCTCATGTTGTCGGTGAAGAGAAGAAAGGAGAACTACTACTGCTGCTCATGCTCAGAGGAACGTCTCATGATGTCGGTGAAGTGAAAAAAAGAGAACTACTACTGCTGCTCATGCTCAGAGGAACGTCTCATGTTGTCGGTGAAGAGAAGAAAGGAGAACTACTACTACTGCTGATATTAAGAAGGAACGTCGTCTCTTTTGTGGTTAAAAGGAAAAAAAGGATCTGGCACCCTGCTTAAATACTGATATCTGACATTCTGTGTGTTCTTTCAACTCTAAATAATTTACGTGACTGAAATAGGAATTAATTAACCAAACACATCTTTCAATATGTCACCAAAATAGCAAAAAAAACAAAAACGCTCCTCTTCAATAAGCCGGTGTTTGTGTATCGGGTATGTCTTGCTTGCAGGTGTTCGACTGAACTTCAATCTATGACCCCACCCGTAAAACATTCACAACAAAAACTCGTCGAACTACAACCATAGAATAAATTCATTTTCTCTCTCTGTGTACCTAGAACTAAGCGGAATTTCCACGAGCAAAGTTTCTTTCCTAGAACTGTCTGTCTGTGGAACACAGTACCACGGGGCTGCTTCCCAGCTGACTATGACATTGCTGTTTTCAAGTTCAATGTAAACAAATTCTTGTTGAGCCGTCCTCTTAAATAGTCAATTTCTGACCAATTACAACCATCGTTACTAACCTCATTGGTGTTTCATCATCTACATGTCAAACTCAATAACCCTTATCCTCGAGTGGCCTGCAAGGGCGTGAAAAGCAATGACTCGTTTGTAAAAAAAAAAAGAAAAAAAAGGAAGTTAGACACAAGGAAGTCAAGTAAGGTCTTAAAAAGCCAATGCACTAGGTGAAGTGCACTCCCACCTACAAAAACTACATGAGCAGCCCTGTCGCAATTCCTTAGTAAGTGCGCCTCTGATGATTAGTGCTGAAAATGGTAATAACAGAGCTCATAGTTGATTCATGGAACATACTTTCAAAACCCTTTGAAATTTACCCATAGAATCATTTCCAAATTCCAGAATAATTAATGCACTGAGTTCAAATTAAAAAAAAAACATGGGTTCAAATATTTAAATCCATAACAAGTTTTAATTAAATTTACCAAGCAATAACTAAAAGTTGGTAGAAATAATTATATCAGTAAAAAAATATTAAATAGGAAAAATTTCAACATTTGTGCCTCATGTTAATTAAACGCCTGTCATCTAGTGGTTCGAACATTTTAAAGACCAGCAAGATGACATCATTTGGATTTGGATTTGTGTTTAAAGTGCTACCATAAATAAAGCAAATCTTGTTTTTTTTATCGGCTATACGCCTAAGTAGGGGGTAATGTAGCAGTTACATTTTGATGAACTGTTTTCTTTCTATGTAAGCTTATGTTTCTATGCGGAGTGATTTATCTATTATCCAATGAAAACATTTTTCGTTGGATGTACTTCAGTTGAACTGCTTACACAGTTAGTCCAACTTCTAAAACAATTGGACTTAAAATGTCAATCTGAGCGTAGGTGCGGTGCATCAGTCCAACTGACCAGTGCAATTGAACCCTTTCCTAACATTCGACATCAGATTTTTTCAAAGTTTCTTTTTTTGTTAGTTGAGCAAAAACGTGAAATAAAGCCGATAAAATGTTTAAATAAGAGTTTGTCATTAATTTACCTTTTGACTAAATATCTCTTTTCTACAGGTGGTACGATATGTTTACACAATTTAACTTCACATTTGTCGGATACCGATTTTTTGTTTATGAGTAATTCCTTAGTGGCAACCATATTTTATTTGTATGTAACATCTGGTCTAGTTTATACACCGAGGGGAAAAAAAGAACTGGACATTTTTGTTTTAGGCCAACCATGTGTAATAATGGTCAAGCTGACAGTGAATCAAGCGTATCTTCATAATTAAATGGCTTTAATATCGAACGTGTGGCCTACCATTGCAAAACTAAGTTTAAGACTGCAAGGTGTACCTGCTTTAAAAACAATTTGACATCTACAAATGGGATTCTGTTGATGCTGTAAGCCCGGTTTTACTATTTATGGAAAACAAATCTGAATTTTGTGTTAATAAGTGTTATTAGAACTCTGCTTCATCGGAAACAAGAAGTTGTATGCTGACTTTAAACACAGTCATACAGACACAAAAGATGCTGAATGTTCAGGTCGCACAAATTTGGCAGTTGTCCCGGAAAACATAAAAAAAAAGTCCACAAACTCTTTGTTGCCGATCCTAAACTGAAGATACGTGAGATAGCAGAGCAGTTGAAGATATCAAAAGGCAGTGCATTCTCTATTTTCCATGAACATTTGTCAATGAGAAAGCTGCGTAAAAAGTGGGTGTCGCGTTTTCTCACAGTCGATCAAAAACAGCAATGGGTCACGATTCAGAGCGTTGTTTGCAACTGTTTCAACACAACAAAAAATGAGTTTTTGTCATCAATATGTGAGAATGGATGCAACATAGATCAACTGCTTCACTCCGGAGTCAAACTGGCAGACAGCTAGGTGGATAGCAGCAGGTGGAAGCCGTTCAAATCGAGCAAAAATGCAAACATCAGCAGGAAAAAATTTGGCTTCCGTATTTTTGGATGCGTATGGTATTGTGTTGATCGATTACCTTGGGAAAAGAAGAACCATCAATCGCGAATGTGATATATCATTATTGGTGCATTCGAAGAGAAGAAATCATCAAAAAACGGCCACAAATGAAGAAGAAGAAAAAATTCTCTTTCACCAAGACAATGCACCGTCTCACAAGTCGATCGCAACGATGGCGAAACTACATGAATTTCACTTTGAATTACTTCCGCATCCACATTATTCTCTAGATCACCCCCCCCCCATACACGACTACTGACTGCTTGCAGACCTCAAAAGAATGCTTCACAGTAAGATTTGGCTCCAATGAAGAAGTGATATCGGAAACTGAAGAATAGACAAATCGTTCTAAAAAGAAGGCATCAAATTGTCAGAGAAGCGTTAGAATCAGTGTATAATCCTAGAAGGAGACTATGTTGATGAATAAAGTCGAATTTTGCATAAAAGCTTTTGTATTACTAGTTAGACCCAGGACTTATTGAGTGACGAGGTTTCCCAACCGAACTTTTGCCATTCCATAGGAGGGTGTCACTCACAAGTTCTGACTTTTTTCTCCAAGAGTTACCAGCAAGCCGAAGCCTTCTCTCTTTTAACGAAACTGAGATGAAAGTAAAGTGTCCATATATACGTTTATTGGTTGGGTGTTTCCTCCAGCTGATGTCCAATACAACTCGTAACATTCTTGTGTATGTTGTTCCGTCAAGTGATGCCCCTTGCTGTTTCGTCAGTGTCCAAACTGTCGAGCCGTGGGTCAAGTCTTTGGATAATAAGTACGAAATATAACATCTCATCACGTCAGTCGATCCTGTTTGTTCTCTTTGTTTTTTTCAATTATTTCTACATTTAGTCGGATTTTATCCAATCCTTTTCTTCATACAAGGTGCCCATAAAGTCCGTGTGCATTTTAAAACATTTATAACTTAATTTGTATTTGCGATATAAATAATCTATAAAAAGTATTAGAAAGAAGTAAATCTGTATTTGTTATGATTTTACTGAAATTTTATTTAAGTTTTCACATGGCATCATTAGCAATACAAAGGTTAATACGATTTTGTAGTAATGTCTGATTTACAGTAATGCCTGAAATAACAGTAGTTATTTTTAGCTTTCAAATTTTCTAATGAACAGAATTTGGTTGCATGCACAGTTATTTTCACATGTTCCCAATAAAAATCTAATGGAGTCAAATCTGGCGAACGCAGAGGCCAATAAAATGGTCCACCCCTTACGATCCATCTGTTAAGAAATTCCTGATTTAAAAAAATTGCTGCAAATTTTATGGTGAAGAATTATTCAATACATAAAACTAGGTACATTAAACTTTATAACATTTTTCACAGATTATTTCTATCACAAATACAAATAAAGTTATAATTTTTTAAAAGTGCACACAGACTTTATGGACGTCCTGTATATTATTACATTATAGAAAGGTGTCTGTAGTAAAATGGCTACCGCCATGGACTGACGACCTATGCGTGTTAAGTTCAAATCCTTTCAGTTCCATAGCGTCACTTTCGTTATGGATGTTGGCAATTTTAAGGTTATTTCTGCTGTAAGTACCTGACTTTAGACAGAGCTAGTGAAACCAATGTTAAGCCAATCAAAAGTGCTTCCGGTTCATACGAATTTACATGTTATTTTTCGAAAACTGAGTCAATCTGTAGCAGTCAGGAAGATTTAGATTTCTTTCTTCTAGCGTAGAGCAGCCCCTGCGAGGGGATTTGGTCATACGAGGATCTATAAAAGCTGTTAAGACCAACTCTTATATATTATTAGTATTTAACGAAAACTGTCACACGGAAGGAAAAACAAAACCCTTATTATAACAACAACGAAAGGGTTTATTCAATTAGCTGTACCGTTTAGTATACGTGGAAGAAAGTTGGACAGTGTCTAAGTGAGGAAAGATAAAGTAGAATGTTCTTTGGGCTGTCGAAAGTCTGTCAGCAGTGATCTTCAGGCGAAGATAGTAGATGCTTGAACGTCCAGTGGACAAGGACAGGAGAGAGAAGGGAAACCTGTTTCTTCTCTGCTTTCAGGATTCTCTCTGCTGACCGACCGTGATTACCAAAGGGACCGAGTTTGTTCTTCAGGTGACAGATGGAATCCATGGGCCTGCAAGATAGTTGGTCAATGCGTGACCAAATTGCATAACTGAGACATTTCTCCAAGAGAGAAAATAAGTCTTTATTCATGACTAATACAGACCAATCAACCCCCAGGGCGCATTAATTTCAACCGGAACTACTTCCAGCTCCTTCGAGAGCAGTCAGAGAGTTTCCTGACACCAACGAAGAAAGACGTCCTCTCTCCTGCCCTCGTCACCAACGCCGAGCAAAGCTATCTTCACAAGAAGACTTTCTTTATTTATTTTTTCCTTCGTAGTGACATTATCTAAACTTTCGGCAACCTGCACCCAACAGT
>OY744529.1:66171579-66306579 GCA_963556195.1 Sepiola atlantica
TTGGGGGTTGGGAGTCAGGCGCAGCTGACGAGTTGTCAGAACTAACTGAAGTACCAGTCTTCGCCGGGAAAGATGATAAAAGTAATCAGTGCCGCTTTACGTATCATGAATCTACTTTGTTATACACTATGTCATGCGATCTACACTTCATATTGAAATCAACACGGTACAAGAGCAAGGAAAACACTTCTCCTAATTTGTTTCGAAAGAATGTGTGATTACCAAGCTTGGAATCTTAACCCTAACCCTAACCCTAATCTTAACCCTAACCTCTAACCCTAACTCCTAAACCCAACCGTAACGTTCAAAACACTTTAACCAATTATTCAACGAGAAGTCGCTGAAGGCTCAGTAATCTAATCCGAAGATTCTAGAGCTTATGCCAATTTAATCAACTCAATTTTCGTCATTTTTCCGTAAATCATCAGCAAAATTTCCTCAACCCCAACACCGGAGCACATACACAAAGAATTGAAAGATCATGGCTTGATGCGAAGATTCGTATATTGAAAAACAAAAATGAAAGGTGTACGGTGTAGATATTTTTTCCTTATAGATATTAAGCCCGAGTAGAACACCTACAGTGTAGATTTTGTTTCCTTGGATATAACAAGCCAATGTAACACCCGAACGGTGTAGATATTTTTTCCTTGTAGATATCAAGCCAAAGCAACACCGCTCAACTCTTCTGTTGACCAATGTTTCTGGAATACGAGCTCCAACTATTTGCCCTTTTTAAACCTCAGTTAGGTCACACATTTTTATCCTAATTTTACTAGAATCTGAAAATAATATTACAATATATAGTCAAGTATATACAAAAATGTCTATCTTATATATATATATAAGTCAAGTATTATTTGTTTGTGTGTTATAGAAATCAACAGTGAGAACATTGAAATAAGTTTCAATAAGGGTAAAGATTTTCAAAGAATCTGAAGACAAGATTGAAATCTCGGGTCAGAATTACCAGTTCGGTCCATAAAATAACTGAAATATATTAGAATTTGAAGAAACGAAATTCATTTTTTTAAATGGATTTTCTTTGTTTCATAAAACAAAAATAAGATTAAACAAAAGTTATCCCAGTGAAGAATGTATTTAAAAAAAGGTTTAAACATTTAAATAATTATTTTTATTGGTATTTTTAAGATTTAAAATGATTAAATTCGTTTCAATTTATTAAAACCGTTTGCCGTTTTACAGCTGACTATAAGAACAAGTATTTCTTTTTAAGAAAACACCACCACGCTAACAGTGTTTTTATTGACCTCATATTGCAAATGTTATTTTTAACTTTGTTTCAAGCCAAAGTAGCACCCAATAATCTTACAAAGTACTGTCAACAAAAAATGAAAGCCTGATAAACGCCGAGATGGTACCTGGTACTTTTATATATATATACCAATGAGTAACAGCTTATCAAGGTCTGAACGCCACTCAAGGATAAGGGTTAATGATATTATCAGTTGACGATGAACAACACCTTTTAGAGGATTGAACACGATCGGTTGGATAGTAAGAATTTGATTATTTCTGTGGGCGGCTCGAAAAGAATTTGTTGACATTGAACTTAAAAATTGCGATGTTGTACTCAGTTGGGAAGCAGTCTCGCAGTACTGTATTTCACAGATGGGAAATTCTTAGAAAGAAACTTTGTTCATGGTAGTTCTGTTTCGTTTTAGGTACACAGAGGAAGAAAGGAACATTGTTTACAGTGGTTGTAACTAGACGAGTTTTTGCTATGGATGTTATACATGGAGAGACCAGAGATCGAAGCTCTGGGACGACATTTACCCTGATCAGGTTGAGTTGAGTCGGCTTCCTCCGAAGGAGAAAGTTTATAGGGAATATTAAATTCACAAGCTGTCCCCAATCGCATGTATATATTTCTTAGGGAAGATAACAACGTTTTTTTTCTTTTTTTCGTTTTTTTGCAGGGAGGTTTTGGCGTCTTTCCTCATACACCGCCTGCGAATGAATGACGGGTTTTTAATAACCCATACACGATATCACATGCAATTGTTATTGAGAAGTTATGAGAAGTATGTGGTCAATTATCGCATATTGTAAAAGGTTGTTGTGGAGTATCATCTGACTGATGATGGTATTCGGTTGATGAGTATCACTTGGTTTGCTGCTGCTATTGCTGTTGGTGTTTTTATTATGTGAGTCAGACTTCTGCATAGAGATCACGAAGATCGTGCCTCAGGATTGTTTGGTCTGCATGAAGTCGCAGTTATTCGTTAAACCTGCAAGACTGCAGGTTTTTACCCCCGACATCGAGAGTAGCCAGGCTCGACGGTTGCATGCAAAGTCGGGGAAGGTTTGGTACAGGACACACAAGGAATGGCGCAGAAGCAACATTGTCACTTTTACTCCATCATTTTGCAGTTTGGTGCCTGAAACGTCTTTGATTGCCACATACAGAGGCAGAGACGACCAGAGGAAGACGAATCCTGATGCCGACCCCTGCCGGATTTTCACCGGAACCCTATTAGTCAGCTTACGGCCCTAATACCGTTTACTGTCAAACTTGTCTACCATGGGTGGCTCTGGTAGCACCCTTGGTTCCAGACGGCATAGTTCTGACACTACCACCGCACCTACCACTGTGAGAAAGAGTTAGACTTTAGGAGGGTGGTATTAGTGGTGCTGCTGCTTGTGGTGATGATGATAATGGTGGTGATGATGATGATGATGATGATGCAGCGTATCAGACTTTTGCACAGACCCCACGAAGATCGTGCCTCAGGATTGGCTGGCCTGCACGAAGACAGACTTCATCGTTGGCCGTAGTTATTTGTTATACCTGCAATATTGCAGGGTTTACTCTGACACCCATATCAGCAACTTCTTCTAGTAGTTGTCGGGGAAGGTTTGGTCGAGAACTCACAAAGAAATAGTGGTTGCGCATGTGCCGAAGCAATGTTGTTATCGTCACGCCATAGATTTGCAATTCCGCACCTGAAACGTCCTTACTTACCACACGCAGAAACGACCAGACGACGATGGATCCTGATGTCGTCTCCTTCTGAAGTTTCATCAGAGCCCTGTTAGCTGTGTAGCCTTGACACCATAATGTTACCATCGCCCTACCATAGTGAGGAATCGTTGAAGGTTCTTCTACTGCTGCAGCTAGTGACATTCGGGTGTCTATTGGATGCGTCTTCGCCAAAAGTGGCTGTTCGGTTGAGTTGCTTGTCGATAGAGACTGTCACTAGTCGGTTCTGTCAAGTCAAATTAAAGCTGCTTTTATACAATTAGACAGCCTGTTGGTAAAAACCACATGACCTTTTTTTCTGCTAAGTCAGAAAATATTTTCTCACCATGGATTTTTATCTTGTTCTTGTCCAAGAAGTCGATGCGTCAAATTAAGGTCTATTTTTGTCATATAAGCCCACCGCTATTGAGAGCAGATCTTATGTTTTGGTTTAAAAAGTTTGAACATGTTACGACATTCTATTCCTTACATTTTTAATCGCTTCACCAAACCAAATATTAACCATTTTTAATGGGAAATAGATGTGACTATTTCTCGAAAAGGAAAACGACTTTATCTATTAATAATAATAAAAGTTGCATGTAACATTTAACTGAACAATAGTATTATAGCGTGTGAAAGAGAAAGAGAATAAAAGAATTTATTTTCCTTATTCAAATTCGGTTGTTGATTTGGGGAAGGTGGGAGTTGCATTTGAGGTCACAATATAAAATATTCAGGTGTTTAAGAAAAATAACATAATTAAAGCATAATTCGTGATATATTTCCTTTAATTATCGATGAAATTCAATTAAATTTTTTTTTGTTGTTGTTTCAGTGGTGTTTTAAAGAAACGAATATTAAAATAATAACACATAATAGAAACAAAATACGAGATTCTCCAAGAAACATAACAGATAATAATATCCATCGTTGTAACTGAATCGATTATTTAAATTTTAATATCATTTAATGTTGTGATTGACACTTAAAGAATTATTTATTTCCCTCACATTTCAATTTGACGTCGTTGTTGACGTCATGGGTTTCTGACAGTCAGTTAATACCTGAGTGAACCATGAATCGCATTTGATGTGTAGTTTGAATTTGTATTAAAATAAAAAGAGACGTTAGGGATTTTTTTATACATTTCTGACGATCGGAAACCTTGTAAAACTGCAGTAATCTTCTAAGTTAAGCCACATTTATTATAATTTGTATTTGGAAACTATAGAATTGATACGGAATGTAACATCTAATGTTATTTCTTCAGATTATTTGGCATAGAGAGTAGGAAATACACATGAAAAGAAATTTGTGTGTGAAGATGACATGTTTGTTTAAGTGTTAAATTATATTGCCTGATTGCGTCATCGGGCAAGTTACGTGTCATGACAAAAGCAAATCCACTTATATAAATGAATGAAAACAACAATGTAAATAGTTCCTTGAAGGTGAATCAGTATAACTTATCATGATATACAAGTAAATGTAAGAAAGAAATAATTAAACCGTTATTTTAAACGAATATAAATGTTTATCTGAAAGCTGACATGAATTAAATCTTCTTTTTTTATTTAGTAATGTAATAAGCTTTATTTCTGAAAGCGATGAAATGGGAAATACGTATCTTACTAAATATTCGCTGCCGGTAAAATGGTGGTGGTGGTGGTGGGGGGGGTAAATGAAAATGAGATGGCGAAAACTTTCCGCCTTCCTTTATGTATGACTTAAAAAGAAATTGAATATTGAGCAAGACTAAATATTTAAAGAGAAAAAATGATTTAAAACAGAATTGTTTTTTAAGCAAAGACAATTCCGAATATAATGATGTTTACAATTTTTGCCTTAAAATAAAGTTTAAAATAACATTTGCAATATGAGGTCAAGTAATAAAAAACTGTGAGCGCGGTGTTTTTTCTTTAATAAATACTGCGTTTCCCTCAGAGAGCTAAAAAACGGCACATAACTTAAACGAACCGAAACTAATTTAATTATTTTAAATCTTAAAAATATCAATAAAAATAATTATTTAAATGTTTAAACTTTTTTCAAAATACATTCTTCACTGAAATATCCTATGTTTAATTTTAATCGTTTTTTATGAAACGAAGAAAAACTATTTAAAAAAAAGAATTTCGTTTATTTATGTTCTAATATATTTCAATTATTTTATGGACCTAACCGTTAATTGCCCCTTATGACCCTAGATGGAATCAAAGGAAAATTTCAATAGTGGTTTCCGATTTTGTTTAATCCTATTTGAAACTTATCTGAATGTTCTAACTGTTAACATACTGATTTCTATAACACACAAACGAAACATTAATTTTTATAGAAGGGGTTGGCACATCATAGAAAATATTTTCGTAGTTATTTGAAGAATTTAGTATATCAAATTATAATGTTGCATAATTTTGTAATTTTTTAATTTATTAAATAAATAAAATCATTTATTTAAATACATATCTGAGATTTTCGGCGATATACGCCTTTTACAAAAGTACTTATATATATATATATATATATATATATATATATATATATATATATATATATATATATATATATATATATATATATGTTCGGAAAACAACACTGAAACTAGGTCAAACTGTCGGCTGTTGACTTTATCCTTTCTTATTTCTTTCTGTGATATTGCGAAAGTTTGCACATTAGAGAGAGAAATAGAGATAGATAGATAGAGAGAGAGAGAGAGAGAAAGAAAGAGAGAGAGAGAGAGAGGAGGTCAAAAAGTAAATTGACTGAGGAGGTTTTTAAAGAAAGTATTACACACGCTTTTTCATCTTTTATTTTCTTATCAACGATCACGGGCAACGTCGGGTAGCCATGATAGCAATACCTAAACACGCAGTAACTATGGCATACACGTATATTATCGATGTTACATCCAAGTTTTTCGCCCATTCCCTTTCGCTGTTTTCTCCCCGTTTCTATCTAAGGCATTTACAGACCACTGTTATAACATCACTTAATTAAATTTACACTCTTTATTCTATGGCTATATCCACATTGTCACTGTCGGTTTATTATTAATAAACTGGATTAGAGTCTCGTACAGAGAATAAACGCTTCACGGGTAATAATTAAGTTATGTTCTCGGTTGTTTTGTTTTGTACAGCGTAGCGTTCACATCACTTGACAAATCGTCACTAAACTTGGATAAAAAGTCATGATCTAACTTAGAAATTATTTCATTTGAGAATATGTAGGTCAAAGGTCATGGTCACGTTAAAGTGAAACTGACAGTTTTTGGCGATAACTGTTTATTGTAGAAACTCGCTACTTGTTCCATATTGTAGCCAGTGATGCCCGGCATCTTTATGACATTAACCTTGAAAAGTTCGGTCATGGTCGAAATTTTAATTGAATTTCAGCTTCCGATTTATCCAAATTTGATGTAGAGATCTGATGCTTTTAGTAACAGTCACTACTATGCAGAATTTCAGGCGGATCAGATAATCCCCATATCGAGAAATAAGGTTCAGATAAGATGTTAGCCCATCCTTACGTTGTCAAGCGGAGTTATGCAGTCTCACGACTGATTTATGTTTTTCATTGTTTTTCCTCCAGGTTTTCTAAATTAAGAATATAAATGGAGAAAACCCGGAAGACGTTGAGGGAGAGCAGTATGAATGTAAACGCACAAAAGACAGCGAGTTTGAATTATCTTACCTAGACGCCGCTATTGCGAATTCGTGGCCGTTGGCTGCCAACAGCGGACTGTTTTTCTTGTACTAAACGGTAATAAAAAACGTTTTAAGTTTTATTTAGACTGTTTCAAACCGATATAAATGATTGCATGCTAAAAATAATGAAATAAAAAAAATCGATTTGTTTTTAATTCGAATTATTTGATGATTTTCAGTAATCAAGTGAAATGGAATTTTTACTTGATATTTAATTTTCAATTTTAATTAATTTGAATTATCAAATTTTACATCAAAAATATTTTATGTAACTTAAACATTTTGGTGCAGGAGAGGCAATCTATTGATGGCGGCTTGCTGTTTTGAATTCGGAATAGCGACGTCTAGGTATAAAAATTCAATATCGCCCAAAAGACTAAGATACTGACAGCCAATGTTCCTCCCCCTCTCTCTCTCTGAAAGATAATCGTCGATCTCATCTAAATTCCAATTTCTCCTGTTCATTGTTTAATTTTTTTTCGGATCTGTTCCCAGGGCACATACAATTTCTATTATTTACTCAGTAGGTGTTTTCACACAAGCCCTTGTCACTGATTGCTCACGGATAATAACCAGTGGTGTCCCCTGGAGTCTGAGCAATAGCACGTCTCCCCAGATTCCCAACACTCTCCGCCTCTTTTGATAACCATTGCAAGTCATTTTGTATTATCACAACAGCCGTTTAACGTTGATTTCTCGTTTGCAACGACCGTTGGTCTTTACTGGAATTTGAGTGGCAATAAGCCTCCCCCAAGTTCTAGTACACTTAGCACATTTCAGTGGAGGTCTTGTTGGTACTCTCTCTACTCGGTCTTTCCATCCTCGTTGACTCTTCATGACCCTTTTGTGTGGTATCAGCCGAGGTTGGTGTAACCACATTTCCCCTCCCTCGAAGCACCCGACTAGCAGCAAAATCTCACCTCTTCACTGTAGAGATCCTCAGTTACCGGAAAATTTTCTACTCTAATAGCTTATTTTCCTCGGACCGCTTGCCTTTTGACTTCCATCTCTATTTTCTGTTTCCCTGACTGTACTAGCATGCAGAAATTTAAATGTAACGTGAACAAGCATCTTGGTGCGCAATACCCCAATATCGAGAAATACGGCTCGGATAAAATGTTGGCCCATCCTTACGTTGTCAGGTGGAGGTATGCCGTCTCACGACTGATTTATGCTTTACACTACTTTTCCTCCAATTTTTCTAAATTAAGAATATAAATGGAGAAAACCCTGAAGATATAATTTGACCCTTTATCACGGTGACCTCTTACGTTTCGTTGGCAATATGCCTTGTTTGAGGTAAATAAAAGTAAAAACAAAGAAATACCATCCATAGATATATGAAATCTTTGTAATCTTCTTAATAAATTGGGTCAGTTTTGCAGATTAATACAGTTTAATCAACGAACGCATTTTGTCACCATAGACAACATTAACCAATAAGCCACCACATGACCTACTTTTAATCTAGATCCTGTTGAGGGATGTTGAAATTTTATTCTAACAATTACAACTAGCGGAACCCGTGTAAATTATACGAAATGATGTTTTCAATACGGGTCCTAATGTAACAAAGCACCCTCTATTTGTTAGTAAGTTACGCTTGCTTTATTATGAGCCACCCCCCTTCTGGGTAAGAGTTAAATAATTGTTTGAAATAGTAACTCGTGTACGATGGACATTGCGCATATCTACTAAAAAAGGTTGATATGCCATCCGTTCAAAAAAAACAACAACAAAATAATACTGGCCAATATCCTACGTTTTAAGCAGTCAACGTAATTAAATAGACAATGCCATTAAAAACGCCAACATAAAAACAAAAAATAGTTTTAAGTTTTAAGCAACACAAAACAGTAGTTTTTAACCAGGTAATAAAAAATGTATTATTTCTTCCCCTTCCCCTCGAAATGTAGAATAAAAATCTTAGAGGCTGGTTGGGATCGAAGTAAAAAATACCACCTCGCTAACCATTGCGCAAGAGGGATACATATATAAATACTCCTAAACGCAGGCTAGTTGAATGTTTTTAAAAATTTAGGAGCGGCGCGCATGCGCAGAGCTTTTGCCGGAAGCGTGACACACGAACACACACGCTATCGTATTAATATATAGATTAGTATTCTTAATAGTATTACATCCAAAACCAACTAGAAGTAGAAGCGGCAGTGAATGTAGTTTTTTACATATCGACTTTGGATTGGGCAAACGCTCAAATCAGTAGTTTCTTTCAACCAATCACAGCACAAAAAATATTCAGTCCATAAATATTGTGCGTAATATAAAAACCCAAATACCCCGCTGTTTTTCTATTTTTTCCGGTTTTCTTCCACAGTCGACGAATGTGAGGACGGCCCTAACGAAAGGGCATAACGGAAGACGCAATGAAAGCTTTTCATGAACTACGAAACACAGCGCCCGCCATATACACACTGCTAACCAAACTCTCTAGCACATAGGTTAGTATATGCATTCTCTCACTAATAAAAAAAGGTATGTAATATACACACATCTTCATACCTATCGGATTTACACAGACTAAACGCACACGGCTCCAGCCGAAATAAACGTCTGCTAAATTTCTCTTTAAACAAAACAGGAATGTTTCTTAAACACTTTGGACTCTCATTCTTCACGAACTCTTTACCTTTCATTGTCTTAGCAAGTTGTCAATAAAATAAATTATCATTTCGTTAAACAAAAGCGAAATTGTAATAAATGTGTAATTCACCAAAACTATGTTGTTTAACTTAAAACAATGAAAACTTATTTTAATGAAGATTTTTGTGAAATTTGAATTACTTTTCTTAAGAAACTTTTTACTTATTAAATTTATTTAATGAAAGTGTTTAAAATCACAACTTAATTTAAACAGATACACTTACTCGTGAAGATGTAAGAAAGCAACGCCCCCCCCCCAAAAAAAAAATCCGGGGCAATCTTCCAACAATAAACCGTCGTTCCTGTAGCTCTCCAGTTAGTTTTCTTCTCATTCTCAAATCCTTTCTTTTTATCAGTTCACCTGGACGCTATGGCAATTTCCCTTCTAAGCTTTCATGCACAGCACAGGCTTTTTATTGTCATGAATGTCAGTGGATTGGCTCTGTCCATTACAGAAGACATACTTAAAACAAGAACATAAGTTAGTCGTGAGACTGAATACCTCCACCCGATAACCTAAGGATAGGCGAAAGTCTTATTTGGGCTTTACTCCTTGATATTGTATGATGTATTCCCGAAGTTATGTCATAGAAACGTTGATAATTCAAAAACTATTTATCTGATAAGGCTGAAATTTTGCATACTGGTTACTGTTATCAAAGAGCATCGTATCCATACATCAAATTGGGGAAAAATCGGAACCTGAAATTCCGTCTAATTTTCGACCATGACCAAACTTTTCATGGTCAAAGTCATATAAGATGCGGGACTTCATTGGCTACAATATGGGCCTCTACGATGAACAGAACGTAAATTATCGTAAAATGTGTGACTTTCACCTTTTCTGTGACCTTGACCGTTTATATGTATATTTCCAAATGTAATCATTTCTAAACTAGACCATAACCGATATTTTTACAAGTTTTCTGACGATTGGACAAACGGTGTGAATACTACAAACAAACAAACAAACGAACAGACAAACAAACAAACCAACAAACATAGTGACAAACAAACAAACAAACAAACATAGTGACAAACAAACAAACAAACCAACAAACATAGTGACAAACATAGTGACAAACAAACATAGTGACAAACAAACAAACAAACCAACAAACATAGTGACAAACAAACAAACAAACAAACAAACAAACACAGTGACAAACAAACAAGCAAACCAACAAACATAGTGACAAACAAACAAACAAACAAACATAGTGACAAACAAACAAACAAACAAACAAACAAACATAGTGACAAACAAACAAACAAACAAACAAACAAACACAGTGACAAACAAACAAGCAAACCAACAAACATAGTGACAAACAAACAAACAAACAAACATAGTGACAAACAAACAAACAAACAAACAAACATAGTGACAAACAAACTTAACCAAGTGAAAAAAATGGCCGTCACGGTGATTTGCGAGAATAGTCCAAACTGTTTTCTGAGAATTAAAATATAAGACAAAAACTCGAGTAGTTTAGTTCATTTGTGCGGCTTAAACAAAGAGGTATAATATTTCATGAAGGAGAAAGAAAATTGAAATTAAAATAAATATGTAATTCCTGGAAAAGTATGTTAACTTAAAACAATGGCAACTTTCGAATTGTGTTTTTTTAGTGTAAAATTTATAAATGAAGATAAGAACATAAAAGAGCAAGTGTATGCTGGTTTTACCAAATTGATATATTTAAAAAAATGAAACCGTCTGTGAAATGTAAATTAATGTTACTAGCACAAATATGCCCCCCCCCCCTTCTGCATATAATGTAAGTGTTGAGTTTGCTAATGAACAGCTGATTGAATGAGGAGGTAATGCTTGGGAGAATGATCCCACGGCAACAGTACACATACTACACCACGCACCCTAAAAAGGAGGAGGTAATGCGTGCAAAATCATATGATAACAACAAAACAGATACTACACTACCCTCATCTCTAGCAAAATAGAAAAAAAGATGGTATCATGACCACAGAACAGATACTATGCTACCCACCCCAAAATAAAAGAAGGGGGTAATGCATGGGAGAATTGTATCATGACAACAGAACAGATACTACACTATACCCCCCCCCCCCCAAAAAAAAGGAGGTAATGCCTGGCAGGATGGTATCATAACGAACGAAAATATATTAAACTACAAAATTCCAAGTATGAGGTGATGCCTGGGAGGATGATATCATGCGAATCTACCTCTACTCCTTCTAAAGGAGAATGTGATCCCTGGGTGGATGGTACATCGACCACAGAACAGATACTACATTACCCCTCCAGAAAGGAGGAGATAATACCTGGGAGTATCGTATCATGACGAACGAACATATACCCCCTAAGATAATGCCTGGGGATGGTCTACTTGCAACAGAACAGATACTAACAACCCTTACCTCCAAAGATAGAAATAATGCCTGGGACGATGGTGTCATGACCACAGAACAGATTCTACCCCCCCCCCTCCCCACACACGCACACAAACGGAGGAGGTAAGAATGCCTGGGAGGATGGTATAATGACAAATAAACATATGCTACACTACTCGCCCTAAATGGTGGTATTGAAGATAAGACATTGTGAAATGAAAGAACGACAAAATCTATCCATACATAAATATATAAATTTTATTGATAACTTGTTAAGAATATCAAAAATGAAAGGTTGTCCCCAAAACGTTCTATGGGAAGGAAGGTATTTTGTGTGGAACGAGAATTTGTGTAGACACGTCCTGCGAGTTTGCGTGTTACAGTGTGTGTAAATGGAATAGGCATTGTAAATAACTGTGCGTGTATATTAGCATGCCCGTTTTGCAAGCCCCCCTCTCTCTCTCTCTTTCTCTTTCTCTCTCTCTCTCTCTCTCTCTCTCTCTCTCTCTATATATATATATATATATATATATATATATATATATATATATATATATATATATATATTGTCACACACGGTTTTCGTCGGGATCACGGTGGCGAGCGCGTGACAATGATAAATATAGAAAAGGGAAAAGTGTCCGAAAGTGTCTTGCAGGTTCCTAGGTCCCAATATTATCAACAGAATACAGGGGGAAGAGGATTCTCCAATTCAAGACATCACATAGAAAACAAGAATAACGAGCAGGTAAAAGACAACTCAAACACGAAGTTAAGATTCAAACAATATTTAAGATGGAAGTCTTACTTTCTGCTATGCAATCTTCTCGCAGCGGGTGTATTCGTTTTACGATGACGATGTAATATGTTTATAGTCAACGGCAGATTTGGTAAAATAATCTCGAAAGCCTTTGTTTTTATCAAATTAGCTTTTGGCATACGAGAAAAATTTCGGGACAATAAGCCCGGTTATAGAGTCAGGATCTTCCTGAGCTTCGTGCTTTACTCCCTCTTCTTCGTCTATTTCTTCTTCTTCCTTTTCATAACTCGCAACACATACGCTGGAGGTGATGGGTTACTTGACCGGCAACAGTCTTCTCTTCGGCTGACAGGAACTCTCTCTGTTCGATTCGCCAACTCGCTTCTTATATGTCCTCCGCCATTATGTGTGAGCGGTGTAGGTGTGTGTGTGTGTGTGAAGGTTTTTTTTGAGTTAGCAGGTGATGACACTTTGCACTGATTTGGGGTCACGACACCTGTGGACGTTAATAGATGACACCAGGTGTTTGGTCGTCGTTTGATTTCTCTTCGTCTAAGGGGTGTTAGGATGGGGAGAGAATGTGTCGCTAACCTGTAATAAGAGTTAAAAGGCGACGATACTTGGCTCTTTGATGTGCGGTCAATTACGTTCGTAAATGTTTTAAGAGGCAACTGCGTCGTCTGATTTTCTCTCGGTTAGGTTCAGAACGGGGCGGGGTGTCGCTGATTGGACACATGATTCGCTTCTTGTGAGTGCAAGGCTAGAGGTTGGATTGGCGGCGTCGTTTCAACTGTATACAACATTTCTTACGTTATGACTTGCTTGGGTTCAAAGGAAAAGTATGAAAAACACAGTATAAGATATACTTTGCTCGCTTTGATTTAATTTTTATGGAATACATTTTATTTCTTTAATTTCGATTCAACCCCCATTTGTAACTATATATACACCTAACGTTATATATATATATATAGATAGATAAACAAAAAAAACGACATGCAAATAAAAGAATTACTCTAAATAGAATGTCGCAGTTATTTCTTTTTTCAATTCAACAGTTTTAATAATAGTATTAATTTCAACTTCAGTATATGTAGTGCCCCCCCCATCCACAAAACCCGACTAACATGAAGAAATAACAATTGCAATCAGCATTATCAAAAGTATTATTATCATTAGTAATAGTAGTAGTAGTATTAGATTCAACTAACTTTCATTATTTAGATTTGCCGTTCGTTTATATTCTGGTTGACTTTGTTCGAAGTAGCAGCAGCAGCAAATGTTGTTTTTTTCGTATCAACTCAGGATTAGACAAAAGCTCAAATAAGCAGTTTCTTTCAACCAATCACAATGCAAGAAATATTCAGTCCCGAAATTTAACGCGTACTATAAAAACACAAACACATCGTTTTTCTCTCTCTTTCCTCTTTTCCTTTCACAGACAACTCACGTGCGTACGACACAATACTGTCCGAGCCCCTTTCGGGCGAAGTCCTCAACAAACCCAGCGGGAGACTTAAGCGGGTTACTAACACAGTGTCAGCATATACACGCACTGTTAACCGAACACTCTCACACATAAGTTAGAACATACACTCTCTCACTAACAAAACAAGCGTGTTAATACACACGCATACATTTTCATGCCTATCTCATTTACACACATGTAAACGCACGCGGAACCAGCCGAAACAAGTGTACTCAGTTTTTCCTTACAAATAAACAACTCTTTTTTCACCAGAACGTTCTTGAGATTCTTTTGGACATTCGTATTCTACGAAAGCTGTATCTTTCGTTGTTTTGAGTTGTCAATAAAAATCAATTGTCTTTTATGGATAGATTTGTCATTTTTTCTTTAGATAATGTTTTACCGTCAACACATTTTTAATTGCAATCGTTTTTCGGTCAGTTGATATTCGTTTGAACATTTAGTTAAATTATTTTAAATAATTAAACTGGGTACATTTTATATTAAAACTAATCTTTTTTTTAATAAAATGATCATTTTTTTTTAAATAGGATTATTATTAATAAAAAAAATAAGATTAAAAAAATATAAATTTAGTTGTTACGGTATTGTTTATTCATTAAATTATTGATTGAATAAAAATTTTTATACCCCACTCAAAAGAAATAAAAAAGAAGCAATCGAAATTTGTAATTTTTTCAATTTTTGGGGTAAATTTCTATTTTAACCACGTAAATTAATTAGAAGCAATAAATGATAAATGCACTTCTGTTGGTCAATTGCAATGGAAAACATTTATCATCAACATTTAAAAGAAATGGCGAAAGAGAATAAATCAAAACGGAAATTAAAGGAACGAAGGCCTAAAAAAAAAGTTTTTAAATTCACTTTTTCCATCGATATCTCAAACAAATGACTCTGAATTTGGAATATAGATGGGATTTTAATGTAATGCCTATTGAAATGTTCTAGATGTATTGATTATAGCGGAAGCTTATAAAAAACTTGTGACTGCAAAACACTAAGGAGGGGAACTGCAGGAGAACAATTAAATCTGCCTAGAAAATTGTTGTGATGGAATAACCTGACTTCCCCATTCACGAAATAGATGGACTCGTCGGACTATAAGTACGACTACAGCGAGCAGTCGATACATTCGAGTTAAAATACATGCAGTCTTAACATTCTGTCTTATGTATTCTCTAGTCGGTCTGGCCTATTACATATTCTGTATTCTGTTAACATATTATGTATGTACAAGATATATATATTCGGAAATAAACCTATTATTTTAAACACCTTCCACTCGGGTTATTTGTCATTATATTATCAACAAGATATATAAAAAATGTTCATTCTTTTTCCCCTTTCAATTTTTTTAGGTTTATAGCTGTAATGGTAACATCGGCATTCGTTTGAAACAAAATGTCTTGAAATAAATTTCTAAATTTTGTTGTTGTCGGCCATCTTTTATGGCGAGTTAAAAACTGAATAAGTTCATCCATGTTAAATTATATCTATGGTAAGAGTTTTGATATTATATAGTAGAGAAACAAAGATTGTTTAAAAATTCTGAATCCCAAAATTAGTAAAGTGCCAAAGTTTCAAGCTTCTACTTCCAATGAATACTTTTTACAGCAATTTCAGTAACGTAGACTTTTGACTAAATGCATGACAACTGATAAAAAACCCAACTCCTTTTGCTATTAACATCAACGATCAACAAATCGAACGAGTTACAGAGTTTGTTTACCTTGGACACAAGCTGTTTTTATCTAAGGACAGGCAAACAGCTGTAAATCACAGAATCGGCTTTGGTTGGGCCGCCTTCACAGGATACAAAACCGCACTAACTTTTAAATGTATACCGTACAAAATCAAAGCGAAAATCTATAACGCATATCCCCTTCCTATAGCCTTATACGGACTTGAATGTGTCAACTGGACTGTAAAATTACGCCATAAAGTAGAAACTTTCCAAAACCAAATTATGCGCTTCGTTAGTGATCATAAACTATCTGATCACATAGTATTGCAGAGTTGCGAAAACTCACTGTCATCCCATTAATACCCTCTGTCATCAAATGTAAAGTCTGGAGATTGTTTGGTCACGTTAAGCATTCCAGTGTAGGGCTATGCAAAATATGTGTTGAAGGCATAATACAAAGAAACCAGTCGAAAGGTAGACCAAAAGAACAGATGGATAGACAACGTTTGTGAATGGACGAACATGAACATAAACAAAGCGAATACCTTGGCTCAAGATCGTTGGGCTTAGAGGACACTTAGCAATGTTAGTGCGTATTCTGCTTCGAGCGGAGAAAACGTTTAATAATAAATACTTTTGACTTATTTCTTAATACATTTTTGACCTATTATCCAATTGTCGTTCCGTCTGTTTTTACATGATCCAAATATGAGTTTCTTTTTATTCATTTGCTATTAAAAGAAAAAAGTATAGCTTGATCTTTAATGCACTCTAAATTATATATAAAGAAGGTTCAATGCGTAAGCTGTTAGAATAAAACTTATACGAACAGTCAAAAGTTGCGTTTGAGTGTCATTTTTTTCACGTTTGGGGAATTTTGCCAAACATTTAAACTTATTTGATCATATAATTATGTTTTCCATTATCATTAATTTTCATTTAAAATTTCTTTTCTAGTAAAAGTATGTGAACATTGGCTTATGGAACAATAGTACACAGGACGGCAAATGTTCTCATTTCCAAGGAACTTTGAACGCTCATATATATATATATATATATATATATATATATATATATATATATATATATATATATATATATATATATATATATATATATATATATATATATATATATATATATATATATATATATATATATATATACATATATATATACATAAATATACATATATATATATATATATATGTATACATATACATACATCTATATGTATATGTGTGTATATATGTATATATGTATACATATATATACATATATATACGTATATATACATATATATACATATATATATATAAATACATATCAATATACATATACATAAATACATATATATATAAATATATATATTCATATATATATACACATATATATATGTATATATATATATATATAAATGTATTCATATATTTACACATATATACATATATATATAAATATATACATATATTTACATATATATATACATATATATATATGCATATATACATATATTTATATGTATACATATAAATACATATATTTATATATACATATATATACATATATATATATATAAAAATATAAATATATATATGTGTGTGTATATATATTTATATGAATATATATATTTATATATATATGGGTATATATATGTATATATATATGTGTGTGTACATATATATGGATATTTATGTGTATTTATATGTGTATATATGTATATATATGTGCATATATATGTGTATACATATGTATATATATGTGTATATATATGTGTATATATATATATAGGTATATATATGTATATATGTATATATACATATGTATATATATGTATATATATGTATATATATATGGGTATATATATGTGTATATACATGTATATACATGTATATATATGTGTATAAATATGTATATATATGTATATATGTATCTATATATATATGTATATGTATATATATATATACGTATATATATATGTATACATATGAATATATATGTATACATACATATCTATACATATATGTATATATATGTATATATATATGTGAATATATGTATATATATGTTTATGTCTATATAAACATATATATACATATATATAAACATGTATTTATATATGTATATAAATACATATATATACATATACATATATATACACATATATACACACATATATACATATATGTATATACACATATATACATATATATATATACAAATATATATACATATATATACAAACATATATATACATATATACATATATACATATATGTATACATATATACATATATATATATAAATATATATATACATATATATATACATACATACATATATATATGTATGTGTGTATATAAATCTGCATATATATGTATATATATGTGTATATATGTATATATATATATGTTTATATATATATGTACATATATGTGTATATATATGTGTGTATATATATGTATATATATGTGTATATATATGTGTATATATATGTCTATATTTGTATATATATGTGTATATATATATGTATGTATATATGTATGAATATGTATTTATATATGACTATATTTGTATATGCGTATATATATGTATGTATATATGTAAATATATATATCTATATATATATGTATATATATGTGTATAGATATATGCATATATATATATATGTGTCTAGACATTTATATATATGTGCATATATATATGTGTATATATATGTATATATATGTATATACATAAAGACATATATATATATATGTATATATATGTATATATATATATCTATATATTTGTATATATATATATATGTATATACTCGTATATATATGTATATATATGTATATTAATGTGTATATATGTATATATATGTAGCTATATATATGTATATATCTATGTATATCTTTGTATATATATGTATATATATGTTTATAGATATGTATATATATATCTATATTATGTATGTGTGTATATAAATATATGTATATATGTATGCATATATATATGTACATATATGTGTATATATATGTTTCTATTTATATATATATGTATATATATGTATATAAATGTATATATATATGTGTATATATATGAATATATATACGTTGATATATATGTATATATATATGTATATATATGTATTTATATATATATATATAAATACATATATATACATATATATATACATATATATACATATATATCAACGTATATATATGCATATATATACACATATATATACATTTATATACCTATATATACATATATATACACATATATATATATATATATATATATATATATATATATATATATATATATATATATATATATATATATATATATATACATATACCGGGTTAGCCAAAATAGGTGGACAGTAAAAACATTTATTTAGAGATCACTTATACGTACAATTACATGTAATAATACAATTATATTAATGAAAATTAAATGTTATTTATCAACGCAAGTGTTCAAACTGTTTTCCTTGTTGATTTACACAGCTTTGAAGTCTGTTTCTTACGCTTCGACAAACATTTTCGCACAAACAAGTCTGGGCATTAATTTCTTGAAATGCATCTCTTATGTAATTGTTTAAATCACCGACACTTCTTGGTTTTTGACTATTAAATTTGTCTTTGTGTACTCCCCAAAAGAAAAAGTCAATCGGGGTCAAATCTGTTGAACGTGCCGGCCAATCGATTGGGCCTCTTCGACCAATCCATTTCAATGGAAATGTTTCAGCAAGATACTCACGAACTCCTTTGGAATAATGTGGAGGGGCCCATCTTGTTGAAAATAAAAGTCATGTAAATTAGGTTGTTTCTGTAACTGGGGAACAACGTGATTCCTTAGAATTTCGAGATACTTATCTCCTGTGAGTGTCCCGTCCAAAAAAAAGGTCAAAAACACCAGAACTTGAAATACCACCTCAAACATTGACACCAGGCTGATTTAGCTGCTGTTCTAATGTTAAATACATGTTCTTACTCTACCAGTAAACACAATTGATATGACCGGATAATTTAAAAGAAGTTTCATCACTCCACACAATGTTATCTAAAATTCCTGGATTTGCTTCAATTTTGTTCAGCATAATTTCACTAAATTGCAGTCGCCTATCTGGATCATCCTCCAATAAGCCACGAATTAGTCGAGGTCGATAGGGTTTCAACCCAATTTGCTTTATTATTCGCCTAATAGAGGTTTGTGATATGCTCAATTCCATAGAAGCTAATCTGGTGGATTTTTTGGACTTTGAACAAATGCATCGGCAGAACGTTGTCTATTATCCTCTGTGCAGACTGTTTTGGGTCGACCAGTTTTAGGAGCATTAAGGATTGAGCCAATGGCATCGAATTTGTCACGGATACGATAAATGGTTTGTGATTTTTGAGGCTAGAGTACAAAATGTTTCAACCCACTTTCTCCTTACGGTTTCAATCTTTTGAGATTTCCAATACTCTTTTAACACTCATCTTCTTGCATCTGTATTTAAATTATTTGACATTATGGGTTCTCTTAACAATCTGAAAAAAAAGAAAACAGATTAAATTAAAATTACAACACAATTATACAATTGTAATTATACAACACATAAATAACACAAATAACATAGTTATAACAAAGTAATAATAAATAATTGCATTAATATAACTGATACATAAACCTATTCCAAATGCTGTCCACCTACTTTTGGCTCACCCTGTATATACACATATGTATACATATATATTTATACATATATATATACATATATATACATATACATATATATATATACATATATATATGTGTGTGTATATATATGTATATAAATATATGTATATATATGTGTATATATATGTGTATATATGTATATCTATGTGCATATTTATGTATACATATGTAAATATATTTGTATATATATGATTATATATGTATATATATATGTGTATATATATGTATATATATATGTATATATATACGTGTATATATATGTATATATATTTGTAACTATATGTGTATATATATGTATATGTATATATATGTACATATATATGAGTATAAATATGTATATATATGTATGTATATATATGTATATACATGTGTATATATATGTATATATGTATGTATATATATGTATATATATACATATATGTTTATGTATATATATATATGTATATATATATGTATAAATGTAAATATATATATGTATATATATGTATAAATGTAAATATATATATATATATGTATATATATGTATAAATGTAAATATATATATATGTATATATATATATATGTATAAATGTATATATAATTATGTATGAATATATATGTATATATGTATATATATGTATATATATATGTATATATGTATATGTATAAATTCATGTATATATGTGTATATATATGTATATATATGTGTATATATATGTATCTATATATGTATATATATGTATATATATGTGTATATATATGTAATACGTGTATATATATGTATATATATGTGTATATATATGTAATACGTGTATATATATATGTATATATATGTGTATATATATGTATATATGTGTATATAAATATGTATATATGTGTATATAAATATGGTTATATGTGTATATATGTAAATATATATGTGTACGTTTATGTATATATATATGTATGTACATGTATGTATATATATTTATGTATATATATATATGTATATGTATATATATATATGTATATATATATGTGTATATGTATATCTATTTATATATGTATATATATATACATATATATAATTATATATACATATATATAACTGATACATAAACCTATTCCAAATGCATATATAATTTTGTGCTCGGTAAAAATATCACCCGTAAATATGGCACAAGTCAATAAATAGGAAAAATGGCACAGAGCAAAAAAAATTCGGTAACGAAAAATTAGGATCGTTCTTGAGGAGCGGGCTAGGCTCCCTTCGATTTTATTTTAGATACGGTTTTAGCTCTGCTTCATTTAAATATAAGTATTCACTCTGTTGTTTTGTAAGCAAATACAATCCACTTTTCTAAGTTTATTTTTGCGCTTGGTTCTCTCATATCCAGTTTTAAATAGGGCTATGACGCCCCTCTATATTTTCAATAACACTATTTAAAAAAATTTATACTATTATTCTGACGTAAATAAAATGATTTTTCTAAGTAAGTTGTTGAGGGGTGGTTTCCCCCTCTATAGTTTAAATAGGGGCTAAGCCCCTTTTAAAAAATAAATATTTACTTACATGAAAGTGCAGGATAGTTAAAAGTTGAGAAATTGTAAAAGCAACAACAAAAACAAAAACAAATGATTTATACCCAACGCAGTAGAATTTAATTATCTACCGGCCTATATACATTTAACGTGCTGAAAATGTCTTTTATTTGTTTTTTATTTATAAATATTATTTAATTGTAAAGCGGCCTTTACACACTAAAGAAAAAACAAAACAAATGGCTGTTTGTCGATTAACTGGGGGGGGGGGCTTAATTCCTGAAAAGTTGTACAAAAATGTTTTATCTTACCACTAATCCTAAGTCCGAGTTGCAAGCCTCCCCTTACTTAGGGTTAGTGGTAGTCATAGTATTTTTTACAATTTTTCAGGAATAAAACCCCCACAAGCGACCATATATTTCTCGTGTGTCGTAAAGACAGCTTTAACAAATGGAAAGAAAAGCTTAAAACCTTTTTCTGTTAAGGATTTTATCAAGCACGTACATATTAATGACGCGTAAGCGTGTGCACCGATCCATTTAAAAATGTTTTAATATAACTCAAATTTGATGTAGAGCAATTCTTTTTTCTTTCAAATTGTTTGTATCTAACTCATTTTAACAGATTTTTTGATGGCGAGTGCGAGTTTGGATGGTAACGTTTACAAAAAAAATAATGTGCCTATGTTACTCACCGGGTTCCCGAGAATATATATTCCAACATTCATAATGATCGGTTCATAAAAAAAATAAATAAAAATAAAAACTTTATATATATGCACTCCCTAAATGTTAACATTTACAAAAAAAATAATGTGACTATGTTACTCACGGTATTTCACCCCCCCCCCCCACACACCCACACACATACACCCCCCCCCCCACACACACCCACATACACACACACACACACACCCACACACACACACACGCCCCTTGTGAACCAAGTGCAAGAGACTAATTTAGGATTTTGTCTATTATCTTGAAAAATTCAATTGGCTTTGCAAACTCACTTTTTCCTGATTCAAACAATCTAACCAGAGCTCAATGAGTGAACCAACGGGTCACCCCCTTTTCTAGTATGTGCACATCTTTTCCGGGGCAAGGTCTAAATTACTGTACTTTGTATCGTCAATGTTCTTTTGTTTTTGAACTGCTTCAGAATGAGCGAAACGTCAACGGTAAAAATAAATAAATAAGACCTTACTCATGAAAAAACACTTTATTTTCGTGTTGCTTATTTTATAAGATATCTTCTCACGCAAACTTGAAATACGTGGACACACACACAAACGTGTGTGTGTGTGTGTGCGTGCGTGTGCGTGTGCGTGTGTGTGTGTGCGTGTGTGTGTGTGTGTACAAGCATTGCAAGGATGCAAAGTGCACTTTAAAGAATAAAAACAATTACCAGCTGATCAGGTGGTTTGTCTGTTATCTACTTCTGTATCTGTTTCGGAACTTTTTAGATGACGATTGATAAGTGTGCTAAAAATGATAAAAGACGAGAAGGTCATATAATTGGGGAATATATATAGTGGTAGGGTTTGAATGGAGGGAAATATATGCAAATATGTAAAGTGTCAGAAATAAATGTGCAAAATGTCAGCATATAATTATACATATATATACAGGGTGGGCAAAAATAAGGGTCCTATTTTTAAAAATTCATAACTTTTTTATTTATTGATTTAAAAAATTTTTTTTTTTAGAATAAGTAAAGGACCCCTTCCGAAGCAAGCATGAGCCGTATTAGCCCTAAAAAACGTACCCTCATTTAGAAAACATTATTTTTGCTTAAAAAACTCAAAACAGTGTAAAAAACAATACTTTAGTTTTTGTAAGTTTTAAGAAGTGTTTTTCGGCTAAAATTTGTTTTGTTTATTTCAAAATATCTCGGAAGGGTCAGTCTACACACACATAAAGTTTGGTGAGTTTAACTTTTATTTTGTGGAAGTTATTCAAATTCAAGTTATTCAAATTAAAAGATAGGACCCTTATTTTGGCCCACCCTATATATATATATATATATATATATATATATATATATATATATATATATATATGTATTTTTATATGACCTTCCCTTCTTTTATCATTTTTAGCACACTTTTCATCAGCTCTTGAAAAAGCCCACATCACATCGAGCGAAACGTTGAGCTTATGGGTCTTCCACTGTTCCATTTTTAATTTCATCCCGTTGGATTGTTTTACCCTTTTATCTACCAATATATATATATATATATATATATATATATATATATATATATATATATATATATATATATATATATATATATATATATATATACGAAAAAATGGGCGTACATATGTGTGTGGGTGTGCATATGGGTAAGTTGGTATGTACGTATGTTTGAATATATACACGTGGACGTGTGTGTGAACATCAGTTTGCGTATGGGTGTGTGAGCTTATGTATGCGTGCGCATACATGCTTGTCAGTGGATGCACGGGCGCTCGTGCGTGTGTGCATGTGCTCGCAAAAAAAAAATTCTGGCAAAACATGTTGAATGTGATATAGATTTCAGAGATGACCTTAAAATAAACAAAATAAGTAGAAAAAAGTTATGAGGTAAAATGTTATGAAATATAAATGAAGACGGAAGGAATTAACGCCGGTGAAAAACAATTTTTGTGCCTCTCTAAAAATTGACCGTTCTTACACTTTTTCAGTAAAATATTATTTTTTTTAGTAAAACAACAAATATATCTAAACTTATGTTATCTTATTACATTACCCCCCCCCCCCTCTCTCCGAGGGGAGGTCTAAATGTATCGCAAATCAAAATCAATTAAAATACATGGGTTCATACCTTGTTATCGCGTGCAGATCACAATCATAACTGCAGCGTCTGATCTCGCCTTGTTTACTCCATTCATCCGTGACCAGGGCAACTGCAATTAACGTTTCACAACAGCATGAAGATACAAACAAATCATCAATTTGTATAAAGGACCCTTTATTGAGATGTTGATGTTGGCTTTTCTTCTGCCAGCGGATATTTGCCTCCTTTGTTTAATTGTCGATTTTAAGTCATCCTTAACCGTCCAGTTATCTCTGAGACTTCCCCTCTTCTCTTTCGGCCATGTGACGTCACGTCCACTTTTGACACACGAGTGCACTAGCTGACCCGAACTGAACCCTATTTTCTGTTATCCTCAACCAACAACAATTATACTCGCCCAACATTTAACAGAATACGTTGTCAACATCCGTGTCAGTGGTGTCCACCATGTATGTTTACGTAATAAAAGTAGCATGCCCGTCATTTAATAGGAAATGGGTTTTTAGAAAATCAAAGTTTTAAAATACTCTATTCAATGTTCTAATTAAATAAAAATGATGTAAAAATGTTATCGATCAAAATGATGCATGTCGGAATAATTTCTAAATAAAGACATTCCAGCTCCAGGGATCCTATTGGGAAAGATTCGGGTAAAATTTAAGTTTTACTCTTTATTTTTTACTACTTCTAAAGTTATTATTCGTTTCAAACCGGTGCATGCTTGGTACAATAGATAGCGTTGCAAGCTATGGAATCGCTTAATTTGAGTTCGAATCCTCACAAATCTATTATGGCTATTCACATACTGTTAAGGAAGATATTAACTTGCCCATAGCTGGTGCGTTTCAAGCTGGAGGAGGAAGTTTCTAGGGAATGTTAAATTCAAAAGCAGTTCCTAGTCGTCTGTATATCCCGGTCCTCCTGAGGTAAAAATTGTTTTCCCAACAAGCCAGCCAGCCGCATATCCACATAAACATGCATCACAGTTCCTGTTTACAAGGGGAGATGATTTTGACGACATTAGTTTTTGCAAGGCGGTGTCGCCAACCTCCCATGTACAGCGATTGGTATTTCTAAATGGTCACCCATCTGGTACTCTGGCTTGTACGAAAATAGCTGAGAACGGACCCATCAGCATTTCCCCATAGCGGCGCCTCAGGCGATCGGCAATAATACCCTCTCCTGAAGGAGGAGGTAATGCCTGGGAGGATGCTCTTGACATGACCAAACGAGCTGGACCATACCTCATTCCAGCAAAGAAAGGCTTAATGGTTCAGAAGAGATCCTAAGTTGCCAGAATGTTGTTAAAACAAACCTCTTCTGGTATGAAAACTTGCCTAAGCAGCTTCTTAAGATTTTATGCCAACGATGAAGATAATAGTCCAAAACTTGTAAATAATGTTAATAAAAATCATTTCATTTCAGAACAATTATTTGATTGCATTATTTTCATTATATTGTTCTCATCATGAATGGTATTCTAATAGCGTTTCAGCTGGTGTAACATTCTTCTGCTTCAAATCACGGAAACCCGCTAATCGTTGAACAATGTTCCTTGTATAAGTTGGTCGTTGGACACAAACAAGGTACCAGAGAAAATAAATTAGTAACATAGTTATAATGTGACAGTTGATTGGTTTTTGTACGGAAAGTTGATACAACTTGTAGTAAAATAATAAAAGAAATTCCTTCGGCAACACTGTGGATTCGGAAGAAAAATTCTAACGGATTTTTATTGGAATTAACGCTAAAAATTCGGCTACGTCCTTTCTCGCTAAAAATTCTAATTTCTTTCACGCTACAGAATCAACTAGATCTTTATTGCGTACGAGTTGGGGTTGGCAGAAGATGGAAAGATGGCAGCACCAGATTGTGGTGCCATCTTTCCATCTTTGGAAATTTCCCTTCATATCACTCTAAAGGTGAAGAGTTCAGGTTTATATTCAGATAGGCCACACTCAATGTCTTAATCGTATCACTCATTCTGTAACCTAATTCTTATTAATTGGATTTTCCTAATTTCACAATTACAATTTTGGAGAATGTGTTTCAACCTTCTTCTGCTGGTAGGATCAGACTATATGTTTTAATCAAGCCTTTTTTGATAGATCAGCTTGAATGGCCATCAAGCAACCGCACCATCACATGAACGTGGTTTGACGAACTTCCCTCGAATTAATAAATCCATATTTTTCTTGTAAATTAATTCAGCGAGTTTATTTATCTGTATGTCTCTGATGACTCTGGTTCAACAGAAAAGAGAATTATCTTTATATTTTCTCGACTTTGTTTTAATTTTATGTGATCTCTGACCCTGCCAAAAATAAATGAATACCTTGAAAGTTGATTTATTAACTGGTGTAATTATCATCAGAACCCGGTGTTTATAAACGATCACAATAATTTAATTATCCAAATAATTCTGCCTCAATCAGTCTTTGAGCGGAGACAACTTCTGCTTCGCTTATTTTTTTTGACCATTCTAGATAACTAACAGTCTTTATTCACCTTTAACCCTAACATTTGAATTCTTCATTTCCGCTATTCTGCCCCCCCCCCCAATCTATTGTCATCTTTTTCTTTTTTGTCTCCTTTTTTCTTTTGCTTTAATGCAATTTGTGTCGACCAAGTCGAGAGTTCTTGTTTCGATACCTGACTTAGTAATGTAGATCCTTTTAATTATTTTTATAGGTATAATTTTCCCTTATTTATTTCTATTAATACTTTTATTATGCCCTGCATCACATAGTGCTATAGGGTTAGATTAGTGTTATAGTGTTATTAGTGCTATAGGGTAAGGTTAGGGTTACCAATTCTTGATTGTTTGTTTGAAAGCTATTTATTAAGTTATTTGAAAAACAATGACCGTTTACAGAAATAACGATTTATTGATGTAAGCCGCATTTAAAGAGCTTCTCTTCTTTTTTATGTTGTATATGGTCGGACACCATTGAAATACTAGCATCAAGTGCCTTAAACATTCCTCTGGCACTTTGATGTTGGTTTTGTTCAACAATTGCTTTTAAATGTCCGCCGTCCTGTATCTTCTGAATTTAAAGGCTATTTTTGACTCCTCAAATCTGTTGTTATAGTTTTCTTTTTTGTCTCTTCTAAACAGTAAAACCCAAGATCTGGACTTTTTGAAGGGTATTTGTTTAGTCCAATGAAATCATGAGTATTGGATCTGAACCAGACATTTGCGTGCTTGGATGTATGGTTTTTTTCTCCATCTTGCTTTGTAGTTACTTATGGTGAAATGTGTACGTAATTATATAATGTTGGTCTAACTCTAAAATTAAATTTGATACCAGAATAATTGTAAAACAGAAGGAAACAAAAAACAAATGTGAGATGTGCAATTGGCTTTCCGTGAGCAGCTACACAATGCTGTAGATGGTTAGGTTTGAGTCACTCTTAGGATAACTTCAAGCAAGATATTGTTCCAAGCTTCAATCGACAATTTTAAAGGATCTTATGGCTGTGATATTCCGCCTCTCTAATTGAATTTGATATCACAGTAAACTCCAAACGGTAAAATCTGTTGGTAAATTAAAATACATGCGCATAGTAAAATAATTAGTGCATGGTAACATGCGTGTGTCAATATTTCATATTGACCTACATCTTAAATTTTCTGTTCTTTTTTTTGTGAGATACCCGGTAGAAGGCATTCAAAATATTTGCCGTTAAATATTATCACGTCTTTCTTACATTTATTCCTCTGCAGATGTGAGACGGGAAATTTCCAGCCGAGTAGAGATCACAAATGCTACAAGTGATAAACGCCGTCTCCTTCATGGATGTGAACCAACGGTCAAACGACTGAAGTAAAGGAGAAGCTTCCTCAGCCATTTTGAGCCCCTAGCAACACCTCAGGAAAGGACCTGACTGCAGTTGTGGACCAGTGGGCTAGAAGAATGACCTCCATCAACTGACATGGGAATCCACCCTTCTGGAGTCCCCCCCCCTTCTCTATCCAGCTTCATAAGCATCCTGGGTCGAGTGGAGGACACTCAACAGTCTGAGAACGGGTATAGAACGATCACAAGCTGCTATGGCCAGATTGAACTACAAAACGGGTTCAGCCATCTGCGAATCTGCAGAGGAGGACCATACTATGCAGTACTACTATGTCTGCCATCTGCTACTTGGCCTTTTGGCTAAGATCAAAGTGTAGTATCTGTTCCGATGGATACTGCACCCCATAGACTGGTATTGTCTTGGCCTTCGGGGCTTGATTCATGCCGGTCTATGGGTCTGTCCTGTGCAGTTCTAGGAGGTCCACCTTCCCAGGCTTCGCCTCCCCTCTTTGGGGAGGAGTAAGTTTATTGCTTACTGCCTGAGGTGCCCCTACCGGGGAATGCCGACGGGGCTGCCCAGGCAATTTTTAAACCCCACTTTTCCCGACCTTGGGTCACATCTTACTTGTGGGAGTAAGATAAAAACTGGCCTTGTGCCTAACTCCTGGAGAGGAGTAAATCAATACTCAACCAGTGTAAGTTGAAAGATTTTGTAGAGTATAATAATAATGCAAAGGTCTGCGCAAAAAAGTAAGAAGCTGTCGTATGACCACATGGCACTTCAAAGATATGCAAAGAAGAAGTTAGTACAACTCTCCGTATTTGAATTTAACTTAAAAAAAGAACAAAAACAAACAATGATGTGCAAGAAAAGCACTAAAATATGTGATAAGAAATTGTAAGATTATTTATAATTCGAAAAAATTGTCAAAGAAAAAAACATTTAATGTTTTCTTTTCAGGGTTAATAAAAATCACGTGATACCTCGTTGAATTCCGAGATTTTTAAATTCATAGATTAGAGACTGTTGGGTCTGCTTTCTCCTGTACGTGAAGTCATAGATCACGTGACGACGGAGCACGCCACCATTGATTTATTCAAACCTAAGTTGGTATAGCCACGTGGCCATTCATATAAAAAGGTTCTACACAGAAGCCCGCTTCCTCTTTACGTCTTTTTTTCGGTTCGGCCGTCGATGTGATAACATTGTTTTCAATTACTTCTACGCCCTGACCAACTCTGTTGATGTGCTTTTGAGATAAAATCTTTGAAGCATATTTTCTTACCAAAACAAATAAGAGTAAGTCTGCGTTTCATTAAATCCACCTATTAGGAAGTTTTGACATGTGTGAATATTTTGTGTATTCTTGTTAAATGTAAATAAATCCTTTTATCTCTATATATATGAAGCTAGGCACACCCCCCACACACATATATATATATATGTGTGTATTATTTACTCCTCTCCAGGAGTTAGGCACAAGGCCAGTTTTATCCTACTCCCACAAGTAAGATGTGACCCAAGGTCGGGTCGGAAAGTGGGGGTTGAAAAGCCAGCGCCCGAGAGGTGAGTACTCTGACCATCAAAAATTGCCTGGGCAGCCCCGTTGGCATTCCCCGGTAGGGGCGCCTCAAGCAGTAAGCAATTAACTTACTCCTCCCCAAAGAGGGGAGGCAAAGCCTGGGACGGTGGACCTCCTAGAACTGCACAGGACAATCCCATAGACCGGCGTAAATCAAGCCCCGAAGACCAAGACAATACCAGTCTATGGGGTGCAGTATCCATCGGAACAGATACTACACTTTGATCTTGACCAAAAGGCCAAGAATGTGTGTGTGTGAGACCAACTATAAGCTCCCTTTGTTTGGATTTGAAACCGACAGTACCGATGTTGTTCTGATCTTCTGTAATATATATATAAATAAATATTATGCTCTTATTTTTAAAATTTTTTCTTAATAATCGAAAACTCTATTGTAGTTTCCTTCCCACTAACCTTACACCCACACCCACACACACACACACACACATACATACATATATATATATATATATATATATATATATATATATATATATATATATATATATATATATATAAATAAGAATAAAAACAAACATTCCTAGCATAAAAGAAAATATTATTTTTCTCTCCTTGGCAATCATCTGAGACAGTAATAAATTGGTTCTTAGACCTTCAAGACAAATCTAATTTGAATTTCATTACTTTTGATATAAATAATTATTATCAATCGATAATCACAATCCTTCTTAATAAAGAACTAATTTTAGCAAAAAATAACTTTTATCGAACTGATTTAGAAATTAGATTAATCATATTAGCTAGGAGATCCCTTCTACAATTTGACAATAAATCCCAGACGAGGGAGGACACCCCTAATAATTACGACATTATTATGGGCTCATCGGACTCTGCCCAGGTTACTGACTTAGTAGGCTTATTCCTATTATATGAACTTAAATATGAATGTAAAAATATCTATGGAGGATTTACTAAAAATAGAGCTAGAATGTATAATAAAACCATTAATGATTTGCATAATTTTTAAAATTTTGGGCTCTCCATCACTATTGACCCGGAGTAAAAAAATATCTAATTTCATTGACGTAACACTTAATTTAAACTCTGAATCTTATAGCCCTTATCATAAACCTAACCTAACATTATTTTATGTTCATAAACTTTCCAACCACCTTAAATTAATCATTAAATCTATAGTCACTTCAATTTCTAACATAATATTTAAGCTTTCATCTAATAAGTCAAGTTTCGACCCAAACTGTCAATTTTTATTACTGCTTTACTTAATTCAGGATACTCTGATAAAATCACATATAAACAAAATTCCCGTACCTGCTGCAAAGCCCCATTAAGTATAATCACATATAACATGACACTAAAAGATAATAAACTAAGAATAGAACGGCTGATAATAGTAATAATACCTGTAAAAATGGACCCCTTATTTCTCCTTATAAAGACAGATAGGCAAATCTTCTACAATCCAACCCATGTAAGCGCTTAAGGAGAAAAAAGCATCTGTTTCTGTAATCTCTATAATTATAATGTAAAAACAAATATTCCGACACCATCATCAGTTTATAATAATAGAAAAATATTTCAAGTACCCACACAGATATAGCACTATCTTAAATAAAAACTTTATAAAAATCTCTTACTCCACAATGCCCAACTTAGCCCAAACAATAATAACATCTAACAATAAGAAAAATAAAATTGCCCAGACAACCCCCTCCCCGTTATCTCCTACTAACAACTGTAATTGCCAAAATAGAAGACAATGCCCGCTCAATAATGATTGTATACACTGAGATGTAATCTATGCCTGCACAGTAACTGAATTGCTTTCCCACACTAACGCACTAAATAATACGAATACCCTTACATCTTCTCCATCCTTATCTCAACTTAATACACAAAATTTTACTCCAAACAATAATCCTTCTGACATATTACCTAAAGGACCCAACGTCAAATAATAACTCCTTCAAATAACATAAACCCACCCTCTAACAAATACACCAATAGCATCACTTCAAGTAGATCTACTATTGTAAATGACATTCCTAACGAAAAGGTTACTCCTTTTAAAATTCACACCTACATTGGGGCATCAGCGACCCAGTTGAAATGGCGCATCTCAAACCATATATTCTTTCAATAGAGATAATATGATATAACTACCTTAATTAATGAATATTTTATGACTTTATTTATAGATTAATCGCCTACAACTTCTTTGGATATTTTTTGGTGAGCTACTCACTTTTTTATCAACTGATTTATTGTTCTGAACTTGATTCTAATGTATCCTTTCATACCTTGGATTTCTGACTTTGCTATCTGGACTCTATCGGATTATAACTCAATGCTCGATCCCCAAGATAATTTTACTGATTTTTCTCCTCTGATGAAAAGAGCTTATCTTTGAAAATCCGTGGATTAAGGAAAAAAACTTTTTTATATTCCTTGCTTGAATATCTGATGAATTAATAAATATTGTAATTTATCCAATTTTTATTTTCATCATCTTTTTGTTTCTTATATTAATGCTCTATCCATTATATCGAACATTTTTTTTATCACGATAGGATCTGAGATAAAGATAACATTTTTATCTTTATATATATATATATATATATATATATATATATATATATGTGTGTGTGTGTGTGTGTGTGTGTTCAGAATATGTCCTAAACTAATAAACGGATGGATCATTATGAATTTTGGAATAAGCAACAGGATGAGTAACATGAGTACATTATTTTTTTTTTGTAAACTTAACCATTTAGGGGGATGCCACTGAAACCATACTATACCCCAAAGAAAGATAAATCATTAAAATGTAAAACTAATACTATATTTATTGCTTATATCCTGGCCTGTGACAGATATTCTACCAGTATTTTATAAGTTTGTTTTATTTTTATTTTGTGTGTATCCATGGTAAAAAAAAGGTAAAGGCCGCATAGCCTGGACGCGTACGAGTGTCGTTGCCGACATCGCACACTGCCCATGGCCGTAGCGGCGGTGATTTGTTAAGAATCACCGTGTCTAGGGCACAGCATATGGAAGGCGGAGCCCATCCCTCTCCTTCCGCTGCCTTGAAACTTTCCCTGAGTTTTAGTCAGGTACCCATTTACTGCTGGGTGGACAGAGGGAGTTTTCAGACCCGAAAATTCGCATGCCGTGAGTGGGATCGAACCCGGGTCGTCCAGCCCAAAGACAAGTGCTATTATGGCCGGGGTGGAAGTGTGTTTATGGCGGGAGATTCAAAAGAGAACAATGGATTTTGGATTTTAACCACAGTCGCGAAGGATGCCGTGCAAATGGTTTTGCGATAATGAATCCCCCAACCATAGGTAGTGTGATAGATGCCTTTATAACTGCATGTTATCACACCGTTAGGCTTCCACCATCGGACCACGTGGAGATTAAATAAAACAGTTTAAGACAACAAAAAGAAAAGAATAAAATATTATTTAAACTTACCTTAAAGAAAGCAAAGGAATGATGAAGAAATACACATATACGAATAGGCCTTCTATAATGGTTAATAAAAAAGGAAAGGAATAACATTTTTATTAACAAAACAATTTATTTTATTTAATATTTAAAAGAGAGTGTAAATTCATAATTGGGGCGTATAATGCGATGCGTGTTGAAATGTCTTTTTGTGTGTAGAATGCAATGTGTGTTGAAGAAATAAGAGTTCGTTGGGATTGAAAGATTACCAGATTGTAGAATGTTCATCAAATGGAAAGATAGATAGATTTCTTGAATCGAAAAGGGTTACCTTTCTCTTCCTCCCCCACACAGCTCGTTCGAGCTGGTGGTGGTGGTGGTGGTGGGTGGGGGGGGGGGGGGTCGCCGAGAGTTCTTTGTGCGTTCTTCTCAGAACGCTGAAGGAAAAAAAGAGGCTGAGGAAGGGAACACGTGTTCTTTTATCGACTTCAAATCTCGCGTGGTCAAGCTGGCCGAAATCCTTCGGCCAACGTGATTCTGCGAGATTTCACGAGTTTCTCCCTTCAGAGGCGAAGAAGGGTTAAACAAAGAAAGAAAGGGAGAGAGTAAGAGAGAGTACCCTAATTGTGGTGTTCACCACACTATAACCACTTCGAACAAATAAAACCCAATTAGCAATGATGATGATTAATCTGATGTCGCTAACATAGACAATTCAAACTTTACCCATTTTAAAATGAATTGTTTCAAAATCAAATGTTGTCGTCCTGTCGACTAAAACAGTATAATGTTAAATAAATACATTAAAAAAAAAGTGGCATTCGTTTTATTGATTTGAAGGATATCAGGCGACCGGCAATACACCAACCTTGCTCCACGAGGAGAAGGTAATGTCTGGGAGAGGATTTATGAGCATCCCCATTATGCGCAATGCGACAGGAGGTCGATTACAAGGCCAACTCTCCCGAAGGATCTCTCTGACTGGGTACCAAAATAGCCGAGAACAAACCTGTTGGGCGCTTCAGGCGATTGGAAATTACTACCTCGCTCCTCTTGAAGAAAGAGGTAATGCCTGAGAAGGTTCACCTCCTACGACCAAGTCGGACCATACTTCCTCCTGTATCAAAGAGAGATCAGACGGTTCAGAACAAACCCTAGGTTGCCTGAATGATGCCAAGGAGGCTGGTATGAAAACTGGATCTGTCGTAGTTGACTGTTTAGATCAGTCTCGGCCTTTTGGCCTTGTGCCACATCTTTTGTAATTTTCCATTTTTTATTTCAAAGAAATGTATCATCCAAAAGATAAATAAATCGGCCTTTTGGCCAAGATCAAAGTGTAGTATCTGTTCCGATGGATACTACACCCCATAGACTGGTATTGTCTTGGCCTTCGGGGCTTGATTTCGCCGGTCTATGGGTCTGTCCTGTGCAGTTCTAGGAGGTTCACCCTCCCTTGCCTTCTCACCCTTTGAGAAGGGGTTAGTTTATTATTGATCGCTTGAGGCGCCCCTACCGGGGAATGCTGACGGGGCTGCCCAGGCAATTTTTAAAGGTAAATGTGCTCTTCTTCTAGAGTGCTGACTTATCAAATCCCACTTTCCGACCTTGTGTCACATCTTACCGCTGTGGGAGGTAGATAAATAAATAGATCAGTCGTGGGCAAACTGTGTCCCGTGACGTTCTCGGAATGACACGTCTAATTTTGCACGGAAAATATCATTTCTTATTAATTAATAAATTAAAACCAATCTGACTGATTCTATGTTAATTTAGATGTATTTTATATTAACTTGACCTTTTAATTTAAAAATGGCACAAACAATTATTTAAATGTTCTCTCCTGACAAACATGTTGTAACCATGTACAAGGGAAATAACTCTTAATACTAAATGTCGAAGTTACTTCCCTTTAAATATTTTAAATTACTACAACTGCCGTGTGTACGAACACGACATTCGTTCCGGTTATTTGTCGTTTTCCACACAAAATGGGGGACAACTCTGACGTCAAAGTCCGTCCGCTTTTTTGAATCGGTACCTTAAAAAATCTGTCCCTTCGTTTAAAGAAAACAACTTGCTATAAGAAAATGTTGTTTTATTGTGAAAATAAAATCAGTAAATGGATCCGAAATATAACAAAACATACAAAAAATAATTTAACAAACTTTCCATTTACAATTTAACAAACTTTTTCTTCTTTCAAATTACAATTTTCCTAACTTATTTTGCCTTGTTTTTTTAAAATCACTTTTTGTTGAATTGTCAACTGAATATAGTCTCACTCAACCAAGTGGTGATAAGGCCATCGACCTGATCACCGCACTACGTTATAATTACTGCGCTGCAGAGGTATCACGTGACATGAAAATTAGACGCCAAATTTGTTCTTTCAAAATTGTATCTTCAGTCCGAGAATAAAGTTGTGCAATATGCACGTATTATTGCTACCCCATTCTATTCTTATCTTTTCTTCTATGTCTTCGTGACTCATAGTCTACCACGATGTTACGCTCTACCCCTAAAAGCGTAACACTTTTTTTTTCAATTTTATTGTGAAAATGAAATCAGTGTCCCCCCCCCCCCCCCCCCCCCGAAATAAAACTAACATATGACCTCGATGTGTGTATATTCTGCGCGGGGTGCGAGGTGCGGTGCTATGTTTTGAATTTACAATATAGAAGTGAATCTCAACCCCAAGAAGTAAATTGACCTGAAAAAAAAAAAATGGAAAGACTTTTGTCACCCTAAATACTAATTTTCGATCCACGATATATAAAAAATATGCGTTAATAGAACTATGTGTAATAATAAACTGAAAGCCATCATTGAATTAAAAAAATCAAGAAATAATCGTTAATTAATAAGATGTTTTGTGCTTAGTAGGTCAATTGTATACACATGACCAGTATATCAGAAAGCTGATGTTCTATGTTGAATATGAATTTGGCTTTGTAATCTCACTGTCAGTGCGAGAAATGGCCTAACGTTATAAATAGAGATTAGGTTTTGAACTGCAAAACGAAACTCATTTCCACTCAATTAATTTTGAAAACTTTTTAGCGCCAATCTGTTGGTGCAAGATCTGGAGAATATGGTGGATGATGCATATTTTTTCCGGCATCTTATTCCAGAATATTCTTAATTTTTTGTGCAATATGAGTCTAGTGTTATTATGAGAGACCATATGAAACCCATTTTCCAACTTTTGGCAATTTACCAAGCTTTTTCACTTCACAGTAGACAGTAGATAGTGGTATGTGGCGTGGCTCAAATAGATGCTTGTGCTTAGTTACTAAACTATATCGGTTGCGTTCACATCAACAACGTTTTCCAATGCATCAACATCCAATTTTCTTGGTTTATTCTGTAGACTGTAGTGGAAGACACATTTGTTAACTTAAAGACTGTGAGGAATGCTATGGAAAGTAAAGGTCTGAGAGTGAATGTTAACAAGATCAAAGTGATGATCTGTGGCTGTAGTGTTGGAAAGCTCCCCAAAAGGGAAAAGTTCCCCTGGTCAGTTTGTAGAAAGGGAGTCGGGTGTAATTCAATCTTTTGTGATACTTGTAAACATTGAGTACACAAGAAGTACAGTGGTAGGTTGAGAGAGGATAACCAGTTCATGTACAAGAAGTGTAAGACAATGGAGATGGATGAGAACTCAGATGTAGGCAAAGTATATTTGGATGTTGAAGCTATTGAGGTTGTCCAGAAGTTTTGTTAACTTGATAATACTATTGGAGCACAGGATGGAGCAGGTGCTAGCTAGTGTGATTGTAAGAGTTAGGAGTGGATAGAGTAAGTTCAGGGAACTTCTGCCATTACTAACCAGCAGAGCACTACCACTGGCGACCAAGGGAAGAATCTATCAGGCATATGTATATAGTGTGATGATGTATGAAAGTGAAACCTGGTCAGTGAGGGTTGAAGACATGTGTTGAATGGAGAGAAATAATATGAGAATGATACAGTTGGTGTGTAATGTGAGTTTTAAAGACAGGTTTAGTTCTGATGACCTCAGAGGAAGGTCAACTCTGGAGAGTATAGGGAGATGTGCGCAGAACATGAGACTTCGATAGTATGGCCATATTAAAAGAATAGATGACAGTTCTAGGGTCAGTAGATGTAGAACAGGAAAAGGTAGCAGGTTCAGTTCACAGGAGAAGTCCAAGGAAAACATGGGAGGAAAAAAATGGACTTGAGAAAAAGAGAGATAAGTAAAGACCTGGTCGGAGATAGGTGAGTTAGGAAGTCAATTTCTTAAAGCCGTCCCACACATTTGAGCATGTAAAACGGACGTTAAACCGATGCTGCTGCTGCTAATAATGATGATGATTGTAGTCCCAGTTTCTGAACTGTGAAACCGCCCCAACCTATTCTTTCACACACTACACCATGACTATGCATATATAATGTTGGATAATGGCCCTATGGGAATGGATGTATCTGTTGGAAATCGTTGGTTTGACTTGCGCGAATTAACGCGGGATGGACCGGCAGTCGAGTGCAGAATGGGGTCTGTTCTCACACTCAGAAATCACAGACATGACAGGGTCACAGTGTGACAAGACCCTGGATCAAGGGTCAGTGTGCACCTGCGAGAGGCTGTGACGTCACAGGCCCTTGCGTGGGAAACAGAGGGATCCGTGACGTCACTCGTTCTTCGTGAGAAGCGAGTTTCGTCAGTCTGGGTTTTGGAGGCGAACCTATCAGACATGATTTTGATGTAGTCAGCAATTTGATTTAAGAGAAATATTTCCCTAAGAAAATACAAGCGAGAGATATCCTTTCCCCACCCCCCCTCTCTATAAATGATTAAGAAAATAATTGTTAAGCACTACGATAAAGTAGTGATTTGCTCTCTCTTTCTCTCTCGGCGTAGTGAATGGCCCAGGCCAATAAATAACAACGCTTGTAATAAAAGGAATTGAAAGTTAAGAGGATTGTTTGTCTTTGGAGTGCGTCATGGGGTTTTTGTTGCAGACAACGGACAGCGTGGTTCACGGCAGGAAGGAAAGAAGAAAGAATTCATCCACTAGACGACACGACCCTCTACATGGCGAGGGAGAAATCTAAGGTATGCAAACAATATATGAACTATGTGATTTATGATTCTTTAAGAATGATGAGTATTAAATGTGAACTGCCACGGCCCTTTCAGGGACGAGTATACGAAACGAGTAAAGCCACAGCCCGTATTGAGAAGAGTGTACGAAACGCGTACTGCCGCGGTCTAAGCAGGACTAGAGGACTATGCAACAATATGAGTAATATGTTTTTCACTTTTATACATTTGTTAACCAACAGTATAAGCGAAAACGCACAAGTCGCACCTATGATCCAATATCTAAAAAAAGCGATCATACTCTTTGTGTAAAATGAGGCTTCAGATGAGAACTGAACAAAATTGCAAGAATAGCAGTCATGTGATATGTTTTCAAAAACGTTGGCAGGCAAAATCATTTCTTTGCACTTGAAATAAAAAATCGTTCTTGGGATCCGCTGGCCGAGTTATAAAAATCAGAATTTCAACGCTCTTTCTCCTCAGAGTGAGATAGTTGAATTACTAGATTGAAGCTGCTATCAGCCTCTTACTTCGACACCACACATATTCACACACTGACAAAAGGAAGCATACACACAGACTGCATACTAAACTCACTCACACACACGTTAACGCATATACTCTCACATTGATTAAACAAAGGCAAACAAATATATACACATCGTTTACACTACCCACTGAACTTATACACACTGTCACATGCATATGCACACTAACAGAAGAACTGTGGGGAATGAGACATACACCATCCATTATGATCATGAAATCCCCACAGCTACCTGTCTGGAAAACGCAGCTGTCAAACCTGACATTGTCATATGCAACAAGAGAGAGAGAGTGGCAATTTTGGTTAAGGTCAGTGTCCCTAATGATGGGGCCTAAACAGAGCTGAAAGGGAGAAAATAACAAAATATCAAGGTCCCAGCCCAATAGACCGGTATTGTCCAGGCCTTCGGGTCTGGATTTACGCCGGTCTATCGGTTGTCCGTCCTGTTCAGCTCTAGGAGGTGCACCCTTCCAGGCTTTCCCTTCTCACCCTTTGAGAAGGGGTTAGTTTATTGCTAATCGCCTGAGGCGCCCCTACCAGGGAATGCCAACGGGGCTGCCCAGGCAATTTTTAAGCAGCCACAGTGCTCAAATTCTCGAGCGCTGTTTTTTTCCCACTTTCCCGACCTTGTGTCACATCTTACCTTGTGGGAGGAAGATAAATAGAAACAAGGTCTAATGTATGACATGAAAAGAAACTGGAACCTCAAAGAGATCTCCATCATTCCAGTTATCATAGGAGCCACTAGACTCATGAAGAAGAACTTGAAAAAGTATTTAGCAAGTATACCTGGTGAACCAAGTGCAAGAGAAATCCAAACAACTGCACTCAAGGGAACAGCCAGAATCCTGAAAAGAGCTCTCGGTTGGAGTCTGTAAATAGCGGTTGATCGTATGGCATTTGGAAGAATGCCCCGCCCCCAGCAAATGAAAGAAAATGAAAAGAAAAAGAAAAAAAACAACAGAAGATACACATATATACATACACACTTCGCGCACTCGTGCCCTTTTTCCATTCTACAAACAAGAGACCAGTAAACGTTGCAAACTTACAGACACAAACATATGTTGCAAATTTGTAAATGTGAAATGAGTTTATGGCATAGTAGATAAGCAAGGCAATATGCTAGAAGAAAAAAAGAAACAAACACATCATTAATGCTGAACCAAGATATTTCGGTCGATTCATTCGACCATATTCATTTGGTTTTATAAAATCAGACTCAACATTTTATACAATGAAGCGTGGAAGATAAACCGAGCAGAAGAGCAGACCGTTTACCTTTGGAATTCCCTTCCTGCTCATTGTTTCTCCGACCATACCAACATTCAATAATTTAAATGTAATATCAACAAACATCTTGCTGTACAACCCCCCACTTAGAATGCTTCTATGAATCTGGCCCCTAATCACAGTATCCCATTAGATCTCAGTGGCAATATACCTTGTTTTGGGGGAATTACATTTTTGTGATATTTTAAGAAATAGGCATTAGACATCAATTAATAAATATTCCTGAAATTTTAGTTTTTTTTGAGTATTTTAAAGAATATTTAGGGGCATATTTTAATATTCAAATATTTCAGATTTGCATTACATTTCATCCATAGTCATTAGATGCCAATTAAGCAAAATTCCCTAAATTTCAATCACTTCTTAAGATCACCTAAGCTTAAGCCTTAAATATTAGACGTTTTCTAGAATCAAAATCATGTAATGGATTGTGCTCAAATTAGAATAACGATTCTAGACATAAGGTTTAGTAGCATTATATGTTGATTTTAATCTTTGTAAGGGGACATAAAAGTGGTGCAAAACTGTTCAGGTCAGGGAATTCATTTTATCCGTCCTGTGACGGGTATTCTTCTAGTTTTAATTATAACTGATAAATCTTTCTAGACTGAGGCAATTAAAACATTTTGTCCCAATCCAGAATACCCCTTTTTGGGAGCTAAATTTTCCCCACATTAAAAAACAACAACTTTATCTAACTGTATCCTCATGTTCAGGCAAGTAAATAGCGACTCTTTGGCCTTTTGGCTAGGAGAAAAGTGTAGTATCTGTTTTGATACTACACTTCATCTTTTCTGTCCTCCGCCAATGAAGGAGGAATCTCTCTAGACTGAGGCAATTAAAAATTTTGTCCCAATCTAGATTGCCTTTTTTGGAGGGAAAGCTGGATTTTCTCCATAATAAAAACCGACTTTGTGTCTAACACTGCCCTCGTGGCAATGTAAGCAAATAGGGACGGTAACACGATGATGATGATGATGATGATGATGATGATGATGGCGAGGAAGAGAGAGAGGTGGGTGGGTGGTGGAGACACTTTTAAACACAACTTTAAAACTTTTAAACAAAACTTTAAGAAAAATGGACAAAACTTCCATCCCAACCTGAGCGTTTGTAAGGGAAATAACTTTTTAGCGAGGACGTTATACACTTTAAAAAGTAAAGTACAGTATTTTTTTAATAAAAACTTTAAAACGTTCAATTTTATACACGTTAAAAAAAATTGATGCAAATATTTACTTTTTTTTCGTCCTATTCTAAATAATCTGTTTCAACTACAAAAATGAAATATATTTCGGAGTTATTTCCCCTAAATTACATTTTACGAGCTAGTGTTCTTTTATAACCAAGGGAAATAACTCTTAAAATGAATGCCGAAAAATTACTTCATTTGAAATACTGGAAACTTACCATAACTGTCATGCTGATGAACCACATAGGATCATTTCCGTCTTCTTTAAGCAGAATAAATAAATAAAAAAATCGACTATTGTGCAGTATAGTTAACAAGAACAAAGGTGTGTAAAATAAACCCAAAACATATAGACAACAAATAACTGTTACCAAACGTAAGGAAATTGATTTTTCTACTTATCCATATAATTTTTACGTGTGTTTACTGATTCTAAGAATTATTATTTGTGGATTTGTTATCGTTACTTTTACTTAGTCAAGCCAGTGTACTTTTCAAGATGAACTGCAATTTTGCCAAACACTCTCAGATCAATGACTGCCAAAGGAGAACATTTATTAGTGAACGAGTCCTGTGCCAAAGTTTACAGTGACGAGGCGTTTTCTGTACTGCACAGAGCACGGTCTCGTTAACTACGTCCGTTGTTTTTTTTTTGTCTGGAATTTCAGTGAAAATAAGTTACCCCAGGATACCGGTATTCTCCGTGTCATTCTAGTGGAGAGTTGGATGGTGCTTGCCCACCTCGGTCTTTCTACCCATCTTAGAGACTTAGTGATCCTTTTCTGTGATACCAACCACTTTTTGATGGGGCAGCCTGGATGTCAGATTATGGAATTTTTTTTTTACATATAAACACTGTCAGCTTCAGTAATGCTCGTTCCTTATTTATTAATTTTCTTTTTATGGAAGACGCCACAGACAAGGCCTGAAGTCACCTGACGTGAGAAGCTAAAACGAACAAAAGACGATTAACGCAAAGAGAGAAGATGCCTATTGACCGTAGTCTTAAAAATGACTACGGCTATAGGTAGGAGGAAAACAGTCAGCAGGAAAATAATTCAACAAGTCTGCAGTTCTCGGAAAGAAGCTACTGGAATAAGATGTCTTATAATGGGGTATCTGAACAACGAGTCAAATGAGTTGGAATAAAGGAAGCAGTGAATAAACCAGACAATTCTGAAGAACACATGCCATAATAGTACTTATAGAAGAGGCTGGAATTAGAAACATGATGCCTGTGAAAGAGAGGGGGCAGAGAAGATGAAAGGATGCGGCCAACCAAATTACAGATACGTTTTATAGTCGTGTTTACGTAGTGCGATTTGTTTACAACTTGCCTGCCGTTCGTCAATGTCATCTTGTGATGTGGCTTGCTTTCCGCAGTCCAGAAGGATTTCTCTCTGCTGACTGTGCAAAGAAGGCAGGATGTCTTGATTTAGCTGTTGATACTTTCTTCCACTCTATCATGACGCCCGGTCTCCTTCCTTGGATGAGTTTGTCTGTTTGTACCTCAATGTCTAAGAGCAGTTTAAGCTTTTCGTTTTCCAGTACTATATTATTATGGTACTGGTATAGCTTTTTAATCAAACACAGCCGACTTTTTGTTCGGCATCTTCCTGCTGGTTACGTAAACAGCCGGAAAAAGCCGAATCAAAACGAACCGGCGTCCAAATAAAAAAATAATGAACGGACAATCAGTATGTGTATTTTTATGACAATTTATTTTTTTGACGACGAAAATCAATGAAATATATTTCTTTATTACGAGAAAATTAAAAGTAAACAAAAAATGTTTTTCTTCTTGATAAATTGTGTTTTTCTTGAGAACAAAAAACAATGCAACAAAAATTTTTACAATTGGGAACAATTTTTACAAATTTGTTGTATTTTTTGGGTAAAATACAGTTTTGAAACGAAAAAAAAAACCCAACAACAAATAGGCTAGGGTTAGGTTTTTAAAATTATTTTTTTTATGGAAATCGCTGCAGACAAAGCATGAAGCCACTTGATGTAAGGAGCTAAAAATACTATTTCAAGGTAAAAAACTAGCCAACGATAAGTGTTAAATGGATAGATCCTGACCCAGAAAATAGCAATTCTTCCCCCTTTATCAGAAAAATCGCTCATGGAATGTGAGGACAAAATAAGGACAAAAGTGAGAGTTACGAGGCTGCCGAAAGTAAACTGAAGGTTCACTTTCTACTCCCCTAGGGTTAAAGAAGAGTTCATTTTTATGTTAAGTTGACAGGTTTTCTTTTGAAATTAGCGCAAACGACGAAGAAAAAGAAGGAGCAAAGGAGGAGGAGGAGGAAGAAGGAAGGAAGTGTGGGATTGACATCTTAATCTTTTATCATCGGTGTAAACAGAAAGCAATACAAAATTCACTTCAACAGCAAAACAATCAAACCTGGGGTCATAAAAATCGGCTCCCAGAAACCAGTTTTACAAAAAGGCGCAAAAAGTCAAAAATGTTGATCACGTGGGTTGCTTGCAACTACGTCGGCACGGCCAATATAAAAAGAATCACCCAGCGCCAAACTTCCTCTTTTTCCTTCTTTTCTCTCTGCCGCTTAACAGAGAGGACATGTCCGTCCACTACTCGCCTTTGGGCGAAGGGCGTCAGCGCCTTGGCTAACTACTAACCCCCCCCCCCACACACAGAGGCCTACACTCCTATCATTCTTCATCGCATGCAACCACACAGTATCACACACACATGCGTACAACCACACACTGCTGACAAATGCATACGCATACACAAATGCCTACACGAATTCTCAACTCACGTGCATGCACACATTCGTACAACTACACACACACACATACAAACATGGTCGCACACATGTGCTTACTACTATTTCTGGAACTGACTTCCAACGAACATTTCAAACTAACATTTTACCATCATGTAAGATTTTGTACATATATACATATTTTGTGTTACTTTTAAACTACGTTTTATTCTTCCTTCAACTATATGTATGCCTTATCTTTCATTCAACCATTTCATGTTTTTACTCTGTTTTTCACAAATATATAACACAATTTCATTGTCACTACGTGGTCCGCTCGTCGTCTACAAAATAAATGTAAGCGTGGATCTTAGCATATTCTCTAAGACACAATATCTTACTAAGCTAAGGTCCGCCCTCTTACAAAAGTTTGTTGACAGGGTATAATTCCGATAAGTTAAAGGTAAAGCATTCTGATTGGCTAAGCGCTTCGACATCTTCCGGATGTTTAACGTAAACGGGCGGAAGATGCCGAAGAAAAAGTCGGTCTTGTTTGGTTCAAATCTATACCATTATTATTATTATTATTATTATTATTATTATTAGTAGTAGTAGTAGTAGTAGTAGTTGTAGTAGTTGTAGTAGTTGTAGTAGTAGTAATAGTATTGGTGTTGACGACGACGACCGCTTAGAATTTTCACACACTTGAGAATCAGTGATTGCTAATTAACAATAACCAGTGGTGTTCCCTTGGAGTTCGAGTGATTAGTCTCCTCAATTTTCAAGAATTGTCCACCTTTTTTAAGAACTTTTGTAAGTCATTTTGCGTTATCGCAACAGTCGTCTACCATTAATTTATCGCTAGCAATAACCGTTGGTTTTCTCTGGAATTTTAGTGACAATAAGCCTCCCCAAGGTTCCAGTACATTCGCACCCTTCCAGTAGAAGTCTGGTTGATGCTATCCATCCCCTGTCTTTCCATCCTCTTTGACTATTCATGACGATATGTGCGATATCAGTCGAAGTCGGTGCCACCGAATGTGCACGTGTTTTTTTCTTACAGATATCAGTTTTATATTATTTCTGCTCACTAAGAGTTATCACACAACTCATCATCAGTAATTGCGAATCAACAACAACCAGTGGTGTTCCCTGAAGTCTGAGTGACAACAAGCCTCCCCAGATTTCCAGTACTCTCCACCTCTATTCGATCACCATCGCAAATGACCTTGCGGTATCGCAACAGTTGCCTAACATTGATTTCTCCCCTGGCATTTGGGTGTCAACAAGTCTCCTCAAGGTCTCAATAGAGGTTTGCATAGTGATGTCCCTCCTCGATAATCCCATCCTCCTTGACCCTCTACGACTATTTTGTGTGGTGTAAGCCTAGGCCAGTGCCATCATTTTTTTTATTTGGGGGGGGGGGGCAGCTTATAAAATTTCTTGCAGTTTCTGTTCTTTGGTTCGTGCGGTGGTGTTCTTCCGGTGGTTTTGTTTTCTCCCTTTTGTAACTTCCATGTGACTGGTTACCATTAGTAGCTTAGGCGGGTTGGTTTCTGCATTCGAGGATTTTCCTTAAGATCGCAACTGTTTTCATCATTGCTTTCTTTTGTATGGTTTCGATGGCCCCTTTGATTCCAATTTCTCTTAGTTTTTTCTCCAGTTTTTATTTTACTGTTCCTAGTGCTCATAGGATTATTGGTATTATATTGACTTGCTTCATGTTCCATATCCCTTTCAATTCTCTGGCAAGTTCCGTGTATTTGCTTCGTTTTTCCATCTCCTTGATCTTCACTCTATTGTCTGCTGGAAAGGAAAAATTTACGATTTGGCAGAATTTTTCCTTCTTGTCGATTATTATGACATCTTGTATACTTGCTTGTACGAGTTTATTTGTTTGTGCATTCATATCCCAGAGGATTTTGTGTTTTACGTTTTCCAGTACCGTGTCTGGTTTATGTTTATACCATTTGTCTGCGTGTTCGAAATGCAATCGTTTGCACAGTTCCCAGTGTACTACTTTCCCACACAGTCATGTGTGTTTTTGTATTTTTTGGGGCTAGTTTGCTGCATTCACTTATTGTATGATTTACTGTTTCGTCTCTTTGTACATACAATCGGCATTTACGTTTTCCTGGGTTTTATCTATTTTAGCCTAAATGTAGTTTTCCCAATCGCATTGTTCTGTGCAGTAAAGATTCCGTTTCTTTGTTCAAGTGTTCTTTTCTTAGCCATGACCAGTTATTTTCGTTGGTTTCTTTACTTGTTAGTCTTATGAAACATCCATGTAGTTATTTTTCTTTCCATTTTGTTTTCTTGTCTTTTTGTTTCTGGTTTCGGTGCTTCCCGAGTTGTTCATTGGGATGGTGTCTCTTGCTGCAGTGATAAGGATTTCCATGTGCTGAGTTATGTATTTCTCCAGCTTTTTTTTTAGTCTTCCACACAATCTTCTATACTTACCAGTCCTCTTCCCCCTTCGTTTCTTTTCATGTAGTCTGTCCGTATCGTCTTTTGGGTGTAGTGCGTTGTACATAGTCATTAATTGTCTAGTCCCCTGGTCAAGGAGGCTGAGTTTTTCTTTAGTCCAGCCTATGAATTGTCCAGAGTATCTTATTAGTGGTGCTGCCCAGATGTTTATTCCTTTTACTAGATTTCTTCTATATGATTTCGTTTTTAAGAGTTTTCTTGTTCTTCGCAAATATTCTTTTCCAATCTTCTCTTTCATTTCTGTAGATTTGATGGTGTCTGCTTCCAGAACTCCCTAATATTTATAGCTATCATGCTGGCTTGGCGCCCTCATCTTCTCTTGATTGGACAATTCCATGCCCCCATGTGTTCTTCAGTTTTCCCCTTTTCATATCTAGTAGTGCACACTTTTCCATTCCGAATTCCATTTGAATGTCTTTGCTGAAAATTCTGATCGAATTGATCAGCTTTCCAAGTTCCCTTTTTGTTTTCGCAAATAGTTTCAGGTCGTCCATGTACATGAGGTGGTTTATTCTTTGTTCTGTGTATGTGAACTTGTATCCGGCATTACATTTCCTGAGTATGTAGTTGAGTGGCATCATGGCTATGATAAACAGTTGTAGTGATAGGGAGTCTTCTTGGAAAATGCCTATGTATTTTTTATCTCAGTCAGGTGTTATCGTCCAGCTGTCAGTTCTAGTCTCCATGTTTCTATTGCTTTCTTAATAAGATTAATAAGCCTGTCGTGTATCTTGTATATTTTTAAACATTCAATTATCCATGCTTGAGGGATTCTGTTGTAAGCTTTCTTGTAGTCAATCCATGCCATGTATATGTTTTTTCTGCTTTTTACCTCCTTCACGATTTTTTGATCTCTGTATAGCAAATCATGCGTCCCCCTTTTCCCTTTCCTACACCCTTTTTGTTCCTCGGGGAGCAGTCAACGATTGTTCAGGGATGGGTAGATTTGTTCTCTCAGTAGTTCCGTTAGAATTTTCCACATTGTTGGTAAACAGGTTATTGGCCTGTAGATGCTTGGGATCGGTCCCTCCTTGGCATCCTTTTGTATTAGCGTTGCTCATCCTTTGACCATCCACGTCTGCTTTGTAGATACATCCTCTCAGTTTCTGCGCCAGCCTTTCATCTAGGGTCGTGAATTTTTAAGCCAGTATCCATGTATTCTATAATAGCCTGGTGATTTCCAGTTTGCCATTTCCTTAGGGTTGTCTTAATCATTTCTTGATTAATGTCTGTTTCTGTTCCTTCTTCAATCTCCTGCAGTTCATATTTCATATTTTTCATCCATTTAGCAGTTTTGTTGCGTTTTTGAAACTTTTCCCATATTTTGCTCCAGAAGTTGTTCTGTTATTGTTCTTTCTCTGTTTACGTTTTTTTAAAGCTTGCTTTCATTGTTTTCAAAGTCCTGTACTGTTTGTGCTGCCCCGATTTGTATCCATATCGTCTTAGTCTTCGTTTTATTGCTGCTATCTTTTGTTTTAGTTCTTCATGTTTCTTATTTAGTCTTTCTCTGTTATTCAGATTTCTGCTCATCCATCGTTTCTTGTTCTCTTTAATCCTGTTTATGGTTTCAGCTTCTTGTCGAAGCTTGGTGATCTGCGTTTCCAGTCTGATTTCCCATCCAGGCTTTGTCGATCCATTCTTTTGGCCAGTCTTTCTTCTCTTTTTAGTTTCATACTTATTGATTTTGACCTCGCATATATCAAGTTGTTTAAGTCTATGATTATATCTGTTGAGATCTACGCGAGGAGTCTGTTTACTTTCTCTGTTTCTACATTTAACTTATTCCAATCTTCGTTCCTTAGGGGTGGGAGATTTGTTTTGCTCTCGGACATGAACCGTTTGATGCTTTTCCTTTCTCTTGCTTCTTCCCCAGTGAGTTATATGGTTTCGTAGTCTTCGACTTCTTCAGTTTCAGTGTTTATGTTTTTCCCGTCTTTTACCTGTTTTTTTTTTCGGCAAGTGGTATTTCTTGATTTATCTTTTGTTTGATTTCCATTAATTCCAGCTCCGAGAACCACCTTTCTTGAGTATCTGTCTTGGTTGATCTGCTATCCTTTGTTCTGTTGCTTGATTGTCAGTAGAGATGTCCCATAGATTTTTCATTCGTTTCTGATAGCCTCTTTCTGTGAGGTGGCGGCTTTTGTAGTAGCATTCCATAACCAGTTTGTTCTCTTTTGTGGTCCATTTCTCTCCATGGCTTTTTGGTCTGTTATTTTTATTCTTGCTTTCTTGTGTTTGGTCTGTGTCTTTGTCGTACCTGGAATTAGAGAGGTTACTTACTTGTTCTTGGTTCGTGATATTGTTCCTGAAACTCTATTATTATTTATTATTATTTATTATTATTTATTATTATTTATTATTTATTATTTATTATTTATTATTTATTATTTATTATTATTATTTATTTATTTATTTATTTATTTATTTTTATTTTTTTTATTTTTATTTATTTATTTCTTTTTTCTTTTTTTTTTATTATTATTATTATTATTATTATTATTATTATTATTATTATTATTATTATTATTATTATTATTATTGTTATTATTGTTGTTGTTGTTGTTGTTGTTGTTATTGTTATTGTTATTGTTATTGTTATTATTATTATTATTATTATTATTATTATTATTATTATTATCATTATCATTATCATTATCATTATTATTATTATTATTATTATTATTATTATTATTATTATTATTATTATTATTATTATTATTCACATGGAATTTTTTACAACAGTGATTTCTCTGAAATCATAATTACGGCACATTTTCTCAGACATATCTTTTATTATTGTAACTGACTGGGTGTTCTCGTATTAATCGATACTATTGATTTCTCGCTAATAACTACCAGTGTATTTCCATTGAGTTTGAGCGATAATATTCTCGTGCTTTTCATTCCCTTCTTGTGGTGGTCTGAAAGGTACTATGACCTTATTCAAGAGACCGTACTCAGCGTCACGAATATTTAAGATAGGAAATTATGAAATGAAAGAATTAACAGGTATATCTATACAAAAATAATTCATTTGTATTGACAACGTGTTAACGCAATGCAAAATAAAGTGTTAGGAATGAATGAGAGTTTAAAGAGTCCAAGGAACGTTCTGATATAAAGAGTTGTGTGTAAGAAGGAACTGAGTAAACATGTTCATTTCGGCTGGCGTCGCATGTGTTAACATGTATGTAAATGGATAGGCATGAAGATGTGTGTGTGTGTATATTAGTGTTACTGTTTTGCAAGTGAAAGTGTGTATGTATGAACTTATTATGTATGTGCTGTCGCTAAGCGTAATATGGTTCGTAAATGTCTCTCATCATGTGCGTGCTGTTTGCCGAGAGCCTTTCGACCCCAAAGGGCATGGTCAGAATGTGTTGTACGCATGTGAGTTAAAAAAAAGGAAGAGTCAGAGATCTGTGTGTTTGCGTTTTTATAGTACGCGCTGGAATTAGGAATTGATATTATTGCGCCTGTGATTGGCTGAAAGAAACTGCTGGGTTGAGCTTTTTTTTTCCAATCGAGAGTCAATACGTAAAAACAACATTCGCTGCTGCTTCTAACAAGCCGAAATTTAACCTTTAATCCTTAACCAATGTGTAATTGGGTAAATTAGTAATTGTATTTTAGTCGGAGTATCTGCAGCTTACATCGTCCACAAAGCCAGAACTGCTACAGTGGAAACAAGTTCTCAAATTAGTTTTGCTACTTTGCCCCTTTCCCTGCTCCCGAGTACAGAGATCGATCTACTGCGGAATCAAATTCCAGAGCAAAGTGAAGCTCAATGTTCAAACCTTTAAATAGTTTAGAAAATATTTGTTTATTATTCTTATATTTATTTATGTTTTATCTATTCATTTTTTGGTTGTTTATTTATATATATTTTTTAAAACTTAATATTACGATATTTGTTTACTATTTCATTCTCGGTAAAATAACATTAATTTCTATAGATGTGTTACATTACGGCACCAATTACGCATTTGTTACATTCCAATGAAAATTATTGCCACGAAAAGTTTCTTAAACGCTTCTCGAAATACGAAAGTTTAGAAGCGTTTTCAAACTTTCCCGTTAAGGCATTTTTAACACTCAGCTTTTTAACACTAATTTTACCATTACTTTTAAAAAAAATTATTATTTTCTTCTTTCTTTCTGCAGAAACCTCGGTTCGTTTCAAATGTTCATGCTTAAACAACTGGTCATTTTTTAACATCAAAAATGAATATGTTGCATTCCTTTAAATTCTCGTACCTTCTCTTCTTCGTCGTGGAGGGGCGCCGTCTCGATGTCGTCTAGTGGTTGAGTTCTTTCTTCGTTTCTATACTTCCGTGAACATCGCCGTCCGCTGTGTCTACAACAAAAACATTCCTAACAAAATTCACGAGGCAACAATATTTGATTTGTTTATTTCAGGCGTCAGTTACTGTCGTCGCTGGAGATGTTTCACCAACGTTAAGGGAGAGACTAAATTACTACTCTATCGTAGTTAATTCCTAGCTTAAGTCCTTAGCCATTGGAAGAGGGGGGAAGAAGGAATCTCATGCTTGTATTCTCTTAGGGAATTTAATTCCCTTAATCATTTGAAGACTACATAAAGAAATCGTCTGTTCGGCTTGCTTCCAAAAACCAGACTGGCAAAACTCCGTTTCCCACACAAATCCCTATGCGCAGGTGCACCTTGATCCTTGACCTGACGTCTCGTCAACGTGGTGGCCCTGTCAACGTTTGTGAGCTCCAACTGTGAGAATCAGTTTATTTTGCACTCGGTTGTACGGGTTCACCCGCACTAAATCGCGCAAGCTAAACCAAACGATCGCCCACACATACGTCCACCTCAACATGCGTCCGGCCTCACAGGACATTTATCCAACAGATGTACCATTAAGTTATTGAATTATCAGTCCTTCTCTTTTTAAACTCTTCTGATTTGAAAATCTACCGAATAGAAGAAAGTGTCAGTTTTCGAATGCCAAAATGTAAGAGTCTATTTTTGATATTATCGACTAGCAACAAGAGGTATTCGATTTTGAAATATATCATTTTGACCTACATCTATACAAAGTCTATTCTACTGACAAAGTGACATATTGTCAACTTTGTGATCGGTACAAATCAATGGCACATGTAAAAGTTTGATCGATCGAATAGTGGGCCCGTCTGGTAAGTTTCTTTTTTATGATACAAATTAACCGCATTTGTGTGGTATTTAATGCAGAAAAGCACACTGCTAAGTATAAACGATTACTTGAAGACGAATTGTCATTTTCTCTTTTACATGTAAACGAAATAAAAGCCCTATATATATATATATATATATATATATATATATATATATATATATATATATATATATATATATATATACGGCACAATCACGTTGACAATCACGATATATATATATATATATATATATATATATATATATATATATATATATATATATATATATATATATATATATATATATATATATATATATATAAGCCAAACATTGTAGCCATTTCATCTCAAGATAAGAATCATCAGACGTGGTACGATGGCTGGTGGTTTCTTACGTTAGAAACAACCAGCCATCGTATCACGTCTGACGATTCTCGTCTTGACGAAATAAAATAAAATTATAAGGTAAAATGGCGAGAATACTGGTCTGAGTTATTTCTTTTTGACTTCTATTCTTGCTCTGTTTTACATTGAGCTCTCCGATTGAAGATTTCCTACGGAAATTTCTGCGTCCTTCGAGGATCATACACACACGCACTAATATATATATATATATATATATATATATATATATATATATATATATATATATATATATAACTAAAAAATGTGACCCATTGACCATGGGTTAGATTGTTTGCATCAGGAAAAAGTGAGTTTACAAAACCAATTAAATACACACAAATTTAAAGGCCAAAATCTCAAATTAGTTTTTTTTTCTGCTCGCTATACCCTTCCTGCTCTCGATTATTTTCTTTCTCTCTACAGCTATGGGCCTCAATTCAGAATATAACTTTGTTCGCCGTAAATTAAATTCTGTGTTGATAAGAAATATATTCAAAGAATATATATATATATATATATATATATATATATATATATATATATATATATATATATATATATATATATAATAAAGCTAATAGCTACATTGGTTTTACAACCACTACCCTATCTCGCCGCCTCACAATAACTCTAGCTAAATTTACCAATATCTACAAAAACATAACTGCCCTTCTTCTAATTTAAGACACACTATAGTTAATAACACTAAAATAATACATTCCAAAACCAATAAAAAAAAAAAACAAACTTAAAATACTGGAAGCTATATACATAAACACACAAACACCTACAATTAATAACATCACGTATGAAATCAGTAGAAACATTTTAACATTCTTAGCGTAGTACGATTTTATTCTGTGATGCCAATCTGGGGTCGCTGAGTTTTAATTCGTAAAAAAGACATTTTATTAATTAATTATTGTCGCCCCCATTTTCTTTCTTAATATTTTATTCGACTGTACAGAATAAATTCAGCAATTACTTAAAATAATTAAAAAAATGATATATATATATATATATATATATATATATATATATATTTGTTTTGTTTATTATCTATGTACGTATACGTTTCGTCCTTTATAATCGGGACTCATCAGCATAGAGATATGACTATTCACTACTGGTCATACGATTCGAAACCCCGGATGTCTTTTTACGAATTAAAACTGAACAAGTTAAAATTTAAAACCTACAATAGAAATACAAGAAACCACGTGTTAAAATAAATTCGCCTACTGTATTGACAAAACAAAGGAAACAGGATATAGGAAAAGCCATTGTTAAACAATAGAGTAGACATAGGAGCGTCACCAACAAAGCCTTTGTTCGCGGGAAGCCTTTGTTCGCGGGAAGCCCAACGATTGGCTGAGGGAACAACAAAGAATCTGATTGGTTAACTAGCAAGCCATGTATATAAAAACACCTGACAAAAATAACTCCATGCATTTAGTCTGACGATTCCCCCCGGGGATGAAACACGGGAGCCTCTGTGTAGCTTGATTGCCATATATATTTTCATTGCTTACTACCTAGCTCTACTTACGTATCGAGCACTGTTGAAGTAAATACTGAAAACTGATACATAAAACATTATATCTCCTTATAATATTTTATGTGGATACATGAAGTACTAATATATATATATATATATATATATATATATATATATAAAGAGAGAAAGAGTGGCGGATAGTGACAGATAAAAGAGGGAGAGGGATAACGACAGAGAGAGAGAGAGAGAGAGAGAGAGAGAGAGGGGGGGGGGAGAGAGGGATAGCGACAGAGAGAGATAGGGATAGCGATATATATATATATATATATATATATATATAAAGAGAGAGAGAGAGAGAGAGAGAGAGAGAGGGAGAGAGAGGAGGATGGGTGGGCATAGCAACAAGTAGAGAGAGATGGAGACGGTGAAGAGGCAATGGAGACGATAGTAAAACAAATGGTCAACTTTTTGGTGTAAACGCATTAAAAAACAAAAAAAAAAAAACTAAAAAAATACCTCGCATAACACAGAACACATATCAATTATATATTGCGAGCCGGATTTAACCCATAGAGCATAGGTTGCTACATTATAATATGATCATTGGACATCTAGAAAGTATAAAACGATACAGCTTAATTTATAAACGTGTTTCTAAATCCTTAATCGCGCCCATTTTTTTGTCCCCCAAAGATACTAAATTTAGACGTTAGGTTTTTTTAACGTGGGAGCAAAGATCCACCATCCACCCAAAATGTGGCACTCTGGATTGGGTAAAAAAGTATAAATTACCTCAGTTGAGATGCACTCTTCCTCTTCTGACGAACCATTTGTATGTTTCTGCCACATTTGCCATCTTCTCACGCCACGCACCGCATGACGCACCGCACGATTTGGGAACGTCTTTTAGACACTTCAGAAGTAGACACACTCGGTTAGACAGACCGCCATTTTCTTTCTCTGAAACTGTCTTCTAAATTGCTTTTTTTTCGGATACCCAGTTCCAATTTAGGATGAAGTATCTTCCGCTGGAACAACATATATTCACGTTAGATTTTTGATATATAAACATATTGAGGAGTTTAAGAAAGGAAATAACTCTGTTCATAATATGCCAAAAATGAAAATGAAAACATTTTTTATTTTTTCATTTTGCAAAAAATGTTAGCGGTTGGATTTAATTCTTCTTATGGAATATTATGAACAAAGTTATGTGCCTTCGTATCCTCATCGATTTGTTGATATCGGCCATGTTTGTGGACATTATATATATATATATATATATATATATCATAACATTTCAGTTGTTTTCAGTGTATTTTGCTCTTAGCTATTTCATATTTTATATATTTATTAAACAATGAAACGCTAAATATATATCAAATATATTTTGCGAGCCGGATTTGGCCATTAGACCTTAGGTTACTAATGTCAGTCTGAATACATATATTTTACCTGTCAAGCTTATATAATGCATTCATATCTGCTCAAAAGGAAAGATTCCTCATTGCGTTGTTGGCTGTCGTGCTCCATTTACAGTGGGATATATATATATATTGGTGAAATGTATTCGTTCTATAAATTACCCGATGAGTAACTGTAAGCGCCTTTGGCAGCAGGTCAATCGAAACAACATTTTTGGATTCCTAAAAAAATAAGATTATACGAAAAGTATAATTACTCCACCTGTTTTTATAAACTATTCCCCTACAAAGAATATTAGCAAAATCAGATCTTTCTAGGAAATCAAATGACCACGAAAAATTATTCTCTTTCTTTTTTTAATTTTTTTTTTTTACTTGTGTTGTAATTGAATTACCCACTGAGAGTGATATACCGTAAAATGTTATATAATGAATGCCCGCAGCTTTGATGGAGAAAATGATTGACGGATTAGGGGTGAGAACGATTACCTCAATGAGTAAGCGCAAGTAAAGAATATTTCGTGATTTCAGGAAGAAAGGGAATTCTGTCTGTTTTCGGTGAGATACTCAAACGGGAAAGTCCTGCAAAAATCTTTTTGTGCCCAGAAAACTCAGTGAGGGTGGTGCGGGCGTACAATGTGAAAGAGCATAGCAAAGCGGCAAAAGCCGCCTCTCTGTCATGTCTCTGTCTGTTTCTCTGTCTCTCTAACACAGTAACCCACCTAATAGCGAGCAAATTGTACTCATCCTCAGAAACACGAGTCGGAGTAAAGCAGGCGTCCAATGTAAACTAGTATAGGAAAGCGCCCCAAGTCGTATTTGTTCCCCCCTCTCTCTCACACAGTTACCCATCCATTATTGTATATATCTCTCTCTGATCTTTGTAATTTGTCAATCTGTCTAAAACTAATCCACTTCTATAGAAAAGAAGTCTCCTTTGTCTGTGAATTGGTGAGACCACAATTACGACAATAGGGTGTGTATAACGGGAATCATACACGCCTCAGAAACCCGACATCGCAACAAAAACAAACTAAACCAAAATGACAGGAACAGACTACGATGATAACAACAACAGTGAAGATCGCAGTCCAGTTTTAATCACACGAAGCATCATAGAAAGATAGAAAGAAATGGAAGCTAAGAAAATAAAACAATATAAAAATACTCATTTCTGATGAAATAAGAAAAAGACTTGCAGACGAAATCTGTTTTAAGCAATTCGTTTTTGTTTGCAAAAACCTGTAAGTTCTTTGGCTGATTATTTTGTTTTTATGTTGTCGTCCATCCGGGTATTTCGAGATTACCTGACGCAAGAGCCTTTAGATTTCCTACTTTGCAAGGCAACGTCGAAAATTTCACTTTGCGGTATCAGTCCCCCCCCCCCCCCCCCCCCCACCCCACCCCCACACACACACCCACACACACACACACACACACACACGCACGCACGCACGCACGCACGCACGCACGCACGCACGCACGCACGCCCGCACACACACACACACACACACACCCACACCCCCCCCCCCCCGCACACACACACACACACGCGCACGCACGCACGCACGCACGCACGCTCGCACGCACGCACGCACGCACGCACGCACCCCCCCCACACACACTAAAATAATACTCATTCTAGGTCGGGTAAAATGAATCCCCCGAACAGAACAGTTTCGCACCAATTTTATGTCCTCTTACTAAGATTAAAAATCAACATATAATTCAACTAAACCTTATATATAGAATCCTTATGTCAATTTTTATCAAAATCCATTACACGATTTTGATTCTATAAAATATCATCTTAGATTTAAGGTTTAAGTTGAAGGGGTCTTAAGAAGAAATTGAAATTCATCTTGCTTAACTGGTGTCTAATGACTATGGATTAAATTTAATGCAAAACGAAAATATTTGAATTTTCAAATAAGAGGTTGTTCCCACATTATGCACCCTACAGCCCCAATAAAACTGACATTTGGGGAGTATTTATTAATTGATGTCTAATACCTATTGTTAAAATGACACACACATCGGAGGTATCTCAATTTTCACAAAGGGATTCACCACCTACTTTGTCCTCATTGCATAAAACTAAATCAAACTAAATGTATCCCATATTACTCACACTTATGCCTAGCAACTTTGTTCCAAAATTCATAATTATCAGTTAATTAGTTTGGGAGGTGAATGCTGCACACACACACACACACACACACACACACACACACACACACACACACACATACATATATATATATATACCTAACTTTGTATTAATAAGTACATATCTTATTACGGACCGGCTATGATGTACCACACAAATGGAACGTATTATCGCTAGACATGAATAATAATATTCCGGATTAAAATGGAACAAATAAAAGTAAAAAATGTGGTTTTTCGTCCAGATTCAGCCTAGGTTTCAGACAATATATCAATAAACACAACACGCTGAAGAAACAATAGTGACACAGAAGGTTCTATGAAGTATATAATTCATTCATATGGATATCAATAAAATAATAAAAGGCACAACAAGAACGTGGGAGAAATGACAAGACAATGCTGAGGAGATTAGGTTTTTGGGAATAGCGTAAATTCAAAATGTTAATATGTTGGTAGGAAAATGGATAATTCTCTGGCTTGGGGAAACAAGGTTCTTGGGAACAAAGAAAGTTGAAAGTGTTAAGAAGTTAGCATGAAAAAGGGTACTGTTTTTGTTTGGAATAGACAAAGTCTGTGCGAATGAAAACGATTCAAAAGAGTACTTAACTTTTAGAAAAGATGGGTACTTATTATTTGGAAAAGATGGATGCCGGTCGATTAGGAAAGTAATATTTCTTAAACCAAGAAGAATAACATATTGTATATATACCAATTGAGTTTGAAATAAAATACTGTAGTACTAGAGGAGTATGCAACATTCCACGCATATTCCACCATATACTCAGAAGGATATTCCTTGGGTGCATGTCACTATGAACTGCTGAGCTCTTAATCACGAGTAAGCCGCTGACGTTTTCGCTTAACATTATGGTAAAGTATCCATTTCTCATCTCCGGTAATTATTTAAAAAAGTAATTGTAGCTAACCGGAACGCAATTATGCCCATTAGTCAGTATGTGGTTTGTGGTTGTCTGAAAGAGATAATGTGGAATCCATTTTCCAAACTTTGACATTTTACCAAAATGTTCAAATATGAATTGTTATATGGCTCACTTGCTATAGTGGATGACTAATATATATATATATATATATATATATATATATATATATATATATATATATATATATACTAGAAGAATACACGTCCCAGGGCGGATAAAATTAATTCTACGGATAGAACAGTTTTGCACCACTTTTTATGTCCCCTTACGAAGATTAAATTCAAAATGTAATTCCACTAAACCATATGTCTATAATTCCTATTCAAATTTTGATCAAAATCCATTACATGATTTTGATTCTAGAAGATGTCGGAAATTTACTGTTTAAGCTTAAGGGGGTCTTAAGAAAAAATTGAAATTCAGAGAATCTTTCTTATTTGTGTTTGAATTTTCACGAAGGGCTTCCATTCCATTTTTACCCCCTTTGCATAAAACTAAATAAAACTAAATATAGCCAAAGTCAAGATCCCTTATATTAGTAGGATTGCTACAAAATTCATAATGCTCGGTTACTTAGTTTAGGAGTGTATCCTGTACATACACATATATACACTTACCATATGTTATACACCCCACACACACATGAAAAATAGAAGCATAACATAAATACGACGGTATGAATTAAAAAGGAAAAGCGAAAGACCTAAAACTCAACGTTTCGCCAAGCTGTTTCGTGGGTTTTATAAACAGCGAAAAAGTTAGAAGTTGCAAAGAACGACACTTGTAAGGATTATTTTTATTTGTTAAATGTGAAGAAATTCATGATTTTTAGCCGAGAAAAACACACACACACACTATATATATATATATATATATGTGTGTGTGTGTGTGTGTGTGTGTGTGTGTGTTTGTGTGTTTCACGGCTAAACATCATGATTTTGTTCACACATGGCGGCCTGAGAATCGGCTTACGCTGTGTCAGATGTTTGGGGAAAGTTTTCTCTGATTGTCATCTTTAAGTGAGTTTTTTTTCGTGTTTTTTTACTTGACTTTCTTCTCACATTTCTTGACCACGTTTCTTCCCGTTTTGTGTTGGAATAATGTGCTTGTTTTTCACTGGTGATTGGTTGTCTCTGAAAAGCAGCTGGTAGACTAAAAACTACATTTTTCTTACCGGGTTGCGAAACGCGCGTAAGACACAAATAAAAAATATAGGAATTCGCCAAAATTTAGAAGAAAAATAATGATTGTGAACTGATTTATTTATTTGTTTCTGTCATTTGAATGCAACCAACCAGTATATATATATATATATATATATATATATATATATATATATATATATATATATATATATATATATATATATACATATAATTTTGTATTGACAATAATAATAATAACAATAGTAATAACAATAGTAATAATAATAATATTAATAGTAATATTAATAATAATTAAAAATAATAAATAGGTAATTTAAAATATGAAACAAAGCATTAATTATCATCATATCTTATACAAATACTTGACCATCGTTGGACATCAAGGTTACAAGCCATCAAATCTTGGTTAGTACAAGTTGACCCATCACTGCAGTCACTGATGATGTGTTCCATTGTCTGTCTGGTATTTCCACAAGGGAAGTTGCTTGTTGTGGCTAGTACCCACCTGTTGATGTTTCTGGCTGTCCTTTCTCCTAACCGTTCTTGCTAGGTCCAGAGTCGCGCAGACCTTTCCTTGGGAGATCCGTTCCATGTGGGAGATGTTCTCTGGGTTCTTGGATAGCTTTGTTTAAGTAGTCATTCCAATCATTCCAATATGTCAATGTATTAGTTTTGTAACACATGCAGGGTCAAGGCTCTCTTTGATCATGTAACTCTTTCTTGATTTCGACCTACCTCTTGGTTGTTCATCGCCAGATATAGGGTGTCCTCTGTCGGTTTCCTGTTTGTATTTTTGAATTCTCACATAGACATCCCTTTGGATATGAGGAGGTGCTATGCCATCCTATCTGTACACTGTTGGTGAAGGTTTCAAGATTAAATTCAAAACCTAATACTGTGGTCATCTCACACATTACGAACGTAAGAGAAATTATAATTTTTTTTCTGTAAAAGTACAAAATAGCTAACACTCGAGAACTCGTAAGCTCAAAAACAAAACAAAACAAACCCAAAAAATTAACAGTACATAATTTATATGAAACACATTAGAATCAAATTCTCTATCAGACACGGCTAGTTTTAACGTGTGGAAACGATTTGTATGATTTTTACCGTTTAAAAAAATCTTGCAAATCTTTTCCACACTTAAAAAATTCGGTTTCCGCCATTTTTTTTAGGTTTACAAGCTCTCGAGTGTGACTTTTTCTTAGTTTACGGCTAAAAAAATTCTACGCGTTAAAATTAGCCAGGTTAGGCAGAGGATTTCATTCTAATGCGATTTATATAAATTATGTGTTTTTCTGTGGTTTATGAGTTCTTGAGTGTTAACTATTCTGTATATTTACCATTTTTTTTTGTTTAAATTACCGGTTCCCGAACGAACTCAATTCTATTTACGCAATGCTTTATTCTTATTCCTATAAAGTAACTTTAAATTTGAAAGCACATTTGTTGAACAGCAAAAGTAAAAAAAAAACTAACTTATGAAAACAAAAGATAAAATAAGAAAAAGTTAGACAGAAAAAAATGCCTTCAGAATATGAAAGTATTTCCATTTTGTTTCTCTTTGTTTCTCAACTTTTTCTGTCAGTGACTCTTGTGGTATTCGTCGTCACCCACGGCGTTAACGACATCGTCTGTTGGAATCCCGAAAAGAATGGCGAGCTTCTGAAATGGGAAGGGCAACGAGTTGTTACCCCCCCCCCCCCCCCCTTACGAAGTGGGCGTTAGATTCGGGTTAAGAAAAAATGGGTGGTATTTTAACAGTGGGCTATTAATACGAGTATTACGGCATGATCACCGAGAGACACCGGTTTCCGTTAGATCACCGAAGTTGAGTGATGTTGAGCCTAGATGAGTATTGATTTACCTCCTCTCCAGGGGGTTAGGCATAAGGCCAGTTTTTTTATCTTACTCCCACAAGTAAGATGTGACCCAAGGTCGGGTCGGGAAAGTGGGACTTGAAAAGCCAGCGCCCGAGAAGGTGAGCACTCTGGCCATTAAAAATTGCCTGAGCAGCCCCGTCGGCATTCCCCGGTAGGGGCGCCTCAGGCAGTAAGCAATAAACTTACTCCTCCCCAAAGAGGGGAGGCAAAGCTTGGGAGGGTGGACCTCCTAGAACTGCACAGGACAGACCCATAGACCGGCGTAAATCAAGCCCCGAAGGCCAATACAATACCAGTTTATGGGGTGTAGTATCCATCGGAACAGATACTACACTTTGATCTTAGCCAAAAAGGCGTAACAATTTGGGATTAACAAGCGCTGTATGCGGAAGCACTCTCTGTTTATCTCGGCATTGTTTCCAGTCGTCCTGAACTTCCCCTTCATGAGAGGTGTGGTTGTGTATTGGGCAATCCTTGCTTAACAATATACTCTCCCCGCAAGCACCCTTACACGGGGGTATCCACTGTCTCTCGAGCCTGAACGGAGGCCCAGTGTGCAGTAGTATTAATACATTTTCTCATGTAATTTATGTATTTCTTATTGCGTATAAATTTTTATTTATACAAACATTTTGGCTACATATGTGCATACATGTTTCAGCTACGCTTCATAACGCTTCTGACAGAGATAATTCTGAAAAGACGAATTACTTTTTTTGAACGCCAGCATTACGATTTATGTTAGTGGACAGTTTCGATAGAAGAACAGGGAATTTGAGGAATGTATGGAAGGAGGAAAATATTAGAAGGAAATCAATTAGAGCATATCTATCTATCTATCTATCTATCTATCTATCTAATACATATTTGTTATTGTTTATTATCTATGTACGTATACGTTTCGTCCTTTTTAATAATCGGGACTCATCAGCATAGAGATATGACTATTCACTACCGGTCATGTGATTCGAAACCCCGGATTACGAGTATTTTGCAACTCAAATCCGACGCCTTAACCACACGCCCAATTTTAAATAGCGAATAAACTGTGATAATTTGAACACTTTATCGGCGGCTTAACGTCCGAGAGCGCTCTACTTTTTTAATGAAAGGAACGATGCATTTAAAGCTAGTGACGTCATGTTGTGTTAATACTACATTTACAGTGCTCTACTTTTTCGAGGAGCGACAAATAATAATAAATATTTGTTATTGTTATTATATATATATATATATATATATATATATATATATATGTATATATACATAAAAATTTAAACAAGCAAAAATATATAAATAAATAGATAAACAAGCAACAATAAACACATATCCACCCACCCATACACAGGTATACTTATATACCTATGTTACGGGTCTCTTTACATACATCGTCAGGACTTCATACTGATACTCAAACACCCACACACATACAATACGCACACAAATACACATATACACATATATATGTACACACACACACACACACACACACACACATATATATATATATATGCATACATATGCAGATATATACACATACAAAAACATATATTTATACATAGATACATAATCACACCCTTGCTAACACAATTTATTACTTTACCCGGACTAAGCAATTAGAGCAATAAAACACTTCACTCCCTAACTGTAACTATCACACAGGCCCCTATCCGTATCTTCTTTTGCTTCAGACCAATTATAAGACCGTTGTAACAACGCTAACATAACTCATCCACTCAAAGGAAATCTTCAAAATCAGGGAGATAAACACATAACAAACTTTGTGTGTGCGAATTAAGTGAGTTCAGCTCCCATGTCTAAGAATTCAAATAGTCAAGAGAAAGTAACTTTTTATACAAAAAATTACTCCCAAACAACAAAATTTTACCGAATCTATATATGAGCCAATATTATGTTTTGATTAGAGTTTCTTAACAGGTCAAAGGCAACAGATTTATTTTATTGAATATTAGGCTCAGGGATTGATGAAGCTAGATTGAGATAATTAATTCTGTTATTTTATGAGATAGGTGTTTAAAAAATGACATAAAAATTAGGTCCTTATCTTGATAGGTTCAACTTATTCTATAGTATTAAAATTAAAAGATGGTTATATAAGAGCTACATAAGACTCCTAGAGATAAGTAATAATTTCCTGACTATGAATTAGTTTCTTTCTACTTTTTTCTGTATTCATCAGTATTTTAATCGTGAAAACCATTTAATATTCAGGTTATTAATTTTTCTGAAAAATTGAAGCTTCGATTTATTGGAGTAAATTCTAATACAAAACATTTTGAAGTTTGTCTTGCCTTATAAAAAATTGAATCCGTCCTTAAATATATATTCTTGTACTTTTTTAAAACATTATTGGCTCTATAGTGGAAAACAGAGATCTCTGGACTTTGTTTTGTTATGTTTATAATTATTTAACAATTACATTTGAATATTGCTTGTATAGTATTGATAAAGAACTATTGTGCTGATGAAGCGATTCATATGGTTGTCAATCATGCTATGGATGTGATAATAAAATGGACATTTCAGAAATATGTACACAATAATATTTGTTGATGACGAATTTTTTGGAGCATGATTAGAAAATACTGATTATGTAATAATTTTTTACTCTACTGAATTACAATATATGAGTTCTGTTGGATTTAAAGTCTTAATCATTGAGCTTAATTTCATCTGCACGATTCACTTGTATCATAGATACTTGGAATGCTTAATTTTTCTATATTTATATAATTGAATCGGTCTCCTTATGATACAACTAAAGTTATAGTCTTTGACCCTTCTTTAACACACACACACGCACACACACATACATACATATATATATATATATATATATATATATATATATATATATATATATATATATATATATATATATATATATATGCATGTTTGGTTAAACAGTAGAGCCAGCTTCTGTTTATCTATTTTTTTATTCGTTTTTTCGATTCGTCGCACGACCGATTTGGTATTGTCGTCCATGTTGTATCATGCCCTATCAGAGAATGTGTCTCTGCAAACAACACGTATATCGGCATGACTAGAACTAGCATATCACGCCGACTAACCTGCCATCTCACTTCCCCTCAAAGTTCCATCTACCAACACTTGATAACACATAGCATCCCCAAAAATGAATTCAGGAATATTTTAACTAAGAACACAGTCATTCTTGGGATCTCATATTGCAGTATTCGTCTCCCCATCATGGAAGCGTTGTTTATTCAAGTAAATAAACCTAGTATCAACCATGCTCGTTATGAGGGGGGGGGCGAAGGTATGTTGAAGTGTTGTTGAAGTGGTATTGAAATGTTTTTTAAAAGCGTCTTCTTAATAAATTCACCAATCTTTTATTTTGCATACTCATTCATCCGCCAGAAGATGACCGACGTCGGTCGAAAACGTTCGCGAAAATAAGGCGATTTTTTTATACAACATGGACGACAATACCAAATCGGTCGTGGGACGAATCGAGAAATCGAATCAAAAAATAAATAAACAGAAGCTGGCTCTACTGTTTAACCAAACATGCATAAGAGAAGGAATGCTGCCTAATTACACACACACACACACACACACACACACACACACACACACACACACACACACACACACACATATATATATATATATATATATATATATATATATAAATATAAAACTCGGGTTCCGGGGTTCGAGCCCGGCGACCAGTGTGACTAATTCTTCTCTACACTGTCGATTCCTATGAAGATGAAACGTATACGTATGTAGAAAAAACAAATATGTATAATTAATTATTTGTCGTCCCCAAGTATAGGCTGGGATCTCTAGCGAGTAGTATTAACACAGCTGTCATCGTGGCTTCAGTTCAATATTCCCTTCAAAAGTTGAACTCTTTACGTCGGCTACCTTTAAATAGGATTAATCTTTCGCTGATTTATCGAGTTATTGGTGACGGTTGTGTGAGCAAAGATGTTGGAATTTGAGTTTGACATATTACTCAGGTACCTGGGTTTGAGTCCGGCGACCGATGGGAATAATTCTTCGCTACACTGACGATTTCCGTAAGGATAACACGTATATGTATGGAGATAAAAACAAATATTTATAGTTTATATATATATATATATATATATATATATATATATAAATAATTAATTATGACAATATTTGTATTAGCATATACTATCTGATGAGACCCATCTTGGTCGACATAATTTATAATGTGGACAGCCCTAATGTGTTTTTAGTTTATTTCTTTTGTATATATATATATATATATATATATATATATATATATATATATATTGGGATATATTTGTTACGTATGGTTGGTAAACAAACGCTTTATCACACCGCGAAATCGACGCGGTGCAAATGGGACCAAACACTATTCCCGTTGAAAGAAAATACTTTTACTCAGGTTCGAACATTTACGTGGACAACAACCAAATAGTGACCGACAACAAATACAAGGCTTTGGAATACATGCAATTTATCTTATATATAAAGTAAAGACGTTTTTTCCCCTGTACCTTCGCGTCGAATAGGAAAATAAACTTGAACTCAATAGGTTACTACAATCACTACAACATCAAGCTTATTCGCTCGAGCGTGTTCTTAGCAAACTCTACACTCTTACATCCACCTCGGGCAAATTACTACTTTCGTTCCTCCATCAGTCACTCTCCCCAAAACAGACACCATAGAGGTAGTAGCAAGAACATTTCTCTCTAACATTTTACTCCTCCCACTCTACCAGTCTACACCGGGCACAACTACACAAAGGATACTTTACACATTTTACACCCTTATTATTTATGTTACATCCGTCTTCACATTACAACACAGTAGCATACGTTGCACAGAAAATATAACATACGCTCCCTTCAATACATGTGCCTACGTCACTTCCGTTAAATACTATTACGCAATCTCATACTCTCAGCCTCGACCAGCGTATACAGTTCACGAAACGCCTGCCTCATTCACTACGCTTAAACAGTTATGCCGATTAACCTTACCGACCTAGAGACTACTTCAGGTAATACGCCGTTCCTGTTCTGCTATTTACCATACATCTACCATAAACAACATTACGTTTTACTTACTTAAAAAAAAAAACTTCTACACAATTTGAACCAACGGAATACGTTAAGATAAAAACAAACTGTTACAGATTAACCGATTAACATTCCCTCATTCTTACTTCACACCGATTTTCCCCATTCTTTTAATGGCTATTCATTTACATTATACCTTAACATTTAAAAAATAACTGTTCACTATTCTGAGAAATTTGTAATTCCTACAATAAATAAACAAATATTACTTTTATAAATTATTATTAAATAAAATACAATAACAATTGCTTTTTTGGGATAACTTCCCTCACCGTTAAATACTTACAGAAAATAAGCAAAACATAAACAAACCGATTACATACATTTATTCTTTACGTTTTTCACATTAGTTTACATAAACGCCACCAATTACATAAAAACAAATACATTACATTTCATCTCTAAAAAATAATATAAAAAATTTACGTTTTCCTTACTAAAACAAAATAAATACAGTTACTTCTACAGATTTTTACCCACCGTAATACTTTACGAAAAAAAAAACCAACGGATTACGTTAAGAAAAAAAAACACGGTTACAGAATAGCCGAATTAGATTCCCTGATTCTTGCTTCGCACGGATTCTTCCCATTCTTTTAATGTCCATTCATTTAAATGATAACAGTTCATTTAAAAAAATAACTGTTGACTACTTTGAGAAACTTTTAATTCGTACAATAAAAAAATATATATATTATTTTTATAAATTATTACTAACTAAAATACAATAACAATTGCTTCTTTGGGAAAACTTCCCTAACCGTTAAATCCTTTGATAAAATAAACAAAACATAAACAAACCGAAAAGATACATTTTTCCTTTACGTTTTTCTCATTATTACACTTAAAGGACAGCGATTACATAATAACAAACATGAAATATTTCAACTATAAAAAATAAGATAAAACAATTACGTTTTTACTTACTAATAGAAACACAAAAAACTTTACTTCTACAGAATTTGACCCAACGTAATACGTTCGGAAAAAAAAAGGTTATAGATTAGCCAAATGACATTACCTACTTCTTCCTTCGCACGTATTTTTCCCATTCTTTTAATGCCTATTCATTTAAATGATAACTTTTTATTTTCAAAATAACTGTTCACTATTTTGATACAGTTTATTTCATACAATAAAAATAAATATTATTATTTTTTATAAATTATTAATAAATAAATTACACTAACAATTGCTTCCTTGTGAAAAGTTCCCTCAACGTTAAATACTTTGAGAAAATTACCAAAACAGACTAGATACATTTTTTTTTAATCCAATGTTGGGGTGGGGGGGAATTGAAATCTCAGCGATGAATTAAAGAGGCCTACAGAGCCCCATTAAAATCACCCCACCCCACATTATCTTTGTATAGACATTCCATTTTCTTTGGCTGAAAAGACAAATGGAAAATGAGCACCACTGAAACACACACATAATTAATGTAACCTGCAGAGCATTACAAATTGTATTCGGATGGTCGGGGAGAAATAAAATGACGATTATATGATTATTTTCAATAAGGAAGACTATTCGCTATTTTTTTAATTAACTGCGATTGAGTGACATGAGTCAAATGCCTAGCAGTGGGGTGTGGCGGGATTGATAGGTTGATGTGGTGGATCTGTTTTGAAAAGTAACAAAATATAAATAAACCGAAAAGAAAAATATTGTATCCGAGAGAGGGGGGCATAAAACACCGAATTGTACAATATATTTAAATCGACAGAAGACTCAGGAATGTGCGGAAAATCCATCAACGCTACTATTTCGAAAAATAAAACAAATAAAACTAAACCGAAATAAAAAAACATGTATTGGGAGGGGGGGGTGGAAATTGCCTATTATATGATTATTTATAATAATAAACACTATTCTCTATTTTTAAATGACTGCGATTGAGTCACATGAGCCAAATGCCTGGTGGCGGACAATGGTGGCCGTGAAAAGTGCTGCCCGTTTTATGTTACGATTCACCTTCTGGCGAGCAAATGTATGGGCCGATTAGATATAACTCTTTCTCAAACACTAAATTAGATATTGTTCTTGCATTGCAAAGCATGCTTCACAGAGAAAATGTATATATCCAACAATTTCAGATGGCGATGGAGCATAATGGAGGTGCAACAAACATTGAGATCCTCTGACATAGATTCAGTTATCAGTGTGGAAATTCCGGATCCAGTGGCATCTTTCACATGATATCATTAGGCACCATATGATTCATGGACAATGTGGAAACATAAACATGTTCACTCTGTCTCAAAGATGGACACTGCAGTAAGAGATATCCCAGACACTTCTTGAGTGAAACTCAATCGGATACAAATGGCTACCCACAATATCGACAACTATCTCCTTTAGCTGGAGGTTTTGAGACGACAGTTACCCTACCTGGCAACATAACAGTTCCTGTAGACAACCGATGCATTGAACCACATAATAAACTGCTTTGTAAGATTTTTTATTCACATATCAATGTTGAATATTGCAACAGCCTGAAATCAATAAAATACATTTGTAAATATGTAAATAAAGGTAGTGATCAAGATACCTTCACAATTGAAAGTAATGCTCATGATGAAGTTAAGAGTACGAAACGGAACGTTACATATCAACCAATGAAACCATTTGGAGAATACTTAACTTTCACATACATGTATATCATCCCCCAGTTATTCACCTATCAGTTCATCTACAAAATGGACAGCGGATCTACTTTACTGAAAGTACTGCGGCAGATACAGTTGCAAATCCAACTTCAACCACTCTAACAGCTTTCTTCAAATTGTGTCAAACAGATTTTTTTGCATGTACACTTTTGTACTCAGAAGTTCCACTTTATTATACCTGGGACACAAAAAATAAGGTCTTCAAGCAACGATTACAGGGTAAGCCAGTTCCAGGCTATCCGTGCGTTAAAAAAAACAGAAGTTTCGGGCAGGGTATGCACCGTGCATCCAAATCAATTTCACTGCTTCTGTTTGAGACTGCTTCTACACAATGTTAGACGTACACAGAGCTTTAATGACCTAAACACGATCAATGGTCAAGTTATGACTACATTCAGGGATGCATGTAATGCACATGGACTACTTGAAGAAGCTTTTACTGAAGATTTCCTTCTTAGGAAATGCAATCAACAGCCTGAAGTTGATATAACACTTTCAGACGACATCTTCAATATGGCTTTAGTACATATAGAAGCTATGACTTATAGGATGAATGGTAAAACACTGACAAAATTGGGTCTTACCTCACCTAATCGATCTAAATCGAACTAAATAATGAGCAAATTCATATTTTCCGTACTATAGTTAATACTGTAGAAGATCAGCAAGGTGGCCTGATATTCCTTGATGCACCCAGAGGTACAGGAAAGACATTTGTTACCAAGTTAATTCTTGCTAAAGTTAGGTCAGAAGGCAAAATAGCTGTGGCAGTCACATTATCTGCCATTGCAACCACTCTTCTTCCTGGTGGTATAACAGCTCACTCCACATTTAAGTTGCCATTATCCTTAACAAAAGATGCTGATCCAATTTGTCAAATAGAAAGAGGATCAGATCCAGCTAAAGTTTTACAGAATTGTTCCTTGATCGTATGGGATGAATGTACAATGGCACATAAACAAGCGTTCGATGCTCTAGATAAAACATTGCGTGATCTCAAGAAACGTGATGTTGTTATGGGTGGCATAACACTTTTATTATCAGGTGATTTCCGACAAACGCTTCCTATTGTTCCACGTGGAAGTCCCGCTGACGAGCTTAATGCTTGCATTAAATTGTCATATTTGTGGAAGTACATTAAGACTGTAACGTTATTTACAAACATGCGTGTACATCTCAATAGTGACCCAATGGCTGGTGAGTTTGCCTCCCTACTCCTAAAAATAGGTGATGGCAAGCTTGCAACAACAAACAATGGCAAGATTGTTATTACTCCAGGTATTGGCTCAATTGTTTCATCACTCACAGAACTTAGTAGCAAAGTTTATCCAAATATATCCGAAAACTATGTGCATCCTGAATGGCTAACGGAGAGAGCAATTCTAGATACTGAAAATGACATGGTACATGTCATCAATCAACAACTGCTTGATGAAATTCCAGGTGATAAACAAACTTTCACTTCTGTGGATTCTACTCTCGATGACGACCAGGCTGTACAATACCATACAGAATTTTTAAATTCATTAGAATTGCTTGGTATGCCAACACACAAATTAAAGCTGAAAGCTGGATGCCCAATTATGTTACTCCGGAATCTTGATGTTCCAAGGCTATGTAATGGAACGAGACTGTGTGTTAAACGCATGAAACCTCATGTGATAGAAGCTGTAATACTAACTGGTGTGGCAAGGAGCAAACTGACATTCCTTCCCAGAATACCCATTATTCCGTCGGATTCTGCAATAGAATTTAAAAGGCTTCAGTTCCCAGTTAAATTGTGTTTTGCCATGACAATTAACAAGTTCCAAGGACAATCATTGACAGTGGTTGGTCTAAACTTGACTTCACCTTGCTTTAGCCATGGCCAGTTTTATGTAGGATATTCAAGGGTAGGCTCTCCACAATGTCTATACATATTGTCACCAGAAGGTAAAACATCAATCCTATTTTAATTACTTAAATTACTTCCAGTGAAATGATTTATTTTCTGAATCTATTTATTTAACTTAAAAATTAAAATCAGGCTGTTATATTTCCCCGGGCAACGCCGGGACACGGGTCCTGCTAGTTTAAGTAATAAAGGAAGGAAATAATATCTTAAAACAAGCAGGATATTGTGGGAAAATGGACGAAGGCGCGTATGCATAATTTTTGTTTGTAACAACAACAAAAAATAATTTGGATTGTTTTCTCTTATTGTTTTTTTTTTGTCTTTGTTTTTTCTCCGTTTTGACCTGTATCACACATAGTCTCTCATTTCGCAATCCGAATTATTATTCAATAAGGTTTCCGCTCCTTACAAAATTATTCCTGCATTTTCTTGCGTGAACATAAGCAATTTCTGGGAGTTCCATTATCTGCAACAAAAAGTCGATGTCTCTCTTCGGTCACTTTCGTGTTTGTTGCCATTTTGTGACCGTTCGAATTTTTGTTGATTCTTTAAGCGTTATTTACATTCTGTCTAGAGCTGATGATACTCTTCTCGTATTGTTCTTTGGATTTCAGCAAGCAGGTTGAAATGGACATTTTATTTCTGGACATTTTATTTCTGGAAATTTTATTTTAAGGTCTATGCCTTAGTGAGATGTACCCAGAAACTGACAAATACAGTTATTATTATTCATTTCTGGCATCTCCATCAGTACGCTCCTTATTTGGGCAAAATTGCCCGTTATTTTTTTTCTGTTTTACGGACGTTGTCTCATGCATGGCGCGTAATGTTCAAAAGTTTCGCCCGCCTAATGTTTATCGTGAAAGGAAAAACGGATTTTTGTGAAATTTTAACAATAGTTATTAGGCATCAATTAATAAATAGTTTTCATATTTCTGTTTCTTTGGAGTATTTGAAAGGATTTTAGGAGGCATAATCTGAGAACAACCCTCGATTAGAAAATTCAAATATTTCAGATTTGCATTGAATTGGATCCATAATAGTTGGACACCAATTAAGCAAGATTCCCTGATTATCAATTTCTTCTAAAGCAAGACCCCTAAAGTTTAAGCCTTAAATATTAGACGTTTTCGAGAATAAAAATTATGTAATGGATTTTGATCAAAATTTGAATAAAGATTCCAGACATAAGTATTAGTATACTTTGATTTTACTATTCTTAAAAGGACATAAAAGTGGTATATATATATATATATATATATATATATATTTTTATCAACTACGAGCGAGCCAACGCTCTTCTTCGTTCGACACCAGAATTTGAATTCATAACCGCCAAAATACACCGGCGCGGATACATCGCACCAAGGACGTTTATCAAGTAACAAAAGGAATAAGTTTGTTGGTCCCCCGATTTATAAAATCAGGAGATCTATGTTTTGAGGCATTTCCGTCCGTCCGTCCGTCCGTCCGTCTGTCCGTCCGTCCGGATTTTTCTCCGCAACCATCCATTGAATTTCTCCGAAATTTTGCATGAAGTTGTAACTTTGGTCAGGTTAGAAAGTGACATTCTCCGATCTTTAAAAAAAAATATGGTTAGCCCCCCAGGGGGTGAAAAGGCCCCGAAATGGCAAAAAATGCCATTTTTTGCCCCATAACTTTTCATCCATCCATTCAGTTTCTCAGAAACTTGGCCAAAATGTAGAGGCAATTGTTCCTAATAGAAAATAAGTATCGCTGACCTTGGAAAAAATCTGGTTCGCGCCTCCCGGGGGTCAAAAGCCCCCAAAATGGTAAAAATGACCCTTTTCTCCCATAACGTTTGATCCATCTATTCAATTTTTCTGAAACTTGGCCAAAATGTAGAGGCAATTGTTCTGGATAGAAAATGAGCATCCTTGACCTCAGAAAAATTCTGGTTCGCGCCCCATGGGGTACAATGGGGGTCAAAAATGCCCCAAATTTCCCAAATTTATTGCATTTTACACTCGCCACATCGAGTTACATACAGAGGGAGACCACGCATGCGCGGCTTGTTTATTATTGTTTTTTGATGGAAAAAAAAAATGACACAATACTGGTCAAATCTGATGATGGAATTTTATTCCGAAATTAATGAGATTAAAAAAAAAAAAAATTAATCTTGCATTGATATTGGCTTATATTTTCAATTTTAATACAAACACAGCAATGCTTTTAAATGAACGAACCATATTATATATATATATATATATATATATATATATATATATATATATATATATATATATATATATATATATATATATATGAGAGAGATAACATTATCGTCATTTTTATTCTACTACAGTCAGTCTGCAGTTTCTTTAATGCAGTTGGGTGCCTAATATTAGGACCATGATCGGCGTGATGGGTAAGCGCGCCTCTCTATTGTTGTAAAGAAAAGTTAATTTGTTCGTAGCAGCCCATGTTTGCTTTAGTGTCACGTGATCTTAATATTAAAAAAAAAGAAACTGGTTTAGTTTTTAAACATTTATTTTATCAACCGGTGAGACCACGGTCGACAGGTATATCTTAAAGGTTACTGGTTTCTACTAACAGATCTTTATTAGTTTCATGACCTTGTTTAACGCTATCATCTATCTATTATCATGGTAACAAAACGTTATTAGCGTTATAGTCTTGTTTAATACTATGTATATTATTATTGTAAAAACTATTCATGTCATGGTCTTGTTTATTTATGTTTATTATAATACTAACACAACTTCATTGGTGTTATGACCTTGTTTTCTTAAGGGTGAGTTGGGTGTGTCTTTCACCTTTGCACACATAGGATGTCTGAGAATAATGGACTGAATCGTTTATATACATTTTCTTTAGTCTGCAGCTGCTACTGCTGCCCCCCCCGACCCCAACCCAACTCTCATTCGTCGTGAATTTTTGTTTATGACCCCTGAAGAATTTTCCGTCACCCATGGCGTTTACGACATCGCCTGAGATTCTTACAGAAGAATGAATGACATGGGATAAAACTATCTAAAAAGTATTTTAGATATTTAAAAAAATCGTAAACAAAAATGAGAGGGAAAGGAAGTGAGCGAGAGAGCTGTTATATATTTACGGCAAGTCAACACTTTTTGGGGTTTCTAATGCCAAACATGCTAATACGAGTCACTGTATACAATTAGTTGAACACAATGAGTGACTAGATAGATAGATAGAGAGATAGAGAGAGAGAGAGAGAGAGAGAGAGAGAGAGAGAGATACAAAGAAAGAAAGAGAGAGAGAGAGAGATTACAATATTTAAGAAAAAACTATACTATTTTGTTATCAATGCACCCGAGTAACGGTAGGCATGTTAGTTAGTTTGCTTGAAGCATTGTGTGTATTGTAAAAAGTATTGCATTAAAGGCTATTACAATGCGTGTATGTTGTTTAATCTCTCTATAAATAAAGTGAGATATGTGTATATATTTATATGTCTATTGCTATGTACAAGATGATATCCAAAACTAATGAACGGATTATTACGAATTTTGGAATATATATTCTAGGAACAGAGTGAGTAACATGGGCACATAATTTATTTTGTAAATATATATATATAACTCTTTTTTATTTACGGTTCTAGTATTTAATTTGTTTTACGTGAAATATTAATAAATTGATTTGAGATTCCATTCTTATTTTCTCTTCTCATTTATTTTTGTTCATCTGTCCCACCTTCCGGTACATATATCACATTGCTCCAGCCTCGGATTACAAACTTACACTTATATTTACCAGCAATGTTTCAAGTAAACTACAATTTCCTTATATATATATATATATATATATATATATATATATATATATATATATATATATATATATATATATATATATATAATAGTTAAAAGCCTCTTTAAATATGTAATAGTCTTAAAAGTAGAGCGCTGTTTGAAATTGAAAAGTCTATTGTCATTTCTGCGATAAGCAAGTTCCGCTCGAGCGTTGAACACTGTAGACGACAAGACACTTCCCCCGCCTCTCGGGTAAGTGTATCTTAATTTCAATTACTGTCTGTGTCGATTTCTCGCCGCTGTGTGATCATAAGCGTTTGTCTCGTGATTCTAGCCTTAAAAAAATCGTCTGTAGGTGAAAAATACTTTAATATTAAAAAATATTCATAGTATATATATATATATATATATATATATATATATATATATATATATATAAATTTAGGTAATAGATTTAGTTATACTGGATAAACCTCTAAACTCATTAACTAATCAGTATGCATTTTGAAATATATATTCTCAGCAACATAGTTCATAACATGGGCACATTATTTTTTTGTAAACGTTACCATTTCGGGGATACGCCATTCCAAAAAACTTTTAAAATAAATTAAATAAAACAAAATTAATAGAGAAAAGAATAGCTCTACATCAAATTTTGAACTATATTAAGTAATACATGATAAAAAGGATGGGTGCGCACATATAAACGTCAATAATGTGTATGTATTGGTAGAATGCAAAACTATTGAACGTAACATTATGAATTATGGAATATGTATTCAAATCAACAGGGTGAGTAATGTGGCCAACTTTTTTTTGATAAACTTCACCATTTAGGGGAGTACGGAAGAAACCCGTACCATAGCACCAAAAGAAAGAAAACAAAAATTAAATTTCAAACTAATGCGATATTAATTCCTTATAGCCGTTATGTGATGTGTATCCTACTAGTATAATATAAGAACATATAAATTTATAGAGAAAAGACCAGTAATACAAGATGACATTACAAGTAATAATATAATCCCTGGAATATATATTTAATACTTTTTCATTTTCTTATATTAAAAATGTCTTGATATTTTAGTGTTATAGCTCCTTAATTAGTGGAATGAAAATGGGCCACGCCCACAAATGCCAAGGGTACCATTTCTTGCACGGGATCACGCAACGAACAGAGCAATGGATAGTGGAACATACAGTGTAGCGGTTAGAGTAACGAACTGAGTAACAAACAATGTTATGTACAGAGGAACGGACAACGTAACGAGCAGAGTAACAGATAGTGGAACATATAGTGTATTGGTTAGAGCAACAAACCGAGTAACATACAATGTTACGTACAGAGGAACGGACAACGTAACGAACAGAGTAATTGATGGCTGAACATATAGTGTAGCGGTTACAGTAACGGACTGAGTAACATGCCATGTTGCATAAAGAGGGACGGACATTGCAAAAACAAAGTTACGGATAGTAGAACATATAGTGTATTGGTTAGAGTAACAGACTAAGTAACATACAATGTTACGTACAGAGTAAGTGATATATATGTTTCGATAGTAGAACATATAGTGTACTGATTAGAGTAACGGACCGAGTAATATACAATGTTACGTACACAAAGACGATCAACGTAATGAATAGAGTAACGGATAGTGTTACATATAGTATAGCGGTAAGAGTAACGGACCGAGTAACATACAATGTTACGTACAGAGTAATGGATATATATGTTTCGGACAGTAGAACATATAGTGTACTGATTAGAGTAACGGACCGAGTAATATACAATGTTACGTACACAAAGACGATCAACGTAATGAATAGAGTAACGGATAGTGTTACATATAGTATAGCGGTAAGAGTAACGGACCAAGTAACATACAATGTTACGTACAGAGTAATGGATATATATGTTTCGGACAGTAGAACATATAGTGTACTGATTAGAGTAACGGACCGAGTAATATACAATGTTACGTACATAAAGACGATCAACGTAATGAATAAAGTAACGGATAGTGTTACATATAGTATAGCGGTAAGAGTAACGGACTAAGTAACATACAATGTTACGTACAGAGTAATGGATATATATGTTTCGGACAGTAGAACATATAGTGTACTGATTAGAGTAACGGACCGAGTAATATACAATGTTACGTACACAAATACGATCAACGTAATGAATAGATTAACGGATAGTGTTACATATAGTATAGCGGTAAGAGTAACGGACCAAGTAACATACAATGTTACGTACAGAGTAATGGATATATATGTTTCGGACAGTAGAACATATAGTGTACTGATTAGAGTAACGGACCGAGTAATATACAATGTTACGTACACAAAGACGATCAACGTAATGAATAGATTAACGGATAGTGTTACATATAGTATAGCGGTAAGAGTAACGGACCAAGTAACATACAATGTTACGTACAGAGTAATGGATATATATGTTTCGGACAGTAGAACATATAGTGTACTGATTAGAGTAACGGACCGAGTAATATACAATGTTACGTACACAAATACGATCAACGTAATGAATAGAGTAACGGATAGTGTTACATATAGTATAGCGGTAAGAGTAACGGACCAAGTAACATACAATGTTACGTACAGAGTAATGGATATATATGTTTCGGACAGTAGAACATATAGTGTACTGATTAGAGTAACGGACCGAGTAATATACAATGTTACGTACACAAATACGATCAACGTAATGAATAGATTAACGGATAGTGTTACATATAGTATAGCGGTAAGAGTAACGGACCAAGTAACATACAATGTTACGTACAGAGTAATGGATATATATGTTTCGGACAGTAGAACATATAGTGTACTGATTAGAGTAACGGACCGAGTAATATACAATGTTACGTACACAAATACGATCAACGTAATGAATAGATTAACGGATAGTGTTACATATAGTATAGCGGTAAGAGTAACGGACCAAGTAACATACAATGTTACGTACAGAGTAATGGATATATATGTTTCGGACAGTAGAACATATAGTGTACTGATTAGAGTAACGGACCGAGTAATATACAATGTTACGTACACAAATACGATCAACGTAATGAATAGAGTAACGGATAGTGTTACATATAGTATAGCGGTAAGAGTAACGGACCAAGTAACATACAATGTTACGTACAGAGTAATGGATATATATGTTTCGAAATCTTTTAGATGACGATTGATAATTAGTATTGTTTGGATTATTCGGAGGACGTTTCTCATCTTGGATGTTATTTTCACAACATTTCAGCCCATATAACTTCAGAACTTCTTCAGGATCGTCTTATCGAACGAGGGAAACTTTATGTCGAACTAAGTAATTTGTACGGAATTTCGAACTGAATCCTTTATTTAATCCACAGGGGTAAATTGTTCTTGTCCCGTCAACCATGACCGAGTAGAAGTTTTAAATAATTCTTAATTATAGTCTTAGTATCGCCTGTACTAAGGATTTAAACCCTAAACCCTCAGAAGACTGTCACTTAGAACTGATTTTTACTTTGCACTTTAATAAAAAAAGGGTGCGGATATTACTGGAATCTTGGAGAGGCTTATTGTCAATCAAATTCAGGACAGCGCAGCATAAGTGAGTGCAGCAAACTATCCAGAAAGTAATACGAAACAGACCCGACTGCGTGGGAAAGATTTTCCGAATGTACTTTGAACATGCAGACAAATGGTGCGAGCATAAATCGGGTCCACTATTGGAAAGATAAAGACAAACATCCTATGAGACATGGAAATACAAACGGACAGTCGTGATAATACTAAAAAAAAAAAGGAAAACGCCTGCCAAATAGTAGATTTCGCCGTCCCAGCCGATCTCCAGGTTAAATCCAAGCTGGCCAGAAAACTGAGGTGAACATGGAAGAAGACCACCGTAATAGAAATAAGAGTAAAGAAACGGCCCCGAGAAAATCTTGGAACAGGACTAGGAGAAATTAGAATCAAAGGGAGGATTGCGGAAACCAACTAACATAGCAGATAATCCCAACTAATCACTTTATCTGATAAACTGAAATAGAAAAACAGTGCGTAACCAAACATAGGAGGAGCATTGCACGAAACCAAGGGAATTGAAACTACCTGACTAGATAAGAAAAATAAAATAATCGCCCTCCCTTTCCCCCATAAACGTGATAGCACCAATATCGGTTGGTGTTACAGAAGATGGTCATTATGGGTCAGAGGGGACGGAAAGACCTAAGTCGAAGAGCAAAATCCAGACCGCCATTGAAACGACACGGAGAGTTCTGTAAATCCTGAGAACGTTTCTTGCTACCCACGTAATTCTTGGCCTTTTGGCTAAGATCAAAGTGTAGTATCTGTTCCGATGGATACTGCACCCCATAGACTGGTATTGTCTTGGCCTTCGGGGCTTGGTTTACACCGGTCTATGGGTCTGTCCTGTGCAGTTCTAGGAGGTCCACCCTCCCAGGCCTCGCCTCCCCTCTTTGGGGAGGAGTAAGTTTATTGCTTACTGCCTGGGCGCCCCTACCGGGGAATGCCGACGGGGCTGCCCAGGCAATTTTTAAACCCCACTTTCTCGACCCGACCTTGGGTCACATCTTACTTGTGGGAGTAAGATAAAAACTGGCCTTGTGCCTAACTCCTGGAGAGGGGTAAATCAATACCCACGTTCCAGAGAATACCAATAGCAAGTACCAGCGAAGAAAAACAATCAACGGCAAACGGTTGTTAGGAGAACACAACATGATTTGCAACGATTACCGAAAGAAGCGAAGGGTTTTGGAAATATGTGAAGGCTTGTTGTCATTCAGACTCTAGGGAACACCACCAATTGTTGACAGTAAGCGATTACTGGTAATATTCCTAGTCAGTCATTAATAATAACAAAAGTTTTAATAAAGAAATTAAAAGAAAAAAATGATTTTTCGATTGTCGCTAAGAAAATTAAATCGATTAAATAATAATAATAAAAACCCATCCAATATTCATTTGTTCAAAACAAAAATTCTACTTTCGGTTTCGTTTTCATATTTCTGCGGGCCTGTAATTTATTTCCGGTTTAATCTACGTCTTTTACATTTACGGGACATATTCTATTGAAAACATCCTGTTTTTATAGTTGCTAATGAATTAAGAGGTGATGAGGGCGGGTTTGACGACGATGGCAATGCGTGGTGGCGGCAGCGGAACTGGGGGAGACGGAAATACAGATCAGGATTAAAGGTATCTCAAAGCGACCGGGGAAGGTACACTGGAGGAAGGAAGATAAAAAAAAAACGGAATGAAAATGGTTTGATTTCTAACATACAGAAAGTTAATGAAAAGCTAAAAACTAAATAAGTAGATTAATAAAAAAGAAAAAGAAAAAGAGAGAAAAAGAAGGATTATATAAAAGAAAGAGAACTTCTTATAAATAAAAATGAAAGCAAAAAGAAAAAAAAAACATCGATCAGAAAAATTATGAAATAAAGATAAATCTCGAAGACTAATAGAGATTTGGTATCTGTTTGTCTGAAGCCACTAGATTTCGAAGTCGATTTTGTACTCTGCCAAGGCAGGAAAGAGTGCTCTGTTTAGCACCTCCCCAGATGTGACAGCAGTATTTCATTTTTGGACGTAGGAGAGTAGAAAGTGGACCTTTCGTTTACTTTAGGCAGCCTCGTAACACTCGCTTCCCTTATTTCGTCCTTTAGTCCTCACATTCAATGAGCGATGTTTCTGACAAAGAGGGAAGAATTGCTGTTTTCTGTGTCGGAATCTATCCATCTAACACTTATCGTTGGCTAGTTTTTGACCTTTAGCTCCTTACATCAAGTGGCTTCATAACTTGTCTGGAGCGATTGCAATAAAAAATACCGGCTATATAAATTTCACCACACGTATCCCAAGCATAAATAATGCCTTGAGGTGATGGAGCATTAATCTGAGCTTATGTTATTTGGAAACCCCTGAATTTTACAGTTGAACGCATCTTGTATGAGAAAAGGGGATATAGAGATTTCGAAGTCGATTTTGTACTCTTTCAATGCAGGAAAAAGTACTCTGTGTGGCACCTCCCCAGATGTGGCAGTAGTATTTCATCTTTGGACGTATACCATAACTCTCTTTCAACCGATAAGAACTCTATGCGACATTAATGTTTATAAAGATTCGTTTGTTTCGCTGTTCTTTTTTTTTCATCCTAATTTTTGAAGTGTTAAAAACAAGGTCACAGACTAAAGTAGCAAAACGCATCAACATATTCGTTGCATAAAGAAAATATGAAAAGAATCATTTAAAAATATTCAGGAACTAGTTCTGGGAACTTTTGCCACAATTTGTAAACCAGGGTCACCCAGTCGGATCCCTACACCGATTAAGCCGTAAACAATCCTGCATACCTACATTTAAAACATATAACGTTATTTTATTTCATTTTTCATTGTTATTTTTTTTGCATTTCTGTATAAATGCGTGCATATTTAGGAATAAAGGAGTGTGCATCTATCGTAATCAAAGGCGAATGCAGGTTCGCAGACTTATATCGCCTCCCACACACACTCACACACACACATACTCACACGCGCACTTTCATGTTTTCTGTCTCATCACGCATGCGTGTACAACGATGACAACAAAGAAGTAACAAAAAAGAAACGCGTGTTTCCCAAATAAAAAAAAGGTTCTGTATTTTTGTATAGAAAAGAAGAGAGGATTTAAAGCGAAGAAAAGAATAATGAAAAAAAGAAAGAAAAGAAAAGCGAAATGAATGGCATTTTGCTTAAGAATACGGATCGAGTCTCTTTTATAATTTCTTTTAACCTCTATAATATTTTTCGATGTTATAATAAGTGTAAACAACTTCCAGGGAAGCACTATGACGTCATACAGATGAGGCGTGGTCGGAAGGTCGCGACAAGAAATGCAGAAATGAGTACCAAATTAGAGAGAGATAGATATATAGATAGAGAGAGAGAAAGAGAGAGAGAAAGAGAGAGAGAGAGACTGGACGAAAGAGAAAGAAAGAGAGAGGGTCTCAGACAGATACAGAGATATGGTATATGTCTAAGATAGAGCGAGATAGATGGAGATAGGTAGTGAGTTTAAAAGATATGTAGATAGATAGATAGATAGCGAAATAGTGATAGAGAGGGAGAGAGAGAGAGACATAGAGAGAAAGAGAGAGTTTGTGTATTAGAGAAAAAGAGAGATTCAACATGAGGTAAATGAGTATTATATATAGATAGATAAATAGATAGATAGATAGATAGATAGATAGCGAGCGAGTGTGTGTGTATGAGAGAGAGAAGGAAGGAAATATATATATATATATATATATATATAGAGAGAGAGAGAGAGATAGAGAGAGAGAGGGGGAAGGAGAGAGATAGTTGGAGATACACAATAAGAGGTTGATAAGTGTTGTGAAGTTGTCCAACAGTAAATAATAAATAAAGGAAGTCAAGTCGAGGGTTAGTTTAACAAGTGTATTAACAAAGTAAGAAAGTGACTAGCACTTGGCTAGACAGTTACAAGACTGTGCTTTGTCTTCTCTGTGTCTCTGGTGACTCGCACTATTTATAGTGACAACCGGTGTAGTTTCTCCTGTGTAAGAACGGCCGGTGTAACAATAAGAGAGAGAGAGAGGGAGAGTGTGAAAGAGAGAGAGAGAGAGAGAGAGAGAGAGAGAGAGAGAGAGAGAGAGAGTGTGTGTGTGAAAGAGAGAGAGAGGAAAGTTAGATTGAGCATAATAATAAAAGCCAAAACATATAGATCACTCAACTCACCCTGTTTCTTATGCCTCGGTGAGAAACTTGAAATTGTGAGATTTAAAGACAGGGAAAAATTTCTCAACGTCAGACAGGAAACGAGTTTAAACTGCAAAAATTTCAAGGAACATACACTAATCAGACTTTAGATTACATATACTGATGTCGAATAACTACTATTACGTCACATTGAAATTTACTTATTGTTTTGACTTTATTGACCTTTACTTCATTGTGTATATAAGGTCTACTCAATATTATTTTATTTTATTTTAATTGTAATTTTAATTCTATTTATAATTTAATTTTTATTTTTGTGTTTTTAATTTTGGTGTTTTTATATTTTTGTACTTACGTAATCTATATTATCCAAAATCACTACACCTCACCCTATAGTGATCTTATTTTAGTACTTTCTCATAGTTCTCACTTGTTTATATAGAATTAACTATTACAATTAAATACGTTGTACTCAATTGGTTTGCTTGCTTTAATGGTGCTTATCTTGGAAGTTTCGTTGTCTTAATACCAAAGCGAGTATAAATGTAACCAAATAGAACAGAGATAGGAGTAATACTGAAAGATATAAGCACTTAAGTTTTAATTATAGAAATATGGTATGTGTATGTATGTGTATCTGTATGTATGCATACATGCACATGTATTTGTACACATGAGTATGTGTTTGTATGTGCATTGTGTGTATATATATGGATATATATGTATAAGTACATGTATATATATATATATGTAATGAGAGAAATATGGATATATATATATGTGTATATGTTCATGTGCGTGCATATGTATATGTATATGTATATGTGTGTGAATGAATGTAGGTAAATAGGGTGCTCAAAATAAAAGATACAAAGAGTAGGCTGATTTTGAGTTCATCAGAGATCACATCAGCGACGCCCCACAGAGGGAAACCTTCTCACCCTTGTACTCAGTGTGCAAATGAATTAACTGATTCAGCAATCCCCACACTCCTTAATGGTTCACCTCGGAATGTGCATCTGCCATTGCTGAGAGGCAGCAAGCATTCCGAAAATTCGGCTGCAATAAGTCAGCTGCGAATAGACATAAGTTTATAGAGTCAAGAAATTTCTGTAAGGCAGTGTAAGGTTAAGCAAGGATAAGGTATACAGAGATAACCAAAAAACGCATTCAGTCACAGAAACTAGGAACTCGCGATTTCTGGAAAATCTACAATAGTATGGTGAACAATTCCCCCACTATAAAACCACAATGATGTCGTTTGCACGGAAACTGATAAGGCTGAACTACTTGCCCAGCGTTTCGCCTTAAACTCCACTTTGGACTCAGCAAACCTCCTCTATAAAATTCGTTTGCGGACCGACACCACACTTGTAAACCTGGTCATCATCGCATATCAGGTCAGAGACATCATACAAAACCTTGACACCTCTAAAGCATGTGGGCCTGATATTATACTGTAATAGTAATGAAGAAATTCTCTACAGAACTGAACCCTGCCATCTCCAAACTCTACAACAAATGCCTTGCTGAATCTTGCTTCCCCGATTGCTGGAAAACTACCTCTGTGGTACAAGTTTTCAAGAATTCTGCGGACAGAACTGATCCTCAGAACTACTACCCAATCAGTCTACTCCCGATCTTTGCTAAAATCTTTGAATCATTAATCAATCTAGCGATAGTCCGGCACTTAGGGAATGATAAACTTCTTTCTGACCGCAGTATGGATTTATACAAGCGCGATCTACTTCGGATATGCTAACGGTCATCTCTGAACGCATATATATTACACTGGACAAGGCAGGTGAAGCTAGCGCAGTAGCGCTTGATATATCCAAGGTATGGCATAAAGGGCTTCTCTTAAAATTACGCTCATATGGTATTACTGGACAAATATTTAATATAATTAGATCTTTCCTAACCAAAAGAAAGATCTAGGTTGTTCTCGATGGCCGTTCATCTAAGCAACATGACATAAATGCTGGTGTACCCCAGGGATATCTCCTTGAACCTTTATTGTACCTGATTTTCATAAACGACCTCCCTGATAACATTGAGTCTGAGATAAGTATATTTGCTGACGACACCATGCTATACTCTCGTCATGTAGGCAAACAGGCGAGATCATATCTGAAACAATGGCTGAATCTTTAGAAAATGACCCCCAGGCTGTAGTGGATTCGGGTCATAAATGTTTGGTAACTTTTAATGCCGCAAAGACAAAGCTACTTTCCCTCAACAACTACAAGAAACCTCTTCAACCACCGGTTGTCATGGCAAATAACACCCAACCTGAGAGTTCAACATTCAAACTCTTCGGCCTTACATTCACAGGTAGCATGAATTGGAACAAATACATAGAATACATTGCCAAGGCTGCAGGAAAGAAAGTGGACTTCCTCTACCGTGCTAGTAATCTCCTCTTACCTGACATTATCCTGTATCTCTACAATGCCGACATGCAGAGGTTTAAAACTAATGTAAACAGACATTTCGCTACATAGCTCCCAACTTAGGATAACACCCAAAACCTACACCCTAATTCTTAGTAGCCCTTTACGTTTACAGTAGCGGCCTGCCTTGTTTGGAGTTAAATATCTAAAAAAAAATTGGTGTAGTAGGGCTTTGAAAGTTATTTTATCGGCCATCTCAAGCGCGTTCGATCGCCGCGATCGTTACCAGGAGGTGTTTTTTTACTATGAGGTAGTTGTTATCGTTTTTTGTTTTTTTTGTTTTCCTCTTCTCCCACCAAACGTAAGAAAAAATAATAAAAACACAAAACATGACAACAGCCCCATGAAAAACAACAAGAATTTCTGACGACAATCGTGGCGATCGAAAGCGCTTGAGATGGCTGATAAAAGAGCTCTCGGAACCATATTACCACTGGAAACCCGCAAACTTGCTCGCCATAATTTAAAAAATTACAAAACATGAAAAATCCGTAAACTTCAACCATACCTCTATATATACAAGGGGCGTTCAATAAGTAATGCCCCTGCCCCATTTCCCATAGCAGTAGATTTATGAAACTTGGCACAGTTATTATTCTTTCTCTACATAGGAACCACCCAGAGTTATGCATTTCTCTCATCGTTTGATGCAGCCCTGGACACCGTTTTTGTAGAACACCCCATGTTTGCCCTCCAACCACGCCGTAACTTCAGAAATCAAGGCTGCATCATCTGGGAAACGCTTTCCTTTCAAAAACAACTTCATGGCTGGGAAGAGATGAGAGTCAGAAGGTGCAAGGTCAGGAGAGTAATGGGGATCGGGGGAGGATTTCATAGCCACACGCCCGCGCTTCTAATCTGGCGACATGCGAGTTGTGGATCGGAGCGTTGTCCTGCAGGACGAGGATACCTTTGCTGATTTTGCCCGCCTCTTGATTTTAATAGCTTCTCTTAATTTCATCAAAAGTGAAGCGTAATAGGCTCCTGTAATTGTGGTACACTTAGCCAGGAAATCTGTCATCACTACTCCGTCCTGGTCCCAGAAGACTGTGAGCATGACCTTGCCAGCAGAGGGCTGCACCGTTGCCTTCTTTGGAGGTGGTGAGTCCAAGTGCTTCCACTGCATTGACTTGGCTTTGGTCTCTGGATCATAGTGATGGACCCAAGTTTTATCCTGTATAATCAGTCTTTTGAAATACTTTGACTCATCTTCTTGGCACAATTCCAAATTCATCCTCGAGCACTCGACGCGTTATTGCTTCTGGAAAGGTGTGAGCAACCTGGGAATCCATTTGGCAGACACCTTATGCATATGCAAATGGTCATGAATGATAGTTTCCACATACCCTGTACTAATTTTGACCTCTTGGGCTATTTGGCGAATAGTAATGCGTCGATCTTCCAAAATGGCAGCCTCAACTTGACGGACAGATGCCTCATCAATGGCAGAAGAGGGACGACCAGGTCTAGGAGCTGTTTCCACAGACTTCCGGCCATGTTTGAATTCACGCTGCCAGCGTTTTACAAGGTCATATAATGGGGCATCATCACCATAAGTTTCTTTCATTTCATCAAAAGTCCCCTTTGGTGTGCGTCCTTTAAAATACAAAAATCGAATCACTGCGCGACACTCAACTGACTCCATTTAACACCTGACTCAGTTCAAACACCTGTAAATCAGAAACTAGAATTAGTTCAGAGCTGTTTTTTGCAACATAACCCATACATATATAAATGATTACACATGCAACATTTCATCTAGATTAGACAACTGGAAGTGGGTCAGGGGCATTACTTATTTAACGCCCCTCGTGTATATATATATATATATATATATATATATATATATATATATATATATACACACAATTATTTTTATTTATACAGATAGTACAAAAAGCCGCTACACTGGCATGTCAATGTTATCGATCAATAGTTATTAGAAACTAAGATCTCATCAGGTGATAAAAAAGTCTGGTCTTTCACTTAGATATTCATATTATGAAAGCTTCCTTATATGAATATTTAAGTCAAAGATCAGACTTTTTTCCACCTGATGAGATCTTAGTTTCTAATAACCTTTGATCGATAATATCGACATCCCAGTGTAGCGGCTTTTGTACATGTCTGTCTTAAAATATTAGTATATATATGTATATATGTATATATGCATATTAGTTTTAACTTGTATTTTTATTCTATTTTTACTTTATTTGTTCATCATTTTTGTTATTATAATATCCTATTATTATCACACAGGTCATTTTTAGTGATTTCTCACCGATAACCGGTGGTGTTCCCTGGAGTCTGAGTAACAACAAGCCTCCCCAGATTTCCAGTATTCTTCACCTCTTTTCGATAGCTATCGCAAATAACCTTGCGGTATCGCAACAGCCTCTTCTCTGGGATTTGGGTGGCTATAAGCCTCTCCAGACCCCAACATTCTCCGCATTCTTCCAGTGGAGGTCTGGTTTGTGCTGTCCCTCCTCGGTCTTCTCATCTTACTTGACCCTCTACAAATATTTTGTGTTGTGTAAGCCTAGGCCGGCGCCATTTTTTTGGAGGGGGTTGGAGCTTGCAATTTCTGTTCATTGGTTCATTTTTGTGTGGTGTCAGCTGAGGCCGTGATGTGATGTTTCTTGCAGTTTCTGTTCATTGGTTCGTGATGGTGTTATTCGTGTGGTTTTGTTTTCTTCCTATTGTAGATACCATATGACTGGTAACCCTTCGTAGCTTATGTGGGTTGGTTTCCGCATTCGAGAATTTTCCTTAAGATTGCAGCTGTTTTGATCATTGCCGCCCATTGTATGGTCTCAATGATCCCTTCAGTTCCAATTTCTCCCAGTCTTTTTTTCCACTTTTTTTGGGGGGGACTGTTCCTAGTACTCGTAGGATCATTGGTATTATATTGAGTTTCTTCATGCTCCATATCCATTTAAATTCTCTGGCAAGTTCTATGTATTTGCTTCGTTTTACCGTCTCCATGATCTTCAGTCTGTTGTGTGCTGGAACGGCAAAATCTATGATTTTGCAGGATTTTTCCTTCTTGTTGACTATTATGATATCTGCTCTCCTTGCTTGTATGAGTTTATCCATTTGTACCTCCATATCCCTGAGGATTTTGTGATTTTCATTTTCCAGTACTGTCTCTGGTTTATGTTTGTACCATTTGTCCGCGTGTTCGAAATGCGGTCGTTTGCATAGTTCCCAGTGTACTGTTTTCCCCATGCAGTCGTGTCTGTTCTTGTATTCTTTTTGAGCTAGTTTTCTGCATTCACTTATTATATGATTTACAGTTCCGTCCACACAATCTTCATTTACTGTTTTTCTGAGTTTTATCCATTTTAGGTTTAATGTAGTTAGTCATAATCGCATTGATTGGTGCAACTGTCAGTAGTGATTCCGTTTCTCTGTTCAAGTGTCCTTTTCTTAGCCATGCCAAGAAATGTTGATTGGTCTCTTCTTTTGTCATTCTTATGAAACGTTCATGTAGTTGTTTTTTCTCTACACTTTTCTTTTTTATTTCTGGTTTCGATGCTTCCCGAGTCGTTCATTGGGACGGGGTGTCTGGCTTCCGTTATCAGCCTTTCTTTGTTCTAGTTTATGTATTTCTCCAGCTCTTTTTTGTGTCTTCACACAGTCTTCTATACTTACCAGTCTTCTTCTCCCTTCGTTTCTTTTCACGTAGTCTATTCTTATCGTCTTTTGGGTGTAGTGCGTTGTGCATAGTCATTAATGTTCTAGTCATCTGGTTAGAGTGCCTGAGTTCTTGTTTAGTCCATCCTATAAATGGTCCAGAGTATCTTATTCGTGACACTACCCAGGTGTTTATTCGTTTACTAGGTTTCTGCTACTTAACTTCGTTGCTAAGAGTTTCTTTATTCTTCTCAGGTATTCTTTTTCAATCTTCTTTTTCATTTCTGTAAACTTGATGATGTCTACTTCCAGGACTCCCAAATATTTATAGATATCCTGTTCACCTAGCGCCACCATCTTCTCTTGTTGGGCAGTTCCATACCCTCTGTTGTCTCCAGTTTTCCTCTTTTCATTTCTACCAGTGTACACTTTTCCAGTCCAAATTCCATTTGAATGTCCCGGCTGAAGATTTTGGTCGTATTTATCAGTTGTTCCAGTTCCTTTTTGCTTTTTGTTAATAGCTTCAGGTCGTCCATGCCAATGAGGTGGTTTATTCTTTGTTCTGTGTCTGTAAACTTGTATCCGGCATCACATTTCATGAGTTTGTAGTTCAGTGGTTATGATAAATAGTAGTTGTGATATGGAGTCTCATTGGAAGATGCCTCTCTGCATTTTTATTTCAGTCAGGTTTTCTTTCTTAATGCATTCAATTATTCATGCTAAGGGGATTCTGTTGTAAGCTTTCTTATAGTTAATCCATGACATGACATATTCTTTTTTTCTGCTGCCACCACCACCACCACCACCACCACCACCATCATCATCATCATAATCTTCATCATCATCATCATCATCATCATCATCATCATTTTGTAAATTTCATAATTTATTTTTGATGTTTAATTTTGTACTTTTTATATTTATTTGCTTCCATTGTGGATTCTTTGTGATTTTATTGTGATCATTTGTGGAAGATATGAATTGTGATATCTCCCCCTCCCTAATTTTTTTGTCAATTTGATGTGTATTTTATGGTTAATAATATTAAAATTTTGATGTTTTGGTTCGACTTTTAACTTCTTGTATCTAGAAAATGTGCTGACGAAGGACTTGGTATCAATAAAGGCCATTTCGTCTCAGAAACGATCGTACACCAAAACTGTTCTTGATGTTGAATTCTTGGAACGGATAAAAATCAATGTGTCATAAATTTGTTTATTTCTAAACTATAATATAATATGATAGCTCTGGTTGATCTAAAGGTTCTACCATTGAGTTGATTTTATACCTGCAGTATTTCTGGACATATATTGGGTTTACTATATCTCCACTTTCCCTTATATGTCTAGCGTGTGGCTAATTATTCTATTGTCATTCTATTTTAAAGTCTTGTATTAGACTTCAATCCCCCCACACACCCATATATATATATATATATTTATGCGAACATTGTTAAAATAACAGAAAACGTCTGTTTAATTGTACCTTTTTTATTTTTTCAATTTTTCTGATGGTCTTTTTTGTATTAGAATCAAAAAAAATAATAAATGCTCCATGGGTTTCACAGATTTCACGAATGTTTTCGATTCTTTGTCGAATCATCCTCAGGTATCAAAAGCAAATGAAGAAAAATCTGGAGAAAGAAGAGAATTTTAAAAAGACGGCGGAGAAACGCGCATAGTACGTTTTTCGCATATATATATATATATATATATATATATATATATATATATATATATATATATATATATATATGAAAGAAAAACAATTAACATAACGTAATAACATAAAAACATTACATAAATATTTTTTTAACCTAAGCGACCTTTTTTATAATCCGCAAAAAAGTAGACATAGTTATTCGGCATTACTTCAAAGCAAATTAGTTTTACTTCAAAGATAATTTGTAATGTATTTTTTTGCAATAAATACGTAAATACATTTAACAAATTTACTTACTCTCTCATACTAAATAGCGTGGTATCTTTCACGAAATGTCACAAATATTTTTCCTCGTACTAGTTATAAAAAGGTAGAAGTTAAGAAAAGATGGAAATGGATATACACAGGTACTGTACCAACATCCATCAAAGAGCAGGTATGAACTAGTATGAACTAAGAAATGAACGAATGCATAGAATAGATGGGAGAAAAGTAGCTTGCCAAGAGCCGCCATTCTAGACTCGCAGAGGGATTCGTAATTATCTGGCTAAATAGAGAGAGAGAGAGAGACAGAGAGAGAGAGAGAGAGAGAGAGAGAGGGAAGGAGGGAGAGAGAGGGAGAGAGAGAGAGAGAGAGAGAGAGAGAGAGAGAGAGAGAGAGAGAGATCCAGACAATTAGATTCCGAAACCAAGGAACAAATAAAACAAAAGAAATGAAAATGAAAAGGATAGTGCAGACGGAAGACAGTAGATAAGAGACGGAATCAGACAGACAGGTAACTAAAAGAAAAACAACAACAAAAACAAAACAAAATTAAAATAAAAAACGAACCAAGTAGACATTAAGAAAATGAGAAGGTCTCTTAGAGTGGAATGGCAAAGGCAGACAATAGAAATAATAGGCGCGAATACGCACAAAAAGAAGTACACGCTTACATATGCGAAAATGCTCAGATGTAGCAACATAGTAATAGAAAAAAAGATACATACACGGGATATATATATATATATATATATATAAGGTATTAAACTAAAAGTAGAATGTATACTTTTAGAAATGTGAAACTATCGCGAAGTGGTTAAAGCTCAATATACGGGATAGAGCAATTATATAGATAAATGAAACAACTGAAGATTAAATAGATTTTTCATTCTTACATTTTCTTTCTTACATTTCTTTCTCATATATATATATATTTATTAATTTTATACGTACATAAAAGTAATCCATAGACACGTGTTTCTCGCTCACAGCCGTCATCAGCATGGCTAACTTAGACAAGAATCGAACCTTCGATATTGATGTCTATAGTCCAGCGTCTTTATTATTGGACCAAGACCCTGTCTAGAAATATGTACGATTTTATCACCTAAATATTTAATGTAATTTTTATTACATAAAAATATATATATATATATATATATATATATATATATATATAAGCCCCCTTTCTCGAGGTTGATACTAATGTCGTTAGTGATATCACCAGCTGTTAGTTTTGGCGTAATGCAACGCTCTTTGTAAATAAAATAATTGCGCATTGTCTAGTGGCTGACAATGTTTATGTATAACATTTAGATATCAATTGCCAACAGCGCCCACCTCGTAGTCAAGTGGTTACAATAGGCGAGTATCAACTAGGTTGTTCTAGTTTCGATCCCGGCTTGGGGTGAGTGCTAGTATAGCCGCACTGAAGAACTGTGATACAGCGAAACAGTGTGTCTGTGGATGACTATATATATATATATATATATATATATATATATATATATATATATAATTAACTTGTTACAAATATCCAGGGGGTATGAATCCGAAGGAAGTTGAAACCGGGTTTATGAGAGTGCTCAATGAAAATTCAGAGCAAAATATATATTTTTTGATTTTATTCCATCAGTTGCGACAAAACAAGTTTTGTTTCATTGGTGCAAATAGCAACCAATTCATCGGGCTGGCGAAGGAATTCAAATGGCATAAGTTTTAACTTCACTTTAATGGGAGATTGAAAATTGAAAATACATTGGAGGGGGAGGGGGACAGAGTTGGGGCTTTGTCTATAACGGTGACATGGGACATGAGAGGGGAGGGGGGAGGACCCCAACAAGTCGTGTTTCAAATTATTACGTGGGAGGTTTTTCACGTGTCTGTGCTGTGATGATCTCAATTTCGGCCGGGGTGGGAGGAAGGGAGATGGAGCGACGGCCAGAGTGAGTTAAATTTAAAATGAGAATAAAATTATGATTATAACCGTCATTCCTATTTTATTTTAATTCTAATAAGTAATTATCATGTGGATAAAAATGTTTGATAATTTTAATTTAGGGTATTAATTGCTACTTTTGCATTTTATTTATTTTATTTTAATGTTTTGTTTATTATTTGTAGTGAATTTTGTTGTGATTATATATTTTTATTTTTTTTTTATTTTTAAATGGTGATTATATTATACCGAGATCAATACTAGTGGAATCATTTTATAAGAGAAGTTTTCTGGTGTTACCAGTTTTATCATTAACAAAAACCGATTATGACAATGATAACGCCTGCCAATCATACCTACGATAGTCGCAGTGATAACAGCCTTAATAAAAGCCTTAATAAAAATAAAAATAAAAATGAAGATCAATATAAATAAAATTAGAATAAAAATAGAAATAACAAGTTTGTAAGAATATTAATGATAATAACAATAATAATAATAATAATAATAATAGTATTAAAAAAAAAAAATAATAATAATAATAATACTACTACTAATAATAATAGTAATAATGATAAATATCACCATCATTACCATCTTGCTACTTGTGAAGTCATTGGGCGAAATAAGTCGACAAGTGATGGTAGGCTTTTTTGTTCTACTACCAATGACAAGGACTAAGTACCAGTTAATAATTAAGTGTTCAAGGTAGTGATCGAAGGGTTAAGTAATTGAGATTAGATTAGTCCAAGTGATATCAGTGTTAATAGCTGTCCCAGTTATGGGTTTATGTTAGAATTGGTAGTATGGCTGAGAGGCTATTGAGGCTGTGCATTATAGGTAGTACGTAGAGATTTGATGTTATTGGTAGTTTAGAGGGGTGGTTATATATTTATAGATTCATCATGACTTGTTGGGGTGGGATTGGGTGGTAAATTTGGGTGGGTGGGTAGGGGGTTATAGTGTGTTTTGGGGTAGTGTATAGTGGGGGTTTAATGTTATCATTCATTTTTTTTTTTGTAAAAAAAAACAAAAAAAACCTTTTAATTTTATTTTAAAGTTATGTGGGGTTGGTGTGGGGTTAAGGTGGGGTATGTGGGTTGCTAAGGAGGTAGAGTCTACTATGTTTACAGTTGATAGATGTCTCTTGTTTTCTATTTAAGAGTTTGTTCTTGTCCTTAAAGCGGATAATTTCCAGTTTTTCATTTAAGCATAATCTACATGGAGAGTTTATTGATTTGCAGGTGCTGGATTTTCCACTTTATTATGGGAGTTTCTTTTTTGGTTTTTATTTTGTGGTAGTGTAGTGAAAGTCCAGTTTGGCCAGGATGGTCTGGGTTGTTGAAGGAGAGTTTATGGTTGTAGAATCTTTCCTTGAAGTTGTTGCCTGCCAGACCAATATAATAGTTAGTCTGGGATGGGTTTTCAGTTGAGGAGATAGATGCCTCATAGACCACTTGGGTTGATAGGCACTTTTGACTTAGGGGGCAGTTTGATTTGTTATTACAGTTGCATGTTCTTTTAGAATTTGAGGTTACTGGGGTGTTTAGTATTTTCATGTTGTATATATATATATATATATATATATATATATATATATATATATATATATATATATATATATATATATATAAGTTAAGTATTTGTATATGTAGATACATTTCTATGTACAGGATTGATTATTAACTAATTAACCGATCATTATGCGTAAGGGGTCGGAAATTTAGTTCAATTCAGTTTAATACAAACAGGAATAAAAAAGGGAAAATTAAGATACCTCCGATTTTTGTGAAATTTAAAATATATGTATTAGATCATCATCACCATCACAATCACAATCACTATTAGGGTTTTTGATCACTCCTGGAGGAAGAACCCCTCACTGGTTTCCTACACCTTATTGGTGACTGTCATTCAGGGATTTTGTTGCCATAGTCGCCACGCTAGGCACTGCGGGTTGGCGACGCTATTTGTCCATAGCTAGGTATTAGATATCAAGTATTGCCAACATTTTAGGGGGCATAATGTGGGCACAACCTTCTTATTTGAATATTCAAATATTTCAGATTTGCATTGAATTTCATCCACAGTCATGATTAGTTTGTTTCGTTAAAATGGGATGTTTAAACTTTCGTGACCAAATCATTCACCAGATATGAAACAGCTCTGGACTATATTTGACGCGAAAACTTCGAAAAGAAAAAGAATCGGAAAACATTTTCAAAACTTGCAAAATTACTGCGTGAAAAAATGACAAGAAATCGCTAAAGATTATGTTCGTTAACTGCTCACCAGAAAGTCTAAAAGGTCGTTGCTTTAAAAACGCAGAGGAGATGTCAATTACATATTAGTAAATACATATTAGTATTTTATTGTAATACTTTCATTACATAATTGATATTTTAAACAAACACCGAAGTTTATCTGGGTGTCTCTTTCCTTCCGTCATGTAAGGGTGTCCCACAAAAAACTCAAGAACATTTAAATTTAAGCCAGACCCAAATGTTCCACAAGATAAACCAAAATAAGAGGAGGGGTTAAATATACATATAAACAAGCCGCGCATGTGTGCCCCCCCTCTGTATGTGACTCGATGTGGCGAGTGTAAAATGCAATAGATTTTGGCAATTTGGGGCATTTTTGACCCCCTTTGACCCACTAGGGGCGTGAACCACAATTTTCTGAGGTCACGGATGCTCATTTTATATCCAGAACAATTGCCTCTACATTTTGGCCAAGTTTCAGAAAAATTGAATGGATGGGTCAAACGTTATGGGAGAAAAGAGTCATTTTTTTGCCATTTTAGGGGGCTTTTGACCCCCTGGGGGCGGAACCAGATTTTTTCCAAGGTCAGCGATACTTATTTTCTATTAGGAACAATAGCCTCCACATTTTGGCCAAGTTTCAGAGAAATTGAATGGATGGATGAAAAGTTATGGGGAAAAAATGTCATTTTTTTCCATTTCGGGGCCTTTTGACCCGCTGGGGGCTAACCAGATTTTTTTTCAAAAATCGGAGAATGTCGCTTTCTAACCTGACAAAAGTTACAACTTCATGCAAAATTTCAGAGAAATTCAATGGATGGTTGCATAGAAAAATCCGGACGGACGGACGGACGGACATGCCTCAAAACATAAACATATTGTTTATTGGTCCCCCGATTCATAACATCGGGGGACCAATAAACAATATATACACCTCTTGAAAATGACATATTCTAATTCGACTGCTGCAATTAAAACTGATGTAGGCACATCACGCCTAATCAAAATCACCAAGCAAAGCGATCTCCTTTTAAGCGCTTCTATTCTACGTTGGTATGGCATTAGTTATTTGGTAAACAAACAAACAATGGAGCTATGTTTTTTTAATTGACAGCCATCTCCTGTCTAATCTGAGCTATGCGAATGACATAGCTGCAACCAATAACTCCAGCTCTGATTTGCAGTTATTTCTGGATAATCTTGTTAAGTACTCAACAGAAGTTGGTCTTTCTATTAACACGTCCAAGACTAAATACATGAACACTAATAAAAATCAAACTCCTCTTAACATCAACGGCCAACAAATCGAACAAGTTACAGAGTTTGTTTACCTTGGCCACAAGTTGTTTTCATCTAATGACGGGCAAACAGCTGTAAATCACAGAATTGGTTTAGGTTGTCCGCCCTCACAAAAAACAAAACCGCCCTAACTTCTAAACTTATACCATACAAAATCAAAGCGAAAATCTATAACACATAGTCATTTATGTCGTCATATACGGACTTAAATGTGTCAACTGGACCGTAAAACTATGCCAGAAAGTAGAAACTTTCTAAAACCATATCATGCGCTTCATTACTGATCATAAACTATCTGATCACATCAGTATCGCAGAGTTGCGAAAACTTACTGGCATCCATGTCCTCTGTCATCAAATGAAAAGACTTAATATTATTTGGCCACATTTAGCGTTCCAGTGTAAGACTATTCAAAAATGCGTTGAAGGCATAATACAAGGAAGCCGGTCGAAAGGTAGATAAAAGAAAAGATGGATAGAGAACGTCTGTGAATGGACGAACATGAACATGAAACAAGCGAACACCTTGGCCCAAGATCGTGAGGCTTGGAAGACACTCAGCCATGTTAGTACGTATTCTGCAGCTAGTGGAGAAAACGTTTAATAACAATTGTAAATATGACGATATTTAAAATGATTTTTCCCAAGAAACCTTCCGACAAGCAATATATCTCCACACGGGCAACGCCGCATGAATACCGCTTGTATTTCATAATTTTGTATTTTTATTAATATTTTAATATTTGATCAAGAAGGAAACAACTTGTTAAATCCACACACACACACACACACACACACACACACACACACACACACACACACACACACACACACACACACACACACACACACACACACACACACACACACCCACCCACACACACACACACACACACACACACACACACACACACACACACACACACACACACACACACACACACACACACCAATAAACCTCCCTATACTAAAAGAATCAGACGAAAGAGCGCAATAAAAATAATACTTTTCCTTGTACTATAAAAACCAAATGCATTCTAACTACAAACTCGACGAACAAGCTATAACTAACATAATAAACCGACACACTAAAGCCACCGACTAACATAAAGAAAATAGAACTAATAGTTTACTACACTAAATTTAAAACCTCTAACTTAATAATAAAACAATAACACTACTAACTCTTCCCTAAACCAAACAAACGTACTGTATTTGTTCTAATGCCCACTCGAGGAATCTTTCCCCAAGACACAAACAGACAAACACAGTACTTATGTTAGCCATACAACTACAACCCTCTCCCGACGCCTTACGCATCACTTAAATAATACTAGTGCCACCCAGCGACACATTACCACATACACAAAAAACATACACAAAAAACATAAAATCAACCGAACTAAGACAAATATTAACAACTAATACTAAGATCGTACATAAAACAACTGCATCAACAGACTAAACATCTTCGAAGCCCTACATATAATTAATAAAATATCATTCACCACTGCTACAAACGCCCTATCAATCAATTAATACATAATAATAATAATAATAATAATAATAATAATAATAATAATAATAATAATAATAATAATTAAAAATAAATAAAGATATATATTTATATATAGGTATATATATGTAAGTTAATAGATATATAACTAATAATAAAACTACAAATACGGCTCTTAGTAACAATAAGACACAGCCCCCTGAAGACGGTCGAGAGACTGAAAGCGCTAGAGGAATGGCCCACGACACAACTCTAGGTGCCATACTCCACCGGTTAACACCTGAGAACCGCAGAATTGCTCGCCGCGTCGAGAAATTGACAAAAAAGATCGTGAAGAGAGAGAACTTCGTAGTCTTTAATGACGCTTGCATAAAAATGACTTGCTGCCGAACTATATATATATATATATATATATATATATATATATATATATATATATATATATATATATATATATATATATATATGCTAGCTGATCAAACTCGGCATTGCCCGGTAGTTTTTATACTTTTATTTTTGTTTCGCATGTATTTCTAAGATATGTCAGTTTTTAAGTCTGTAAATAAGCATAGTTTTATTCGTTTTCCTTTTCAAATAAAAATAGCCAGCAGTACGTCTGTAATCAATTATCGATTTGTCAGATTTTAATCTCTCTGTCAAACTTCGATAATACGACTGACATAATACTTTATATATAGAGGAAATCGGACACAGGTAGAGCAATTTTTATCTTTTGTAATATGATTTATCAAGTTAAATTTTAATTATTATGGTATTGTTTGATCCAAAAAATTATTAATTGAACCAAATATTTCTAAAATTATATTTCATTTTTGTATTTCGAACTAATTACATTTTTAAATTTTAAATTTGAATATTTTGAACCGACAGGTGCGCGTTCATAATATTTTGATTGCACGGAAGCACACAAAGTACAGTAATGCTGAATACTGCCTGATTTAAAAAAAAAATGTGATCAATATAAATTAATGCATCTATTAGAGCAATAAATAAATAAATAAATAAATGTAGGGATTTGAAAATAATTTCGTAAATTTCACCACCCAACCGGAATCATTCCAGTGTGGATAACTGAATTATCTGACATAGTGGCCGCTGTTCCGAATCCGTGGACATGGACCGCCATCAATAGACTGTTTCTAAGTTTGATTTAGACGGTTTTAAACCGATATAAATGATTGCGCATTTAAAATAATTAAATTATATAAAATTGTTTTCTTTTTTAAATTCGAATTATTTGATGATTTTCAATAATCACGTAAACATTTTATTTTTTACTTGATATTGAATTTTCATTCAAAAAATAATACCAGCAAATTTAAATAAATTTTAATTATCGAATTTTACCCGAGAAAGATTTTATGTGACTTTTTTATTGTTTAATTATGACTGTTTAGTACAGGAGAGGTGGTCTGTTGATGTCAGCTTGCGGTTGTGAGTTCAGAATAGCGGTTGTGAGTTCAGAATAGCGGTTGTGAGTTAAGAATAGCGGTTGTGAGTTCACAATAGCGGTTGTGAGTTCAGAATAGCGGTTGTGAGTTCAGAATAGCGGTTGTGAGTTCGGAATAGCGGTTGCTAGGTCAGAATAGCGGTTGTGAGTTCAGAATAGCGGTTGTGAGTTCAGAATAGCGGTTGCTAGGTCAGAATAGCGGTTGTGAGTTCAGAATAGCGGTTGTGAGTTCAGAATAGCGGTTGCTAGGTCAGAATAGCGGTTGTGAGTTCAGAATAGCGGTTGTGAGTTCAGAATAGCGGTTGCTGGGTCAGATAATTCAATGTCGCTTCAGGGTTTCGTACTTAGATTTGGCCAAACACATAAAGAAAATTAATAATTATTTCAACTGCATTACACTTAAATTGTTGAATCTGTGATAAATCCAGAAATTGTCAATCACTTCAGCAACAACAATCTGTTTAGTAACAAATAATATGGATTTCATCTGTCAAAATTAACAGTTGATGTATTGATGGTAATATCACACAGAATAAGTGAATCTATCGACGGAGTCGTCGTCTCTAAGGTGATAGCTCTTGATATATCAATGACCGTAGATAGAGTCTGGCAGAAAGATTTGCTTCACAAAATTTCTTGCTATGGAATATCTGGAAATGTCTTCTCAAATATGAAATCCTTTCTCTTTGATAGGTCTATGAAATTATTTGTTGATGGGCTGAAGTCTGAAGCACATACAATCAATGCTAGTGTGCCTCAAATATCCTTTCTAGGCCAAAACCTCTTTTTGATCTTCATCAATGATCTTCCAAATTATATTCTCAGATCAAGACCTTGCGGATAATTTTGTTTTAGTCTACATCAACTGGTGAATGAGGAAAAAGCGGCACATCAACCATTAACATTTCTACAATCAAGCTTTCCTCTTTTCACTACCAACACTCGTTTTTCCTCAGTTGAAATGAGCGCTCCTCTCCCTGAGGATCAATTTCGCCTTGACAGGCTTCAACGACTAACTTTCATTCCAGACCTGAGATGGAAGACTTAATCATTTTTTTTTAACATATTTCACCCCAAACAAGGCATGCTGACACTGTAGACGTAAGGGGCTACTGCGAATCAGGGTATAGGTTTCTGGTGTCATCCTAAGTTGGGTGCTGTGAAGCGAGATGTCTGTTTACATTAGTTTTAAATTTCTGCATGTCGATACAGTCGAGGAAACAGGGAGCAGAGAGGGAGTTCCAAAGGCCGGCAACACGAGGAAAAAAGCTATTGGAGTAAAAGGCATCTGGAGACCTCCACAGTTAATGGATGGGATTTAGCTGATTGTCGGGTTGGTCTAGTGTATTTACATCGAGTGGGGAACTAGAGCAGAAAATTGATCGTAGCACAATCCATTGAAGTATTTGTAAAACAAGCACAAGGATGCAACATTGCAGCGATAGGACAGGGGCTGGAGCTTGGTTGATAGTGAGGGACCTATTAAGTTGGCAATTTTTTGGACCTTGTCTTAGAGGGAGAGACTAGTGGACGATGCACCAGCCCAGATGTGGCAACAATACTTCATGCATGAGCGGATGGTGGCTTTGTAGAGAGACAGGATAATGTCAGGTGAGAGGAGTTTACTAGCACGGTAGAGGGAGCCTACCTTCTTTGCAGCAGCCTTGGTAATGTCTTCATTGTATTTGTTCCAATTCATGCTACCTGTGAATGCTAGGTCGAGGAGTTTGAATGTTGAACTCTCAGGTAGGGTGTTATTTGGCATGACAATCGGTGGTTGGAGAGACTTCTTGTAGTTATTGAAGGAAAGTAGCTTTGTCTTTGCGGCATTAAAAGTTACTAACTATTTATGACCCCAATCCACTACAGCCTGGATGTCATTTTCTAAGGATTCAGCTATTGCCTCGGATATGATCGCGTCTGTTTTGCCTACATGACAAGAGTAAAGCATGGTGTCGTCAGCAAATATACTTATCTCAGACTCGATGTCATCAGGGAGGTCGTTTATGAAAATCAGGAACAATAAAAGTCCAAGGATGGATCCCTGGGGTACACCAGCATTTATCTCATGTTGCTTAGATGAACGGCCATCGAGGATAACCTGAATCTTTCTTTTGGTTAGGAAGGATCTAATCATATTAAATATTTGTCCAGTAATACCATATGAGCGTAATTTTAAGAGAAGCCCTTTATGCCATACCTTATCAAAGGCTTTGGATATATCAAGCTCTACTGCCCTAGATTCACCTGCCTTGCTTAGTGTATGATATATGTGTTCAGAGATGACCGTAAGGATATCCGCAGTCGATCATATTTGGAAAGAATCAAATCTTTCCAAATATGATCTAAGGTTAAGATCGGATTATAACTCTGCCTGATGAGATCTCAGTTTATAATAGCTGTTGATCGATAACATCGACATGCCAGTGTCGCAGATTTTGTACATGTCTTTGTAAAAAAAATTAATCATATATAAAAGCTCTATTTGATATTGAGCATTTTTTATAAACCCGGTTGAAATCCTTTGGATTACTACCCTGTGGATGTTTTACCTGGATTATATATATATATATATATATATATATATATATGACAATGCAAATTACAAATTAGGAATACCTAAAATTGTTTGTGAGTCTTTGCAGATTGTTATATATACGATATTTCAAAATCTTATGTTGAATCATAGAATCAAATAAGCTCAACCTGTTTTGATGTTAATATAGTTATGGTTGGTGGAAAATACATTCCCATTCATTCATTTAGATTTTTAAAAATCGCAGTTTCTTCTAATTAAACCATGAACACATTTGTCTCCATTAAAGAAATCTTAATGAAAAAAATTAAATTTGTTCCATCAAGTTTCGTAATCCGTATATTAATTTGAGATTTAAAACAATTCCCAGTGTTAAATAAAAACAACGAATATATATATATATATATATATATATATATATATATAATTATTTCCACAATCAGACAACGCCGGAGCCCACAACCTATGAAAGAAACAAACCGGAAGTCCTAGACTCGAGTTTCGCCCTCCTTTGGGCTCATCAGTAGAACACATCCGAACTCAGGACTCGAAACCCGAGTCACTTGCATGGTAAGCGAGTACTCTGCCACTGAGCTACCTCGCCACATACAAGAATGTCTATTAATTTACACAGATTAAGCAAACCGCGGCGATTACCGACTGTGGAATATACCTACTCTTTTCAACAAGGGGTGTAGTCATAGGTTGTGGGCTGCGGCGTTGTCTGATTGTGGAAATAATTATATATATCATCTCACATTCAAGAAATCTAATATATATATATATATATATATATATATATATATATATATATATATATATATATATATATATATATATATATATATATATATATCCCAACACATACCAGGTGATATTCGCCTACACAAGGTTTCGAGATCATCCGGGAACTTCCAGGCACAGGAATCAGCCATCGGTAATCACCTCGTTAGTACAAATAGTTGTTCTGACAGGTATTCCGATGGGTGGTTTTCTGTTTTACACAGTGCCAGGTCGAACTACCATCTCAATATTCTTGAGGCGTTAGTCATTAACAACTATCGACCTAGCCTGTGTAGACAAAAGATTTTGAAACATCAGTTGGAGATCTTTAATGATTCAAAGCCACCATAACGTTGAGAGATTTAATTTTTTTTTTCCCTTCTCATTCGTTTCCTCCAACTGAAATAAGTTTTTTTTTCTCCCCCCTTCATTTCTCATTCGACTTTTAGTTTTTAATTTACCATTCTGACGTTTCCTCTCAGAGGGTCAGACGACAAGGCCTTAAGGTAATTTTAACAATTTTCCTTTTTTTTTTTTTTTTTTTCCCCCACTCGTCTGTTTCATTGATTTTAATAATGCTTCCTCTAAAATTAATCCTACCATTCTGTTGTACACGTAATTTACTTACATATATATATATATATATATATATATATATATATATATATATATATATATATATATATATAACTACATAGAAATAATAAAATAAACAATTTAACTCTAATAACCATGGATTTCCAAAGGTCTTACTACTACTACTACTACTACTACTACTACTACTACTATTACTACTACTACTACTACTACTAAAGAGTAATGTAACATCTATATACAGCCATATAATGGATATCATTGTAAAGATAATAGTACTTCAACTCGTACGGATTATAAATCTAAGGATAAAGCTCTTTTTTCTGTTTGGAAATGACTGAGTGGCGCCGCCCTATTTCATGTCTCGCCCAGAGCACGTGTCATACCTGCCGAACAACTTAGGTACGCCCTTGACGGAGCAAGTCAAATTCCAATTTATAAAAGAATATTTCTTCTTCTTCTTCTTCTTCTTCTTCTTCTTCTTCTTCTTCTTCTTCTTCTTCTTCTTCTTTGTCTTTTTCTTCTTTGTCTTTTTCTTCAATTTCTTGTTTTACTTCAATTTTCTTTAGAATTTCTTCTTCGTTTGTCAATGTCTACTTTTTCTGCTTTTTCAATTTCTATTTTACAATTTCTTCTTTGTCAATTTCCTTTTCTACGCCAATGTCTTCTTTTTTTCTTGTTCTTGTTCTTGTTCTTCTTGTTCTTGTTGTTGTTGTTCTTCTTCTTCTTCTTTCATTTCGTCGTATTTTTCTTTTTCCTCAGTTTCTTCTACAATTTCTTCTTCTCCCTCCATCTTTTTATTTTCTTCATTTTTTTCTCTTTTCAATTTTTTTCTTGTTCAATTTCTTTTAGTACTACTTCTTCTTCCTCTTCTCATTCTACAATTTTTCTTTCTCTACCTGCATTTTTCTTCTACATTTTTCCCTCTTTTTCTTCTTCAATTACTTTCACAATTATTTCTTCTTCTTCTTCTTCTTCTTCTTCTTCTTCTTCTTCTTCTTCTTCTTCTTCTTCTTCTTCTTCTTCTTCTTCTTCTTCTTCTTCTTCTATCGTATGCTCTACAAACCTCATTTTATTTGTTCCCTCATTCACATTTCCATCTCGTTCATCGAACTCTTCCAAATGAATCATGCTCCACTTGATATAGAACAATGAAGAAGAAAAGAAGAAAAAGAAAGAACGAAGAAAGCCCAACCATTCAAACGAGTCGGTTTCCCCGAATTGGCACCACTCTTTTCATAGCTTCGATTCGGTCGGCTTCTTCTCCGACCTTTCTCCGGTGCGTGCAGAAATATTGCAAGCATTTAATCGGCATCTTTTCTTCTCTTTTTTTTCTTCTGGTCGTATAAAAGCCCCACGAAGTGATTGAACTCACTGCTAAGCTCTTTCTTTGTTGTTCCCGGACGACTCTCATAAATATGGATAAAGAAAAAATATTTTCTGTTTGTTGACGCTTTCGTTTACGCCGGGAGGTGGTCGTAACTTTTATTTTTATTTTTATTTTGATTTATTATTTTTGTTCACCTCAAACAAAGCATATTGCAACTGAAGCGGAAGTGACTCTTATGATAAGGGTCAGATTTATACCGAGAAACCTAGGTGGTGAGTTGGGCACGAAGATGCTTGTTCACGTTACATTTAAATTTCTGCATGTTGGTACAATCTGGGAAACAGAGAGCAGGAATGGAATTCCAAAGGCGAGCGGATTGCTGAAAAAGTTGAAAATCTTCCGGAATTTAGGTACTTCTAAAGTGAAGAGTGTGATTATGCGACTAACCAGTGTGTCGGGGGTATTTACGTTGAGGGGTATTTACGTCGGAGACTATTCCATGGAAGTACATATGAAACAAGCACGGAGATGTAACAAGAGTTGAGGCTTCTCAAACAGTGCGCGTCCTATTAAGTTATGAATTCTTTTTTGTACCCTGTCCAGAAGGGAGAGGCTAGTGGTTGATGCACTACCCCAGATGTAGCAACAAGACTTTATGCATGGGTTGGGGGTGGCTTTATACAGATATAGGATACTGGTAGGTGTCCCAAGTTTCCGAGATCGGTAAGAGGCCTACATGATTTGCAGCAGACCTGCCCGCATCTTCTATGTACTTATTCTACTTTATGTATCTTCAGAATCTCAAGCTGAAAGGTTTAATCGTTTGACTTTCTATACACTAAAAGTCGGTGGACATTTTTTAAATTGTTTTATTGCATGTAACCAGCCATACTTTTTCATCTGAACATGGATGTGTAGCAGTTACATGAGCTCACTATTTTGTATCAGTCTACGTGACTGGCAGTGAGTTGTGCGATGAATCATCTTGGCGTGAAAACCATTTCACGTGATGAACAAAACAATTTCAGTTCCAATCTTACTTTCAAACAGATGAGACGTATATCCCTGCGCTCTCTACCAGGTCTGTAGTAAGCAAGTCGTGGAATTCCAGGATAACGTTATTTTGTCTTGTCTAGATTAACCAACCCATTGTATAACTTTAATTTTGTTCATGTGTTTCCGTGAATAAAACTGCATATCTCTTTAGTTGTGGAGCCGTTATTAGAATGGTGATCCTTTTTGCTTTGTAACCTTTCTATTTCAGTCAGATTTGGCTAGACGAATTACTCCTCCAAGTAAAGATGTCCTGATTTTCTTTCAGATTTAAACTCAAAACTAACATTGGCTTCCTCGGCTAAAAATGTTTTAATGTGGAAGGAAAGGCGAATGACATGAGTAAATGGTGAATGATAAGAAAAGTGGCGGAAGGAGGCGAATTACTTAAATTGTAGAGGACAGAGCATTATCAAATAATGGCAAAGTTCTATCCGTACCAAAATATATCAATAGTAATGGCGTCTTGATGAACGACTTGTCATTCGAACGGTATCCAAATACTTATTTTATCTTTGTAAATCGAATTTGAAGAGTGTGAGATCACAAATTTTGCGTTTGAAGTTTGTGCTGTCATTCGATAGCAGTTGTTGTTTTTTTTTTCGTGTAGCTGTATACTGAAACATTCGAACATTTGACGTGTGCAAATGGGTCTGCACTGTTGTTGGGCGCTTTGTTCGGGTTGATGAGTCATATAGTTAAAGAGTTGGTTAACTAAGAGGTAGTCGTTCAGTAATGTATTAGCGTTTGTACTTTTTTTTTTTAACTGGTGCGACTTCTTTCGTAGTGTAAGATGCATGTCGGTGAATGGTTTGGTTGTAGCGTCAATGCTGGAGAGAATTGGTAGTTCTTGAAAGATGACGTTGATTCTGACTTTTTAAGAATCATTAGTAAGTCAACGATTCGGTAAAGTTGTTGCTCGATTACTTTGAACGTCCGATTCACCAGATTTGATGTCTTAATGTTTACGCTGTAATGGGCATAAATATAACTTAATTTCTCCGTATTACGTTATAATTTCCTATGGCCGTGTGGATAGAATGAAAGCGTGCGGAGTGGAAGGTGAGTCTGTGAATCGAGTTTACGCCTTATGACTGTCTGAAATTATCACTTCCCTGCACCGATGAGAGAAAAAAGCTCGAAATGACGTTGTCTGTAGGTAAATATAATTATTATAATATATATATATATATATATATATATATATATATATATATATATATATATATATATATATGTATATATATATAAATATTATATATATATGAATATACATATATATATATATATATATATATATAAATATTATATATATATATAATATTTATATATATTAATTTATTAATACCTACAGACGCTAACGTTTCAAGCTTATAGCTCTCATCAGTGCAGGAAAGTAACAATTTCAGATGGTCGGGAGGCGCGAACCCGGTTCAAAGACCAATCGCCATATCCACTCGGCCAACGGAAACTGTCACGTAATAAAGGGAAATTCAGATCTATATGTACCTAGAAGCGGGTACAGATAGAAGACTAGTCGAGAGTGTTTGACGAACGTATTCGGAACTTTGCATTAGAGCTTTTTGACAGTCTATTTTTAACATCTCCGAGAGTGCTCAACTTTAATTTCTTAAAGGGGCTTAGTATAATATTTATAAATAAATATTAAATTATTAATACCTACAGACGCTAGCGTTTCAAGAGTCATCTATACGTGTGTGTTTGTGTGTGTGTTTATCGAATACAACAGGTGGTAATCTGCTTTCGACCTTTAAGATTAAAAGATTTTGAATCGTCTCATGCAGAAAAATAAGTATTTGTTTTTGTTCTTTTGAGGCCAGCTCTGAACATCAAACTTTGCGGAAATTGTTTCATGCGGAATAGAAATGTACCCAAGACAAGCACAGGAATACCTATCTATCGATGTACTAATAATATAAGGCGCATTTTCTGTGTGTGTGTGTGTGTGTGTGTGTGTGTGTCTGTCTGTCTGTCTGTCTGTCCGTGAGTTACAAATGTTAAAAGTAATATCTTAATTTCTTTTAGAAATGGAAATTATTACATTAATTTAGTATTAATGCAATAATTTCCATTTTAAACAAATTCCCAACAAATAAATCGAAACCGACATTTGAGATCTTCAGTCTGATATTCTACGGACTGAGCTATTTAGATATAAACATATAATATCTAAATAGATCTAAAAACATTATTTTAATAAAATAACTATAGCTTTGACGTGACGTCATAGATTTATGATTTACGTCATGTTTCAAAACATGAATTGAAATATAAACAAACAACTAGATAGTTAAACATCATCAATAGCATTAGAAATTCTTTTAATAGTCACAAACAATTTATTTTGCTTTAACAACGTTAACAACTATTTAATATATAATTGGAGCCCGTATATATATATATATATATATATATATATATATATATATATATATATATATATATATATATATATATATAATATTTAAGTGTAGAATTATAACGATACTTAAATTATCGTTTAATAATAATAATCTATCGTGATAGTGTAAAGCTCAATATATTAAATAGAGCAATTTATTTTAGAGGTAAAAGATGAGAATAAAACATTGTAAAGATACAATATTTATTAAAAACATCAAAAGTGAACATTAAAAGCAACAAACGCTACAACCACAAATAAAAAAATTACATAAAAAATACATCATATATACATATATATATATATATATATATATGTATATATGATGTATTTTTTATGTAATTTTTTTATTGGTAGTTGTAGCGTTTGTTGCTTTTTATGTTCACTTCCTAAGGGATACATATTAATGCAGAAGATTACATTATTAGTCGCCCTTAACTTTATAGGACGTATTTTTCGTTAATATATATTTTTATAAATTTTATACGTACATAAAAATAATCCATGGACACGTGTTTATGGCTCACAACCGTCATAAGCATGGTTAACTTAGACAAGGATCGAACCATCGATGTAGATGTCAATAGTCTAGCGTTTTACCACTGGACTATGACGTCTTACATAGAAAATATGTACGATTTTTTATCACCTAAATATTTAATGTATTTTTTATCTAATTGTTTTTATTGTTGCTTTTATTGTTCAGTTCCTAAGTGATTAATGCAGAAAAAACGACAAACGCTACAATCACCAATAAAACACAATTAAATACAAAATACATGAAATATTTAGGTGATAAAAAATCGTACACATTTTTAGGCAAGTCCAGCGGTAAGATGCCAGACTATTGACATCTACATCAAAGGTTTGATCCTTGTCTAACTAAGCCATGCTGATGATGGCTGTGAGCCAGGAACACGTGTCCATAGATTACTTTTATGTACGTACAAAATTATTATTATTATTAATAATAATAATAATAATATATATATATATATATATATGATTGGACTCTCTCCCGTCGATTTCGACGTATGAGTGCCCCACCAGGGGCGGTCCGCGCGTGAATTTGTAATTGCAAGGGTTGCGCAATCCACAACAACCGCTCTCCTGAATCGGTACTGCTTGATTCCAGTGGCAAGAAGACGTGCACGACGACTGGAAACAATGCCGAAATAAGCGGAGAGTATATATATATATATATATATATATATATATATATATATATATATATATATATATATATATATATAGTAAGCTATGAAAATATATTTATGGCAAGTTCTCTTTTATGTCTCAAACGTTGAGTTAGTAAAGAAGTTAAGAACATAAATTTTCCTCTGCGCGATTGACTAGTAAACTATGTTGTAGTATATCTTTCTTTTGATCTCTTGGTCTTACCGGATTCCAGGACAAGAATTCATCTAGTCTGGTGAGGTATCCAGTTAAATGCTGTTACTTGAGGTTACATTATTTGGAGAAAGTGCACCATTCCTCGAATGAGCCAATGTATAACCGTGCCGAAGGGAATTTTATTTGGGCTTCGAATACTATGTTATTTCGAATATTTGGTCAGTGTTTACTTGTAGGCTGAAGTATCTTTATGTCATGTTTTTCTGACAAACCCTTGTACAGAGAGACTGAAGACACTAGGGATGGTGTCTAGTAGATAATTCAAACCCCCTTATATATATATATATATATATATATATATATATATATATATATATATATATATATATATGTGTGTGTCTATTCAAATATATAGTTCAAAGAAAAATATGTCAGCGTCTTAAGTAATTATTAGTTTAGGATTGATTAGTTAACCTCGTTGAATTTTAGAAGAGTTCCACTATTATTATCTAGTTGAATATACAATCATAGATGATCATTTGTCGGAAATCATAGAATGATTTTGAATTCTCTTAAAATATGAAGGGATGTTTTCTTCATAATTTCTGCCCACATTTGTATTTTAAAGTTGAAAATTTCTTACTGTTTTTTTTTCAGAAAAAAAAAACGCATGACTTATTAAAACATAATCGTTGATAGAACTTATTATAAGCTGCAACTATATACGTACTTTGAAGAGCTAATCCACCGTTTCGTATAAAAATATACACATTTGACTCTGAAATCCAATTATTATTACTAGCAATAAAAAGGAAAAAAAGTACAAAATAAGAGAACATCGTTTCTGGATGTTGATGAGTATTTTTTGTTTTATGTGTTTGTAATTATTTGATAATTCAATTGTTTACCTTGGCCTGTAACGAAGTGATAGAACGTGTTTCTTTGCATTTTGTGCTGAAGAGGCATTATCATTAAATAATATTTATTGTCATAAATTTTGTATTCTAAAGAGTTATATATACAGGGTGGGCAAAAATAAGGGTCCTATTTTTAAAAATTCATAACTTTTTTATTTATTGATTTTTTTTTTTTTTTAGAATAAGTAAAGGACCCCTTCCGAAGCAAGCATTAGCTGTATTAGCCCTAAGGAACGTACCCTCATTTAGAAAACATTATTTTTGCTTAAAAAACTCAAAACAGTGTAAAAAACAATACTTTAGTTTTTGTAAGTTTTAAGAAGTGTTTTTCGGCTAAAATTTGTTTTGTTTATTTCAAAAAATCTCTGAAGGGTCAGTCTACACACACATAAAATTTGGTGAGTTTAACTTTTATTTTGTGGAAGTTATTCAAATTCAAGTTATTCAAATTTAAAGATAGGACCCTTATTTTGGCCCACCCTGTATATATATATATATATATATATATATATATATATATATATATATATATATATATATATATATATATATATATATATATTCCATGATAAATGCCAGTATACTGAAATCATATGCCCTTAATAGGATTAAGATGAAAATTCATATACACTAAATGTACAAAAGCAAGGAGATTCCCAAATTATTACACTTTTATTGTCATTAATTTAGGGTATGACTACATATCAACCAAACCATTTCATTATCACATCACTACAGTATAAATCTCTATGCATGAGTGGATGAAGTGTGTGAGGTGCGCTGAAGAAAAATTCCTACCAGTAAAATACATAGCCCTGTTGTGCTCGCATACCCCTAATGACAATAAAAGTGTACACATTTGGGAATTTCCTTGCTTTTGTACATTTATTGTATATGAATTTTTATATTAACCCTATTAAGGGCATATGATTTCAGTATACTGGCATTTATCATGGAATGGCACTACTTTTGTAAAGGCTATGCTTCAATACAATGGTCATTTTAAAGGTTTTTTGGAATTTTCTGGAAAACTAAGGTATATGGTAAACTGAAATTAAAATGCCACCAACTAGACCCTAGAACCTCTATCTCTGCCAAAAAATCAGCTGAATCCATCAAATAGTTGATGAGATACATGAGGTACACACAGATAACATGATTTCATAGTTGAACTTTCTGGATCTTTGGGTTGCCGTGACTAATGATGCTGAAATTCTACACACCTATAGAACCTATCAAATAAAAAATTTATGCAAAGTTTTAACTAATTTGGTTTATTGGTTTTTGAGTTATGATTGATCAAAGAAATGAGATTTTTAGCATAGGCCATTTTTGAAGTCTATTAAGGGATAGAGTGCTCTCACGCCTCCCTTGATATGAATATCTGGGCAGCATCTTCTCTTTCAGACAAGTATTGTTGAATATAAGAGACAACTCGTGTCTAGATATCCTTTGGTAGATCCTTTCAATAGTCCGAATTAGGATCTTAGTTTCGGATGGGGATTGACTGATGAATTTGCTATACTTTGCATGTCTTCCAAGTACTTTCGGACCCATCTGGGTCCATCTTCAAGGGGAAATGAGGCTAATCAGTCTAGACCATGTGTAGTATTTACAGAAGGTGTTTGGTGGGAATTATGTACTAAGTACGAAACTATATTGGAGTTATAAACATTTTAGAATATTATTACTGATATTAAAGTTAATTCTATTAATTAGGGTTTTATTTATTTATTTATAGGGCTTCTAATATATGGAGTTTTTGTTTGTTAGTACTAATTTCTAAGATTTTTGTATTTTCTAAAAGTTTTCTGAATTCCGATCGGGGGCAGGAGTGGTTGTTAGTTAAGTGTTGGGCTATGGATCTAGTGTCAGACAAATGCATCGTCAACCTTCTCGACAAAGTCGTGGGAGTCAAGCCTATGTATATGTTTTTGTTTTTCGTACTCAGATGCAGTTTCCCAAAGGGCATATAAACTCATAAACAAGGTTTGTCTTATCCAAGACTCTAATCGAGGGGGAAGAATTATTTGTGATAATTAGTGGTTTTTACCTTATGGTAGAAAATGATCAGTTTTACTTTTTTTATATTAAACAATATATATATATATATATATATATATATATATATATATATATATATATATATATATATATATATATATATATATATATATAACTGTTACGTTTTATATTTACACGTTGTTATCGGTTTAATAACAACTCAAAAAATGAAGAAAGAACGAAGTAGAACCTTTAACAAGGTTATTAAAAAAAATAACACCGATTAAATAAAATGTAGAAACCACTGAACGTGAGATGCTTAGTTAGATAGTAAGAGCCGTTCTGTTTACTTTCAACTGTCATGGCAGACGACTTCTTTATCCAAGGGCGATAACCTTTTCTTTTGATTCAAGGGGAAATAACTATTCTGTTTTGTTAGGTTGCCCTAACATCTCGCCGTTTTAGTCTTTACCTGTACCGAGTGCACTGCTCTTTGGCCAACTCCTGCGAGGTATTTCATAATTCCGATTTGTATTTGTCTGATTGGGATGTGATGGAGATGGCAGTTCGAATGTGTCCATAAACATATCGAACGGAATGTTTGTTATGTTGTCAACTAAGTTGTCTCCAGTGTATCTGGGACGTAACTGGTTTTTGTGCCGTGCTCAGAATTGACTCCCGACAGTAACATCATACAGGAATTGCCCATTTATTTTGAAGATGATGCCCGGTACCCAATTTGGCTTGCCAGGTCTGTAATTCCGAGAAAACACTGGTGTGCCAACTGAAAATGCTTTTGTTTTGTTAGGGCTAACAAGCCAAACTAGGCACCGACCATCATACTCACAAACTAATAATTACTAGTCTGATTCTATTTGATTGTAAACCGATTCTTACAGATAAAGGGGGATAACTCTAATTCAACTGACAATTCTATGCTCACGAAAAATAAAATCCGTTCCTCAGTAAAGAGCATTTTACAAACCCAAAATCAACTACGTTTAACGAATTACTATAGGATATGTGACAAAAGACAAAGTTTTTTCATAATATCTAAGACCAAGGGGGTTGAAAGAAACCACTCAAGTATGAATTATTATGTCATTATTCGTGATAGAATCTGAAAAAAAAGAAGATTTTTGGAGCATAATTACATAATATTGATTATGTCATAAATTTTATATTCTACTGAGTTATAATATATTAGCTCTGTGGGTCTTAAAGGTATAATTATTACAACAGCTGTGCCCATTAGTATCTTATAGATTTGGAATGCGTCACTTTTTATATCTGTAAAATTGAGAGAAGGCATTTTTGTCTCATTAAGATACAACTAAAGTTAAAACATTTGACTGATTTAACATTATATATATATATATATATATATATATATATATATATAGAGAGAGAGAGAGAGAGAGAAAGAGAGAGAGAGAGAGAGAGCGTCGGATATCACACACTCGAGACCGGTTTCGAATCTCGATAGGTCTAGCAACATTGGAGAGTCGTAGACGACGAAACACGTGTCAGTGAAAAACTATATATATATATATATAGAAATTAAAAATAGATAGATAGATAGACAGATAGATAGATAGATAGTGTCTGTGTGTGTGTGAGAGAGAAGGAGAGAAAGTTCTATTTCAAGAAATCCACAGGTGTTAACATGATGTTAGATTAGATTAGAGAGAGAGAGAGAGAGAGAGAGAGAGAGAGAGAGAAAGAGAGGAGAGAGAGAGAAGATAAGAGAGAGATTGAGAGAGAGAGAGAGAGAGAGAGAGAGAGAGAGAGAGAGAGAGAGGGGGTACATTAGTGAGCTTTGGAAGTGATGAAGACAGGATAGGAAGTATATGTTGCGAATGCAGCTCAACGTTATTTGTGAAAAATGGAGGTTGAAGAGTGCAAATGTACCCGGTACTTAAGAGAAAAACGTAGATGGTTATCGCTTAGAAGGACAGAGAAGGGTATATCTCATTCTCATAGAAGAACAAGGGAAAGAGAAAGAAGAGGACAGAAAAGAGGAAGTATAAGAAACAGAAATAAAGAAAGAATAGAAAAGAAGATACAAAAAGAAGAACAAATATATAAGAAATAGTACGGCAAAAGAGGACGACGGATAGGAAGAGAAGGTAGATTGAAGAAGAAGAAGAAAAAGAAGTCGGTGAAGAGCAGAAGAAAGACGAAGAAGAAAAAGCAACAGAAGAAAAAAATAATGAAGAAGAAGAAAGACGAAGAAGAAAAAGAAGAAGAAGAAGAAGAAAAAGAAGAAGAAGAAAAAGAAGACGACGAAGAAAAAGCAGTACCAAAAAAAAAGAGAAGAAGAAAAAACAACAGCAGTAGAAAGAGACGAAGGACGTAGGTATGGAAGAGGATAAGGCGGCGGAGGGAAAAACGAATAAAGCAAATAGCCAAGATCTGTTTGTAAGTTTGTCATCATGATTGTGTGAAATGTAATCATGTTGAAAAAAAAAATAATAACATTTCACCGGTTTCGAAGAAAGGGTGATGTTAGGAACGAATGGCGTGCAACCTTTACTTTCTGGCTTTTGACCAAATTAACTGAACAAGAATGCCATAGAAAATCTTGAACACCTTTTGTAAAAAAAGCGAAAGAAAAAAAGCAGTTAATAATACTAACAGGATCATCAGTGAATTCCTGCCGTTGATCATAAAGGTCATTGGGGGTAGTAACGAATCCCAAACGCAACCCCTGTACATTTATAGTAAAACTATAGTCGTCGTCGTCGTCTTCTTCTTCTTCTTCTTCTTCTTCTTCTTCTTCTTCTTCTTCTTCTTCTTCTTCTTCTTCTTCTTCTTCTTCTTCTTCTTCTTCTTCTTCTATAGTCTTCTTCTTCTTATCTAGTCTTCTTCTTCTTCTATAGTCTTCTTCTTCTTCTTCTTCTTCTTCTTCTTCTTCTTCTTCTTCTTCTTCTTCTTCTTCTTCTTCTTCTCAGCTTACTAGGAGCTCTCACACAGTTCATCATAAGTGATTTCTCACTGATAATAACTGGTGGTGTTACCTGGAGTCTAGTGACAACAAGTCTATCCAGATTTCCAGTACTCTCCTTCTCTTTCGATAACCATTACAAATGACTTTGCGTAATCGAAACAGCCGTTTACCATTGATTTCTCGCTGGCAACGGCTATTAGTTTTACTTTGGAATTTGGGTGGCCAAAAGCCTTCCCAAGGTCCAAGTATTTTCCGCATTCTTCCAGTGGAGGTCTGATTAGTGTTCTCCCTCCTCGGTCTTTGCATCCTTCTTGACCCTTCACGACTATTTTGTGTAAGGACAGTTAAATGATGATGATTATTATTATTATTATTATTATTATTATTATTATTATTATTATTATTATTATTATTATTATTATTATTATTATTATTATTCCCTAAAAAGGAAAAGGTAATCACTGAGAGAGTGATATAATGACCACAGAGTAGATACTACACGATCTCCACACACACTAATAATAGGAGGGGATAATGTCTAAGAGGATGGTATCATGACGAACGAAGATATACTGCACTACCTCAAAGATGAACGTAATGCCTGGAAGAATTGTCTCTTGACAGCAGAACATATGTTACACTATCGTCCAACGGAAGAAGTAATGCATGGGAGGATATAATAAAACAACAGAACTGATACTACACTACCGCTCCCCTTAATTGAACTGTTACATTTACAAGTTCTTAATACGTTGTGTCAGGAATCTCTTGTCGTCGTAGAACTCTTCGTCTGTTGATCCAGAACGAACGGCATCGCCACCAATGGGGACGATATGCCGTTTCTCTTTGCTTTTCCCAAATCGCATGAATACTATTCTCTCTCTTTCTCCATTGCCTCGCCGCCGTATGCAACTATTCGTACTAACGTTGTCTCGTTGTTGTCGCCCGACACAGCAGTAGACGCGATTCTCTGTTGTCTGCAACCCGACTGCCGTCGCTATAATCCTAGTTTCTTCTCACGATCCTGGCGGTTTCTTCGTGGGCTGAAATCAATCTCCCCACACACAATAAAACACAACAAGGCTTTTTTTCTTTTTAATTTTGCTATTTATTGGTATTCTGCAGTCGACACCGAGAAGTCCGTTGTCGCAGAGAAAGAGGCTACGCTAGTTAATTTCCTAAGTTAATCTCGTAATCACTTGCGAGGGAGGAAGAGGGGGGATATCGTTTGGCCCTAACTTTGGGGGATCCCAAATCCCTTAGCTTGTATCGCTACATGACTAAGCGTGTTCTCTCGTCGGCTTCCAGTCGAGAACTCTCGAATCTCAATCTCGTTTTCCCATCAGGGAAAAACTGACGTCACGAAATCTCGTGATCAACACCAGGTGTGACCTAAACTTTGACCCTCCGGATCTTGTCACTGTCACCCGAACCGTGAGAAAATCGTCGTACCAAAGTTGCACGCGGAGACTCCGCTACAATTCGCGCAAGTCAAACCCGCCTCCAACAGATGCGTCCAATTCCATCGGGCCATTATCTAACAGAACATTAAAAGATAGTACACTAGTTTTAAATAGTATAGAAACTTTATTGAACATTAAAAGACAGTACAATAGTATATTAATAGAAGTAATAGTATAGTTTTGACTTCAGATACACAGGTACTAAATCTTCGTTAGTAATAGATTATTATATGTAATCATAGTAGCAGAAGTGGTAATATGACTACTACTACTACTACTACTACTACTACTACTACTACTACTAGTAGTAGTAGTAGTAGTAACAGTAGTGATAGTTGTAGTTGTAGTCAATTTTAAAGGTGAGCTAGTGAGATGGATGGAAGCAAAAAAGAGCTAAAATGCACATATCGATCTATGGGATAATTAAGAGAATAATGAATATGCAACATAGTCACCACAGACAGACTGTTTCGCTGTAACACAGACCTTCGTTGATGATAGACAAGCAAACTCTATTGATTAGATGACAGACGGTGATTATAACCATTTGACCGCTAGGCACGAGCGATGAGTAGGCGACATCTCAATGTTTATATGAACACTGTCCACTATCGAAGCCTACTCCATTCATTTGTACGAAAAGCTTTGCATTATTGTTAATAGTAGTTGGTGATTGCACTTACCACAGTGTTAAAAAAAGGCGGGAATATGTAGTCAACCACAGACATACTGTTTCGCTGCATTACAACTCTTCAGTGTGGCTAGACAAACAAGTGCTTCAAGCCAGGTTTTATATAGTTATGTGCTTTAGGCGAAATAAATACAGACGGCTCAATTACGTTTGTAAGAGCATAATATATTTATTATGGCTAATATTATATAGTTAAAACTCGATTAGACATTGATACTGGCAGTTTCAGAAGGTGTGTGAAATCTGACTCATATGCTTAAAAATACGCTACAGCTCCACCCTCAGTCAGCAAAGCTAATGGCAGATTATGAGCAATTGTAACAATAGAGGTGAAAACAAACAATTACAAGCATCAAATCGTATCAAATGTTTCACGTGTAGGGCAACTGTTTTACAGTGATAAAACGAACTCGTGATCATAATGGTAGATTTTTATAATTGGAACTAATTTTCATGTGTAGAGACGAACTACTTTAAAATAAGACAGACTAAAAGCAGACAGTAAGTCGAATTTTGGAGAGCTGAAAGAAAGCATTGGTGTTGGAAATTTGTCAGTGTTTATTACGGTGTTGCTTGAAGATGAGTTCCTTCTGAAGTTTAGACCGTTATTTTAACCTCATTACAGCCACATGAGATTTACATACATCCTGTTTTTCTTACAGGAGTATACAAATCTTAATAAAGATACAGTGGCCAGTGGGAGCGTACCGACTGTCCCCAAGAACTGGTCCTATGGGAGAGGGGTTGTTGATGGATAAGAGCTAAGCATGGGAGCATGAAGGCAAGAAAAATAGTTAAAACAGTGTATAGGAAGTTTATGAATGATAATAGTTAAAGGTGAAAGTTAAATTACAGATCAAATTAAAAATTGGAAGAAAATTATGAAAATTAAGGAACTTACATATTAAAACATAGAAGGGATGGAAAATAATCTGATTTATTTAGAAGGGCAAAGAAGTGATAGAGTAATAGGCAGAATGACATAATTTTGACTATAAGTGAAGGTATGGAGGTAGGGGTCAGGAGTTCAAAGAGTAGGGTGTGTGTGTGGCTGAAAATGTACTGATGTCGAGTGTAGGGAAACTGTGTTCTGTTGTAGGTATATCTCTATATAAAGTTAGGTATGTGTATATGTTTATATATTTGTGTTCAACATTCCCTGATTTTCAATTTCTGCTAAAGACCCCTTAAGTTTAAATCATTTTCTAGAATCAAAATTGGAATAAGGATTCTTAACATAAGGTTTAGCAGCATACTATCTTGATTTTAATCTTCGTAAGGGGACATAAAAGTGGTGCAAAACTGTTGTTCGGGGAATAAATTTGACCTGTCCTGGGACGGGTATTATTTTTGAATGTGTGTGAAGTTACGCGCATGCCAACCCACACATCTGTATACACAAACAGCCACCCACATCCCATCATACTCTACGGATAAAATCCGACAGAATTTATAGAAAAAAAAATAAATGGAAAAAGTGACACACCGATCTCATTGGATTTGACCACGACTTACAAAGTCCATGTCGATAATCGCTAATCCACTCGTACAACCTCTTGATAATGTTATCACTCAGCTAATGTAATAAATATATAATAGTTACTGTCGGTTCCGATAATGAAATTGTATGTGAGGATCTGAGGAAGCAGGTATAGCACAATGTGATCCATAATTATGCTTGTGTTAATGGCTGCCGGACACTGACACGTATGTCACAGGTGTAATTTCCGCCACGATGGGTGCGTATTCAACCACGTCGTCCAATTCCTTTATCATTAGCTCCATTGACATACTTTAATTCAAAATAGTCGATTAACAATTTTGGTGTTTTTACTAACGTGTCACCACTCATCAAGGCCCAAAAGCCACTCGAGGACAATGATTAATGCTTGGTGTTAGGTGGACGGCGAGACAAACAACCGGAGAATTGCAGACGATGGTTGAATTTCTTAACACTGTACTTGCAAAACGACCATGCTGTATTGCGTTCAACAGACGGAAATCTGTTTAGCTCTAGGTAAACAGAAAAAAGGGACATTTTTACAGTGGTTGTAGCTAGCCTGGTTTTTGATGAGAAGGTTTTACAGGGGTAACCAGAGATTGGAGCTCAGTCGAACACTTACCATGAAAATAAAGATAGAGTAGAGAAAGACTAGCAACGTCTCTTCTGCGAGAAAGAGGTTGCAGGGAATGCTTTCTTAAAAAAAACAAGCATCATTGTTGTTAGCCGCTGGCACTATTGAGCGGTAGAGATGCGATCCGAACGAACGTAAAACGTTACTAGATTGTATAAGCTATTCTCTTTCTTTCGCCGTTCGTTTAGCCCATTATTTCCTATTCGTTGTCCCGGTAATAAAAATAAACAACATTTCGCATAAACGTACGAAGTCTACATTTTCCAACCAATCAAAATGATTCCCGCTCGTTTGAAACAATAAAGTTAGCGAGCCAGTGTGAAATACCAAATTCTTAGACAAACAGCAACGCGATAATCAAAATCTCAGAAGAAGAGAAGTGAGAGTCCAGTTAACGGAGACGAGACACCCAGAGAGCACAATATTACGCACCTCCCGACCCTTCAAGACCCAGGGAAGCAAGCAACTACCCCACTTACACAGACATATTCACACACTGACAAAGACCGCATACGCACATAATTTTCTAAACTCATACACATACTCACACACTAACAAATGACAGCATATACACGCACTGACGGTAAGAAAGTACATACACATTCACACGCTTCCAAAAAAGGCAAGCAAATACACATACAATGCCACAATGCCTATTACTCACACACATATATTCACACTGACAGAAAATAAAGGTAGCACATCACTCAATAAGTTCCGGGACTGACATATAGAGAGCGCCACTAAGAAAAAGATAATATTATTTTTATAAAATACTAACCTTCAAATGAAACGTGACAAAATTTGAGCCCAATCGGATTATTAGTTCATAAATTATAATTACTTAAGTGAAGCTGCTTTTGCAAAATTTCAAAACAAAAGAAAAAAATCTATATTTCATGTGTTGATAAAGCAAAGCAATGACTTGAACGAAAACAACGATTAAGAGGTGGTATGCTGACTTTAAACGAGGTCGTACAGACACAAATGATGCTGAACGCTCAAGTCGCTAAAATTTGGCAGTTGCCCCGGAAAATCGTAAATTGAAATTGCGTGAGATAGCAGCTATCAGATAGCAGTGAATTAACTATTTTACATAAACACTTGTTAATGAGACAGCTGTGTTCAAAGTGGATGTCGCGTTTGCTCACAGTCGATTAGAAACAACAACGCATTGGCGATTCAAAGCGTTGTTTACAATTGTTTCAACCCAACAAAAAGTTGTTTTTGTCAATATGTGACAATGGATGAAACATGGACCTACCACTTCACTCTGAAGTTAACAGCAGCAGTTAAAAGCCGTCGAAAGCGACCAAATACGAAAACATCAGCTGGCAAGATTATAGGCATACACGCTTCTTACACTTGTGTGCTTTGACTCACTGAATACTGTACAAACAAAGACTTTTAACTTTTCTAAACGAACAATATACTTACTCAAAATATTTCTTACACCACTGTAAATCTGTATGGATATAAATATGCTTTTTTATAGAAAGCGCTTCAGACAAGGTATGAAGCCACTTGGTGTAAGGAACTAACAAGAATGAAAGATGATTACCGCAAAGACAGGAGATGATTATTGACCTTAGTCTTGAAAAGACCAAGATCATAGGTAGGAGTAAAACAGTCAGCAGGAAGAGATTTCAACAAGCCTGCAGTTCTTGGAAATAAGCTACTGGAATAGGAAGCTGTATTACAATGAGGTATCAAAAAAGCGAATTGATGGAGACCACTAGACCCAACAGGTCAAATGAGCTGGAACAAAAGAAAAATACATGCCATGATAATATTTATAGAAAAGACTAAGACTAGCAATATCACGTCTTTGAGAGAGAGAGAGAGAGAGAGAGAGAGAGAGAGAGAGAGAGAGAGAGAGAGAGAGAGAGAGGGTGCAGAGAAGGAAAAAGGGTGGGACTAATCAAATTACAGATACGTTTCTGCACATTATCAAGTACGCTCAAATGGGACAGAGATTCACCAGCCCAAATATGACAACAGTACTCCATACATGATCTGATAGTAGATTTGTAGAGATAGAGAATAGCCTCAGGTGTGAGAAAGTGTTTGTAGCGATAGAGAACACCGAGTTTACGAGGAGCAGAAAGAGCAATGGATCTAATGTATGAACTCCTAGAAATATTTGATGAGAGAAAAAGACCAAGAAGTTTCAGAATCTCAGAAAGAAAAAGGACACGCCTACGATTGAAAGACACGAGCTGAGTCTTAACAGTGGTATCATCCGCATATTTCTTTGTTTACACGTTTTCCTCTCTTTCATTCACAACATCATGTTGGTGAATTTAGCACTTGCTAAATGGTGACTCATGCTCACTCATTTATAACATTAATTTATATTCATCTTTTCATTCGCCAACTTTTAAGACTTTTCGCCTATGTATGGACTATCGTTGCAACATCTGGGCTAATACACCAACCATTAGTCTCTCCCTCTTGGACTGGGTCCGAAAACGAGCCTTATCAAATCGGTCCCGCACTGTCTTCCAAGCTCCAGCCCATGTCCCATCGCCGCAATGTTGCATCTCTTTGCTTTTTTATAAGTACTTCCAGCGAATGTGCTCCGACGAACTTACTCTAGTTGTACCCGCTCAACGTACATACCTCTGACATATCCGACCAGCAGCAAAACCCCACCCCTTCACTGTAGTGGTGCACAGATGCCGGAAAACTTTCTACTCTAATAGCTTCTTTCCTCTTGCCTTTGAAATTTCCTTCCCTGCTTCCTGTTTCCACAACTGTACCAACATGCAGAAATTTAAATGTAACGTGAACAAACATATTGCTGTATAAGTTAGAATGCACATTTTCGTCGTTCCGGAAATAAATCACAGTAGCCCCTTTCGTCTTTATGGCAACATGTATTTTTTGGGGTGAACAAAAGTAAAAGAAAAATTGTCAGCGTGGATCTTCGTACCTTTGCAAAGACGCTAACGGCGTCTCTCTCTCTCTTAGTCAAGAAAAGATCCGCATTATAAATTGGTGAACCCAACGTGACGCTACAGTACTAGCCTGTAAAATTTGCTGCCTTGAAATGAAACTTTTATCTCTTTTTGAATTATTTGTTACAAGTCAAAATGTTGAGCAGGCGCATGATTCTCCTAACAATGCACATTTTGGTATTTTTGTTACTTTTCTTAGCAGCTACTGGATCGTTGACACGTACTTCGAGAAGTATACATAACCGTTCGTGCCCCCTTTTTTCTTTAAAGTTGGATGGTTTCATATATCTCAGCAATCTATACAGACACAGGAGGCTTCTTTTAATGGAGATACAGACAGATACAGAGATACAGTAACGGCTTGCGTCTCTTTACTATGCTCGTTCATATTGTACGCCTGCTCCTACCCCTTTGGGGGCCAAGCAAATTTTTGGCATCGATGCTCCGCTCGGGTGTCTTCCGGAAAATATACAGAATTTATTTGCCTCCGGAAATCACGTGAGACCCTAAACTACCGCTTACCCGCTGGGGTCATCCTTCTGACCCCTAACTCGTCAGTTATTCTCTCCAATCAAGCCGTGGGAATTCGTTATGTAACATAGTTACATTTAGACTAAAATAAAACGGGGGCGGAAGTAAAAAAGATGGAAGTGCGGAACCACGTGACGGTGGTAGTGGAGATCTTGTTATTGGCGAGACGAAAATGTACGTGCCATGTTGCCGTGAGAATAATAACCAGTTTTAAGATCTTACCTGTGTCTCTGTCTTTCAAATTGTGCCCGGACGAAATAGATCAGATTCCAACGAAATGGCCAAGTAAGCTTATCTCTTCGTCTTACAAGGCCAATCATTACGATTGTCGCACGGATAGCAGCTTAACAACACAAAATGAACAACACAACATGAACAACACAACATGAACAACACAACATGAACAACACAACATGAACAACACAAAATGAACAACACAACATGAACAACACAACATGAACAACACAACATGAACAACACAACATTAACACTCAAATCTCCAGTCGTTCTATTTGCATTTAATATCCGGTGCTCCAAAACCTTGCATTTATTAAAGGAGTGTCATAGCATTCCATATAATAAAAATGTTAATTTTTAGATTTTGACAGATAATATTTACCCACGAATGCTCAGGTGGTTCTGTCCTCGAGGAATCCCCCTTCTTTGATAATCTTCTAGGGCTGACTTTCACCTCAGACCTGAAAAGGAAAACTTACATTCAAATCTGTCGCTATGGTTGCTAGAACAAATTGTTGGATCATTCTACCGCTCCCAAAAGTACTCTACCCATGACGCAATCCTCTACTTGTATGAGAGCTAGAGTCGTCCTTAGATGGAGTACTGCTGTCATATCTGGGAAGATTCCGCTCGGACTACTTTTTCTTGTCTTGACAGAGTTCAAGATCGACTCCGCAATCTAGTTGTCCATACACCCTCTTTCACACAGAAGAGATATTGCTACTCTCTTTCTACTGTATGGTTATGTTCATGATAGGTGTTCGACTGAGCTCCGATTCTTGGTCCATCACTGTAAAACATCAACAGCAAGAACTCCTTTGGCTACAACCACAACAAAGAACTTTCCTTTCTCTCTCTTTACCAAAATCCAAACGAAATTCCATGAACAAAGTTTTTCCTCAAAACATCCCATCTGTGGAACAAGATACCACAAGTCTACTTCCCGACTGACTACAGCATGGTCGTCTTCAATTCGAATATTCATTGAGCCGTCCTCTTTAATAATCAATTCATCTTAAGTAATCTTCTACCCATCTCAGCCATTGTTTCTGATTCTCTCGTGGTGGCGATCATCGTTCAACTGACGATCTCTTTAATCCTCATCATCAAGTGACCCGCGGGCCTTGATAAGTGGTGACCTATCAATAAAAATAAAAATACATTTTTTATAGTTTAGAAAGCTGTGACAATGAGGGAAGGTATGGGCATCGGAAAAACTAAATAAAAAAAAACGACACTAAGACCATACATGATTCTTTTGCACCTGTGGGTGATAATTACATTTTATTACTCAATTTTTTTTCTGAACTTTCATTGTAGACCGCGGTTCAATTGTTATATATCAATTGGCCTTGAATAAAACTGGGACAGGAAGTAACTGTCAAGGGTTCGAAAGATCAAAATTTGATGCCTGGGAAAACACGTGGTTAACAGCCGAAAAATGGAAATGAAGGACAAAGTTACGATGGTAGAAAATGAAAGTTTGTTACGGGCGAGTTGAAAACACAAGTATCGTTAAACTTGGAAAATAATAATCAGTGTTAAAGTCAAGTAAAGTCTCTCTTCACCCCCCTCTCTCTCTCTCTCTCCCTCTCTCTCTCTCTTTCTCTCTGACTGTGCTCGGACAAAAATTGTAATAAAGGAAAAACTAATTCATGCAAAATCGTCTCCGAGTTGTTTAATAAATTGTATTTAATAGCGACCCGGCCAGACAAAGAAACCAGAAGAATTGTCACCAGCAAATTCCAATCAAATTGACCGAGTAAGCTTATTACTGGCCTCTTCAACATCATCATGACCATGACCATGATCATGATCATGATCATCGTCATCATCATCGTCGTCGTTGTTTGCAACAGAATTATCGAATGGGTGTCTCAATTATGTGAGTAAGGACTTTAGTTCTATTAGTGTAAATCAAGTGGACAATAGATAGTGAGATTTTGTAGCTTTTGGATACGGACTCTTATAGGAAGCACACGGTATGTACAGCCATGTGGAAGTGGTAATAAACAGACAGCTTAGGGCAGTTGCCTTCTTGTTGGGAGTGTACAACAATGCTGATTGACGAACACACGTTTGGGTAGTTTGCCCAAGGCATTTAAGTGGAAAATGGATTTCATCGTAGGTATCTCTTCTCTTGGATTTCACCAAGAAAGGATAGATAAATGGATTAGACTATATATATATATATATATATATATATATATATATATATATATATATATATATATATATATATATATGTATATGTATATGTATATAGTCTAATCAATATGTATACATGTATATATGTATATATATATACATATATATGTATAGTTTAATCCACGTATCCATCCTTTCTTGATATATATATATATATATATATATATATATATATATATATATATATACATATATATATAGTCTAATCAATATGTATACATGTATATATGTATATATATATATATATATATATATATACAAATATATATATAGTTTAATCTACGTATCCACCCTTTCTTGATATATATATATATATATATATATATATATATATATATAGTGTAATCAATATGTATACATGTATATATGTATATATATATATATATATATACATATATATGTATAGTTTAATCCACGTATCCATCCTTTCTTCATATATATATATATATATATATATATATATATATATATATATATATATATATATATATATATAACAATATTAATTTTAAGTAAATAATATTAAATTATGTTTATCTACATACGCCATCGTTTCGAGATTTCGCTTTCACGTTTGTTTTTTGATCGGGTCTTGCTGCATATTTCTACTCCATCATTTTTTTTATATATATACGTCAGACGAGGAAGTTATGGTTTGCATCACTCTTACTATCAGCTCCTAAGAACCCTTAATTGGACATTTTAATATTCAACACCGAGTAAGTCTTATGAACGTTTTCATTGTGATTTTGCCTTTTCTATTGTTTTATTATTAATTTGCATCGACCCTGAGCACACTCTTCACTGTCGTCTACTGCATCGATAGCAAGCAAATTTCCCGTCTGGATAACTTTTGCGTTGTCTTTTTGCTCACTACTACGTACATAAAAGCAATCACCAATAAAAAATAATTACATAAAAATGCAATTTTCTGCATCTTAATCACTTAGGAAGTGAGAGAATCGAAGTAGTAGAAAAAAACAAAAAAACAACAAAAAACAACAAAAACAACGAACGCTGCAACTACCAATAAAATATTACATAACAATACATTAAATATTTAGGTGCTAAAAATCGTACATATTTCTTGACAGGGCGTTTTGGTCCGATGGTAAAACGCTTCGATCCTTGTCTAAGTTAGCCATGCTGATGACGCCTGTCAGCCAGAAAGACGTGTACATGGATTACTTTCATGTACGTATAAAATAAACAAAACTATATACATTAACGAAAAATACGTCCTATAAAGTTAAGGGCGACTAATAATGCAATTTTCTGCATCTTAATCACTTAGAAAGTGAGACAATCGAAGTAGTAGTGAGCAAAAAGCAACGAACGCTGCAATCACCAATAAAAATCATTACATAAAATACATTATATATATATATATATATATATATATATATATATATATATATATATATATATATATATATACTCAAAATTAATGTCTTGGCAGATATATCACAGTTTATGACTTTTAGAATAAAACAAAGCAAAATAAATAGTGGTCACGGGTATGTCTAGCTATATATATAAGACATCAAATTATAAACTTATATTTCATTAATATTTATTTTCAAAAATATTATGATCTTTTAATTGAAATCAATGCGTTATTTTAAAACATTCTTTTACAAAAAATGCTATAAACGGAAGACGTATTTAATTTGTAATACTCTTTGTTCAAATTCCATATTTTGATATTATATCCGGATAATATTTATGTTTTTTATTCTAGTGAGTCACTTCGTATCAAGACACAAGTTCCACTCGAGGATAATGATTAATGAAGTTGTTAGTTGACGATGAACAACACATTGATAGGATTACAAACCACGAGTGAAATTTATTATTTAAGGAGACGGCTAGAGAAGAGTTTAATGACATTAGACTTGAAAATGACCATGTTGTAGTCAGCTGGGAAGCAACCCTGTGATATTGTATTCCACAGATGGGAAGTTCTTGGAAATAAACTTTATTCATAGAAGTTCTATTTTGTTTTAGGTACACAGACGAAGAAAAGCCACCTGTTTTACATTGGTTGTAGATAGGCGAGTTCTTGTTGCAAATATATTCTCAGGGGGGGAGTCGAGTATTTACCATGAATATAACGATAGAGTAGAGAAAGGCTAGCCACGTCTCTTCTGTGAGACAATGGCTGAAGGGAAGAGAAAAGAACATCTCCCACTAGATTGCGAAGTTGATTTTGTACTCTGTCAAGACACGAGATAGTGTTATTAACGGCACACCCACATATGTGACAGCAGTACTTCACCTTAAGACATATCTGATGGATTGTGCTAGGAGTGAGATACTTTAGCTGGTGAGAAATCATGTTATCAAAGATGGATGTGTTATCTTTAACTCTATTGTCACTGTTTTTAAAGCTAATAAATTCTCCATTTAAAAGAAACCTCAAGTATTCGTGTAAATTGATCGAAACGACGAGGGGTGCCAGCCCACGACCTTCGTTAAAAAGGTCTGTGCATTGAGTCGGGTTAATCTGCTGACGTCACGGCGGTTAGTATGCTAACCAGTGACACGCTTCGAAGAGAAGTGGTAATTTCTGTCTGAAATTATTTCATCTTTGATCTAGTAATTGTTTTGTATTTAAAAAGGATACCGATGATTTTGTTCGTTTCGTTTTAATGGTTGGAAATCTCATAATGATTTGAAGGTAACACTATTAAAAGAACTCATAGACTAACATTCAAGATGGTTAAAAAACCTGTCGTGATAGAAAAGGCTTGAATAAAAAAATACTTGCTTTTTTCAAAAATTTGAAATATTTTTTACACAATACCAAGTCTGCATAGCATAAACGTCTTGTTTGCCCTCATACAAAATTAACTTTTATGCTTACATGTCAACTGTCATCAAATAATATCAACTAGAAATTCGGTTCAAACTTGTTTCTTTTTGTATAGAAAACTTTATTTTTTGTGCCAAGACGTTCTTTATGCGTGTTATAAGTTTATGTGTATAAAACAGTTCAAATATGTTTGGTGCCAAAAACAAAATAATGATTAAAACATTGAATTAAAGTTCTGAACACTTTAAAAATAATTTCATTTCAAGACAAGAAATACAATTTAAAACAAGTAAAATTGCCAATAAAATAACTTTGTTTATATATTTATTTCCAAATTGTTTAGCATTTTTATAACACTTACAAAATTAATTATTTAATCGGTTTTTAATTATTTATCGTTTTCATTTTTCATATTATTTATCGTCTATTTTGTTTGTTTATTTAATTACTTGTCTATACTTTATGAACGGGTTGGGAGTATCTTAGGCACAGTTTTTCTTTGTTTTTTTGTTGTCTCACTTATCACTTTCAATGAATTAGTTCACACACACACACACACACACACACACACACACACACACACACACACACACACACACACACACATATATATATATTTATATATATATATTTATATATATATTTATATATATCAAGAAAGGATGGATACGTGGATTAAACTATACATATATATATATATATATATATATATATATATATATATATATATATACATATATACATATATATTTATATATATATTTATAAATAAAATTAAAATTTGCAGCACATTGAGAATTTTGATCCTTAGAGTAAATGTCGTATCGTGGTAACCAATGATTCTAGCAAAGAGTATGATAGACAGCGTATGAGCCACAATATTCAACTCCCCATACTTTTGATGACCATATTTTGAAATTAAAATTTTATTTTTATATTTTTTTGCAATAAAATAATAAAAAGTGTAATATCTGTTCTGATACTACACCTCGTCTTTTCTGTCTTAGGTCAGTAAAGGTGAATGAAAAATTTTTCTAGACCCTGTCAATTTTAATTTTTGTCCCAATCCAAAACCTTAATTTTCCTCACATTAAAAACCGAGCTTCTGTCAAACTCTTTATTGTTCTTGTGGGAAGCAAATAAATAGAAATAGCAAAACAAATCTACGAAACAGCTATAACACAACTTAACTATTCATTTTGAATTCTGTTTTTTTAAAATAAATTTATAGTGAATAAAGTTCAGTTTCAGTATTAATCGAATCGTGTTCCTTTCTTTTCTTTTTTAAATGCAATTTGAAAAGTTTTCTAATGCTTACAAAAAAGCTCTCATTCATTATCGACAGTTTGACTGTTCGACAAATCTCGCTTGCTACTTACTAGCATGACGCCACTTTTTAGTGACCAGGCTTTACTTACGAAGGTCACGGCCAGTCGCCGTGTGTTTAATAATACACACCTCAGACGACGTAACCTAATATGCAACAAAAGCACGTGGCAGCTTCAGCGGAGCACCACACTCGACAAAAAGACACATTCGTATTCCAACTGATCGCGGTGGAGACGAGTAGAGCGATTAGTCCCGCTACGGGGGACTACATATATATATATATATATATATATATATATATATATATATATATATATATATATATATATATATATATATATATCTGTTCGGTCACACAGAGACTGCCAGTGCAAAACTGCCCGACTAATAAGGGAAGTCAGTCACCCTTCCACCCTTTCTCTATTTACGTGAGACGTTTTCTCTGTTTTCCTTTCTACTTCCTGTACCGGTTTATACGTTTGTCGTTATTTTTGTCATTTTTATATTTTTTATATCTCATATATCTTCTTCCTTATCTTTGGCAAATGTCTTTGATGATTAACGTTCGGCATCATTTGTTTTAATGTCTAGCCGCTAATTCGAATTCCTTGCTCTCTTTCTTTCTCTCTCTCTCGCTCTCTCTCTCTCTAATATGGCAAAATTCGACTTTATTCATCAACATAGTCTCTTTCTCGTTGATACACAGATTCTAGCGCTTCACTAAAAGTTAGATGCGTTTTTTTGTAGTACAATTTGTCTTTCGACCACAAAACACATCTTAGTTTCCGACATCACTTCCTCATTGGAACCAACTCTTTTTCTCCGAAGCCTTCTTTTGAGGTCTTCAAACAGCAAATAGTTGCTGGTGGTTAGATATGGAGAATATGATTGGTGTGAACGCAATTCCAATTGCAATTCCTGTAGTTTTGCCATCGTTGCAACAACTTGTGACCCGGAGCATTGTCTTAGTGACAGAGCACTTTCTTCTTCATTTGTGGCCCCTTTTTGACATATTATTTTCGTCAAAACCATCAATAATGCTATATAATATTCAGTATTGATGGTTCTTCTTTCTCAAGGTAATCGGTGAACAAAATATTTTGCGCATCCCAAAATACGGAGGTCAAAACCTTGCCTGCTTATATTTGCGTCTTTGGTTGTTTGGGACTGTTTTCGACATGTGCTGTCCATTCAATTTACTGCCGATTTAACACTGGAGTGAAGTGGTGGACACATTGTCAAATATTGACACAGAAAACCCTTATTGTTGCATTGAAACTGTTGCAAACAAAGCTCTGAAGCGTCGACGCGCGTTGTTGTTTTTAATCGACTCTGAGCAAACGCGGCACCAAATTTGAACATAGCTTTATCATTGACAAATGTTCATACAAAATGGTGAATGCACTGCCTGATATCTTCAACTCCTCTGCTATCTCACGCAATTTCAATTTACGATTGGAACGAAACGCGTTTGTGGAATTTTAAAATGTTTTCAGAGACAACTACCGAATTTTGCGAATTGAGCCTTCACACACTATGTGTGTCTTCACGACTAGATTTAAAGTCAGCAAAAGCCGAATAACACTTATGAAGCCATTGCTTGGTTTGAACAACATTTTGTCCCATCAGAAAACAATGCTTTATCAATACATGAAATTCAGATTTTTCTAGGGGTTTGAAAATTTGCAACAGTAGCTTTACGAAAGTAACTGTAATTTGTAAACTAATAATCCAAATGGGCTCAAATTTTGACAAGTGCAATTTGAAGGTAACCACTTTATAAAAATCACATGGGTTGTTTATTAGTGTCGCTATTTAAAGGTCAAGACCGGGGCTTATTTAATGATCTGTTATATATATATATATATATATATATATATATATATATATATATATATATATATATATATGGTTAGGTGAAGAGAACCCTTACAGAGTGCTCGATTATTAAGAACAATTTTAAAAATAAGAGCGTAATATTTATATATGTAATTACAGAGTATTAAGACACCATATGTACCGTCGGTTTCAAATCCAAACAAAGGAAACCTATGCTGGACTCTCTTCAGCCTCTGTTTATTTCTCATGTAAACAGAAGCTGAAGAGTCCGGCATATGGGACCAGCTATAGATCCTCTTTGTTTTGATTTGAAACCGACGATACATATGTAGTCTTTATTTTCTGTAATTATATATATATAAATAATATATATATATATATATATATATATATATATATATATATATATATATATATATATATATATATATATATATTATAGAGCATTCCAATGACCAAAGGCACAATAAATCCATAACCATACCTTTCATCTGTTCTTTCAATTTCTTTATCTTCATATATAGTCGAACGACCACTACCATAATTTTCTTCTGTTATTTCGATCTCTTTACTTTCATATACCAGCGAATACCTGTAATTCCTCTTCGTCTCGCAGACAAACAAAATGGTTTACTATGTTTATATTGTATTTAAAAAATCTATTTTTGTTTATTTTTCAAAATTCAATACCTTTTCTACATTTTACGTGCGTTTCGCAGCAGAATCAAGAGAACTACATAGTTATCATGTTAATATGCTCTGAAGCTTGTAATACAACTTCATTGAGCTTGCAATTGGAACATTTTTGGATATTATAAAGAGTATATGCTTGAATATATACTTTTTGTGAGAACCCATAAATAATATATATATATATATATATGATATATATATGTATATATATGTAATATATACATATATACATATATATATATACATATGCATATATATACATATATACACACACACACATATATATACATATATATATATACAATAATATTTATTAATTATTTTAATACCTACAGACATCGATGTTTCATGCTAACGCAATCTTCAGTGTAGGAACTAATTCTCAACGGTCGGTGGGCGCGAACCCCGATCACAAATCGCCACTGATTCGTAGTCGAGGTTCATACCCAATTAGTTAGTAAATAGAGAGGAATTTTAAATGTAAATAGCGAGTCGGCGGCTAGATACCAAGCAGTTTAGAGTGATCTACGAACGGCGTTCGGATCGTGCATGTAGCTATTTGCACGGCTTGTTATTAAAGTTACTCGAGCGTGCCCGGCCTTTGTTGGAGGGGGCTGATAAACAATAATATTTATAAATAAATATTTATTAATTATTTTAATACCCACAGACATCGATGTTTCATGCTAACGCAATTTTCAGTCTTTGTAAGTTTTTGGGCATAACAGTTAACCGGATAAACCTATGTTGATGTAATAGTGCTCAATAACAAGTAGTAGAGCTGTACAGTAGTTTCCTTTTTATCTTTAACAAAATCTTTATCGCCGTAATTATTGACAGAATGGATAGATGATTTATCCAAGAGTTGCATTATTTACGATGATATAATGCTAAAATATCAGGGATATACGGTATATAGATACATATCAAAAGTCTAGTACGTATAGACACATATAACCTGTCAGTTTCAAACCCATGCTAGCCAGAAGACCTTTCACAGTTCTATTGCTAGAAATAAAATTTGCGACTTTTCTTAAATCAGAATAAAAATTTGTGACTTTTAAAAAAAAACTAGAGGACATTATAGACGCCGGCATATCGCAAGCAAGCTGTTCTCTACGCCCCCTTTCTCAGAGAATTGACATTGCTAGTCTTTCTCTACTCTATCGTTATTTCATGGAAGGTGCTCAACTGAGCTACAAACTCCGGTTCCTTCCTGTAAAACATTCACAGCCTAGAAATGGAAAATAACAACATTACAACTAATAACTTTTACCAAACGCACTAAAGTTTTTATTTTCATTTTTTATAAATAAGATATTTGGTCAAAAGTGAATTAATAACAAAGTCTATTCTAACATAATTCATCAACTTTATTTCCCATCTTATTCAACAAACAAAAGAAAGGGGGTTAAGAAAGAAGTTATTTAATGTTTACATGTCTTGACAGAGAAAGTGTTATGTTAAAAGTCCAAAAGTCTGGACCAAGTACATGTTAGTATTACCGTACGTGCACAGGTTGGAGTGTTGAGTGAGTTTGTAAGCTTTTTATTAGTTGGAAGTAAGTAAATCCATAACTGAAAAAGTGTCGTTATATTTAGAAGCGAGTCCATGTGCAGACACGTCGCCATCTTTAGAAATTAAGTCCACATGCCGATGATGTCAGTATCTAAAGGCTACAGCGGCGTTAATTTTCGCGCCAAAAAGTGTGGTAGTGTTTTGAATGACAAGGATTTATTTGGCAAGTTGTCGCTGGCTCTCTTTCCGAGTACAGCACGTGTGCGCTCACATATATTGTTAATATGAACAGATGTCCGGACTAAGGAGACGACTCTTTCCGAATTGCTAAAATCCGATATAGGCAACCAATCGAGTACCAAGCATTTCAATCAAGCAAAGATCAAAAGATCGCTTCTCTGCAGGTGTTTTTGTTTTTGTTGTCATTGCTACTACTGTTGGACAGAGGTCTCACAATTGCAAAATAAGTTGCAGTATCTCAGAGTTCAACTAAAAATGTAGGCCGCCATATTTTTTTACTGGGTTTGAAAAAGAGAGCTATTGACGAAATCTTATTTTGAAAAAAAAAAAAATTAAAAAGGTTTCAGAACATTAAAAATATACAGATCGGCAGAAAATTAAATTTGAATACGTTTGGTGAAAGTTATTAGTTTCAATTTTTTTAAATTTTCGATTTCTCGGCTGTTAACTATGCTGCAATGTTACCGCCTATTAAAGCAATAACCTCAAATCAGGACCGTTTCTGCTCAGACAGAGTGTGGCTTTAGTTTTTTTTAGTCCAAAGGCAACAGGGGTCAACTGTGCCATTTTTTATAATTCAAAGGCAAATACTGTACCATATTTTTTCCTTTAATCAAACGGCGCATTTTCTAATAAACCATTCGATAAGCCACCCACGTTTTCTGTGATAAGATACTCTAACCAAAGATTTATCGCGCTCACGAGGTTACGAAAGACGAACTTGAATAAGTGCAGATGTACCAACACCAAGGGGCGGGGCTGAGACCTTTTTTACGTCACACTTAAAAGAGCGCGAAAATTGGAGGGCTTACGCATACACATACACGAATACTATATACAAAGTGTGCGCGTTAATAGAAAGTAAATGATGAGGGTGGGAGACCCGGGACAACAGCTGGTTGGAGGTGGGTCAACGAACGTTACTAAGTGTACATGTACTCCCTTTAGAGATGAATGGGAGAAAGGTGTCAGTTTGTGGAGAATAGACGAAAATGAGGTCGATAGGAAAAAAGAAAAAAGAAAGAATAAATGAATAAATGAATAGAGACTTACGTTAGTTTGGTATGTAGGTCACTGTTGGAAATACGCGCGTTTTTTAATGGATGGGATAAGAATTATATGGGTGATACATTAGCAGATTCCCACACACACGCACACGCATATACACATGCACACACGTATATAGTAAAGTAGGAAAATATATT